>OY728160.1:1385180553-1386402261 GCA_963277665.1 Viscum album
AATTAAGAGAAAAACGTCTCAACATCCCACATAACAAGAGTATGGGTATAATCATCCTACCAAACACTTAAATAGAAATAATATAAAAATAAAATGTGAAAGATAGAGGAATATGAAAAATAAATTCCAAAGGGATATGAAAAATCCTCAAAATGTAAGAGAAAATATGAAGGATTAGAACAACTCACAGTCGGTTGTGTAGTTTTTCAAACAAAAAGAACATGGACATTCTGCAAACTAATGGCCGATGCACAAGGTGGTCAAAGAAAATCAACAAAATCCTCCAAGGAAGCATGTAATAAACTATTATATCATTACATTTAAGGTGTATCATCACAATGATGTGGTTATAGGTATGTTGTTTATTCAATTATGAATAATGAACATACTATATTATTATGGTTCTACACATCCTTTCATATATTGAATTTTCTAGTACAACTACTCAAACAACAACTCAATATTTGGGGGAGAATAGTAAATGTGGAAATTATTTCATCCAAAGTACATAACTCCTCCTGTGTAAATATTAGATGACTAAACTTCCCATTAAATCTTATCGTACTCCCTTTGGTGTATTTTGATTCTACATTGGACATGGATTGATTATCATTAAATAAATAAAACATCCACTATATGGAAAGTGAGATGACTCTACACACCCCAAAGAATCCTCCAATTATTTTCATGTTTCTGAAGGGAGTTGAATCTCCAGTAGAATAATAATCTCAATTGTGGATATTTTTTGCTCATGAGAAAACATTTCTAACTCAAATGAATTTGAAAAAGGGTAAAATCATACTCGAATACATTGTCATTTTAAGGGAATACACTGATATGTTCATTGAAGAGTTTCATGTCCTTCCACTAGATTGAGAGGTTCAGTTCACAATTCAACAAATTCATGGATCTCTAGATATATCAAATGAACCTTATAGAATGGCCACCATTGAGTTGGATGAACTGATGAAGCAGTTATATGAGAGTCTTGAAAATGGTTTTATATGCATGAGTTCTCCAGCATGGTGTGTGGAATTCCACTTCATCATCAATAAGGATTGTTTAAAGTGCCAATACATTTATTTTCAAGAGTTCCATAAAATCATGATAAAGAAAAAGTATCCCTAGACGGGTATATATGACTTTTTTGATTAGCTACATTGGGCCAGCTATTTATCTGAGGTGAGCCTTCGGTCAGGTTATCCCCAATTAATGGTGAGGAAGGAAAGTATTAAAAATTTATCCATTATAATGATTTATTAAACTAGTATTTCATAGTGAGTACCATAAAAATTACTAATGGTGCATCAATTTTTAGGGGTATAATGAATAGAGTTTTTAAATAATTCTTTGGCCATGTTTTGGTAGTCTTTTCTGACGATATTATGATATACTCAAATTGATAGGGTATAGAAGAATATAACTTGAATACTATTTTGAAGAATTTTTGTTTCGAGAAACATTATGAAAATTATAGTTAATATGTGTTCTGGATGAAGGAAGTATATTATTGAGGCATTTTATCACCAATAATAGGGTATTTAGGGTCCCTTCTAAGTGAAAAGAAATTAAAGAGTGGTCCATGAAAACCTCTGTAATGGGGATCCATATTTTCCATTTTCTAGCTACATATTACTGTAAATTTGTGAGTAACTCATAATGATTATTGAATCCACTAAACCAGCTAACACGAAAGGTAGAAATGTTTTCCTAGACTTGTGAATGTGAATATCGCTTTAAAGTGGTGAAATGAGGCTTATCACTACCCCATTTCTCACGCTAGAAGCATGTGGGGAACTCTTTGTGGTGTAAAATGATTCTTAAAATATTTTTTTAGGATTTTTCCTAATGAAAAAAGATAATGTTATAGCATTCCCTCTAAGGTAGTTGAAAATATAAGAAAAAAACAATCCCACAGATGATATAGAGTTAGTAGTTATAATATTTGAATTGAATGTATTGTGGAATAATATCTATATGTAGAATTATAAGATATATACTGATCAAAATAGTCTCAAATATCTATTCATGTAGATAGAGCTTAATAATAAGTAGTCATTATGGATAGAGGAAATAATGGATTACGACTTCTCAATCTGCAACCATCTTAGTAGTGAAAATAAGGTATTGGATTCACAAAGTAGAAAGGATCGTACAACATTATAAATGATGAGAATTGATAAATATCCATTCTTCATGTACATTAAAGGGATGTACATGGGAATAGTCAATGAAGGAACATAATCAAACACTTCTGAAATGATTTTTCTGCCACCCCTTATGGAGAAAATTCAATTTTCTCAATAAAATTGTGTGGAAATATAGTGGGTGGTGGTAGCCATGAGAAAATTAAAATCCACAGAGTATAAAATGGACTAGGAATGACTCTTAAATTTGGCTCATGACTATGTGTACCATCCAATATATTTTTAAAAATGATCTTATAAATGATGTAGATAGCTCAACTTCCACTGTTAACCAGGGGACCTCAATGATGTAATGAGATCTCTAGTAGAATATTTTCTCAAACAATATGGAAAACGAGGTCTCTGAATATACATAAATGTTCCTAGTATATCATCAAGTAAAATATAAAGGGAAAATGTCTTGGGTTTGATGCAACCATTACCCATAAAGTCATGGAAATGCGAAAAATCATCATGGAGATTATTTCAGGACTTCCAAAGATATCAAGATGTAACAATTCTATATGGGTCATTATGGATCTCATTACATTGGAACATTCTTGTAGTTTGAGAGGACATATAATTGTATCATATTATATGGATATACATCATAGAAGTGTTAATACTTCAAGTAGTACCACTATTACATGTGGATCGCCTGGCAATGGCACATTCTTGCAATTTTAGAGGACTTATCATTGGATCATCTTACATGGATATACATCAATGAAGTGTTAAGACTTCATTTATTACCACTATCTATTGCATCTGATCGAGATACAAGATTCACCTGGATGATCTAGAAAGGACTCCAACAATATCTAAGAACTATATCGAGCATCAGTATTTCCAATAATCCTCAAATTTATGGCCAATATAAGGAGAATATTTCGAAATATAATAAGATGTTTATAGCTTATTTTATGGACTATAAATGAGGATGGGAACATTTTCAACTCTAGAAAAATTATCCAACGACATTAGTTTACACATGAGAGTCCAAATGGATCCATATGAAGTGCTTTATAGGAATAGATGTAGAACACTAGGATTTTGGAATGAAGTCAGTGATCATAATATGTTAAGACTTGAAATCATCATCAAAATTTGGAAGAGGGTGAAAACTGTTGAGTCAATAAGGGTTTCCTTATGACTTTTCCATTTGTTCTTGTTTTTAAAATCACAAACAACTTATCTTTAGGAAAATTACTTTCTTAAGGAAAATTGCTTTTATAAGGAAAATTTCTTTCTTAAAGAAAATTGCTTTTATAAGGAAAATCACTTCTATAAGAAAAACTATCCTTATCTTATTTTCATCTAGATTTTTCTTAAGTATAAGATTTGGAATCATTTCTATTTTCTCAGAATTACTTGAAACGTTGATATGAAGTATTCTGTTTTAGGATCCGAATTCTGGATAAAAAATGTGATAAAGTTTCACTCCGAAATCCAGAATGAGAACTGTGAAAAAGTTTCATTCCAAATTCCGGATACAGTTTTAATCCAGATTCCGGATACGAATTCTTATGAAGTTTGATAACGAATTCTCACTATGAATTCTGATGAGTAATTCCCATTTCGAATTCTGATGAGGAATTCTCATTACGAGTTCTGATGAAGAAATCTCATTACGAATTCTGATAAATAATTCTCATTACGAATTCTGATGACTAATTCCCATTCCGAATTCTCATTCCGAATTCACCTATTAAACAGAATCTGATCATCTTTGTTTTATACACTCTGGATTTATTCAGACTTCAAACATTCACTCTGATGTTTTCATTCCGAACATTTCAGTTAGATTTTAAAACGATGTTGTACTTTCTGTTACACTTGTTTTGTTATAAAACGATGTCGTCTATTTTGTTATAAACTAACCGTTTTCTAAGTGACACGTGTACAGGTCCCTCCGATCTTTAAGGAAAATATGACCGTTGGAGAAGGAGCCGACATTACCTATAAATAGGAGCTCATTTGAAAGAGCTCGATACTGATGACAGATGAACAACTTGATTTGTGCATACATACTGTTGAAGTGATTTCTAGAGAGATAGGATCTTATTAACTCTCAAAGATTCGTGCGACTCCGAATGCTGGTGATTACATTTGAGGGCTTCCAGGGATATGAAGACAGAGGTTGCCAACTACCTTGATGTTGAGGGCTTGCGGGGATAGCAAGACAGAGACTCTGATCTTCATATCGAGGGCTTACCCTGGTGTGGGTAAGAAAGACTTGCATGAAAGTATAAATCAAGGGACCTTTATCCAAGGTTGTTGGATACCCTTCTCTTTGGGTTAAAAGACTTATATCTTGTTACTTGTAGTTTTACTACTTGTTTATTTCCGCTGAATTTTGTATTAAAAGGTAATTATAACATTCTTATACTTCCTTACTTGTACTGTGTTTCATTTAGATTCTATATGATTTAAGGTAGAATATCTTATTGTAATCTTTTGTTAAGTTTCAATTTCTGGAACCATATTTCCGGAACCTACTTTCGGAATCTCTTTCCAAGTTTGTATTCAGTGTTAGAGGTGCTGTGAATTTTCTTAGTTTAACTTTGTTAAACTTAGCCCTTTACTTTGCTTAAGGAAAACATAGTTATTCGTAACTATACTTTAAGGGTTCCAAATGAATTTTTAAAGTATTCAATTCACCCCCACACTTGTATATTGAGCATCTACATCATTATTTTCGATCCTACAAAAACCATATAGATGCACATCAAGGAATCCCATGTTCGATAAAAATTGCTATGAATAAATTCACCGATGATACCATGAGTTTATGTTTGGAGACATGGTATTCCTCCACATATCTCCATTGAAAATGATCATGATATAATGGAATAAAGGAAAGTTAAGTGCCCGGTACATTGGCCCCTTGGAGATTCTTGATCATGTTAGAGTTGTGGCCTATCAGCAAGAATTTTCAGCTACCATTTCTCAAGTAAATGATTTATTCCACATATACCTTATAAGGATGTATGTAACAGATCCATCACACATACTGAATTCAGAGGTGATATACTAGGAAAATGATCTCTCATTTGAGGATCATCTAGGGAAGATCTTGGATCATAAAGATAATGTTTTATACAATAAGACCACTCACATGGTCAATTTACTATGGTAGATCCTTAAGTATGAAGAGGAAACATGTGAACCTTAAGTAGAGAAGATGGAGATCTACCCTCACTTATCATCATCATATTTTGATAAAAATAAATTTCAAGGGAGATATTTCATAAGGGGGGAAGAAGTTAATAATGAAAAGTTTCATAAATGGATACTCCATTCTTATAAAGATTCAATATAATTTAAACCATAAAAAATCACTTTGACAACACAATACAAACCTTATAAATGATGAATGAAAGAAATAAAAAGTATTTCTAGAAATTAAGGAACCTATAATGATGAAATCATAACTTGAACAATATAGTAGTAATGTGATCATTATGAATAGTTTACCATAAAATTGAATAGTGATCTCACCCTTGGATGTATAATGAAAATATATATATCTTATAAGAGGAAATATGATATAATTATATTATATTATAGGTAAATAAAATTTTTAAACATAATTTATTATATACTGGTATTTTTATAAGTCATAAAAATTTATATAAAATTTTATGATTAATTAAATAATTTAAAAGAAAATTAATAAAAAAAATCATAAATTTACATTTTTATGATTTATAATTATTAGATAATTTTATGAGACTATAATTTATTTTTCAATGTGTTACAAAAGTAGTTACAATTTTAAAACCTATATTTTCCTTGTCAATTATGATACTAATAATAAAATAATCGTATTTAAAAATTTATTTTCAGAAGATGGAAATAATTTTTCAATTATCAATGTAGAAAAATGTATAGGGTGAATCTTGTGAATTTTTTTGAAATACTGTAATTTTCTCAGAATTGTAAAATATGATAATTTACAATAAAAACAAAATACTAGAGTTACTAAGTAATAACAAATTTATGTCTTATCTATGAAAAAAATATCGAACCATCAGTAAATATTTTAATATCTATGATGATAATTATCAAACCATTTATAGTCTTGATAAAAAATATTAAGGTAATGAATAAATAATTTCAAAACAACCTCTACTCCACTATAAATTCCACCCTTCACATTCTATTCTCAACACATCTCTAAATCATTGTTACTTCTAAAAATTATAAAAACAATAAACATTCATGACCATCCCCCACATCAAAGAGCTCATTGCCTCATCAAAAGTCCCAAAACATTTCCCTATATAGGTTCTCAAGGAGGAGAAATTGAAAGGGTAGGATCCTCTTTGTTTTCTTTTAATTTCATTTCATGTTCTTTTATTCTTCTTATTTTATCCTCACATTTCCTCATATAAATTTTATGATAACTCTAGTCACAAAAATATAATAGAATTTTCTTATGGTAATGTAATAATCCATCATCCAAACCTTTTCTCCTCACTATTTTATTTTACAAATCAAATCCTCATTTTTCATATTTTAATTTTTCTCCTTCAAGAATGATAAATTATATTTTTCTATTAATTCCATAAATTATGGAAATGAATCAATTTTTTTCATTGAACCAAATTATAATATATGTAATATATCTCATTTAATATTTTGGATCAATTTTATATACATATTTTTAAATGATAATACATAATTAGTTTGTTGTGATAAAAAAAACAAGGAAAATAACCTATATAGTTATCATTAACATTTATCTAATGATCCACCATCATATAATTGAAAATAATTATGTATAATATCAGTTGATATTATGGATGTTAATAAATAAATTATAAAATCAATTTCTTATGTATATTTCAATTTTACATGACCTACTATACACATAAACATGTTAACTGATCATGATAACTGAGGAAACAAGCACACCTGTACTATGAAATTGATCACTATAATTAATTAAAAAGGCTATAAATGAAATTATTAAAATTATAATAAAACAATTAATTGTAGAAAATTTTCTGTAATTAATTATTATTATGTTTAATTTTATTATTTAGGATATTAAGATCATGTGCTGTTCTATTTTAATAATAAGGTAAGGGATCCTACCCAAACATCCATTTTTTACTTTGGGTTACTCATTCTCTCTCATTGCACCATTTAATGATTATTTCCTTTTGTTCACTTATTTTAAATCATGTTTATATGTTCCAAACTCATTTATCTAGATAACATCATCCTTTTATTATGGAGAAAACTGTTATAAAAAGGGATCATTTATCAAATATTCCTTATAGGAAAGCCTAATTAAAAGGAACATCCCAATTTATTACCCATTTCCAATTCAACATCATAATCCATTTTAATAAAGAATTATTTTTATAATACTACTCTTGTTATTATGAATAACTATAATGTATCATTTTTTTCTTTATACAATATATTAGATAATTTTCCCATTAAATGAATAATTAATTTTTTCATTAAATCGCACGATTTTTTTATTTTTAATGTTTCAAAAACACTAACTTTACATTTTTTCACTTCAATTGGAAAAAAAATTGCATCATCCATTCCAATTTTCACTTATGAATGTACATGTATTTTATAATACATTCTTCAATCGAAACATTTATGATATTTTCATTTTTCATAACCGGTGACATGATTATGATATCCCAATTATTTCCATGGGAAACCCTTATGTTTATTCGTTATGTGGAACACATAATCAGAACATGTTCTTATGGGTGTGTGTAGATGTCACTCTAATGCATTAGGTAATTTTTAGTCCCCTGAGACATCATATTGGGACATGGAGTTAACCACATTCCATCATGGGACATTTTCCACCATGTTATATAGTGTTGGAAATTAGACTTGACTCATGATAATGTCTTGTTTTATATTTTTCTAGATTTCTATTATTCTGTGAATATCTGTTCCCATGTCATACATGTTAAAGTTCCTTATATTTGTTAATTTTTTTCCTTTCCTGTTATCATATAATAACTTATTACACATGTTTTATTTTTATTCCTATACTTATTCATGTACTAGGATTTTTATCTCATCCATTTTTTTTCTTATGTTCCCCATTGTATCCTATTCAGATATACGAAATCAATATATGTTTGGAGGTCATTATGGATAATAAATAAAATATATATTTTTTGGGTTTCATGATTTTTAATTAAGTAACTAGTCTCCATGAAAATATAATTTACGATACAATTCTTGTAAAATTTCATAAATTATTTAATTAGTTGTGAGAAATTTCTATTTTCATTATAAACGGTGTAAGAGAAGCCTCCAAATAACTTTTAACATTTTATATTTACATTACTATCACTCCTCCTCCACTAAAAAAAGGGAATTTAGCCCCTCACTTATCCACACCACTCAATCCATTTGTATTAGCCAAAATCAACCTAAAACTCCTCCAAAATTCTCAACCTCTATTCTAGAAGCATTACTTATGTCTGAAGGCCAACCAGGAATGGCCTTTACTACAAAGAAAAAAAGATTAACCCAATAAAGAGGTAACATCATTGCACAACCTCTTTATATTTATAATCATTGCCCATCCCTTAAATTATTTATAATCCATACTTATCTGATAACCTCAATATCCTAAATATAGTATGATTTGTTTCCATTATGGTATTTACCAACACTCACACACACATATATCAAATGTAATATACAATCATTGTTTATCTTTATAGTGGACTACTACATCGTGAACCAATGTTGTTCGTTGTTCCACTTCCATCTTTCAAGGCTAGTTATACTGATTGAGTTTTTTTACGATATATATTCTCTTTATAATGTATTTATTATTCTTTAATTATTATATAACACATTCAATCATGATATCTATTTTTCTATAATATGATAACTTATTTTGTGCATGTTGGGACTACAACCTCCTCAAATCAATTTTATTAATTAACACCTACCTTCAAATGTATTAAATATGGGATTAATAAAAATCATTTGATATATATGTAATAATAATTTACTAGAATTATTATATATATATATATATATTTCATTTATATTATTTCCTTCATCACTAAATAAAATTGAAACATCGTCCATTCATACGTTCGACATACCATCTGCATGAATGATGTATTCAATTTTATATTTCTATTTTTTCATAAATACATATTCATGAAAATATATGATATTTATATCATTTATTAAATTTTTTATATCATGGTATAATTATGTAGACAAAAAATATTACAAATTATAACATATGTGAAAAAAGATGTGTTTATTACCCATAACGTATGTTTTACCTGGAATCAGTAATAAATGGGTTAAAAAAAGGAAAAATTAAATCATATATGGTATTATGTAAATTAATATTGTTATATAATATATCTATAATAATCAAATATTAAATATTATTGTATGCCAGGACATGTCAAAATAGATTCAATACAAAAGTTAAGGGAATTTCTAGTTTCAGTTCTATTTCATATAGACTTATGCCTTATTCAGCACTTAATTATTTTGTGTGGTGTATATAATGACAGTGAATGTATAATATGATTATAATCCATAATTTTATGGGTAAATAAATACCAATTTTATAATCTCTATTTAATAAGGTTTTATGGGTCAAATGTTTTTAAATCAGTACAGAAGTTTGGTCTCAATTTTCCTTTTTGGAGACACATATATTGTTACGTACCTATTTTCGTTTAAGAGGATAATATAATACCATTGAAAATGTTACATCATTAATATTATTATTTAACTATTATTATATACTTTATGTATTTTCATTTTTTCATATGGGGTGTTTTATTCAAGGTTACCAATGTGGTAGAGTTTATATAAATAATATCATCATTTTCGGGATTGATTATGATTACGATTCCATTGATGAAATATTATGATACATATCTCTAGAACACTCATTAATTTTATAATCCACTTGTTATTAATGAAGTCTTAAATTAATGTCACCTTTTTTCCATTAATTGTTACTTAATATAATTTAAATGTTTTATGAAAATTAATCATTATTTTAACATTTAAGTGAGAAATTTTTGTTCCTAAAAAACTTTATTTTCAAAAAAAAAATTAAAATTTTATTACTATTATTCTATTTTCATTATACGTATTTTTTACCCATTTCATAACTTTTTAAATAAATATTTTCTAAAATTATTCTTTGTATATTTTTCTGATCATGGAACTTTTATAAGAATTTATCAATACAAAGTAAATGTTCATCATTTAGGGAATTGTCTTCCATTATGATAGTCCTCTAATTGAAGCATGAATTGAACGTTTATAAGATTTATTTTTCATTTTTTTCACAATATTTTGGATATTAATTTTTTTATAGCAGTATTCAAATAAAAACGGTTTCTAAAAAATATTTTTTAAGTAGTAATTTAAATTATTTTCAATGAATACCTTATATGATTGACAACTACTTTCAAATAATTACTTTATAATTTTTCAATGTTATATTAAAATGAATAGATTTCAAAACATTTTCAATAATATTGTATTAGACCCAATTTTATTTTCAATGAAATGGTTAAAAAATAAAATATTGTGATACATGATATAAAATTTATTTTCAAAGATAGGGTTTAAAAAAATTCAAGCATCCATTATATGTTTTAGATTTTAGTTAACAATACTATTTAAAAAAAATATTCTTGCTCCATTATATGTTAAAAAATATATTTTCAAACAATTGTTAATAAAAATTATTTCATGATTCCATTATATATATTCAAGTTTATTTACAAAGAAAATGTTTTAAAAAATGAATTGTCTTTTAAATAGATTATTAAAATAAGAAATATTGTATTCCTCAATATTTCCTTAGTGTTTTAATGTATCATGTTATATTTTTTTCATAGTGGTTTTCAATAAAATTTATTTTGGAGATGATTCATGTGTTAAAAAGTAATTATAAAATAAATATTAGTTACCTTTTTAAATGTTCCATGTGATCCTTCAAAATACATCTCTTTATAATGTGTCATCCTTTGGTATCGTTCATTAAACACTAGGTATATGATCCAAGGTTACCATTAATATTCTTTCTCAACATGGTATATTTTTATATGGAATGATTCCCATGATATCATTTCTCTTCCATTTGTTATGTTCATATGAATCCATCTATTTTTATGGGGTGTGATTTGATGAAATTATTATGAAACCTATCTCATTTTCGTAGGTTATAATATGATATCATGTTTATGATACCCATTTTATTTTAGGTTATATTGTATGATGTTTATAAAACCCATAAATTTTTGGGGTTCATTATTTGATTAATGTTTTATTATATTATGGAACACATACGTATAATTTCATTATGTCAATGGTGGAATTAATGTCCTTTTATTTTAGGTTATATTGTATGATTTTTATAGAGAAAAATTATATGTCTCAATAATATATTATGATCTCATTGATTATTATCTTGATTCCAGTCTAATCTATTTCTTAATAACTATCATTATTTTTTACATGACCTGTGTATACGATATTTTGTATGCATGGTATGATCTTCATATGTCATTCAAATGTTATCCTAACAATATGATCAAGTTATTCTTATGCATCTCCTTTATTAATCCATAATAAGCATATGACCGAACCAATTTTTATGTTTCCTTACCTCAGGTTATAAAGAATAGTTTTAAGTAAAATTACTAAGGGAAAGACCATTATGGAAAACATTAAATATATTTCACAATGCTTGGAGATAATGTTTGAAATTAACAAACAAAATAAACTATAACTGCACTCACAAATTTACATTTTAAATTTGATAAATATTCAACTAAATGAATTTAATATCCTTGTATGTTATGGATTGGTCATTAAAGTAGGTATAAATGAAAATGATTAGTCATCCTTGGTAATTTAGGATGAAAAAACCTTAGGGATATATCTAGGGATATTCTTAAGGATAAGTCTACAGATATCTTTAAGGATAATCATAATGTGTGATTGAATAAAAATAAGGTCCCATAATTTGAACATTAAAAAATATTTTTTTCATTTTTATGTGTTTTTTTAATATGATAAGTGAATACTACACTATACTCTCTAGGTATAAACAATGGAAGGAATCAAAAGGTTCTACATTAATGTTGAATGTTATCGAAAATTTTCTAATGTGTATTGAAATAGGATGATCACAAGACTAAAGGATGTTATGATCATACCAAACTAGTTTTTCAAAACAATATTAACCATGTGTACCTAAACCAAAACTCATTCCTTCTAATGATGATAAAGAAGGAGTTTTCTAATAGTTCAGGTAATTGAGACCATGATGGAATGAAGATTCACTTTTTATTTTCTCAATAATGTGGAATAAATCACCTAAGTAAATTACTTAGAGGATCTATATGATTTTATGATTGTGTAATATAAGGAATCAACTCATGTAACTACAATGGATAAATGAAGAGTTTAGTGGAAAAATGGAGGGGAATATTGTCCTCCCAAAGACATCATTGATGATTAAATTCATTATATCGGGAAAAAATGGCTGTTATCAAAATCCTTTTCCTATGTAGAATTCCTCTAAAGATAATCTAAAATATGGTGTGAGTAATAGTTATATTGTAGAAAATTATGATAATATAGGTGAAATTGAATTCAAAAAGTATTCCCAAGATACCACTGAGAGGGGCAAATCAGTGTTATATTGTTTTAAAATATTCATTGATCTATTGATTCATTCAATGTGACTGATTAATGTCTTGAACCATCATATTTAATAATCATCTACACCATGAAAGTAATATAAATCAAAGTGAACTGAACACACTATGAGTTTTACATGGTTTGGAACTAAGGCCTACATCGTTGTTGCAACTAGTGATTTCCCCTGGTTACATATTCTTCACTATATGTAAATGGTTATGAACTGGTAATGTCTCATTCCCATCAATTCTGAGTACCATAATGATCCACTCTAGAGTCCCACTAGTGTTAACTAGTTCCCACATACAATAGAGACTCATAAGTCTCATAGGAGGGTCTTTATACTACATTAAAAAATGTTACCAGCATCTCATTGAACTTCTACAGAGTCCCCCTAGAGACTTCCACAACATTAGAGCCCACTGATGACGTCAAAATCATGAGTCCCACTAGATTTTATTGACTAATAAGATTATTATATAATCTTCCTCAATCAGTTTTCTATAACAAATAGGATTGTTTACACATGAAGAACCTTTTAACACGTGTCGGTATTTGTCCATAAACTCTAATCACCATTAGTTTCCACCTACCTCAGTTTTGTACTTCTCTGTATTGAATTATTTCTTCTCATGAAGACCTGTCCTAACTAACTACTGAAAACACAATTATAGAAATCATTTGATATATAGATAGAAACATGGATCTAGAATAAGTCTCAATCACTACACACTAAATATAAAATAAATATTTTATGTGTACATCTACAATTTTTATTCATGTTTAAAACACATCACATGGTATTCTCATTTTGTGCAAATATACACATTAACAAAAAACTTGAATTTAATAAATTCTTAAGAATATTTACCTGAATGTGGTTACATATACTTATTTTCTCAATCATAATGCTCCTCTTCTTGAATGCATACCCAAATCACAATAAATTCCTTTCTTCACTTATCAAGTGAATAAAAAATCACATTAGTATGACCATAACCATGAAATCATACATCCACCATCTTCACATATCATATTTACACACACACTCAGATCAATCCATTGAACATGTTATATTCACCATCAGAATGAAATACACATTATTCTTCATGTAACTAATATAGTCTTAAAAAATGGGTCACAAAAACCTCATGGATACATATCATCCAAAACTCTTTTTATTCACGTAAACCATATGTCTAATATACTCCCTTACTAAGCTCTTCACTCATGTCTGATATACACTAACTTCCTCATTCCTGAATGATTATTTGTTTAATGTGTGAGAGTTATTCACAATATGTAGTGTATGTTTACAATTAAAAGTGGTATATCAAATTCATCATGCATGGTCTTATTTATATAATATAATTTAAATATGTACATTTTACATGGCTCCTAAAATTCAATGTGAAATAGTGAAAGTGGACCTACCTTCATAAATCAAAGCAATTCACAATGCTCAACATCACTGAAAAATAAATACATTACAAACAATGAAATAGTAATTCCTAATGATGTACATGGTATTTATTGTACAGTAAAAATGATTTATAACCTTCAGGAACATTCGAGATTCACTGATGAGTTGGATCTTGCTATAGGCCTCGTGGAATAGAGATATGTCGAGAAATAAATTCACAAACTAGCTCACTAGAGAAGATAACATCAAATCATGAAAAGATGAAAAATATTTATAAATTAATTGATCACATAGATGTGGTTATTCTATAATGATCATATAGATAAGTGTTTAGATCAAATATATAGGGTATAAACAATTCTATTTATGTTTTTAAAATTGCATGAAACAGGTCTATGCCCAGGATTACGCATTCGAGACGAACAGATAATCACATCTTAATTAAACAATATCACATCGGAAAATTCCACCTCATGTGGATCATTTATAATACAATGTGACCCAATGAAATATCATAATTAAGTTATTTCAAATATTCCACTCGCGTTGGCATCTCCCCTTACCATCTATCTCAACAGCTGTGTCTCCCTACACGGTGGGGCTCCGCTGCTGCTCCCATGTGCCTTTGTGGGTGGACTCTTCATCCCTTTATTCTTCCTTAGGTATATTTTTGGGATAGTCACCTAGGATATGGTTTACCCTCTAGGGTCCCACATTGACAGGGTTTGCGTTTTCTTGAGCTTACTAGTCGGTTTTCCAATTTTTTAATGTTCAACACCACCAACCATAGAAACATCCCAACGAAAATTATTACATATTCCCTGGATCTATTATTCATACTCTACATATAAATGTATTAAAAATTTTACATTATCATATTAACCATGTATTTGAAACATAAGACATGATCTGCAACAGTCAAATTTAATTACTTAATCACATTGGAATATTCCACCAAATACTCATTGATAACAAATTCAATTTATTAGACAATTCAAAATCCCTATTTGTTTTTGTTGTCAACTCTTAAAATGATATCAAAGTGTTTCATTATATTTCTCCGCCTTATTGGAAATGAATAAAAAGGTGTGTTTAGGAGTTCAAACATAAAACAACATCTTCTTTAATATTTTAAGAATGAATGCTTTCAGAAAAACAATAATGATCTTTTAGTTAATAAACTCTAGGTTTATGTGGGAAATCTTGATGTAGAAAACTATAGAGATTTCACATAACCATGATTTCTATTAAAATATTAAAATCATAATAACAATATCAATATTTTTTAATTACATTATCTAATGAAAAATTTGAACATGATTTCTATGAGATTTCCTATAAAAATTTCCAAAAACAAATCAAAAAGATCTGGTGGAAAACAAATTCCATACCCATTATAATTAATATTACAAATATGAGAGTGGTCATTGTTTTCAAAATATTGTGAATAAATTAACACCTTCAAATCATCAATAGACCCCCTCACGGGATACACCCATAGCCTTCATTTCCCATCTTGTTAGTAAAAAGAACTAATAATTGGGAATAAGGATGAACCTGTTTCTTATATAAAAATAATCCTCATGTTGAGAGAATTCTTTCAACATTATTTTTCACTTATTATTTCTAAAATATGATTTCTAAGACTTATCCTTCATCTTTTGTGTTGTTATAGGAATCATGAAAACTTATATTTCAAGGCCAATATTTGTACACATTTTACATTTCACATTTTTCATGTCATCATCTATAGAGAAATTCCCATCATCATTGAATTATAAAAATATCACTGTTTTCTATTATTATTATCTTACAGGATTCTGATCTTTTTCACATTGTTTCTACTTCTTACATAAGTCCCTGATGACTATATAATTCCTCACAATCTGATTTTTCTTCTCATATTCATTATGTGGAATCTCACTTGATAAGAAAACTCTAAAAATTTCATTTTTGTGACATTCTTGCCCACATGTAT
This sequence comes from Viscum album, assembly GCA_963277665.1. Lineage (NCBI taxonomy): Eukaryota > Viridiplantae > Streptophyta > Magnoliopsida > Santalales > Viscaceae > Viscum > Viscum album. Next base: position 1,385,196,845 of record OY728160.1, read on the forward strand.
CATAAAAATATTTCGAACATCCACTTATGTTTTTTATTGACATTTTAGATAAATTATTGTCCACATGATTTTCATTATGATTATCTGGTCTCATTTTCTTTTGATTTCTCCTGGTGATTCATGACTCCTCTTTAGTAGTGAGATATTATACCAAAACTAGTAAACCTTTTCACCAAACACTATATTGAACCAAAAGTAGCCAGTAAGACCTGATCTTCAACAATGATTAATATTTGCCTCTAAATATTATAGTTTTTTTTCAAATATTGTGTATGTATCTTCTTAGTAGCTAATATTCTAGATATATTAATACATTTTACCTTGGATAGGATAACTTATTTATTTGTTTCTTTTATGAAAATTAAATGTATTATTTCCTTTCAGACTAACATCATTTGAAACTCCAAATGTACATTGAAATTTATTTGGATTAGAATCACTATTTTTCATTGAACCCTTATTCTCAACAACTATAGAATAAGAACCCTTAATCTCAAAAAAAAATTACAGTATTATATCATATTATTTAACTCGTATTAAACAAGAAGACAAATAGATTATGTCTCATATAACTCATCCTCTTTCCCAAAAATTCATTCTTTATGATTATTCAGTATATTTACAAATTATGTTAATTTCAAATGGTTTTTCTATTCCCATCAAAAAATGGTAATTTTTCCTTGATAATATCATTAATTCCAACAGTTTTCTACATTCCTTCCAACACAACAATCCTGTTAATATTTTCTATTATCTCATTAATATGTATCTCCTTTTTCTTGAAACATTTTTTATTCGCAAAGGATATCTTTTTAATTATTTCATCAATCTAATCCTTTATTTATTTAGTTTCATAATGTCAACAAGAGATGCATCCCAATATTCTTTTAACTTCAATTCCAAATTAGTTCATTCATAACCTTAATCACCATTAAATGAGAATATAGATTTCTGGTATTTAACCATAATGAATATTTGATCATCAGAATATCTTGCATATTCAGATTCAAAAAATGATGATGTAAATTCATCTATTTCTCTATGCATCATATTTCCATTCGTGGTAGTAAACCACATATTGTGTTTCATCCACTTTCTTTTAATTTACCTCTTATAATCTTCATTTTATTCAGTATCATCATAATTCTTCATCTTATTCTTTTTCTATTTATGATATTTCACATATTGATCATCAAATTTTGATTCTGCAATTTTCATTGGATTATTTATTTAAAAACATCCAATCTCATTACATCTGATGTAGTTGAGTAATTTTTCTCAATTTCATATCCATTTCCCATTTTTTAAAACTCAACAAATAAGAGAAAATATTAACCTATGATATTCTCCAATTACATTATCATCAGAATCACATGAATCCTCATCTTCAACGTCATTGAATTTTCCATTTCTTATAGACTCAAAGTCCATATATTCTATTTCCTTTTTCATGAATGCTAGTACTTTTCACATTTCCTAAGATATTATATTATTAGGAATTTTATACCATGATAGACCTTCTCTCTCATTTGGTGCTAAAATCATTTAGTTGAATCTATATGTAAAAGTTCTCATAAGATTTTTCAAAAAAAGTAGAATCATCAATCTTCTCTAAAAAACCTCTCATATTGAATACTATTTAATTTAATCATGTAATGGTGTGATCTATAATTTCACCATCATCCGTTTTGATATCTTGAAATATTCTTCTAGATATTTGAAACATAGCATGTCTAACTTCAATATTTCCTTCATAAATTCATATCGGTGTATCCTAGATCACCTTATATCTTTAGAGACCCATCACATTACTATAGAATTCTTCGGATATAAACATCATGATTGTATTATGATCCTTCCCAAAAACTTTTATATTTCTCTTGTGATCTTGATTTATAGAAATATCTTCTTTTATAAGAGGGAAACGCACTACTAATACATCTATTTCATCTAGAATAAGAGATAGAAGTTACGGAAACATCATTTTCCTCGAACTATGATAGCTTATGGCATCTAAAGTTAGAACTACACGACATTTCAATGAATTAGTTTTTTTATTAGAATGTATTCTCGATATACATATGGTAAATTGTTCTCTAATACCAATTGAAGTCATTATAGATCATTTAGATACCACATAGATGGGGGGGGTGAATTTTTTGTTCACAATTTTTAAAAATTCATTTAACATTTCATTAAACATATGTGATTGATTAACGTATTTATCCCTATTATTTAATACTCCGCATCACCCTTTAATGAAATAGAAAAAAAGAGAACACATCACATTGAGATGTTTTCAATGTTCAGTACTAAGAACTATATATATACTATAAGAGGTGATTACCCCTAGTAACTGATTATTCACTATATATAAATGGTCACTACAAGGGAAATTACCATTCCCATCAATACTGAGTCCCATAGTGTTCCACACTAGGGTCCCACTAGAGTTAAATAGTTCCCATAAACACTTGTGAATCATGAGTGATATAAGAGGATATTTTTACCATATCATATAATGTTACTAGAATCCCACCATCCTACTCCAGAGTCCCACTGGAGACAACCACTACATCAGAGTCCCGTTCTAGACATAAAAACATTTGTTACCACAAGATCTGATCTACTAATAGCTTAGTTATATAATATTCCTCCACAATCTTACTGGATCAAAGTGGAACATTTACTAATGTATAACATTTTCATAGGTTATTTTCTTGGTCAATAAACATTGATCACTTGTATATGGTTATCTACAACAGTTAAACACTACTTCAGCAATAATTATTTAATATGTTGAAGACCTGACCTCACTAACTACTGAATAATCGGATACAGAATTCATCTAATATATGGACAGAAATATTTCCTCATCTTCATTCTCAATAAATACATTATGAGTATGAAATTTATATTTCATGTGATCTTATTCATGCATAATAAATTTTTAGAACACATTCAATGGTATTATCATTTATTTAAATAATAAACATGCACAAACATCTCAAATTTCATGGATACTTATGAATATGTACATGAATGCAGTTACAGGTATCTTTATTTAAACTCAAACAACTTCACTTCATTCATGAAAACCCAAATCACATGCAATTCCCTTTTTCACTTCACAAGTGATTACAAAACAACATGTTTTTTATGATTCAAATTACTGCATACATCCATTATCTTCACTTCTCAAATTTAGCCACACACACTAATAAATCATTTATAAATTTCACATTCAGGCTCATAATGAAATTCCAATTCTTCATCATGTCACTATTATAGTCTTCACATATATGTCGCAAAACATCACAAATAAGTAGAATGAATGACACATTTTATTTTCACATGACATCTAACCAATGTTCTCACTTATAATTATCTTCACACATGTCTGATATACATTGGATTCCTCATACCTGAATGAGTACTTTTTTATTCCCAAAAGTTATTAGAAATTTTAATTTTATGGTTAAACTAATAAATGGTATCTCAAATTCCTCACACAAGGTATTCTTCACATAAGATAGTGTAAATATGTAATATGTACGTGGCTCCTCAAATTCATTGTGTAACAGTGATATTGCGGCTACCATCGTGAATCACATAAATTCAAAATGCTCGACATTACATAAAAATGAAAACAACTAAAAATATGTGGAAAAAAAATATGAATGAAGTCTTCAGTATTTTTGGCCAGAAAAAATTTATTCAGAACCCACAAGATATATCATTAATCAGCAAGGAATTGGATCATGCTACCCCTGTCATCGTATGAAGATCCATCAAGAGGAAAATTCTCGAACCATATCACTCGAGAAGACAATATAAAACACTTTATTAGACAACCAAGATTTCAAAATAAATTTATTTCATGGATTTGGAGCTACTATGATGATTGGAGGACTAGGTGTTTCGAATGAACAAATGTGGTGGCAAAAAATTTGTCTGAGTTTTTAAAACCGAACGAAACTGATCTAGGGATAGGATTATACATTTGAGATGATCGGATTATATATATCCAATTGGGAAAATACCACATCGAAAAACAACACCTCGGTTATATATTTTATAATAAAAAGAATTCAAATGGATGATCATTAATTAATCACTACCTAGATCCTACTCTTGTTGTCACCACCCTCTGCTGGCTCTTTCTATCATCTTGATTCCCCGCACAATGGTTCCCCACCCATGCTCCCATGTGCTAATCTTGGTGTTCCCTTCAACCCATCATGCCACATTTCGGATTGATAAAGCTGCTCCCCTAGGCCATGGTTTTTCTTTTGTGGTCATACATAGGTATAGGTTGAGTTGGGTATAGCTTTCTAGCATGTTGGAAAAAACTTTAATGTTCAACACAACCTACTTTTTAAATGTTTAAAAAAACACCACTCAGAAACCACCTCCTGAAAATTAATCCATTTCAATTGATATATTCTTATAATAATTTAAATAAATTTTTTAAACATCATGCATTAAGATTTTCACATGTCTATGGAACATAATACTAGCTTTGGAATCATCACAATTGAATCCTTAAACTGATAGGAATGTTCCACCGAACACTCAATGACAACAATTGAAATTCATTTGACACCTAATAAATATTAAAGGAAATAATTATTAAGTAATAATATGAGGTACCATAGTTAATGTATTCTGGTTGAAGAGGAATAATATATGATTATATATTTGGATTCTATATTACGTTATATGGATAGTGACATATATATGGATTATTCAGTTTGTGTTATTTGATGGGGATTTTAAAAATTATGTCTAATTGTTATGATGGACTAGAAAATTTATTTAATGGAATTGTAAAATTCTTGGGAAACACAATATTTAAGGAAAAATAAACAATACATGTTCCCAATGATGAGATAATATTGTTTGGATAAAGATATATTTGATATGAATAAGTCTTTTTGATGTTACTAATTACATTGGAAGTGATTAAGGACATGTTGAAAATGTGGTTTAGGATATCATTGATTATGTTTACACCATTTTTGGATTTAAATAATATATCAAACTGAAATAGGAATAAGGAAACATGTTGGTTTTAAATAAGGATTTATGATATTTTTGGTCATCACAATGTTTCAATAGAATACTTGATGAAGGTATTCAAATGTTTCTTATATACAAGATAAGAGATGAATTATGATATATGGTGGATCAATGTTATGTTGATTTTAGATATAAATACCTAATTTATAATATTCTAGACTTTCGCCTTTTAGATGGTTTATAAGGTTAACCATATATGGAGTAGTTCACGTTAAAAATCACATGAGGTTTTGAGATTAATGTTCTATCTTTCCATATAAGGATTTATTCATATTAGATAATATTAGATAACATTTTCATTGTGACAAAGATAGATGAGATGACCTATTATTATGGTAATGGATTTCATGATATGTTTTTTCTATTTGAATGACATGTTCACCTTCTTTTATTGGAATAATGGGTCCTGTGGAAATTGATCGAGGCACAACAAACCATGAGGTAGTTCTGAAATCATGTACGTATATCATCTCATGATTTTTATTCAATTTTATGAGAAAGGGTGTTGAAATATAATGGGTTTCTATTATTATCATTTTTTATGATATTAATGTCATGTCCAAGGCACTTTATGTTATGGCTTGGTGGATTTTAACATATTCATGACCATGTTTTATAACATTCTATATCATAACATGATACTTATATTCTGATTCAATGTCTAGTTTTTTACATGCAACTTCTTTTCATATATTTTGAGACAATGTTTTGAGTAACATTGGGTAAACATTATTCTTCCAATATTCCAATTTCAAAAAATGTTTTAGTATTTATTTTTAGGATGTGGGTTTTTATTAAATGAGCAATAAATTATTATCCCTTCGATAATATATAATCATTTAGAGGTTTAAATTATTATTAATGGTTTATAATGTTACAACTTGTTATTTTCTTAAGTATATATTATCAAATTAATTTAATCATTTTATGTTTTGTATTTCTCAAAACAATGAATATAGCCTTGGTTATATGAAATATCTTTGTTTGGTTCAGATTATATAATACAACATGGTAATATTTCACTTAACGCAACACATATATTATCTTATGGTACGTGAAAAATTATGTATGTCTTGTGTTACATGCAAGATGATGTTTGGTTTTTTTACAGACAATGATGTGTTCCTTCGATAGCTTGTGTTTCATGAAAGTCATTGTTTCACAAAACTATAATATACTAGTAATATTGTTATTAAAATATCACATTAGGTATCACTATTTTTTAAATGGAAGTTCCATAATATTAACTAATTACTGAAAATATTATTTTTACATGTATATTAAATGTGTCCATTGGTTATACATTACCTAGAAATGAATTTAAGAACTATATGAAAATAATGAAATTCATTTTCTAGGAAATCTTTCTTATCTATGTAAAAACACCATTATCTCTTAATAAATTTAACTACCACTTTTATTGAATTATTTTTATTAAATTTATATATTAAATATTAAAACATTTTATTTTACACTCATGCAATATATTTATTGGTATAATAGAAAAAAAATCCCATTACATGAAAAAAGAGGTATTTCTCTAAAAATAAATTTTTTCCACCATTTAATGGTGCACATTATATCAATATACTTTTCTAAAAATGCAAAAATTTATTTAAATAAAATAAAATAATTATTAAATCATAATATCATAAATTAAATTGCGTCATTTTTTTATTTAACCAAGAATTTTCTATATTTGATGACTAATAAAATAATACTTAATTTTAATTGAAAACAAAAAATTTATCTAATTTAATTATATATTTAAATTATATTTATAATTATTTAGAAAGAAAATTTATTTAAATTTGAATAAAATTAACAAAAATTTGGGCCATTTGAACTAATTCAACATTTAAATAGGTTATAATAAAATTTCAGTCCATAAACCATTTCTCTTTAAAACCCTTTGTCTCGACATGTCAGTGGGACAAATTTTAAATTAATATTTTCCAGTTATATTATAATTATTTGAAAAAATGGTTTCAATTTTTTTAATCAGACTAATTTATAATTCATAAAAATGTAAATTTTTTTGACCAAAAATTTTAGTGAAATAATTGAAAATTAATTATAGAAATTTGGGCAGAAACAATATTACATAGAAGATAAACATTAATTTAAGGGGTTATATAACCTTGATATATGTACAAAATAAATTGGATAGACATATTTTGACCATGAATCCTTTTTTATAGAAAATGGAAATTTTTTGGAGTCACATGATGTACGAGAGTTCTCTCATTAATGTTTTCTTTTTTAAATTTACAAAAATTCTAATACGGATCAACAATAAAATTGAACTCACCCCTCACTTTTTGACACATATAATGTCCTTTTTGATTAGAAAAAATCTACCAAAATATCCTCCAAAATTACCTCCCTTAATTCAATAGTCATCACTTTGGTCATAAATCCATCTAAGGAAGCCCTTTGGTGAAAATAAAATGGAGTTTCTCAAAGTACAGGTATCATCTTTCCATTGACTAATTTTTTATTATATTTATCAATCATATCAAATATTTTTATTCAAATATTATTTAATAAAATTATTATCTTTATAACACAATGTGTTTTTAATTTTATGGGTTTTATCTACACACAAACACACTTCCATATAATGGGGTACACAATCATCATTCAGGCATATGACATACTACCTCCTCACGAATTAATGTGATATATTCTTCCATTGACACCATTAAAGGATGGATATACTGATATAATTTATGTTTTTAAAAAATATTTATAATTATTCAATGATTATTACAGAATACATACCTTCATATTTTCAATTTTTATATGTATGGTAACTTCGTTTGCAGATGTGTGGACTATCACCTACTCAAAGCGATGTAATTGGTTCACACATTACATAGAATGTACTAAGGATGGGTTTGATAAAAATATTTGACATACATGAAATTATATATCAACTTTAATAATATTATATATATTCATAAATGTCATTTACTATATTTATTTTAATAGAATATGAAAATGGAAACAATATTAATGCATATATATGACATACCATTACCATTAATGGTATATTTCATTTTATATTTCAATCATAAATATATTATTATAAATACATATATACTTAATGTATATAATATCTATATCATTATTTAAATTTTGGAGTTCATTGAGTAATTATTAGTAAAAAAATATAACAAATCAGTACACATTCGAAAAAGAAACCAGTTATTACACAATGTGTAACGTTAACAAAGAATTGACTATATAAGGGTAATATAAATCCATATGTAAAACAAATTGGATTATATAAATTTTTATACTTAATTTATTGATGTAATCTTTACCTATATCAATTATACAGGTTTTTTGAAGAAGTACAATGAGATTCAATACATATGGTATTGAGATTTCTCGTCTCAGATTTATTTATGCAATACGTATTATATATTCAATAACATTATTATTTTTGTGGTTTATATAATACCCATTAGTGTATAATATAATTATCATCCTTAAATTTTATTTTTATTTACATACACAATTTATTATCACTACATCATGGGGTTTTATGCTTTACATGATACAAATCAATACGGTAGTTTTGTCTTAATTTGAATTCTTTGTGACAATTGTTTTGTTATGACGATATATTCTTTTACGACAAGTATATAATAACATTGGAAATTTTATTTGATAAATCTAATTATTTTATTAATATTTAAATATATATTTAATTTAATTTTCATTCTTTTGGTTTTTATTCAATGTTATGAAGGTAGTATGAGTTTGTTGAAAACATCTCATCATTCATCTGAACTGTTTTATATTATGCTTCAATTGATGAAATATTATGATCCATATCTCACTAAAAATAATTTATTTTATTCTATTTTTCTTATTAATGATATTATGATTTAATTTTTCTCTCTTCCACTCTTTAGTACATTATATAATATAGATAATGTTTTTAAAAAAAATCCCAAATTATTTTCTTCTTTTTTGCGTTCTTTTAAAAAAAATTCTAAAAATGTATTTAAAATATTTATATTACTCTCCTATTATATATAATGTAAAATTTCACCATTTTTTTCCTTATTAACAAATTGTTTTAGAAAGGAATATTATCATTATCTTTTTACCAAGGCACTTTCAAAATGTTTTACAAAACAAAATGAAGTGTTCGACATGAACAGATCTATATTCAATTATCACCATATTCCTTTTAAATAATAAATTTCTAATTTACATGATTTATTTATTAGAAATTTTTTTTCATAATATTATATAATTTTATTTTTTAATAGTTATTTTCAGTGAAATAGGCTTTCAAAAATGTTTTATGTTCAAGAGGTGTTTGAAATGATTTTCAATGATTCGATTATAATATTCACAACTATCTTCAAATAAAAGGGTTTAGAAACATTTTTAAGAATACTTTATATGATTTCAATGTTTCTATTAGAGAAATAGTTTTCAAAAAAACAACAATATTTTATTGGATATCTATTTTTTTCGATGGAATGGTTTTCAAAATGTCTACAAGATTACTTTTTATGTTTTCAATGTTATTTCAACAGAATTGGTTTTGAAAAAAAAATTATAGATTCCTTTATAATTTCTTTCTTTTATTTTCAAATAAACTATTTTAAAAATATTTTCATCTTACATTATATGGATTAAATTTTATTTAAAGATAAAAGGTTTTAAAAATGTTTTGAATCTTTTATTGTATGTTTACAATGATATTTTCATAGAAAATTGTACTAAAAAGGATTCATGTTTTAAAATATAATAAATGATGAATTCCCTAGGAAATGTTTTAGATTGATTAAAAATATTATATTAGATGTTATTCATATTGGTTTTCAATGAAATAGATTTTGAAAATGATTCATGTTTTAAAATGTAATTTTTAATGAATGGTGAGTTTCCTTTTGAAATGTTCCTAGTGGTCCATCATAATCATTATCTATATAGAGTGTCATCATTTGATATAGTTTATGATATTCTAGTTATATGATCAAAGCACACCCTTCATAATCGTTCTCCTATGGTTTATATTTTGATTTTATGATGTCAATGAAACCAGATTCCATTCCATGAGTTATATTGCTTATGAAACCCACTTCTTTCCATGAGTTATTCTTAGATAAAATTATAATGAAAGATGTCTCTTTTACCCAATTTATGATAGGATGTCATGATTCACATACCCATTTAATTTCATGGGTTTTTTGTGTTTATGAATCTCATCTCTTCTTTGGGACATGGTATGATAAATTTTTTATTTTCATATGGAACATGTATGTATGCTTTCATTATGTGATTAGATTGACCAATATCTCCATCCATTGAAATGGGAAAATATTTTTATCTCATGAGTTATACATGGGTACATTGGGGAGTGAAATATTTTATGTAATGTACATTGTCTGCTAAGATGATCTTGGGAGTGAACCTTGACTATTATGATGGTATTGAGAATGAACCTTGAATAATGTAATAGTTTTGGTAGTCACCACATTCCACTACAAGGAAATGAATTTGAATGGGGATGGTGGTGTGTTCAACCTAGTAGGTGTTTCCCCCATAAAGTGACCTAGTATGTTTTGGAAATGAACCTTGACTTATAGGGAATGATTTTATATGAATATATGAATGCCAAAAATAATATAACTTATTTCTATTTTATGAAATCATGGATTATTATATTGATTCACTTATGATTTTTTTCTTAAGACTTACCAATCATTATTCCATGACTCATGTAAATGATCATTGATTTGTCAGGTATGGTCTCCAAATGTTATTATCAGATTCTCATACCCTTATTCTCATGTTATTTTTATCCACGTCATTCATTTACCCTTATTAATCATCCATAATGACTCCTTCTTATGTTTCTACTCCCCATGTTAAAAGAAACCTTTTATGTATAAGTAATAAAGTGGAATATCCTTATGGGAAACATTGAATATCTTTCACTATGGTAGATGATTGTGTTATATGTCTATAATACCCTAAAATATTATGGTAGTCATGCATGTACTTTTGTAATGTTCTGAATATAATTGTAAAATAATTTAATAACCATTTATATTTAGACAAGGCCGTTATATGATCCACTAGTTTCTGTATGACTTCTGATGGATATGATATGTCATTTTCACAACAGGATGTTATGGAATTTTTTCATCATCAATCATAATAATTTAGGCCATCTATGTACTGATTCTCTTATCCCTCACTTTTATAGTGGTGATAATTTGGTTATTTCATTTAGATTCTTGAAATTATCCATACTAATAGTAGAGTGATAAATATTATTATTAGAAAAATATAATTAGTGTAGGTGATCCTCCCAGCATTGGATAAAGTCCATCATGTAAGCACAGATCATTTATTCCAATACTAGAATGGTCTTCTCAATCAAACCATATTTCTGGTGATACAACATTTTTCTCTTCTAAAACTGATTCTGTAAAGACACATGTTGGAAACTCTATAAAAAATAAATAAAATGAGATTCATGGTATGAGATAACAACTGAGGGAACACTTTGATGTTAAAAAGTATTCTGCATGTACATGTATCCCTTTATCTTTAATTAACACTATTAAATGATGGTGATCAAGTACACCAATTTAGTGAGTCGATCAAAGGTCAAATAGTGAATGTCAAGAACTCTCAAAATACATGGATTTCAATTAAATAAATCTATATATATTATATCCCATTTATTTTTTTACCTAAATGGTTTGGTGCATACCCTCATGAACATAATGTACAACCTTCACCTATTAACAGGTGAGGCATTAATAAATGAGTTATGTTGCACTCTTATTCACCACCGGTCCGCTAAATTGTCACTAAATATCATGGTACATATGTTTCAATATAAGATATACCACTATGTGTGATGTTTAATAATCTCTCATAACCACATCTAATGTCATTAATGACACAAATTTACATCCTTATAAAATGATAGAGTGATCAAAACCATCATATAACCCATAACCTGAATCCTATGTGAATTTCAAATCATGTAATACCTCATTATCAATATCTCCTTGTTATGATTCCCTCCCATGATGAAGAAGTGTAGTGTATATGACCACGGAACATATGTGATCTTTTCATCCATTTTAAACCAATGATAATATTTGTAAGGAAAACATATCTGACTACTCACCTATAAATATTGATCAAGAATTCATTTTAAGTGAATATATCATCAAACACACCTTTCAAAGTGAAAAGAAAATCAAAATGTAAAATTTCTATAAAAAAAGTATCCATCATACCTATATTAGTCTGAGATATTCCCCTATAATGATTTTAATTATACTCTTATGGTAAAAACTAAAAAGAAACTACCCCCAAAAGGCAGTATCTATGAAATTTTTTTGGGGAAACAAAAACTGATTGATATATATCAGGGGATGTTTTGTTATTCTCAAGGGGCCTAATATTCCTACACCCATACATTATCACTTCTTATTACTATGTCAACATACACACCTGTGATAAAATTTAATGTAATGTAAAAAAATTATGTACTCAATCTCCTCTATTTGAAACCAAAAATCATTGGTTCTAATTATCCATTATAAAAAACCCTTGAATCCCCTCCGAAAATTCAGTTACAAAAAAAATCCCTTTACCATTCAAGGAATTTGAGGGATATGAAATCCTATTGAAATACTGAATGAATATTATGTAACATCATACTAACCCAAGGAATCTATATAGGTTTGTCATTATTTTTTGTGGAATTTAATAATTAATTACCTCTATCAAAACTAGTTCCATAGAAAAACCCATCTAAACATTTACATGACCTAGAATGTAGGCCTCCCTTATCAAGAACTGAAACATTAAAATTGTGGAATATATTTAATGTCCTCGAACTATGTCAAAACCTATACTCAAATGATGTACATGATCAGAATATAATATTGAGTAAATTATAATTTGATTGAGAAGGACTACAAAAAACTAATGTTGGAAAGGATTGAAGATCTAATCAATGTGTTAAATAAGCACTGTTGGGTCATTCATGACACAAAAGTGAATCAGGAAGTATTTTTTGTGAGCAGTGTGACAACAAAATGATGAAATCAGTAAGTCATCTTAATGAACTTGTAACTAGGGATAACCTTACATGAGGTAAATTTTCTTGAGCCACTCCTATACTTTCATCTGATCAAAGATGACATCCATCATTAAAAGTGGATAATTATTCATAATGTTTACAAGAATTATGTGAAAGTAATCAATAAAGAGCCTTATGCTCCGATATTTATTATTAGAGAATAATATTAGAGTTTCCTTGTTGGACATATTGGACATGATAAAACCTTTCTAATGATGTACCTCCAAATACACCTTTGCCTCCTAAGATTTATTGGGTTCCTTCTAATATGTTATTAAATATTTCATTTTTTTCCAAGGATGTATTTCAATATAGACATAAAACCCTAGATAAAGAGGTAACCCATATACATTCTTGGGAAAGGAATTACTCAAAACCTATACTACTATAGGGAACCAAACATCAACTAACTTTGTGACACCATGATTCAAGCTATGTGATTGTTGATAAATTGGATATAGTATCTCATAAAAAATCCAAAAATACTCTAAACAAAATTTATAATATCCATTGAAAGAAACAATTTACATTTTATCTTGTGTTAAAAATATCATATGATTACAAAATAAATAATTGCATGGATTGTGGATAGATAGTCTATACCAAGCATTAAATCATATAGTATCATCATTTTTATAAATAGGTCCCTTAAGAATTTCTCTCCTAAATGAGACAAGTGGCACTACCCAGTGACTAGTGTAATCATAGAATCATCTCCAATAGTATTTTGTAGTGGAAAGGGTTAGGCTAACAACTCCATTGAAATAACTAGATATCAAATATGTGACAAGTCCATAATGAAATGTCTCCCAAATAGGATAATAAAAAATAGAGAAAATAAATAGAAGTCATAAATCATTTCTAGAATTATTCTTAGTGTGGAGGGGCCATATTCATCTAATAAAATAAAATAATAAAGTCCATGGATTCAATTTCCCATTCCGGACATATACCACTTAGAAGAGGTGGTGGTTTTAACATATCATGACATAGATCATTTCTTCATTACATCCTAGGTCATTTACCATGCCTAATACCATGTGAATATCAATTCTAAATATAATGAATTCATATCAAAGAATATGTACTAAAATTTTATCCATTATATATTGGTGGTTGGGGTTATCTTAAGCGATATAACCTTGAACCACACAGGTGATGAATACCTTTTCCTTACCCTAGCTCAATCCCCTTCATGAACCTCACACTATTTTTCTCTACATTATATTCAGAGAAATAATCACATATTACACTATTATCCTATATGATTCCAAGTAGAAACCATGGTTACTGAATATTCCCTATGATTGTCATTTACATATCCAAGCACCATATTTCACTCTTTTATAAAGTTCTTCACCATAAGGAATTCTTCTAGAACTCTCTAATTGGAGGGTATGTAATGCGGAACTACCCAAGCTCTAATATCTCGACATTTTCAAGTATTCATGGTCAGAGGTACCTGTCATTAATGAGGATGATTTTTTATTTTATGTGTTTGGTAAACATGGATGCGTAATCCGTGTCAAACATGCCACCTTGATGTAGCTCAAGAAGATCTTAGAAGGGTAATAATTGGAATATCCTTATGAAATACTCCATTAAGGATTTCTAGTTGAACCCCATCTATGGAATATTCATCTCATGCTACATATGATTCACTAAGATCATCTAATATCATATTGAGATATGGGAAAGGAAAGTTTCAAGTAGTGCTATCTCGTCATCAATGATCTAAGTTGGATGGAACACTTAGACCAAAATCTCATGAAAATCCAGAGCATCTTTTAGTCTCACATCACACATTAATCTAGGTGGAACATATATATAAAAAAACATTGGTCTCATTCCTCATTCATCTATTTGAAATAATTGAGGCTAACTCTTGCTCATTGATGGGAAAACCATTTTCATATGCTATTGTGTGAGGCTATTCTCCTTGTTTGACTTGTTTATGTATAACTCACTATCCACATATAGGTAATACCTCATGATTAGGACCATGAACTAAGGCCTCATCACTTTATTGGATTTTATTGTAATCATATCATGGAATCCTAACTTCTTATCTATGTGGAGGTATCCCTTTAATAGTCAAAATTATTGATTTTTTATAGGGAAATATATGGATCTAACACAATAAGGACATTAAAACCATAACCAATAGTTATATGATACATGTACAATTATTTTCCCTGAAATGTGTTCCTAGCATACAAATTTAAAAGAAAAGTTATTATAATCATGTATAATTGAAACGTTAACTTCCACACTATATCTTGGGTCCCTAGCCAGATATTTGAACTCAATATAAATCAATTATATTTCAATAAATCCTGACATAATCCTCGCAAATAGTTTGTCTACAAAATTGATCCTATGCCAAAATTCATCTTTGACATGACACACCTAATTACCAACCCACCAGGGCCCACCGAGCATGTAGTAATCCGACTGTGCTAGCCCATGTTTTCATTAAACAAGCCAGGGGATATTGACTAGAACCACCTACACATATCACATTGATGGGAGTCCTTAGAATATTGTACACCCACAAAAACACACCTAAATAGGTCTCTATAGTCATCATAGTAATGAAAAATGATATCCGGTATAACAACTTATCCTTTAATAACCTATAACATCCAACAAGAGAGTAAAAATGTATATAATCAATATAGTTGATGGAAATATAAGCACAAAAAACCAGAATGTATATCCTACATGAAAATAAAACATATAACATTCTCATCATTCAATCCCACTAATAAACCATGTTATAACTACATTTACCAGCAAATTCCAATAATAAACACCATCAATAGGTCTTCCAGGATCGTTAAAAAATATCCTACCATCTTTATAAAACATAATGAATGTGGAAATATTCTATACAAGGTTGATTTTATTACAAACTAATAGGAAACCGTGAAATCAAAAATACTCAAAGAACCATAATATAGTCCACTGAAGCCCTAAAAAAGTGGGTAAATGAGGGAGGATCCATATATGTTCAAAGGAGGTTCCTAAGTCACCAATTAGTCTCTCATTCATCACAATTTTAATATGGATTTTGAATATCGGGGATGATATATGACTTGTATAATCCATCAACATATGAAATGTTTATATTATTATCATAGAGGATGTTGGGCCCATATTAGTGTGGGGGTGGGTATTCTTTCCATAGTGGAAGATATCAATCCCCATATGATCTTATTGGATAGGATAGATACTAAATATATAAAAGGAGTACCATGAAGCCTATAATAATAGGATATATTCAGTCACAATATGATTTATTGGAATTGGATCCAATTCCACAACCCTATGTAAGTGATTAATAAACATTCATATTTTTAGTAATATGTTACTGAAATTTAATCTCTAGCTAGTGTTGGTTGACACTCATTGTAGATGTTTGAATGTTGAACCTGAATTCTAAAATGTTAATTTTGTTAATAAAGTTGTCTTCTAATTAATTTGATATTTTACTTTGAGGAAGAATTACAACTTCATGAACCTTGCAAAATATCAATCATAGGGTACTTTTTGATGGCCTTGTACTAATAAAAATATATGTACCCAACATTTTAAAGTAGTTAATTGTGGGTCCTCATTTTTTTACCTCCTTTTCATTATCATCCAACTAACATGTAATCTAAAATCCATTATAAATTGAATGTGATGTGTTTTACATCAATTTACGGGTTAGGTTTCAGCATTATATACATTCTTATACCATTGTCAGGATCCACCTCGGTTATATATGGTTTATCTTACTCATAAATCACTATATAATCCACATGGACTTCTCTATGAGTGTAATCCATGTACACACTGAGTAGGTAATCTTGGTTCACACAACATGTGTTCCCATCCACAAAATAATGTTACACATAACTTGGAGAGAAAATATTTATCATCTCTATATATGAAATACAATATTTATTCTCCTAAATTTCATGGTGCATAATTAGTAATTTTACTGATAGTTTACTTACTCCAAAACCATTTCATGATGCACTTTTTTTTCTATGTTTCAATCAAATAACTATCAAACAAATGTGATAAAAATCAACACCATTCCATAAATAATATTCTAGCCACAATTCATCTGATCATTGATCTTTTTATCATCACCCATGTAATCTAGAAATCCCGTCATGGAATATGGTGATCCCAAATATTTTATATCTCTTTTATAATATCAACAGTAATTATAACTAACACAATCAACATCTCTTCCAATGATCGAGATGTGAAATGTGAATTTGGGGTCTAATTGTGATCACAACTATATTCACGACTGAATCACTGTCCTATCACTGTTCAAATAAAAAAGAAAATAATGAGGAGAAATTCAAAAATTAAAAAGCTTAGATTCGATAATTATTATACATGATCAACCATTATCAACATTTTTTAATTTTTATGAGGCATATAAATATTTCATGTTTAGGATTAAAATATTCTCTAATTGCATGTTCTATATAACAAAACTAGAAGGGATTTTAAATGATTGTAATGGATTAAATTCATACAAGAATATATTGATAATAAATAAAAGGCGGAATAAATATATAAAACTAAATCCTTAACTACAAATTGGACTGAGCATTGAAAAAAAGTAACCAACATCATTTTGGTTAATGAATTTGGTGCTATCAGTTATGCTCATGATCAGTCCTAAATCCAAGTTTGTGAACCAACGCTCTCCACTATGAGATACCTATCCTCAATCGATGAAAATTTTAAGATGACCTAATAGTTTAGGTATAATTGGAATTATATAATCACTGTATAAGGCTAGATAAAATTAATAAAAGATAAAAAATTAATTAATTAAATTAATTAATTACATCAATAATCCACCAGAGATAGTGCATCAACAATTGATCCTATGAGAACAAGACATATGAAAATAATAACGTAAAAAATCCATTTGAAACTACAAATTAATATTACTTTACTATTATGAGACAATGATTCAGAGATAATCCATTAATTTTGAAATTATGTGTTCACATGGGTTAATATATTCTACAATAGTTTTACATTATCCTTGATGGTATTCATCACTTGATACATCGTACCACCTCCAAAAATAGTTTTGAAAATATTTTTTAAATTATAAAAATAATACAATCATGAAAATTTTATCATTTACATGATTTATGTTTTTTAGATGTAATATAGAGAATTTGATAAGCATATCATTAAAAAAATGATATTATATAATTTCTATGAGGAATATAAAAAATAATTCTCTAAATATATTGAATAACATGACATTAGACATGATTTTACTACCAACAATTTTTAATATAAAAAATTTAGTGGGTGAAATTAAGAGTGGGAGATTATTTCATTTTTTAGATAAATTCTGAATGAGTAAGTCACCTCATGATATTTTTTGTTTTAGGTCATTTGAACTACTTTAATAATCTAAAATAAATGTCTCTTAAGGAAAAATCCAAACATTACACCATATTATATGTGGTTGAAAAGAGCCCATAATTTAAAATAATTTATAGTGATTGGTAGAACATGTTCAAAAAACTAAGCAATAAATGGAGAACAATTTGATGGAGAAGCTGAAGATACAATTTACCTAGTATATATAGATATAGGAGTTCCTACATTTGTTATAATAGGAAATATAATACAATTATTGAATGTGATTATATTTTTTTCTATAAAATTAATATGAAACTAAAAAACTATTTCTAACAATGTTGAGGAGGATATTGGTATATATGATCAAATAAATGAAGTAGATGAAAGAATAAAAAATCATACATAAGAATAAGATTTAGATATCACTTGCGATAATGATGAAACTCCACATTCAAAGGGGAAGGATTACAATGATAAAAGATAAAAATTGACAACTATAGGTGTAGGTTTATTAAAAAAAATGTATATAGATACTGGGATGTTAATTTTTGGCCAGATAAATTCTATAAAAACAATAATAAAAAACATCATAGTAATTCACAGACGCTTTATATGAAAATTTTATCCAATGTTTATTGATAATGAATTTTATTATAAAGAGTGGGTTGAAGATATTAATTAATAACTATAAGAAATTGAAAATAAGGGTACCTTGGATTTATTTACCATATGAACTCAAATTTTTTTCATTATAGTAAAATGGTTCTTTATAATTAAGTCAGATAATAATGAAAATATTTCTATAAATTATTCTATGTTGGTGAGAAAGTGATAATCATAAATAAAAGGTGTCTAATTACATGAATCATTTCCCAAAGTGTCCAAATATGAATCCATTAGTCTATTTTTGGTCATTATATCTCAAATAATAATTAATGTATTTCAATTGGGAATTAAGTCAATTTTTCAATATTGATGGAGAATTACACATTGAATAGATATAATGCACTATACATTACTTTAATTGTAGTGATGTGATGATTAATGAAATCTTGTTATGTAATAAAAAAAGAATGCATGGATTTTAAATTAAAAATAATTGAGTAATTAAAATCAGGATTTTCATGAAATTATATATGGGAAACAAATTGTATAAAAAATACCCCAACACCACAACACCTTTTTTGACTATGTATGTTAATTACATATAAGTATATATTATTGAAGAAGGTTTATGTGAGTAATTTAATAAAATAATTTAATATATGTGATTCTAATGTTTGAAGAAATTATTTTTTTTGACATATAGGTTCTTCAAGAGGAATTTTACAAAACAAAATATCATTAATAGTATTCCAAAGAACTAATTATAATATATCACATCAATGAATCCCTATGGATTTTGACAGTACTCGTATGGAGAACAAATCTGTGTAATGATGGTTAGAGGAAAAAAGTTAATGATAATAAAATCAATGTCTAACTTTTGTGTATTCTGAATTTAACAAGTACAAGAATATATAATTTTTATAATATCATTATTTTTTCCCGATTTTAGTCTAATTTTAATGAATCACATATGTTAGATAAGGATTGAATATTTTTAAATATTTTAAAAAATAAAATGGTTTTGTGATAATGTACATGATAAATGGATAACTGCATCTATAGGTGCATACATATGTATATTGGAATGGAATTGTTGGTTGTGAAATATCCAAACCTAGTTGAGTGTTTATCGTCAATAAAACTTGTGTTTCATGGTATTCAGAATAGAAAAAATCATTGAAATTGAGTTCAATAGTGGCTAAGAATGTGCCATCATGATATGTAGTTAAATAGATGGTTTGAATGAAATAATATCTATAAAATTTAAATATTGATTTTGATTTCCCATGGGATATATGATAAAGGAACTAGACTATTATCAATCTATCCAAAATCCATGTGAAACATTTAATGTAAAATAAAAAAGATATAAAACACCATTTTATTAATGAAACGGTATCTTAAAAAATTATAAATTAAAATTTTTCTATTTCTATGTAAAATTTGACTAATATAAAATTTTGAAACCATCATAACTAATAAATTTGAGATGTTCAGTATAAAATTGGAACTTCTAAAACTCACTCTCTCGGATGTATTATTTATCTATGATTACTCTTCTAATTTATCATTATATATCTTTGAGAATATTTTTATTGAACGTGGAGAAATTGTTTCCCTTTTCTGAAACTATTTTAAAATATTTATTGAGTTGTGAAAAAAATGAATTTATGAACCTTGTTTTAATTTGTTACGGGATATGGAATCCAATGTTCTTTTATGAGTTATTAATTGAGTATGTATAAGGATAAAATTGATTATTAATTTAATTACACTTATTTTCCATAGTATGTATGGATCACATAGATATAAAGTTGATTATTTCATGACTCTCTAACTTCAAAAAATTTTAAAATCCCCATTCATAATATTTTTTGTTTCAATTATTTTGGATAAGGTATGCATAGTATTGACAAAAAATCCATTGGGAAAATTTTCTAAACAAATAAATTATGGTTTTTTATTATTATCTATAACTATCATTTTTCATATTATTGTTTTTTCTGGACATCAATTTATCTACAACCATTGAAAATTGATGGAAAATAATCATCCACTTTTATATATTGTGTTTTATGTAATAAACCTATGGGGATATTTCACATAGGAAAGTAATATTTAATGATTATTTTATCATTTGTTCTGTTGTCATCAAAGTCTAAAAAATATTTTTGTAGATAACATTGGGTTCATGAAATATTATTTATCTTTTCATTGATGTAATGCGATGATTTGAAAATATTTCTGATATTGGTTTTATGATTTCTTAAATTTATGTATTTATTTAGAATAATGGATATATCTAGGTTCTAATTAATTTAGAATCAATTAGTATGACATTATATGTTTTCATAAGACATCAGGGAAATATGTATGAACTTTAAATTCATATGATTTACTTCATTGTTTTAGAAATACTCCTTGCAATGGAGTAATAGTTTAAAATTATTATATGTGACTTTAGTTACATTAAAATACATCACAAGTCACTTGAAATCTAGTTTCCCTATTAATGATACAATGATAGATGATTTATTTATGTCTTATATAAGGACTATGAATGGATTCAAAATTCATATGGATGTTCCAAGTTCCATTTTTTATCATCAAAAGTTATACAAAAATTGTCTACTACAAAATATATCGTCCACACTTAGATAAAATTGTGAATAATTTAATGGACTGAAAAAATAAATTTTCTAATATATATTTTGAAGAATGGATGAATTAAATAATTCAAGGATTTTGAATAAAAAATTATATAATTCATCACCAAAATTTGACAAGTGGATTGATATCTACGATGATTTTGAAACCCAAATTGAGGAACAATGTAGGTATTGAGATGATTTCACACTATGAGATGTTTTTCCATGTCACAAAATAACATTAATTCTTATAGAGTTTTATGTTGAATTAAATAATATTTTATAAGATGATTTAGTGTAGAAGATGTTTTTTGAGATTTAATATTACATGTAAATTTGTAAGATACTACTTTTAATGACTTATAAAAGAGGAACTATAAATTGGAATGAAATGTGTTTTTATTTTAAATAATCCCTACTGTGTTTTATGGGGATTAAATTATTTTATCTTCCAAATATAAAATATAATAGAACGAGAATAAATGAGAATATAAAATAAAAAATTTAAGTTCAATAGGGTAATTTGAGGATTATTTACAATAATGCTATTTTGTATCTAGGTGATAAGAACAAAATTCATTACATTGAATAACATAAAGTCTTGCAACTAAAGAAGAAGACAATAATAACATGTCACCTTTATAGAGGTATGAACTAATATGATTGATCTCTCTTCATGAATGAGGTTGTGAATAAATCTTTATCCATGTAATATAATTGTTCAAAGACATCATTTTTAATATGTTTTTCTTGATAACATTTTTTGGGTTCTTCTTGGTAGTAAAATATGATCTTTTTGAGTTGTATAAAAACCATAAAAACTATGGGTGTAGTTATACTATAAATGAGGTGAAACTTTCCAATAAACATTATATATAAAAAATTATTATATAATGATGAGAAGTATGAGAATGGAATGTTGAATAATAATCAGATTTTAAAGGGGATTTGAAAAGGAAATAGACATTAATTGACCCCATCCTCTCAGTGTCTTTCACCCTGTCAATGATCCCAATAGAAAGAAACCGTGTATTTTAAGAGATAATATCATCCAATATATATTATTAACGATTTAATAATTATAATTAATAACCCTAATTTGGAAATTATTGTTCACTGTCTATCTAGATTGCCTCAAATTCCATTATTTCATTTCAATGAATGATTCAATGGTATAATACATTTAGAGGTTAAATATATGTGGTTTGATGACCTAAGGATGTCACCATAAAAATTTTGTGTCCTCTCATGGTTGATCCTGATTGATTTTATTATATTTTGTGGAAGGTTACAAGAATTCCATTGATTTTTAAAGAATTATTTTTTTCTCTTGATAACATGATTTGAAAGAGGACTATCAGTGCACATCTATCTTGGGTTTGTTTTTTTATAGGATTCCAACATTGTGCATGGGATACTTGTATCTTGAGAATGTTACTAACAAAGATAATCTATAATAAATTGAACCTACGTATGTTATAAAATTGATATTTATAAGAATAATAAGTCATGGTAATTTCACATAGTCCCTTGACCATTTACATAATTCCTAGTGAATGCCATTTTAAATACTAATTTGACTATTATTATTATTTCATGGACACACACAACTCCTATTGATAATATTAATATTATTTCTTAAAATAAATAAATATGTATATAAATGATAATAAGTTCAATGTTCCCAAATAGACCATTTGACTCACCGGGTAGCCCTCCTAAATATTTATCAAACCATGAATAACAAAAATTTATTTAAAAATAAATAAAATTGAATGACTAATAAATAAATAAATATTTTTTTTTAAAATTTGAGTATAAATATTTATATAATACTCAACATTGATATTTTTATGTCAAATTCATTTTGATTGAATCATTGCGATTAACCAATCGTGAATTAATAAACCATAAATTGGGAATAATATTTTTTGTATCATGTTAAATCATGATAAAATTTAATTGAGGGTTTAAATATACTTTGTGTGGAACCCTCATCGACCCTTTCATGTTTTTATTTTTATGAACATTTCAAGAGACCAAGATTGATGTTTAGAATTATTTTATGGAACCCATAGAGAAAATATTTATATATGAAATGTAAATAACCCCTATGAACTCTCAATATGTTTTATAATCACTTCATCTCAATATATAATCATATAGGTTTCATTTCAAGTGACATCAACCAAAATACATTATAAGACTTCATTTTACATTCCAAAAATGAACATATCATTATAAAAGGCCAGGACCTATGTCCAATAATACTATTACACTTCTATCAAAGGGATGATGTATCCTCCTTTTTAATAGTATGGGATAAAAATTTTCTTAAATCATTAAATTATCAACTTCACTAATGAACTAATGAATATATAATTCATTTGGGAAGTAATTTTTGAAATTTTTAGAAAAACACATTTAGGCATATAGTGAAAACCTGCACATTATAAAATCTAACATAATTGATACAGAAAATCAAAAATTCAAAATCCAACAAAAATATGAACTGAAAGTCCCTAGATTATGACACCAATGAAATCAACAAAAATACCTTAAGATTCCTAAGGATCTATACATCAGGGTGAGTCTCATTGTGACCACACATAATCATCATCATCAAAACTCCATTTCCATTAACTAATCAATGATTTCCACTTAACATATGACCACCATGCATTCATGAAAGCCTCCTAACATTGTCTTCATCCCCATTAACTGACATCAAGAAGTCACGACACTATTGTGAAAACACTGGATGAAGCCCCCAAAACTAGGAATGAACAATACCGAAACCAGGAGAAACATGATCAGATTACTGAAAAAATTAAGAAAGAAACACAAAAAAAATTAATAGAAAAACAACTCCATTTTTTTTCCCACCACAAAATAACCCCATATGTCTTGAGAAATCGTACCATGAACATCTTCAAAAGTGAAATCTGACACAGAACATGCAAGGAATTCAACCAGCTACCAACCCCCACATACCAAAACCTTTTTGTTACCACCTTCCCAATATGAATGGGATAGGAGTGGAGGAACGTGTGTTAAGAGTAGGTATTTTAGCAGTAGTGGGCTCTAATTAATGAAATTGTGTGCGATGAATCTCATCAAAAAAATATAGGATAAAAAGAAACAACAAATGGAACCTACAAAAAAAACCAATCAATGATATAAGACAATGATGCTAAAGCAGATTAGAAAAATCATCCATTCACAAATCCTATGTGAGAATCTGACACTAAACATCGTGAAAATATGTAAAGACCCGTAAAATTCAAGGGAAATTTTTTATTAATTTTCTTTGTAATTTTACAAGAACGCAGTTTCTAACAGCGCCTGATTCTGAGGCCCGGTGTGCCCGGAATTAATTTCCGAAGATTAGCACGGGTACGTTCAGTGAAAGAACGAGCGGGTTTTTTTTCGACCTTTTGAACCGGTGCTTGGAATAGACTTTTGAGGGCACCGATGGATTCACAGTGTCGGTATTTTCTTAAGAAGATCTTTTTCGGAGTTTCGTTTTCATGGGAGGAGTTGTTAAAAATTTGTGGAAGATAAAATAAAAATTTAGTTACAATTTTTATTTCTTTTCAGTGGTTTATCCATTGAGTGGAAGTTGGGGTAACCACCCAACTTCCCATGAGAGGATTAAAGGTGAGGGGGGCCCACACTAACCCCACCCCTTTCACCTTCCCTAAACTCCCTTAAACCTCTCCTCTCATTAATTTTTAACTCTTCTTAACATGTTTAACCCCCTTTAATGTGAGACCACTCACCTTCCCCTCTCTCTTCATTAATTCATGCCACCTAAACATTAATTAATTTGACAAATCAAGATCAATTAATTAAGTTTGTTGGTTTTGAATTTTGTAATTTTGAATGCATGGAATGGGTAAATAAAATAAGGTGGAGCCATATTTTATTTTGGTTAGAATTGTTGTGTTAAAAGGAAGGGAAGAGAGCATTTGAGTTTTGAAGAACTTCCTCATCTGAAGAAGAACGCTTTATCTCCTTTGTAGAAGAACGTGACGAACACCGAAGATTCGATGAAGAACGCCATCTCATCTTGCACCATCTCTCCACGTCGAAGGAAGCGAGACGCCACATTCTTCATCGGGCGATCACCGAAGACGTGCCTTCTCCTCTTCTTCCTCCACGTCAAGGGAGGAGACACCACTGCGGGGAACGTCACCTTTGACGACGACTCACCCTCCGACATCAATGGAATCAGAACTGATCTTTCGTGGCATCTGATCATCGCGATGCTTTCTTCTTCCGTGGCTCGACGACGTGTTACATATTTGCAAGGTAGGGGTTTGGTTTTTATGTTGTGAATAATTTTTGACGTTCTTCGACATTAACGGCCAACTGTTATCAAAATCAAGGAGGAGGTCGGACCGCACAAACACGGCCGAACCTCCTCCCATTTTTATTTTTATGGTTATCTACGTGGCTTGAAATGGAAGAAACGCAGTGTCGTCGCTCCGTGCGGGAATTTAGAGAATCACGATGAAGAAGCACGGCGTCGTTGCACCGCGCCTTGATGCAGAAGGAGTCCATGGTTAGAGTTGTGCCGTGGCGAAAGGGGCACGACGCCGTCGCACCGTGCCAGAAAACCACGAAGACGACACGATTTGTTTTTGACGAGCGGATCGACGGGTGACGACGAATCGGGTCAAAATGGAGTTTGATTCCCTTCACAGTAATGATCGGGTTCCGGGAGGACTCTTGGCGAAGGCCGAAGGCAAAACGGACCACCGGAGTGCGTTCGGTGGTCCGCAGGAGGTGGCGGCGCACTGCCGGAGCAAACCGCCACGGCTGAGCCGCGGCGGTGGGACGTGAACCGGAACGGCCGGGCCATTCCGGGTTTGAGGTGGCACGACTTCAAACCACGCCAGGTTGACAACCGGGGGGTTTGTATCCCCCCACACCCGTCGCGCCGCGCCAGCGTGATGTCGGCCGGCTGCCCAGGCTGCGCAGCCGGGCCGGGCTGCGCCTAGCTAGGCCGGACCCGGACCCGGTTCGGCCGACCCAGGGGGGTGGGGGGGGGGGGGTTGGGCCGGGCCCAGACCCCCGTTTTCAGTCCTCTTCGGTCTTTTTCCCATAACATGTGCTGCGAACCTCCGATCGACGCACCGTCATCTGCGATGCGATATTTGGATCGAGGCAGTCGTTTCGGTATATTAAACTCAAGGTTTCGATGAATGTTGGGTTTGGCCGGGTTGGTTCAGATACGAAACCAACCGAGCCCTCGGAGCGGAAACGATTATATATTGAGTTCCGGATGTCCGATTGACGTGCCGTCAACTTTGTTGGATTCCTCTTGATGAGACGGAACTTTTGGCATACATCGCCCAAGGTTTGGACGTAGTTGGAGTATGGCCGGGTTGGATTGTACCCAAAATCCAACCGGGCCCCTAGAACGGGAAAAGTGATATCTTTCAGACTGGACGTTCGTTTGATGAACCATCAGCGGCGTTGGTGATCATGTTGAGAAACGGTCCCTATGAGTATGCCCTATGAGAGTTCAGGGTATAGTTGAGATACGGCCGTGTTGGTTCGCACACGAAACCAACCGGGCCCCGGAGACGAAGAAGCTAGTAACTCACAGACCGGGCGTCCGATTGACGCGACGTCTGTTGCATTGAGACCCCTATGACGAGGCGGTTCATTGATATAATTCCTCATGGGACTTTGAGATACTTGGAGTATCTACTAGTAGCTCGTGGAGTGGACCCTCCCGGAGATGAGAGTACAGAGTACGAAGACTGTGTAGCTGGCTGTGACATGAAGACTGCTTGTCTGATTCGATTCAGAGTGACTAGCATAGCCCAGTGGGGAGCACTAAATTGTGATGTGGCAGACCCATGGTGGAGGAGCACTACTGTGTGAGGTGGCAGACCCGCGGAACTCGACAGGAGGAGTACCTCTGTAGGCTATGAGGGGGAGCACTACTGTATGAGGTGGCAGACCCATGACGGAGGAGCACTACTGTGTGAGGTGGAAGACCCGCGGTACTCGACAGGAGAAGCACCTCAACAGTCATAGGTTGGTGAGAAGTACCTCAGATACATGAAATGATCACTGTACTCCTAGAGACAGAGCTCTTAAATAGTTACGGTTTTGATAATGAAAATCCTGGTTTGAGATGAGACTTTTGACCTTTGTGTTTACCTCATTATTGATATTGGTCACTTGATAACTTAGGTATATGTATGGGAATATACCTGGGTTGTGGTCATCCATTGATTTCATAATATTGGTATTTTCATCATGATTGATATGGGTTATTTGATAAATCGGGGCTTATACCTAAGTAAGGGTTATCTGTTGAGATTCTTCTTTGTGGTTATCCTTTTTGGTTTTAAGGAGACCTTGAGGGTCTCGGGGTCCCTACTGAGTATCATATACTCACCCCTGCATGGGCTATGCCAAGACCTCGTTGTGTTGGCTGCAGATGTCAGGCAGCGTTGACAGAGGCCGAGTGTTCGATGACTGGATGGTACCCGGAGGTGGAGTTCATGGAGAGACGACACTCGGAGGAGGTTGACGGGTCAGAGCGTTGTGGAGGCTATCTGTACCTACGCTTCAGGTAGGATCCGAGGTGGACGATCCAGGAGTTTCACTATCTGTACCTACCCTTCAGGTAGGATTCAAGAGGACGACCCCGGAGATGCTCCCGTTCTTCCAGCTGTTGTCTTTTTCGGTTGTACTTTTGTTCACTTGTAGTTTTACTTTCAGTTGGGTTTGTATTCTGGCCCATTTACTTTTCAGCACTTTATTTTGTACTTAGTGTTTTACTTCCTCTTATACTCGGTGGTGTTTAATTTACTTTTATAAAGAAAATGCCTTCCCAGTTATCGGGATTTATGCCTTTGGTGCTAGTCGCCAGCCCCTGGCCTATGGAAGGCGGTCTTGGGGTAGTCACGGCACGATCCCCGAGGATGGGTCGTGACAAAATAGGCAGATGAGAAATCGAATATGGGAGAAATATTAATCAAATCCTTCACAAATGTGTGATAAGAATCGTTTCATTGGAGAGGTGGATGATGAAACCAAAGGAAAATTGATTCAGGTTAATGATGGGCGACCAAAAATGGGGAGGAGGGGAAACCCTATATCCTTTGAGGGAACTGTCAGTAGAGGATAGATCCCATGCGATATTGGTTCAATACCAGAATATATCCATCATAAAAAAGATCATATATATTAATGATTATCAAAGTTAAATCATATCACCTGAATCATGATTTAAATTAATAGAAATAAAATTTTTAATAATTTATTACTCTCTTCCATTGATAGGAATATCTTATAACAGAGAAAAAATGTGTAATTTATATGGGTGGTTCAATTTTTAGAGATTTATAAGTTGAAAATTTATTAGAAGAAGTGTCATAATGTTATGATCCTCTTAACCCTAATAAATTTTTTCATTTAAAACCTATAATATATTATCATATCACTATTAAACATGAATTTAGTACTACCAATGTAATACTTCATCGATCTCATCATATAACATATCTGTTATGGCCATTTATAGTGATAAACACTCTGAGGACATTACTTAATTAAATATAACAATGAATAACACTCTTCACATTATTATAAATTAATTATATTCATAACTATAAAATTTATATCTTATATATGTACAAGAACATTGGTAGAAGGGCACCAACTCCAACAGACACTGAATTTAACTAGATCCAACTAATAAAAACCATCATCCCACTATATCTATCATGAGGTCAATGATTCTTTTGATATAATGATTTCTTCATGGGGTCCATGGTATTATCATTCATTGAAACTATGACCAATTTGGCCTCACCCCTTAATGAAAATTCACTAATTAAATAATACATCCAATGAATATGCTTCATATGTTTATGTGTCCTTTACACCTTAGCAAGAGACACCTCTATAATATTAACATAATAAAATGTCTTGGGGTGTCTACTTATAGGAACCAAATCAATCCAAAATATGAGTATATAAATCCACACTACTTATTTATATATATTATAATTTAAATATTCTAAAACTCCATAGTTAATAATTTATACAAGATACATTGAGGCCTTCTCTCCATAAATCCTCTATTGAGAGTGATGATTTATTTTGAATAAAAAATTTGATCACTTATATTTATTTTTAAGATCACTCCTATATAACCTGTGTTTATTATCTCTTCATCTCCTCCATATTCCCAGAATATATATTTAATAAATCTTTGTTTGATTTTAAAATCCTTTACAACACCCCATTATTTTTAACCATGATTTTCATGAGATAATACTTCAATGCTCAAGGAATAAACAAAATTTAACCTAGTACATAGCCATATATACATGATGAATCCCATAACATAAAAATATGTTATCATACTCTACCATTAACTCTCTCCCTATAATTTTAATTAAAGAAAAAATTTCATTTTAGAGAAAAATACAATGTAGTCCTGGAAATAATCTAATTTTGGACTATTCAATTTTAATTTTATTTTTAGTATCTCTTAAATGTATGTATGGTTACTTTTCTAGCAAGAATCTTGTATCATTCATGACCGATGATGATATTGAGGATATAGGCTAGGTCCCTAAATTTATTCTTGAATGAACACTTGTTAAACTAGACATTAACTGACTAATAGGTGGTCATGTAATTTCATTTAAGTAATACATAATTGATATACACTAATAGGTATGTGCATGAACTACAACTAAATTTCATGTAGACACATGAATCACAATCATTTTTTATGAAACCAACTTCTCTTATATTTTCTATAAAATGAATTTTCTGTAACGTCAGTGATTTACTCAATCCATAAATGGATCTGTATAGATTTTATACATTTTATAAATATATGGTGTCAGAAAGAATTTAGGATGTGTCTTATGTACATCTTCATGAAATAATCCATTGAGAAAGTCGTGTATGACATATTTTGTGAAATCATGTAGTAATGGTAGTATGTAATAGTAATCATGATTTAGTTGGGTTTAAATTTATAAAAAAAATGGTCATTCATGGTAATCTATTCCATGACTTTATATAAACCATTTATCCACTCACCATGATTTCTTGACTCCAACCAAACTATACATATACATTTTCATCCCAAATATCAATTTTTACCTGGTAGTGTTTGAATTTAATTATTGATCTACCAAAATCCACATATGGGATTCATACATGAAATGCATCTCAGAAATCATGGTCTCTTAGATATTTAATTCTTCTATTCCCAATACATCATTCTTATAATAAATATGATATTTTTTAATGAAAAATATTTTGTCACATTACTCGGTGATCAGAAAAAACATATTTTTTAGGTACCCTATCCACCCAAATTCTTCTATATGAAAATTGGGTCTTAAAAAATATCTCATCCAATTGAAAATATGGAAATTTCACCTCAGTCAACTCTTATATATTTTGAGGATAAACGTAATCAATTTTAGTATTTCCCCACTATCATTTTTAAGGATTTTATTATCCATAGGGAATATTGACTCTCTTTCCAATAGGTTCCCAATGTAGAAAACACGTGTCAGTGGGTGTACACTACTTTCATTTTTCCCATTAACAACGATCAATCTGAGATCCAACAATATAATACAATGCTAGATCTTCATAATGATGACTAAATGAAATGAAGGGAGTCTCAAAACCCTATAAAATATCATCATATGTTATTTATAATTACATAAAATAAAAGACAACAATTACCTTTTTGAATTCTCTATCCATTAATTTTACCGTTCATGATTAGATGGGATCTCTCGTTGCATCATAGAAACCAATTGTAGGATTCCTCTAGTGGTTATCCACATGTGATTCATGTTTCTCTGGATGTTTCCAAAGGGATATCTGTGTGCTACCGTGGAAGAGACTTCGCTTGTGATTTCTCCCTGTGATCACCTTGGGAGCCACATTCAAAGAACTCTCCTTGATCCAATGAAGGGGGATCTCTCTCGTACATTGAGATAATTCATAGAAAGAAAAGAATTCTCCCTTGACATGAGAGCATTATCATAATTTTTAGGGCACAACCACCAAAAATTGGCAGACTAATGAGAATTATATAATTTGGATTCTAATTACAAAGAATTGTAAAATGAATTAATTACACGAAATTATTTATTCATTTCATTTAATTCTTTGTAATACCCCATGACTAATAATAATAGTAGAATATTATTATTAGTTGACATGCACCCAGTGAATTACAACTAATATTTTTTAATTAAACAAATAGTATTATTTCTCAAAAATCCATTGAAAATTTACACGGTATGTATATTAATATATAGTGTGTGTATTTTTTCCATTTTCCTTGTTTCCTCCTCTACATTTATTAGACATTGAATAATTTATATTTATTTCTCAAATAAATAACACTTCATTACTTGCTAAAAAATTTAATATTTTTCCCATTATATATTCTCTCGAATACCTACAATTGAAATAAATTTGATTAGACATCATTGAATAACTATTAAAACACAATTGGAAATAATCATTATTCAACTTGTTAAATAAATATTTAAATGCGATACATGGAAAAACATAGTGTGTGGCCCTATTGGACTCCTTCTTAGTTAAATCAGGTAGAGCATGCCTAATTTACAAGGTTATCATTTTGCAACATGCCAAGACACACATAGAAAATGAAGTTAACATCGCAATTAATGTAGAATTCAAATAATGGTGTAGGTGCTCAATTAATAGAGGGATGTTAATTATAGGTTTAAAAACATTTGTTTTTAACCTTATGGAAAATTATGTTTAACAAAGTTAAAGAATGCAAATTCACAAGTTATATTTTAGTTATACAAACTTACTAGGTTCCGGAAATGTGGTTCTAGATATGAAACTAAAGGAATGTTTACAGGGAAATGATTCTACCTTAATGCATATAGAATCTGACTTATCAAAGTGAAAAATGTACAAGAGAGTATAAGAAGGTTATACCTTATTCATCTCTCGAAATACAGTTGAAATAAACATGTTACAAAACAAGTAACAAGTATTAAATCATTTTCCAAAAATAGTAGGGAATCCAACAAACTTGGATAAAGGTTCCTTTTTTTATACATTCATGAAAGTATATGATACCCACACAAAGGTAATCCCTCGATAGAAATATCAGAATCTACCTTGCTATCCCTACAAGCCCTCGAAAGTTATGGTAGATGGCACCTCTATCTTCCTATCCACCAAAGTCATCATACGTTATTGTAGTCTACAACTCTGTCTTTCTATCCCCAAAAGTCCTAAATTATACACAAAAACAATTGGAGATGTATGAAGCCTTATAAAAAAATGATCAGTAGTCACCAGGCATGAGAGTCCCTCTCTCTAGAAATAACATTAGTATCATGGAATCTCTAGAGTGATCAACATGTAATTCTCAGTTATGAGTTCATTCAAATGAGATCTTATTTATAGGAAATTCTCCAACGGTTGGATCACTCCTCCAACGGTTATATTTTTTCATGAATCTCAGAGGGACCTGTACACGTGTAACTAAAACAACAGTTATTTGGAAACAGTTTGTACAAAATCAGTTCATAACTATATAAAGTTTATAAAAAAATAAGGTTTCTTACCGATAAATAATTTATTGTGTCTCGGGATAAATAATCATCTGATTCTATCATAATAAACATTTGAAGACTATAAATCAAGGTTATTCAGATTCTGTTTTCCAAATAATTCAGTGTATGAATTCTGAATAATTTGGTGTCATAATTTTGACAAATTCAATGTCTGAATTCTGAAGAATTCTTAGTCGGAAATCTAATGAATTTAGAGTCCAAATTATGAAGAAATAAAAGTCTTAATTGTGAAAATTTTTCTTCCAAATTTCAATGAATTCATAATATGAATATCAGATAATGTAGAGTCAAAATTTCAGAAAATTCGATGTCTGAATTTCATCAAATTTGAAGTCATTCAATGAATTCGGAGTCTTCATTTCAGATAATTCAGAGTCTAAAAATAGAATACTCTATAACCAAGGATTTATAGGATACCTAGGTATTAGATATGAATCCAAAATTTATACTTAGGAATAAAATGAGTTATATTTAGAAAAACAAAAAAATAAACAATTAAAGCTTTGGTAAGGACAAAATTTCCTGGGAGATGGAAAATTTTCCTTATTAAGATAATTCGTAGGGAACAGAATTTTCCTTAAAATAATTTGTATGTGATTTTCAAAACGTAGGGGAATGGGAAATTCAAAAGGAAACATTATTGAATCGAAAATCTCCCCATTTCTGGAAAGCATAAAAATTCTTACGAAAATGAATAAAATGACTTAGAATTTGTAATTATGGTCTTGAAAATGAAAACATATATCCCATTACATATGAATTATGGTGAATATGTATAACTACCACTTAGGTTTTAAAATACCTATGGATCATATTCCTGACTTCTTTAAATAGATTTTTCTTTTCTCCATTATAAAGATGTATTATTTGATGAAACTGGCCTTATATAGGCCCCCCATACATAGAGATTTAACTTCTTTACATTGTATTCTTTTAACCATTATGTTCTCCCCTTTTGTGATTTAAACAAAATTATTATAGGAAATTGAAAACATTCTTGACATGAAATATTAGTTCTATAAAAAATATATATATAAAGAATAATCTAGATATCATTATAATTGAATGTAATTGAACATATAATAATTACAAAAAAATATCAGATTGGAAAAAAATAATCACTCTTTTTTCATTTGGCATTAAATTCATCACCATGGTTTTCATCTTCTTATGATTTCTGTAGTATTCTTCACCACACAAAATTAGCTAATACTGATATTCAATTTTCTTCTTTTAGGGCTCTAATATTTTCTTCAGAAGCCATAAGAATTTCTGGATGAGCTTTCAAAAGATCTTCTTTCTTTACCAGATTTCTTTCGAACTCAATTATATGAGCACATTCCATTTTCCAATCTAAAGAAACCTAATTAAGCTACATATTATGGTCTTTGACTTCTACTTCTGAGTTTTTTGTTCAATACCTAGATTTTCATCAAAAAATTTAGTAATATCATTGAACATTCCATCTTCTGTGTCAAAAGAATTCTTAAATCTTTCTTAATAATCATCATGGATTCTCATCTATTCAATTTTGTTCCTTGGCCACTTGGTCCATTCATTGCATGATATTTGGTGAGCTTCATAACCAATTAATAATGATTTTACATCAGCCTCATGCTTGAAAAACATATCCATAGTCATGGTAAGTGAATCTAATTTCTGATTAAATGAATGCTAAAGCATCTGGAACCTTGAGTCTATACTTGTAAACAAGGGAATAATGTCAACCAGCCTTTTCAAATATTAAACTACAACATAATGTCTATGAGAGGACGATTCAAAATTAAACTATTTGGATGGTGGGGATTCTTTTTCTATATCATCTTTTTTTCTCTTCGATGAATCTCCGACAACTTTATTTTTTACTATGGATTTCCTTGGTGTATCAACCAAAATTATTTTCCCTTATTAGCTCTTGGAATGATATCTTCTGCTTTTTGATATTTATTTTCAATATCTCATAGTTGAACAATCTTGTATTCCTCAAGATTTTCATTCTCATCATCTTCCATAAGATCTTCTGGTGGAACAAATTCATGGTTGCTGCATTCATCATCAGATGGTTTATTCACTTATTAATGACACTTTTACTCTTTTCCTAGGGTAGTACATTGTGATGATTCTTCTTCAGAACATTGGTTTGAAATCTTTTTAGAGGGAGCCTCCTTCTCATGATATTATTCCACTTGTCTTATCATGTCATATTCATAATCCCGTACTTCTTCATCTTCTTCTTCGACTTCTTCTTCTTAGAATATTTCTTCTTCTTCTTCTTCTGGTTATGGAATTACCATATTCTTTCTCAGAGTCATTGGAAGTGATTCATACAAAAACGATTCTTCTACTAGATTTTGTTCAGAGGCTTTCTCATCCACCTTGAGAAGATTTTGAACAATCATGGAATCATATATTTTCTTCTTTTTATTCATTTGATTTTCACGATTATCATGATTCGTAATAGCATTCAAAATTAATGATTTTACCTCATAAGGGTCCACGCAAAAATTAGGCTCCACTCCCATCCTATTATTCTCATATTCTCTCCACTTGGAAACCACTACATCCAGATAATTCTTTTGATTCTTTGGTTTAGGTGGTGCAGATTGAGTTTCCTTAACAAAAGTATATTTTTCATTCTTTTCTTGTTCCATAAAATTTCTCTTCCTGTCACCATTCTAGAAAGTATATTCCTCTTATAGTTTCATATATAGGGCTTATATATCATCATTAGATAAATCATAAAAATATATGGATTCACTATTGATGCCAACCATCAAACATATGAAGGATTCATCAGTATGCATCATGACCTTGAAATTCCATGGCTTAGAACCACATGGAATTTTATATGATTCTAGCCAAAGTACTATAATCATGGATATAATAACCAGATACATGATTATCTGCGATTTTAGAGTCCTACTGTTGATATTAATGATTTTATAGAAAACATACTTCTGTGAAATAATCTTTCTGAGATTCCCCAAAAAGTCTAAAGCATAAATTTTACTCATTTTCATGGTATCCTTGTCAGCTTTTCTCAAAATAGGATATCCTTAAACCCATAACCCATGAATCTGGAGACTTTTAGAGAGATGGATAATCTATGGAGATTTCAGTTCTTTCAAACCACAGAATTCAATAACCCACTCTTTACCGAATGGTCCTAATACATATGGTGGGTTATGGGTACAAAATTCAGCTTTACCCTCATACAGAATTCCAATTAGATTAGCAGCCATACTATAGGAAAGGGAATATGTATTTCCATCGATCTTAAATGAAAACTTTTCCCTCTATCCTTCATTGAAGAAACATAGGGATTCATTTAATTCTAGAAGTAACTCAGGATAAATAGGATCCTATGACTTTTGTTGGGATACACATAAGGTCTCCTAGCATTTCAACTGGATATTTTTAGAGATAATAGAAACATACATATCAAATAAATTCAGTTAATATAACTATTATATGTATATGTTCCACACATAAATTTCTTTTACTGATAAAATTTGATTTGGAGGAGAATATTCCATAGATATTCGGAATAGTGGAGTAACTATAGATTCAGAATGAGCCTTAAGAAAAGGACCATAGCTCTAGGATGATAAGGCTTAAAAATACAAGTGGGACAACTATCTAGCAGTATTTTTATAGGCGTTTGAGGTGACCTTTCATCTTTTTAAAGAGATCCAACAGTGGAAACACAATTTATGAGATTCGATAGATGAAATGATAGCTGAAGAAGGAATTTGGTATGTTCTAATCTATTGAGGGTTTTATCATAAAAAAATTGTATTTAAGGAAAAGTGATTCTGAAAAATTTTCCCAATCAAGATGAAAATACAAACATGTAAAAATATGATTAAAAAAATTTGTGAAATGAAACATCCTTCCATAATTCTTGAGAAATTGTCAGTAATAAGGAACATTTATCTTGACAAACTTTAGACTTCAGAAAATTCTCATATGTAAGTAATGTTTTTGAATTTCAATTATTTTGGCTATGAAATAAAATTTTATTAAGAGGAATAAATTTAGAATACAAATAAAATTGATGAAGAAAATTTTACTATGAAAATTTTGACTAATAAAATATTTACTAGGAAAATATTGACTAGGAAAATTATCACTACGAAAAAAAAATTGAATAAATAAAATTTTGATAAAAAAAAATTGATTAATAGAATTTTTACTACAAGAATTTGGACTATGAAAATCTTTAATAAAAAAAATTTCGATTAAAAAATTCTTGATTACAAAAATCATTATTATGGAAATTTTAACTACTGAAAAAATTTACTTATTAAAAAAATGTACTCCCCCTATGAAAAGTAGTTACACACTTTAAGGATATAGATTTGTACAAGAAGTAAATAGAGAAGAATAACATATATTTATCATTCCTATCTTCTGTTTAATGTATTCAAATCTATTAGAGGGAAATTATTCTGTAAAAATATCATCAAATTGATCTTGTGTTTCGATAAATTGAAAAATTATATCTCCTTTATGTGTGTGATCCCTAAGAAAGTGATGCCTAATATCTATGTTTTTTCCACAAGAGTGATGTGAAGGGTTTTTAAATCGGTAAATGGAACTTGTGTTTTCCCACAACATATGAGTTATGGTTAAACTCATACTATAGTCTATGAGTGTGTATTTCATCCACAACACATGGGCATAACAACTTTCATCTGGTACATATTCAGCTTCAGTAGTGGAACGTGATACTGAGTTTTTTTTTCATGAAAAAGAATTTAATTAAAAACCTAAGAAATGACATTTTCCAAATTTACTTTTCATATACAATATATATATACCAAATTCAACATCTGAAAATAAAATTAAAACTAAATCATTTCTAGAAATATAATAGAGTCGTAAATCTATAGTTCCCTTTATATAGAAAAAAATTATTTTAACTACCTTCAAATGTGATTCCTTATGATTGGATTGATATCCTGCACAATCATATTGAATATATAATGTCAAGATGACTAGATGTCAAGTATATTAGACCTCCTATCATACCTCAAAATGATGATAGATCTACTGGTTTCCCAGCTTAATCATGATAATGTAAATTTTAGGAACCAATGGGAGTATGTATACTATTACTATTGTCATATCCCTAGTTTTATAATGATATTTAAAGTATTTATCTTGAGATATATTGTATTCTTCTCGTTATTTATAAATTCAAAAACATAGGAAAATTGTTAACTCACTCGTCATACACATTTCAATCTCATATTTCCTTAGATCCATAAACGAATCAGTAAAATATTACTAAGTTGAACCTAATATGATGTCATAAAAATAAATTTGAATAATAAAAACATATTTCTTATCATTCTGTATAAAAAGGGTTAGATAATAATTTCCCTTAATATAATTGTTTTGTAATAAAAATCTTTTAATTCTATCATACGAGGATCTAAGATCTTATTTATGTCCATATAAATATTTTTTATGTTTGAAAACATATTCAGGATGTTTTTGTGTCTTCAAAACCAGGAGGTTGTTCAAAAAAACATCCTCTTGAGAATATCCATTATGAAAAGCACACTATACATTCATTTGAAAAACTATAATGTTAATTAATTTTTCAAAGGAATGTAATATTTGAATAGATTAAATTCAAGGTACTGGAGGATAGGTTTCTTCAATGATTATTCCCTCTTGGTCATTATATCCTTTAGAAACAAATATATCATTATTTCTTAAAATGAATCCATTTTTATCACACTTCTTTCTGAAGAACCATTTTACTTCAATAACATAAGTTTCCATAGGAATTTAAAAAATGTCCAGATATTATTCTTTTCGAGATCATTTAGCTCATTATACATGGCTTTAATCCGATCATCAACACATAAAACATCATCACAGATTTTTTGGTTCTAATTGGAAATAATTTCTAGATGTTATACTTCATTTTATAAATAACATCTCGCTCCTATTGGTTTATTTAGATCACCAATTATATTATCATTGGGATGATTCTTCAGAAATTGCTTATTTAGGTTTTTTAAAACATGCTCATAAACATGTTGTAGGAAATCTTTTGGGGTAAATGGTTCAAAAAAATTTTGTTGAACATTTTCTTTGTCAAAAGAATATTCTATCAAGAGTTGGTAATAAGCTTTTGAAAACACATCTAAAGATATCGATTGAGGTTGTCTAAAAACATAAGGATCAGTTTCATCAAATCTAACATGTACTGTTTCTTCAATAGTACAAGTATTTTTTATTGAAAACACTATAATCCTAATAAGTTATGGAATAGCCAAGGGAAATTGCTTAATTAGATTTAGGAGTGAATTAATGTAAATTATCATTAGTATTTTAAATGAAAACATTACAACAAAATTACTTTGAAGTGGGAAAGTATATGTTTTCAACAATTCCACAATTCGTAAGGGGTTTTGTTATGAAAATGTCTAATTAAAACTCGAATTATAGTATACCAAGAAATACTTCCAACTTAATCCAAAAAATGGTTAGCTATCAAATATTCAATAAACATGGTTCTAGTTATCTCTTGAATAAATTTATTTCTTCATTCAACGACACCATTCTATTGAGGAGATCTTGGTGCTGAGAAGTTCTAACTAATTCCATTCCTACTACAAAAAGATTCAAAATCAGTGTTTTGAAATACTCCTCCATGATAACTATGAATGGTTATCAATGAATTTTTTTCCCATTTTTATGTTGGGATATTAAACTTTTGAAATAAGGAAAATCTTTTGATTTCATTTCTAGAAAGCAAACCCACATAAATCTAGTGTAATTATCATCTAAGACCAATACACACTATTTTTCTCCAATGCTCCTAGTTTGTGTGGGACCAAAATATTCCATATGAACTAAAAATAATACATCAATTTTTGAGACTTAAATGATTAATTTAAAACATTATTTATGTAGCATGCCATATTGACAAAGGTCACATACTTATAAAGAATAAAATATATGCTCTGATAGATCCTCAACACGTATTTTCATTAATATTTTACATTCGTTCCTATGGTTATAGTTTCCTAACATTCTATTTTATAACCAATATTTATCTTATAGTGCACTAAGGCAAGGTAGAGCTTTTCTCATAAGGAATTTACTATTTAGTGTGTATACATTCTCTTTCCAGTAGGCAGAAAGAATAAACTCTACCTTGGAATTGTGTACTAAGAACTTATCATTCCTAAAATTTACAATGTAACATTCATAACATAATTCACTTATTCTAATGAGGTTGTTCTTGTAACGCCCTGACCCCAGTTACCCAGAGTCGGTGCATTATTACATAACATTGGCATGATCACAACTAAGATCAAATCTCGAAAGACCGATTGGTTTAGTAGCCTTGGAAACACTAGATATATTCATAAGTTTTACATTACATCATAAAATGAAAAACTACTACAACAACATAATGTTTCCACAATCCACACTATTAACCCCTCATAAAATTCCTTCAGGTCATTCATAACTTACTTCTTCACATCCTGGGAAAAATAAAACATAGAAAAGGGGTGAGCTCAAATGCCCAGAAAGGATAACAATATAGCGGAAACTTTCATAAATAAGAATAAACATTTAAGGAAATGTATAACTAAAACAAAAGCATTTTAAATATTAACTTTCAACATGGTATGGCATAAATAAAATGAAATAATGCCATTTACTTATTCACATGGATATTCTACTAATCGAATAAT
This sequence comes from Viscum album, assembly GCA_963277665.1. Lineage (NCBI taxonomy): Eukaryota > Viridiplantae > Streptophyta > Magnoliopsida > Santalales > Viscaceae > Viscum > Viscum album. The sequence continues at coordinate 1,385,238,096 of OY728160.1, forward strand.
CACATGCAAAAATCAATAACCACTTTCATAATGTTGGAATGCATAATGCCAGACTATCATAACCACATAGCCTAGGCCTCGTGCCAAGACTACAAATAAGATTTTGTCAAGGCCTTGTGCCAAGACACTAGTTTGTCTCATGAGACCTACCGATGCATCGAGGAGCTATAGCGGTCTCCACCCGTCACATATTAAGTCCAATGCATTCCCATATGAAAAGGTTTAAACATAACATAAACATTCGTATTAAAACTAGCATACGAAATGTCAATACTTTCACCATAAACTATGAATGGTATAAAAATAGCACATCCACAGTCAAACATATCACAAAATCTTCAATACAATATAGAAGTTTTGTATCATAATAAATCAACTTCAAATAATCTTAAAATCCATCAAAGGATGTTGACATAGATGAAATCAAAATTCTTTTTAAAGAAATATCTCCTTTTATTTTGAAATCATTTAAGATCCATATAAAATAAAACATTTTCTTTGAAAATATTCTTATAAGCTTGTAAGGGAAGCTTTGAAGATTTTATAACGGCGGAAAATAGCCGCACCCGCCGTATAAGTTAAAAAAAACATTCTTACCTTAATTCTGTTGAAAAGGTTAAAAAGGACATTGTTTTGAAAACAACCAAAATATTCCTTTATAAACCACTTATAAAAGTCAAAAAGGGTATAAATGACTTTAACTCATATTCTAGTAAATAGTAAAAATGTTTTGAAATGCATTTTTAAGAAACATGGATGTGGATGATAAAGAGATCCCAGTAGATTATTACGTATAAACAACCTTGGATAATGAAGAGGTTGTAAAGTAAACCCTTACCTTGTACTTTTACTTGGTTGGGGTAGGTTAACCTCCAGTATAATGGTGAAATAGTTGTTATTAAATTATACAAGAATCATATATAATAATATGATATCATATATGATCTTTTAACATTGATTTGTTAATAATATCTTAGAATTATCGTCGTTTCGGGAGTTAACTTACTCATTTTCTTTTATATGTTTTCTTACATAAGCCATGGTTGTTGTATCTTATTCATATCCAGAATGATATCTAGTCCTTAAACATCATTTTTATATCATCAAATTATAATTATACTTGAATGGATACGATGGAGAATGAATCTCATCGCGTTCGTGGAGACGGTAGTCCGTACGTACGCACGAGCGACAATATCATTATTTTGATATTAAAATAATATATAAATGGATGGTATATCATATATACAGAATCATTAACATGTTATATTTATTATTTACATGAGTTACACATCATTATTATACCCATCCAAATAATATTATATTGAATAACAATTACACCACGACGTGGAGGCGGTAGTCCGTACGTACGCACGTATGGTGACATGTTATTCAAATGGTGGATAGAATACTGAATATGGTTGTACCATATTTATAATAAATTCACAGTATATGTGAGATACTGGAGTTATTATTTTATAATGGTAAGAACAAAGGAAGAAGAAGTGGAAGTCGAAATGAACTTGGAGAAGGGTGGTGAAATCATTACCTCTTCTTCGGGTTCTTCCTTTTGATTTGATCAAAAGGGCTCCTTAGGTTGGCTTTCTGATCAAACTAAGGCCTCTAGGTTTTAGTGAGGGATGTTGGGAGAGTATTGGGGCAGAGTTTGGCCGAACAAAAAGGCTTTGAAGGTGTGAAGAAATGAGAAGGAGGAGTGCCCTTTTATAAGAGGGGTGAGGGGCACCTTTGGAAAAGCTAGAAATATTAATTTATAATAAATTCATATTCGGTTTCTAATGGCTCCAAAGCTTATTATTCAAAGGTTAAGGTGGGGATAGGTCGAAAACCACTCAACAAATAGAATTTAGACAGGTTTGGGTACTTATATTAACCTTATCATTAAGTATTAACTCTAAGTTAATTAGTTTCACTTTTACAATGTCTCTTTGTATTTTTATATAATATGGTTAATAAACTTACTATATACATCCAAGAGACCCCCAAGTGGTACATTAATGATGAACCTATCATGATATAAGTCTCTTGGTCGAACCTTAGATTTTTAGGAATTTAATATCAATTAATAATATAATATTTGTTTTAAGAACTCTTTTATGTCAATCTTGACACTATTCCATAGTTGATTTTTGTGAAACTCATAACAGATTTATTACTTCGAAAAAAGTCAATTAAATCAATCCTAATATATCATATTATCCTATAAAATTAGTTTAATTCATTAAAAGTTTCATATTATATTTATTTGGGTATTTTTAATATCAATTATTTTAATTTTTCACTATTATAGTAATTACTACATCATCATTGTGTCATAACTAAAATAAATTATTTAATGTCTAAAAATTATAAATAAAATATAATTATGTAGGAAATCTTTTTAGCTTTCTAATTAATATTTATAATCTAAATTCCAACATATATAACCATATGTAACAATTGTTTTTCTAAAAGATATATGCTTGTGTCATTTTTGTATTCATTTTAACTTAATTAAAATAAAGTGTCATTATCACTTACAAGTGGATCCATGGGGTCCCAAAATAGACCCAAAGATTCCCATGGTCGACCATGTATCAACCAATAGGGTTAAGACACGTTTTAGGGTAATTTAGTATTATTATAATATTATTTTTTTTAACCCTTATTTACCGGATTTACTCTTAACCATGGTAAATAAAATATTTACCGCAGTAATTATTCAAAATGTCTAAAAATAAAAGTTACCTATTTACACAATTTGAACATCCTGATTCCAAATATGGAATCCATTTTCCTAAATTCAAAACACATAAGTGGCAGAAATTAATTTAAAATTAATTCCCGCTGTCAAAACAAAAAGCGTGTTTTTAAGAGATAATAACTATCAAAAGATTGACACTCGTTTATGTTCGGTTTAATTGTAAAATTATATCCAATGACCAAAATTATATTAAATGGTAAAAATATATTCTAAATATACTTTAAAACCACTCAAAATCATAATTTATCACTATTAATTATTTTGATTAAAAAAGTTGTTTTTAATTAAAACTTAGTAATTTTCACTATTCATCAAAATATGAAAGTTATCCGAAATGTACCAAAATTTCACCTTAGGCTAAATTCGATATTCCGAATCCAAAAATGAAGTCCATTTTCAAATATAAAATATATATAATTTCAAAAAGTAGGTATTACTATTCATAACGGCTAGTTTGATTAGTTATGGTGTGTTAGAACTCAGTGTTGCGTACAACACACGCTATCACATTATTCAAAGAGAAGCGTACCATAGAAGCTTGGGGTGTTACATTCTCCCCTCCTTCAAATAATTGCGTCCTCGCAATTTCTAGGGTATTACTGCATAAAAATACTCGGGTGGTTCTTCATCATAAGTTCCTCGGGTTCCCACGTTGCCTCTTCCATCTTATGGTTTCTCCACAAAATTTTTACCAGACGCGTCGTTCGGTTTCTCAGCACTTGTTCTCTCGTATCAAGAATCTTGACGGGCTCTTCGCAATAAGACAGATCGGGTTCCAGTTCTAATTCCTCATAGGTGAGTACATGCGTCGGATCAGGCATGTATTTCCTCAATAGAGATACGTGGAACACATCGTGAACTTTGGAGAGACTTGGCGGCATTGCCAATCAGTAAGCTACAACCCCAATTCGTTCTAGAATTTCGAAAGGTTCGATGTACCTGGGACTCAATTTACCTTTATTACCAAAACGTATGACTCCCTTCCACGGAGATACCTTCAGAAAAACATGATCACCGACTTGAAATTCCAAATCATTCCTTCGATTATCGGCATAGCTCTTCTGCCTACTTTGAGCTGCTTTGATGTGATTTTGGATTACTTTCATCTTTTCCACCGTTTCCTCCACCAGTTCTGGCCCTACAAGTTTTCTTTCACCAACGTCATCCCAACAGGTTGGTGTACGACATCTCTTTCCGTATAACGCTTCATATGGTGCCATCTGAATACTCGAATGGAAGCTATTGTTATAGGAAAATTCTACCAAAGGTAAATATTGATCCCACATACCCTGAAAGTCAAGTGAGCAAGATCTCAACATGTCTTCTAAGGTTTGAATAGTCCGTTCTGATTGTCCGTCTGTCTGAGGGTGGTAAGCAGTGCTCAAATGAAGTTCAGTATCTAGGGATTTCTGAAGACTTTTCCAGAATCTTGAAGTAAAACGGGGATCACGATCAGAAACAATCGATAGGGGTACTCCATGAAGTCTCACAACTTCATTAGTATATAGTCTTGCTAGACGTTCCAGGGGTAGATCTTCTCTTATAGCAAGAAAATGTGCTGTCTTGGTAAGACGATCAACAATAACCCATATTGCATCATTCCTTCTAGGAGTCTTTGGTAGCCCCATGAAAAAGTCCATCGTAACATTGTCCCATTTCCACTCCGGTATGGGAAGAGGTTGCATGACTCCTCCAGGCTGTTGCCTTCCAGCTTTCACTTGTTGACAAACCATACATCTTGACAGAAAATCAGCAATCTCCCTCTTCATGTTGTCCCACCAAAAATGTTCCTTCAAATCTCTATACATTTTGGTGCTCCCATGGTGTATAGAGAAATTGGAACTATGAGCATCATCCAACAATTCCCTTTTTAGATCAGGTATATTGGGAACACAAAGTTTCTTCCCGAATTTCAAAATTCCCTCTTCATACACAATGTCTCTCAATCTACCATCATTCACAGCTTTAATCTTCTTATGGAATTCTTCATCATCGGTCTGAGAACTCTTAATCCTTTCTAGTAAAGATGGTTTGGCAACCATTTGAAAAAGCATTGATGTTTCACCTTCCCTGGTTATTCCCATGTCCATCTTCACTAGATCCATGAAAATTGGATCCCTTTCAATTCTCATATTGTTCAAAACTCCATGGTCTTTTCTACTCAAAGCATCTGCCACCTTGTTTTCCTTCCCTGGGTGGTAGTGTATCGTACAATCATAATCCTTGAGTAATTCAAGCCATCTCCTTTGCCTCATGTTGAGTTCTTTTTGTGAGAAAATATACTTCAAACTCTTGTGATCAGTATAAATCTCACATTTTTCACCATAGAGGTAGTGCCTCCATATCTTCAAAGCAAAGATCACTGCTGCTAACTCGAGATCATGAGTAGGATAGTTTTTTTCATGAATTTTCAACTGTCGTGATGCATAGGCAATAACTCTATCATTCTGCATAAGGACACAGCCAAGTCCTTTCTTCGATGCATCACTATAAATAACGAACCCATCATTCCCCGATGGTAGAGTCAATATAGGAGCATTGACTAATCTTCTCTTCAGTTCTTCGAAACATTCTTCACACTCTTTTGTCCAAACAAATGTAACCCCTTTACGTGTGAGCTTCGTTAATGGGTTAGCCAATCGGGCAAAATTCTGGACGAAACGTCGGTAATAACCTGCCAAACCAATAAAACTATGTACCTTAGTTATACTCGTAGGTGCTGGCCATTCTTGGATTGCCTTGGTCTTAGAAGGATCAACAGAGATTCCATATTTAGAGACAATATGGCCAAGAAAAGAAATCTCCTGAAGCCAGAATTCACACTTGCTAAACTTCCCATATAATTCATGCCTCCTCAGAGTCTTCAAGATAATGCGCAAGTGATTTTCATGATCTTCGTAGGTTTTGGAGTATACCAAGATATCATCAATAAATACCACCACAAATTCATCGAGATACTCCTTGAAAACTCTATTCATTAGATCCATGAATACAGAGGGTGCATTAGTCAATCCAAACGGCATTACAGTAAACTCGTAATGCCCGTACCTGGTTTGAAATGCTGTTTTCGGAATGTCTTCCTTCTTCACACACAACTGATGGTATCCAGATCGAAGGTCAATCTTTGAAAAGTATTGACCTCCATGCAGTTGGTCAAATAAATCATCAATACGAGGTAGGGGATTCTTGTTCTTTATCGTTATAGCATTGATCTCCCTGTAGTCGATACATAACCCCATATATCCATCTTTCTTTTTAACAAAAAGAACAGGGGCTCCCCATGGAGAAACACTAGGGCGAATAAATCCCTTATTACTCAATTCCTCTAGTTGTTTCTTTAGTTTGACTAACTCTACAGTGGACATTCTATAAGGGGTCTTCGATATAGGCCTTGATCCAGGAATCAAATCAATAGAAAACTCAACTTCTCGTTCTGGAGGATGTCCAGGTAAATCTTCCGGAAATACATCTACAAATTCTTTCACAACAGGTACATCCTCTATTTGAACATTCCTTTCCTCACCGACAGTTATTTCATTCTCTTCCTCCCCAATAATTGAATTAAGTTGAGCTACTGGGGGTGGATCTAAATAAGAATTAGGTGGTGACGATTCTGCTCTAAAAATAATGTGCTCCTTATCATTATCATCAAGAATCGTAACCTCTTTCTTCTTACAATAAATCTTCGCATCATAGTCCGAAAGCCAGTCCATACCGAGGATTATATCAAACTCAATCATAGGTATGACGATGAAATCAGCAGATAAAGAAAATTTATGTGCTCTAATGGGGACTGATTCACAAAACTTTGTTGCAACGATACTTCCCTTAGGAGTTTTAACTGACAACTCCCTTATTAAATCAAATTGGAAATATCTAATTTTCTTAGCAAACTGGGAAGATATGAAACAATGCGATGATCCAGAATCAAATAAAGCATTTTCTAAACTTGAGGAAACCATTAAATTACCTGCCACCACGTCTTTCGGAGCTTCTACCTCAGCAATAGTGATAGCATAAGCCTGGCCTTGATCCCTTGGCCTTTTCCGAGGTAAGTTCTCCTGACGCTTAGGAAATTCATTTGCATAATGCCCCATCTCCCTGAAATTGTAGCACTGAATGTTGGTAGCTTCCTTCTTCCCCTTGCAATCATGAGCTTGGTGGCCTTTTTCACCACACTTGTAACAGACTCCCATTCCCTTCAAGAAAGTACCAGGATGTTTCTTCCCGCATTTACCACAAGATGGATATTCAACCTTTCCCTTCTTCCCCTTATTTCCATTCCCAGATTGATCAGTAGGTCTCTTCTTCTCTTGCTTTGCTTTAAAGTCATAAGACTTAGAGAATTCCTTTTCAGTCTTGATAGCACATGAGACAATGTCTTCGTATGATGAAAAGGATTGTGAGACTAACGCTCAACGGAGAAATGGTTTTAACCCATCAAAGAAACGATCAATCTTACTTCTTGGGTTACGAATATAATCACCAGCGTACCTCGCTAACCTTGTAAAGTTAGCCTCATACTTTGTGACATTCTCATCCTCCTTTTGTCTCAGACTCAGAAATTGCCTTTCCATATCTGCTCGATGGTCGCGAGGGAAGTATTTTTCTAAAAATAGCTTTTTGAACTCCCTCCATTCCATATTTTATACTTCACCATCTTCCTTCGTATTTTGAATCAATGACCACCATTGATCAGCATCTCCAGTGAGGCGGTAAACTGCCATGATAACTTTTTCCCTTTCACTGCTCCCCAAAGCCTGAAATATTTTCTCTAGGGAAAATATCCATTGCTCAGCTACTAAGGGATTTGTATTCCCATTGAACGTTGGTGGTTGTTGCCTCATGAATCGATCTAACATTGATCCTCCACGCTGCGGATCAGGGTGCTCCATATGGGTAAGGTTATTATTCATAACCTGAGTAAGTTGTCCCAGTATGGTGATTAGCTGATCAGCACCAGTTGCATCACCAGCCCCACTATAATTATCTTGAGCAGGAGGGCAATCCCTACATGGAGTGCGTGCATTGATACGGTTTCCATTTCTTCCACTAGGCGCCATTTCTAAACAATGGCATAAACTAGATCAGTTTATGAATCAAAATACATAATCCAATACTTATAAAACACTTAACATAAATTGAACTATTTATGGATATAATCCATAATCATAAGAATGTTTTCTTTGAGGAAGTATATACTCATAATCCCTTCAAAATGATTTGTAAAGAAAATGAGAGTTATCCTAAGCATATCCCCCGGGAGTGTCGTAACCAAGAGTGCAGCAAGGCCCGTTGTCGTGCACCAGTTCCCGTTCGAGTCTAGCTCAAAGCGGTGTTTTCGGGTTTTACCCCTAGGTACATCTGTGCCAGAGCCGCCTCTACCTGCTCGTATCCAGACAGGGATGTATTGCTTGGAAAACTCACAAAATCTCTACAATACCAAAATTCTAGGAAGTTATTCTATACTAATCCTCAAAGTTCATCTTATGTCTACGTGCTCTAATAAGAGTTTATCTAAATCTAGCTTCCAAGGTTTGTACTAAACTTCCTCTGATACCAACTGTAACGCCCCGACCCCAGTTACCCAGAGTCGGTGCATTATTACATAACATTGGCATGATCACAAGAAAGATCAAATCTCGAAATACCGATTGGTTTAGTAGCCTTGGAAACACTAGATATATTCATAAGTTTTACATTACATCATAAAATGAAAAACTACTACAACAACATAATGTTTCCACAATCCACACTATTAACCCCTCATAAAATCCCTGCAGGTCATTCATAACTTACTTCTTCACATCCTGGGAAAAATAAAACATAGAAAAGGGGTGAGCTCAAATGCCCAGTAATGATAACAATATAGCGGAAACTTTCATAAATAAGAATAAACATTTAAGGCAATGTATAACTAAAACAAAAGCCTTTTAAATATTAACTTTCAACATGGTATGGCATAAATAAAATGAAATAATGCCATTTACTTATTCACATGGATATTCTACTAATCGAATAATCACATGCAAAAATCAATAACCACTTTCATAATGTTGGAATGCATAATGACAGACTATCATAACCACATAGCCAAGGCCTCGTGCCAAGACTACAAATAAGATTTTGTCAAGGCCTTGTGCCAAGACACTAGTTTGTCCCATGAGACCTACCGATGCATCGAGGAGCTATAGCGGGCTCCACCCGTCACATATTAAGTCCAATGCATTCCCATATGAAAAGGTTTAAACATAACATAAACATTCGTATTAAAACTAGCATACGAAATGTCAATACTTTCAACATAAACTATGAATGGTATAAAAATAGCACATCCACAGTCAAACATATCACAAAACCTTCAATAAAATATAGAAGTTTTGTATCATAATAAATCAACTTCAAATAATCTTAAAATCCATCAAAGGATGTTGACATAGATGAAATCAAAACTCTTTTTAAAGAAATATATCCTTTTATTTTGAAATCATTTAAGATCCATATAAAATAAAACATTTTCTTTGAAAATATTCTTATAAGCTTGTAAGGGAATATTTGAAGATTTTATAACCGCGGAAAATAGCCGCACCCGCCGTATAAGTTAAAAAAACATTCTTACCTTAATTCTGTCGAAAAGGTTAAAAAGGACCTTGTTTTGAAAATGACCAAAATATTCCTTTATAAACAACTTATAAAAGTCAAAAAGGGTATAAATGACTTTAACCCATATTCTAGTAAATAGTAAAAATGTTTTGAAATGCATTTTTAAGAAACATGGATGTGGATGATAAAGAGATCCCAATAGATTATTACGTATAAACAACCTTGGATAATGAAGAGGTTGTAAAGTAAACCCTTACCTTGTACTTTTCCTTGGTTGGGGTAGGTTAACCTCCTGTATAATGGTGAAATAGTTGTTATTAAATTATACAAGAATCATATATAATAATATGATATCATATATGATCTTTTAACATTGATTTGTTAATAATATCTTAGAATTATCGTCGTTTCGGGAGTTAACTTACTCATTTTCATTTATATGTTTTCTTACATAAGCCATGGTTGTTGTATCTTATTCATATCCATAATGATATCTAGTCCTTAAACATCATTTTTAAATCATCAAATGATAATTATACTTGAATGGATACGATGGAGAATGAATCTCATCGCGTTCGTGGAGACGGTAGTCCGTACGTACGCATGAGCGACAATATCATTCTTTTGATATTAAAATAATATATAAATGGATGGTATATCATATATACAGAATAATTAACATGTTATATTTATTATTTACATGAGTTACACATCATTATTATACCCATCCAAATAATATTATATTGAATAACAATTACACCACGACGTGGAGACGGTAGTCCGTACGTACGCACGTATGGTGACATGTTATTCAAAGGGTGGATAGAATACTGAATATGGTTGTACCATATTTCTAATAACATCACAGTATATGTGATATACTGGAGTTATTATTTTAGAATGGTAAGAACAATGGAAGAAGAAGTGGAAGAAGAAATGAACTTGGAGAAGGGTGGTGAAATCATTACCTCTTCTTCGGGTTCTTCCTTTTGATTTGATCAAAAAGGCTCCATAGGTTGGCTTTCTGATCAAACTAATGCCTCTAGGTTGTAGTGAGGGATGTTGGGAGAGTATTTGGGCAGAGTTTGGCCAAACCAAAAGGCTTTTAAGGTGTGACGAAATGAGAAGGAGGAGTGCCCTTTTATAAGAGGGGTGAGGGGCACCTTTGGAAAAGCTAGAAATATTAATTTATAATAAATTCATATTCGGTTTCTAATGGATACAATGCTTATTATTCAAAGGTTAAGGTGGGTATAGGTCGAAAACCACTCAACCAATAGAAGTTAGACAGGTTTGGGTACTTATATTAACCTTATCTTTAAGTATTAACTCTAAGTTAATTAGTTTCACTTTTACAATGTCTCTTTGTATTTTTATATAATATGGTTAATAAACTTACTATATACATCCAAGAGACCCCCCAAGTGGTACATTAATGATGAACCTATCATGATATAAGTCTCTTGGTCGAACCTTAGATTTTTAGGAATTTAATATCAATTAATAATATAATATTTGTTTTAAGAACTCTTTTATGTCAATTTTGACACTATTCAATAGTTGATTTTTGTGAAACTAATAACAGATTGATTACTTCAAACAAAGTCAATTAAATCAATCCTAATATATCATATTATCCTAGAAAATTAGTTTAATTCATTAAACGTTTCATATTATATTTATTTTGGTATTTATAATATCAATTATTTTAATTTTTCACTATTATAGTAATTACTGCATCATCATTGTGTCATAAATAAAATAAATTATTAAATGTCTAAAAATTATAAATAAAATATCATTATGTAGGAAATCGTTTTAGCTTTCTAATTAATATTTATAATCTAAAATCCAACATATATAACCCTATGTAACAATTGTTTTTCTAAAAGATATATGCTTGTGTCATTTTTGTATTCATTTTAACTTAATTAAAATAAAGTGTCATTATCACTTACAAGTGGATCCATGGGGTCCCAAAATAGACCCAAAGATTCCCATGGTTGACCATGTATCAACCAATAGGGTTAAGACACGTTTTAGGGTAATTTAGTATTATTATAATATTATTTGTTTTAACCCTTATTTACCAGATTTACTCTTAACCATGGTAAATAAAATATTTACCGCAGTAATTATTCAAAATGTCTAAAAATAAAAGTTACCTATTTACACAATTTGAACATCCTGATTCCAAATATGGAATCCATTTTCCTAAATTCAAAACACAGAAGTGGAAGAAATTAATTTAAAATTAATTCCCGCTGTCAAAACAAAAAGCGTGTTTTTAAGAGATAATAACTATCAAAAGATTGACACTCGTTTATGTTCGGTTTAATTGTAAAATTATGTCCAATGACCAACATTATATTAAATGGTAAAAATATATTCTAAATATACTTTAAAACCACTCAAATTCATAATTTATCACTATTAATTATTTTGATTAAAAAAGTTGTTTTTAATTAAAACTTAGTAATTTTCACTATTCATCAAAATATGAAAGTTATCCGAAATGTACCAAAATTTCACCTTAGGCTAAATTCGATATTACGAATCCAAAAATGAAGTCCATTTTCAAATATAATATATATATAATTTCAAAAAGTAGGTATTACTATTCATAACGGCTAGTTTGATTAGTTATGGTGTGTTAGAACTCGGTGTTGCGTACAACACACGCTATCACATTATTCAAAGAGAAGCGTACCGTAGAAGCTTGGGGTGTTACAGTTCTTAACACCCTTAAGAAATATAACACATGAAATCAATGTTTTCCATGAAGAACAATGTAACATATTCCAATAATTTCTCCCTTAGTAGTATCTCTGAAAGAAACTTTTCCTTCATTCACGTAGTTAATGTTTTCATTGATGTTTTGGTTACTAGTGTTATTCTGGGAAGATCCATTGTCAATTTTCCCCATATTGTTAATGGTACTATATTTATTTTCATGAAAAAATGTGTGTTAGACTTTTTGGAATCCAAACGTTCTTGGTTCCAGGTATTTCATAAAGTAAGATCTTAGGAATCCACATTTTCTTAGAAAAATATGCTTTATGAAAACCTATAAACAAGGTTTTATTTAAAGAAATGTTTTTTCCAAATGTCCACCACACTACCAATTAGTGCAGAATGGATCACATTGAGGATCAAAATAGTTATTACTAAAAACTAGTTTAGAATGACTATAACAAAATTCTGAACTATTCCTTAATGATCGAATTTGGGAATACATCTTGTCAATGTTTTCCTTACCAATGTTAATGTTCGAAAAACAATTCCTTCATGAAAATATTTCTTACCTTAATTTTATAACCATGTTATTGTACTCAAATTTTTTTTATAGAAATATAATTTGTCTCTAAAATATTTATCCGAGAAATTAGTTATTCAAGATCCTTAGAATTTTAATCCTCTTCATAATTAACATCTTCATGGTTTTTTGAAACACTTTCAAAAACATGAATTTTCTTATCAGGACATTTTGAAGGATTTGATACTTCTATAGTAAAAATAGAAATTCTAGAATTTGAATTATCAATATTTTTTTGAGTTTAGAATTTTTAATCTCAGGATGTTTAGGGAACCTAGACTCTTCCTCATTTGAAGGAAATGTATTATCTTCATTAGCATAAGATTATTCATCTGAAGACTCATAATGTTTATTATCATTATAATTTTCATTTAAAGGTACATTATTGATATATTCAGCATAGGGTACCTTGTCTATAAGATAATAATTTTTAATACGTAGCATGTCTAGTAGACCAAGATTCCTCTGATCTGAAGATTCATACTCTAAAGATTAATAAGAAGAGTCTCCACCACTGGCATTCCAGGTGTCATTGGATTTCAAAACATTCATATTTTTATCATTTTTGTACTTATTTATATTCCACTTATAATTCTTCCCATTTCTATAATTTTTCTTAAGAAAAGGAAAATCAGGCCTGATATTCCCTCAAATTTTGAATTCATAACAAGTGACCTACGATTAATTCTTGTCTATTCATTATTTCATTTTATATTTATACTACATGTCTTTCCTTAAAACTATATTGTTCACCCTTAGAACAAGATTAGCTAACTCATTTTCCAAATGTTCACTTTCACTATATTTAGAAAAAACTATGACATTATTAGACTTGGATCTTATTACTGTTTCAGTATTCTTTATTTTAGTTGTAGTAAAGTCTACAATTCCATTTCCATTATTTTTCTTAATCATATAATCACATCATTTCACTCCTATCTCATGTTGAAGAAGATTCCAAAAAGTTCATCAAGAGTAATTTTAGATACTTTCATATTCTCATCAATAGTTGTTCTCTTAGATTCCCACTTATTAGGCATGATATCTACAATCTTGTCGATAAGAGCTTCATCATCATAACCTTTCTCACCCATAAATTGTAAAATTTTATAAATTTTCATAAACCTTTGGTGCATCTTGAATATAGGTTCTCCATAAGGGAATAGAAAATCCATGACATTTTTCACTAAGAACAGATCATCTAGTTTCTATAACATTGGATGTACCAAAATGAAAAACATCAAATTTCATCCAGATTCAGTTAGTACCTTCACAAGAAGAAATCTAACTATATATATTCTTTTTCATGGATCATCACAATGTATTTTTTACCCTATGTTTTAGTTGATATTCTATCATTTCTTTATTGGTAAAGTTTTTGACTTCTATATCAGGGGTCTCGTAATCACCAATAAGCATAAAAAAATTTTCCACTCCAGTATTAATAACAGAAGTATTCATAAGATATCTGTAATATTAATAGTCAATCCCATAAAATATTGTGGTCAAGTTGGATTTATATTTTTTATTGAGCCAACATTCATTCATTCCATTCTAGAAAATATCCTTCCACAAAAACATGTTAATAGTAGATGTTTGTAATCAAAGATTAAAATTCTTATGAAAGGGGAAGATATGGAACAATAAAAACATGATCAAGAAAACATATATGTGAATATATGTATTTATTATAAATCTTTTGATACCAATTATAGGATAAAATTAATAATGTAGATGCTCAATTAAAATAGTGTTTGAATAATTGTCTTAAAAACTTTTGTTTTTAACCATAATGAAAACTATGATTAACAATGTTTATCAAGGAATATTAACAAGACCTATTTTAGTTAAAAAAGCATACTAGGTTCCAAAAATGTGGTTCTGGAAAAGAAACTTAAGGAATGTATTAAAGGAAAATATTTTACCTTAAGACATATAGAATCTTAAATATCAGAGTATAAAAATGTTCAAGAGAGTATAATAAGGTTATGCATTATTCCATTATCAAAATACAACATAAATAAACTTGTAACAAAACAAGTAAAATGTATGAAATATTTTAACCCAAAGAGTAGCGTATCAAATGAATTTGGTTAATGGTCCCCTGATTTATACTTTATTGAAAGTATTTCTTACCCTCACTAGTGTATTCCATCGATATGAATATCAGAATCGGTCTTGATATCCCCACAAGACATCGAGCATTAATGTAGTCTACACATCTATCTCCCTATCGATGATAGTCCTCAAACTTTATGGAAGTTGTAACCTCTATCTTCTTATCCTTGTAATTCCACAATGGTACAACGAAAAAATTAGAGTCAATGAAGCAATCTAAACAAGATGCTCAGTACACAAAATTCATGACAGGCTCTCTCTAGAAATCACTTCAGCATCATAAAATATCTAGAGTGATCAATAGTTAATTCTTAGTTATGAGCTCATTCAAATGAGATCCAATTTATAAGAACATATCCAACGGTAGACTCCCTCCTCCAACAATCATATTTTTCCATGAATGTCAGAGGGACCTATACAAATGTCACTCAAACTATGGTTAGTTAGAAATAGATTATATGACATCATTCTATAACTATAATAAGAGTAAGGAAAACATGGTTTCATAACCAAATCTAATTATCAGAGTCTAATAAAAAATAATGTTCAGAGTCTAAACAAATAAAAATTTATTGAATAATAATCAATGATATTCAGATTCAATTTTTCAATGATTTTAGTGTCGGAATTCTAATGAATCCAGATTCTTAATGGAGAGGAGTTTAGATTCTAAATTCTGAGGAATTCAGATTCTAAATTATAAAGAATCTGGAGTCTGAATTCTGATAATTAAGAGTCTGAATTTCAGAGAATTTATAGATTGATTATGCAATAATTTAATGTCATAATATCAATGAATTGAGAGTCAGAATTTTAGAGAATTCGGAGTATGATAATCAACCATTTTGATTCGGAATTTCTGGGAATTCAGCGACTAAAAACATAATACTCTATAACCAAGGAGTTATAGAATACCAAGTTGTTATATTTGAAACCAAATATTAGACATTGGAATAAAATTATATATATTTAGATAAACTATAAAATAATCAAAGAAAACAATGGTAAGGACAAAATTTCATTGGAGGAGAAATTTTTTCCATATTAATATAATTCTTCTGGAATTAAATTTTCCATAAGAAAAACTCTTTGTGAATTTAAAAATGTAGTGAAATGGAAAGTTCATAAGAAAACCTTATTGAATTATCAAATGACATGTCACCTCCTATGAATTCATAAAGTGTAATGTAATCCATTTGTCTCAATATCTCAAATAAAGCGGGTTTCATGGTACATATATAAACCCATATTCCCTATAATAAATTCTTTGACATTTCAGAATTGAACATTCTCATTTCTTATTAGAACAATGGATTTAATTAGGCTATATGAATTCCCTCAAAGGGAATGAGATATATAATTTAGTTATGGAACATATATGAGTAATCCCTTCTCACACTGTCTACTAATACAGTATTACTCGTGATGCACCCAAAATATCTTACACCACATGGAATAGCGTGTCATCATTTTTTTTTCTATATAACATTGTGTGTGAGTTATAACACTAAGTAATAAATATATTAATGTCTATGGACCAATACACACATCCACTGATTGGAAAATCCAATGACACAATGAAATTTTTTTTTCTTATTGGCGTGTCTTGATCTTATAATATTCTCCTGGATATTACCAATGGCGCACAACATTATAAGGTGCATCAATGTTTTAGGAGGCCTCTCAACTAATTTTTTGTATTTTTTGTGTCCCTCAATTAACAAAATCTGGTCATAGAATATATAATCAATAATAGATTTATGCCACTTCAGGGTTCTCAAAATAGATGGGATCAACTATGAACATTTAGTGCAAATGTTTTCCTTAAGATATTTTCAAATGCATTGTCATTCCATAGAACAATAAATATCTGAAAAGGTATTTGATAATGAATAAAGTAAAAATTAGTCAGTTCTAGGCCACCAACTCCAATAGAGACCCAATTGGACTAGAGCCACCTGCTAACAACCTATAACCTACTAGCTATCACATTATATTAATGATTTTGCTGAGATTGGTCTTTAGTTATGGGGATTGGCATGTTCTCTTCTATGGTCACACTGTTCACTGCAATATAACCCCTTGGATATAAATCCCTAAACAGGTGGTACTTCAAGAGTATGTGGTTTGTCCGTTGATGTTATATTGGTTCTTTTTCAAGATCCACCGATGTAGTATTATCAAAATACAATGTGATAGGATCATTACTGCAACACACCACATCATCCTCCTAAAAATAAATTAGAATAGATATGGCTTCCTTGGTGTCATCAGAGGCCACTATATATTCGAACTCTGCTGTAGAATCAGTGAAAACATGTTTCTTTGAACTCTTCCATCTCACATCTAAACCATTGAGAGAGAGAACATATCAATATTGCGACTTTAGATCATTTTGATCTATCTGAAAACTATAACCAACATACCCTCTAATGACATGCTCCTCCTCTCCTCCATATATCCAAAACATGTCCTTGGTTCTTCTTAGATACATAAGGATATTCTTAACAGTAGTCCAATGATATTCTTATAGATCTTCTTGTTATCTTCCTACCATGATCAGTGGATAGGAAATATCATTCTAGGTACATAATATTTCATATGTGATGGGTCCTATAACCAAAGAGTATGAGATCTTACTCATTCTATCTTCACTTGTTGGGTTTAAACACAAATTTTCTTAGAAATAATTAGGCCATGTGACACTAGAACCAATTCCCACATAGATTTTTCCATACAAAATCTATTTAGTATCAGGTCAGTGTATGTGCCCTGACTTAGTCCAACAAGCCTCTTGGATCTATCATCAATGTTCGTGATCCCTAGAATGGAGGCTGATTCACCCAAGTCCATCATCGAGATACACATTTTCAACCAGTCCTTAACTGACTATAAGACTGGTAAATCATTTCCCATATGCAATATTTCGTCAACATATACTACTAGGATAATGACCACATTCCCATTAATCCACTTATAAACACATGGCTCACATTCATTCATAATGAAACCAAATTCTTTTATGGGTTCATCATATAAAATTTTACCTGACCTAGATGCTTTCATTAATCCGAAAATGGATTTCCGAAACTTTCTATCATGTTTGGAATCACATGCTGTCACAATCCCTTCTGGTTTTTTCATATAGACTTATTCTTGAAGGTTTCTGATAATTTGTTTTGTTTTTTAGATCCATCTTTCAAATATCATAGTCAAGGTAAGATTCTATGTTTTGTATGATGCTTATGGATTTAAACATGGAAACTGGCGAGAAGGAATCATCATAGTCAATTCCTTATACAATCTGAATCCTTTAGCCACTAAACTTGCTTTATAGGTGCTAACATGACCATTAATGTCCAAATTTATCTTGAATACCCATTTTCATCCAACAATATTTACATAAATTAGCTCATTGACCAGAACCTAGATGTGGTTATGATACATATAATCCATCTAAGAATTCATAGTTCTAGCTATCTTGCAGCTTTTGAGCTTTCCATTTGTTCAGTGTAGGAGAGGGGTTTATCTTTGTCCAAAAATAATGATTCACCATATACGATGAATAAATAACAAAATCTCTATGGTTACCTGACCTCTCTTGAGCTCTTATGTATTACTTGTGTTTCTATAACCTCTTCCACAGGGATCTGTGAAACTTGATCCTATACCAAGTCTTATATATCCCGAGCATCTACTTCTTAAAAGACAATCATGCTCCTACTGTAATTTTTGAGGTTGTTATCCCTCTCAAGAATGATATTTTATTTGGAAATAGTCACTTTCTTGTCTGATGGGTTATATAGGTAATATACATTCATTTCCTTTGGATATCCAATAATGATAAACTTCATTCCCCAGGGTTCTAGTTTGTTTCCAAAGATAGCATTAACAAATTCCTCGAGTCCCCATACTTGTGTGTGAAACAAAATGGGTTTCATTAAAATCCATAACTCGAAGGGAATTAAAATTTTGGCCTTAGTGGGTACTTGGTTTAATTTGAATCTTGTATTTTGTAATACATATCCCAAAAGGATAATGGAATATATGCATGACTCATCATCGACATCACCATGTCAAACTAGGTGGGGTTCCTCCTATCAATAACATAATTCCACTGTGGTGTATAAGGAGAAGTGAGCTGAGATAGAATCATAGAATCCCATAGAATATCGATGAACTATTGGATCAGATATTCTCCACCACGATCAGATTGAAGTTTATTTATCTTCATACAAAGATTATTCTCTAATTAATTTGTGAATTACTTAAATTTCTCTATGAAATCTGACTAATACCTCATTATATAAACATATCAAAATCTACTCAAATCATTAGTAAAATTAATGACGTAATAATATCCACCTCTTTATTCTACTAGAAATGGTCCACACACATTTGTGTCCACCAATCCAAGAATCTATGTGTCCCTTTCACCCTATCCACTGAAATGTGGCTTGGTGATTTTACCTTGTAAACAAGTGTGACATATATCACGTTGTTTTAGCTAAGTGGAGTCTAAATAACCATCTTGGTATAGATTTTTCAAGCGCGTCTCATTTACATGACTGATATGGTGATTCCACAATTGGTTGATCTTTGGTCATGTTAGTTTGTTTCTTTATCGACGTTCAACACTTTGTATTAATAATTTAATACATAGAAAACTTTATTTAAATGTTCCATACCATAACATAAGTTTTTCTTATAAAATAAACGACCCTTATTTCAAAACATGAATATAAATCCTTCAATATCCAAACATTATACTTAAATTATGTTCTTGGTAACACTAGGCACATAGTAACGGTTATGTAAAACCAAAAGCATCCCAGTTGGTAATGAGTGATTTTAATCACTAAAGGCCAATGTATCTAGCCTCATGCCATTAGATGCTCGAAGATCAACTTCCCCTCCGTCGATATTTCTAAATATACATTTTTTCTACTTTTTAATACAAATGTGAGCCTCATAATATATATATAAGATCCAATGTGTATTAATGGAACAATTAAACTCAATAACTAATACACCATTAGCATCCCCATGCTTCTGGGTGTTGTTCCTCTTCTAATGGCCTTGCTTTCAACACGCAAAACATACTGCTTCCCATTCCTTTCCCTGCCACTGGATCTTCCCCTTCTTTGAGGGATAATTCTTATGGGCTTCCTACCATATATGAGTCCTTGTCCCCTTTTAATTGACCTTATTTTTCTTATTCAACATAAGGACTGCGTGTTTTTAATGCCCCATGACCTTATCTACCTAGAAAATTATGGTCATAATTTTTGATAGACTGTTATCATTGTTGATCATGTTGTAGTTGAAATTAAATATAGAAATGGTCTTGGGTATTAATGATATGATGATATCTATACACAACTCATCTGGGAAGATAATCCATAAGATGTCCAGGAATTCAATGTATCATATAATATTGACAACATGAGGACCAGATAGTGCAGAATCTCCATGATTTGTTGTGAAAAAATCATTGGATATCTCATATCTATCATGTATCGTCTTTTATTGATAGATATCCTTAAGGCGGGACACCATGACATACACACCCATGTTTTCATGTTGCTTTAAGATCCTATTAGACATGGCCTAAAGCATGAAACATTGGAAATATGTGGAATCACCCATATGTTTCATATAGACATATAGTTCCTAATCACTAGCCTCTTTTTGAGGCACAACTGTAATGCGTTCTTCTAGGAAATACAATTTCCTCTCATGGAAATGGTTGATGCTTAAACGCCTACTCCATTCTTGGAAATTGGTGCCGGTGATAAGGTTTTTTTTCTCAAGAATGGTTCACCATGATAATTTTGATGTCCTTTTTTGTTACTTTTATACAAATTAAGATGATCAATTTTTTAATACAATATCATGATAAAACTAAGTCAAATAAATAAAATAATACTTATTAGACTCCCACTATTTTATCAAAATCCAATAGCCCTAACCATTGACTTTAGAATAACCGGTTCCATGAATATTTAATAGAAAGGATCCATATTTCCCAAAGAATTTCCCTAACTAGGGTTTGTCAAGAAACATGAAGGGTTTTTGGTAGGCATTCCAAATGTCAACTGCATTAACATACAATTCCTTGATCCACTAAGTGGACTCCCCAATCCTGAAATCCGTTTATTTTGGATATCCTCAACCTTTGACTCATGATCACACCATGTCATATTATGGAAGTAAACCATTGATTTGAACAAAGTCATTTCATCCCAAAAGCATGAATTAGAATTCCCTAACAATTGAAATCACTACAACTTTGGTTGGTCAACCACTTTGAAATAAGGTACGATTCTAACCAATATAATGCTTGGCTATATAGACTTAATATTTATTTGGGGGATTTTATCCTTATACATAAATTTCCATTTTTTATTGTTGATTACATAATTGTTAATATTAAGTGGTATATACTTAAATGATTAACGATGTCTAATATAATATTTACGCATCAGTTGGTCTTATTTTACTTCCATCTCGCATGCTTCTCTAATTCATTAATTATGTGGTAATGACAACACACCCTCAATAAATAAACCATCCAAATGAAAAAAATAAAATAAATGGTATGATAGTGATTTTTTCTATTGGTTATTTTATCTAGCAGTTGATAAACAAACCCAAAACCTTGGGGAGAAACACCTTAAACCTTTTGGGTTCATGTTTATAGCATTCCACCTATCCACTATTGTATCATCTTCGATTGGTTGCACATTAAATACTATCTTGAGCTGTCTCCAATAGTTTGGGAGCTCCATCCATTATATATGATTTTATCTCACTCATAGGTGTGGGGTAATATGGTGTTTTACATAAAAAACCATTGGAAAGGTAGTCCCTACATATTAATTAGGAAAAGGCACGCATGCCAACTAATTTAATTTCAATAAATTAATTAAAATAAACCATTCACATACTAATGTATTGGTATAGATCAGGATAATTCATTCATACGATGATATTTATGCATAAATAAAACTGGCATTCAATTATTTAATCATTCGTGTTTAAGATAAATTATGCCCGAATCAATAAATTGTCATTAATTGATCAATCCTTTTATCTTTAACCGTTTTATTAATTTCCTTTAGAATATCATCCATTATAATTTTAAACAAATAAATTCATTTTAAATTATCTTTGTATGTAACATGTACCTTCGAGGAGACCCTATGAATTCCTGTTTATAATTACCCAATGAGTATTAATGAACATTACAGAAATGTTAAATTAAACATATATATAAAACACCTATCACGTGTTGTGCCTCTGCTTTACACCTGCATTGCGGTTCATGTCTTAGGGGTTTGTAAAATATAATAATAAATTTCAATAAATATACGTAATTTTGATGATTAAACTATGTGTTGTTACAACTAAAATGTGTGTTATTTTGTTCATTGTCCATCTAAAGTACACGCACATGGAGATGTCATTTAGATGTAATTAAGAAATCTTTAGAGTACATGACATGGTTTGTGGGAAACATGTCGTGTAGTATCTTCATTACATTGTTTCCAGCAGGAAAATCCATATACGGGCTACACAGTCCATCCCTATCCTGAAGGGACCACACAGCATGGTCAAAGGACCACATGATGTATAGTATGGAAACTGTGTGCCACCTATTCCAGGTCGACAAATGGAGTCTTAAAGACTTATATAAAATCTAATGAAGATATCTAGTTTGGCAGGCCATCCTGGATCATGGAACCTATACTACACTTCATGTACTACTTAATAAATGTCGTGTGGTTATGTGTTATACGACTAGAATGTTTTGGAACCTCTATATGAGACCCTCATATTTTAATTTAATCAAAATTAAATTCAAAAATCATTTCTATAAGGTAAATGTGAAACGAAAGTGGGGGAATATATTTCTATATTTAGATATATAGAATGATTAACCTATTTTGAAACAACTAAAATATTAAATGTGTAAATAAAAATTGAAAAAAAAAATTATAGTCAACTATATGACCCCCTCTGATTCCAATTTAAGGTTCCAGGTGCAGTAGAAGCGCATTGGTGGGTGTATCGAACTGTAATTTTTTTCATTAACAATGATCAATCTAAGATATTTCATGATAATAAAAAGTTAGATCTTTAGAATATAATGAATAAGTAAATAATGTAAGGGATTATGGGAACCCTAGAGAGGATAAAGATATGTTTTTTATAATTATTTTAATTAAAAGACATGAATTTCATTGCGGTAATTATCTCTCCATTGATGTTTTTAGTAGAATCCGATGTGATCCATCATTTCATTGTATAATGAATGTGTAATATTACTCTAGCGGTGATCCACATGTGCCCCATGTATCTCTAGGTGTTGCCAATGTGATTTTTGGGTTCTAGCAAGGAAGATCCTTTGCTTATGTTGTCCTCCTTTGATCACCTTGAGTGCCGCATGAAAAGTGCACTCCTTGATCTGGTGGAAGAGGATCTCTCTCATACCTTGAGAGAATTATTGGAAAAAAAATATTTCTATCTTGTCTTGAGAGGTTTCTATAGGCACATTTTTCACTACAACAAAAAAATTCTAGGATAATGAGAATTATATAGTTGGTATTTTAATAAAATTGAATAATAAAATGAATTAATTACCTGAAAGCATTTATTCATAACATTTAATTCTGAGTAAGACCCTTTGTCTTATAATAATAGTTGACTATTATTATTATTTGACTTGCACCCAGTAAATTACACCAAATATTATTTAATAAAATAAATAATATTATTTCTCAAAAATCCCTTGATAAATTACATGTCATGTATATTAATATTCACAGTTTGTACTTTTTTTTAATTTCTTTATTTACTCCACCACATTTTTTAGACCTTGAATAATGGAAATATATTTCTCAAATAAATATCACTGCATTACTCTCTAATAATTACATTATTTCGACGAATATTTATTCTTTTGAATAAGTAGTGTTGAAATAAATTTTATCAGTCTTCCTTGAATAATTATTAAACCACAATTGGGAATACTCATTATTCAATTTGTTAAATAAGAATTTAACTAAGATACCTGGACACACTTATTGTGTGTCCCTCTAGGCCTCTTTCTCAGTGGAATTTGGCAGAGCCTACCTAATGTCCATGTTTAGTGTCTAGGAATATGACAAGGCACCCATAGGGAAAGAAGATAACACCTCAACGACGTGTCACCTCCAATAAATGCTTACCGTTTAATGTAGCCCCTTTGTCTCGATATCTCAAATCAAGTGGGTTATATATTAGTTCCATCAACCCATGTGTTCAATTATGCATTATTTGACATTATATAATTGAATATTCCCATTCCATAGCATGGAAATGGATTTACTTAGGCTATATCAATTCCATCAAAGTGAATGATATATCTACTTTCATTATGGAACAGAATGGAAAAATCATTTCTCACATTATGAATTAATGTAGTATTACTCGTGATGCACCCAACATGTCATACCTCACTGGGAATATTGTGTCATCACATTTGTTTTCAATACATCTAAGTGTGTGAGTTGTAATACCCATTAATAATAATCTTAATATATAAGGACTAATACACATGTATGCAGATAGGAACATCGAATGACACTATGAAATGTGGATTTATTTCTCGAAGGTCTCGTTCTCATAATATCCTCTTTTATATTACCAAGGGAATAGACCATTAAAAGGATCTAAAATGTTTTATGGGTCCTCACCCCAAATGGCGTTAATTATTTTCATCCATCAAATAACATCATTCCTCTATAGAACATATATTCAAGAAAAGTGTTATAGAACTTCCGAGTTTTCATCATAGTGGGGATCTGCTATTACCTTTTAGTGTAGCGGCTATCATTAGGAAATAATCACCTGAATTTTCATGTAGAAGAACAATAAATATGTGATAATATATTTATTAACGAATAATGTACAAAGTTGTGTATTCTAGGCCACAAAGTCCAACTCTTCCACTATTAGTTCATAGATAAAGGGTTTTATATATAATATTACCTTATTTCCATGGGATATTCTCTAGATATACACATTATTCCAAAATGTATTAGTTTATTACTTTATTCAACATCAAAAAGGCATTTATTCTCCATTAATATATGATTGACTTCATTAATTTCATTCTATAGATTAAATTATATGGAATACCATTTTTCACGTTATTTGGAGGATGATTTTCTCTTCATTATATATTGTATAATGAATCACTATAAATTAAAAGTGAAAGATCTACATGACTAATCATTGATATCACCATTTATAATATGTTGTGGTTTCTCCTTTCACTAACACAATTTCACAATTATTTTTAAAGGGGATCGATTTGGGACAATATCTAAAAAAATGTAAGAAATAAATGAACTCATGGATGCGAAACTCTCCATATTAATCCAATTAGAGATTCTTGATCTTTTTACTAAATTTATTCTTAATAACATTACACAATTACATGAATTTAGTGATTTATGTTAATGTATACCAAAACAACAGTATAATTCCATGTATATACCAGTTATTGATAAAAAAATATTTATGATAATCCTCATCTATATTCTAATTTAAATGGTTCACATACATACTTATAAACCGAATCCAGACTAATTTAATCCCTTTAAACCTTTCAATCAAATTGTTCCCTGACCATTTTACATTTTATATAAACATGAAATATATCATGTTTTTTTATTCAAAATATTCTAAAACCCATCTTGATAGAAAAAGTTAGATTCCTCAAAATTAAGTGATTAAAGTGTTGATAAAATAATGGTCATTATCTGAGTCATGATAAATACTCATTATAGAATTTTATCACCCAAAATTCATAATCTAGAACATAATTACTATCATTATGCTGTTAAATACCATAATAATTTCTATCCTTATAAAATAATATTTTTCTACATCCAAAATTAAATATTACACAATTAATGTTACAAATTGACATCAGTATAATAATAATTAAAACATTTATCTGATAATAGTAGTTCTTCAAGACCATGATTATATCATTCAATAGTGTATGGTGGTATTCCCCAATGGATACTGTATCCACCCTCACTCTACTAATAGCCCTTAATTCACCATCACCTTCTAAAACCATAAAAAATATATTTAGTTATTATATTTTGATTCGAATTTGATAACAAAAAGTTTTATATTACACTCAAGTCTATGAAATGGGAAGGTTACATTAATAAAAGTTCACACCTAAAGCTTCTCATTTCTTCTTTATACTACTGTAGTTGTTCTTCTAATTTCCATTATTCCCTCATGATAAAATATATTGAATCATGATCATGTAATTACCTCATCATTCTAATCATCTAAAAAATTTCATTATATGTATCCATAGACATAGATTGTGTCTTATTCCATTTTATTTTCACTCTTCATCACCATAAATACAAAATGATGTTCATGCTTCATGTCCATTTAAGCATTCAGATTTAAATTAATAATATTTTTTTGATACATATCAGCATTTCAAATTTAATAATTAACAGTGACAATATAAAGTATTAGTGGTTTTAATTATAAATTTGGTTAACTATAAAACACATTTTTAAGAAAAAAATGCAAATCACTTCCATGTACATAAAATATCCAATAATTTTTAGAACATGAGTACTAGAGAGTTCCCTTTCCCCATGATTTCATAAGAATAATTCCATATAGATTTGATATCTCTCATTACAAGATTTCTCCTAATGGAGATCATGAAGATATGCGAGAAAAATTTATATGTCCAATTATGTATGAATATTTTGATGGTCACTAATCATGGAAGATAAAATTGAACATTGAACATCCAATGAATAATCAAGGTGTTTAACATTGAGATACAAAAATTACTCTTTATGTTTTAGGGTATGTGACCCAATACTTGAGGGTTATAAAAAATATATTTTCCTTTATTAACATATTATAATATATTAACATCTTCACAATTACAATAAATTCAGATCGATGATGATGTTATTTTATTCCAATATATATTGCAATAATGATATGTTGTTCAACATACTATAAATTCATTTTAATCATTTCAATTCATATTGATCATGTCTAAACATTTCATTCATAATTATTTAAGTTTAAATATGTGAAATTATGTCTATCTATTATCTCAAATATATTTGGTTCATTATGTTTACATTTATATTATAATACTGTCTTGAAAAAATATATTTCATGTATAACAGACTGACACAGACAGAAGATACTAGTTACTAACAATCATGACGACTGAAAAATTCAAATGTTTCACCGACATAGAATACCTACCAATGAAAACGAATCATTGAAGTTAATGACCTATCGATTCAAATTACCAACCATTACTAAAAATTATCTTCTAATTCATTGTGATACCGACACAAGTACTCACCGACAGTTAAAACGAGTCACTGATGTAATGAGTCACTAATGTATGGAAAGTGTTATTGAATGATATACAAATGGGTTCAGTCACCGATAGAAGGAGATACTGACTGAGGAATCACGGATAGACTATTTAAAACTATATTCTATTTGAAATTATTTCTGATAGTCATATTTTTAGTGTTTTAGTGAGACTGTATAAATTAATTCTTTTTTACAGACATCGTAAATGAGGATATAAAAAATACGCGGTATTGTGTCTACATTAAAAATTCATATTGTCTGGATGAAATAATATTTATTAAATGGAGAGTTCAATAAAGAATACAAATAGAAAGACTCATGAATACACAAGATTACATACTACGAGAATCGTGCCGATGAAGAAGAAGAACGCATAATGAATTCTGAATTCCATGTCACAATGATCCAGAGAGATTCCAGTCATTAAATTTTTGTCATCTCTATAGCATCCAAAATTACCAAAGGATAATAATCTATCACCAATACAGAAAAGAGAACACATTTCACCATGACACACTATTTTTAGTGTCTATTTCCTAAAGAGGATTCAAGCTTCAATGCTGATACAACAGAGATTCTAAAGCGGAACTGAATCAAAAACAGTGAATCTCTAACCCCTTCTTATTATATTCTTCTTTGAGGTGTACTAATTAAATAAACTTTTTATTGGAGTGTGTCTATATTAAAACATGAATTACCTCCTATTCTAACCAGAATGATACTATATATCATCAAACACATATCTTATTACTCTTTTTGGTCCCACATAGAACTAGGAGCGTGGTCCCTTGAGACATGGTAAATTGTTTTCCCACACAGAATCATGTCAGTTGACTTGGGACCTAGATAGTCATGTGTATGGTTGTTAACCCCATTCTAGGGTGTGGATCAAATCTACAAATATATATATTTCTTAATTGATGGTAATCTCTAAGTGTAGTGTATTAGTTCTCATCTTGAGACTAAACCAATTGTCTTCTCCGATGTCTTTTTAATTTAGGATTTCTATTTTTTAACTTTTAATTTCAAAAAAAAATTAACATTGATAGTTAGTCTTAGATGGTAGTAATAACTGTTTTTCTATATTACTGTAGTTTAGACATTTGTATCAATGATTAATATTTTTATAATTGATAATTAATCAATTTTCAAAGACACTATTTGAATAGCTAGACTATTATAATTTTTCTACCTTGGTAAATTGGCCTGATTTATCTTAAATTGAGGGAAAATTAAAAATTTACCTTTTTAATATAAAATTTTTAAGGAAATTATTTCACCCCTCTTGAGTATCCTACTCTGAACAACATTTTTTACCAAAAAAAGTTTATAAAATCCATGTTTTCAATATTTGAATTTTTAATCTGTTTTAAATGAATTTTCAAATATGATTTTGGTTGTGTATTGATGATCTAAAAATTTCATTTATCTCTAATTTTTTTAGTGTTTTAAATATCTAAACTTTATTATTTACTATATATAATAGATTGGAAGGTGTTTATATAAAAAACTCAGTTATTTTATGGAACATGTTACAAAAAATAGAAAACTAAAAATAAAATGAACATATAAAGTATGGTTTTTGAGATTTGGTCTTCTATAACAGATGTGTATAAGACTCCTACAACTACTAGAATAATGTGTGATGACCCAACTAAGTATTATTATAACAATAATTAAAAATACATTAATTTTACATAAATTTTATTAGGATATGAAGAGTTTAACATAATTTTCTCATGTAAAAAAGCCCTTGAAATTTGGGATACTTTATATGTTTCACATGGAATAACCTCTAGTGTTAAGTTAATGAAATGAAACACATATACTATTAAGTATTTTAACTTCAAAATGAATTTTTATGAGCATATTTTTGACATGTATATCAAGTTTAATGAAATAGTAAACCCAATGATCTGTCTGGGAAGATATGTTACAACTAAGGACAAAATTATGAGAATAAATGGGTTTTTACCAAATACATATAGGGGACCTCTATCTTAGTTATAGAATCATGTTATATTTGCAATGTGACAATCAAGGAGTATATAGAAAATTTTATTTTTCATAAAGAAGATTTAAAATTCAACATGAAGGAGTTACATAACCCGAAAAGAAAGATAGTGTCTTTCAAAAGAATAACTTCTATGAGTAACGAAAAAAGAAAGGATGCACTATCATTCATATAGTAAAATAAATGAAAATTTTTCAACAAAATTTTTTGAGAAAATTGATCAATTAGCTTGATAATTTGTGATGTTTCATAAAACAAATAAATTTTTTAGAAATCCCAATGTCAATGGAAGATATGATGAAAAGGGAAACTCAAACAAGGATTGTAAGAGAAGTCAAAAATATGATGAAATAATTTTCTAGGAATGTTTGATAAAAGGACAGCTAAAAGATTATTTTTCTAAGTTAGAATAAAAGAAGGGACATGACAATAATGATAGAAAGTATAAAAAGGCCATAACAGTGACATGTACTGTTTCTATGGATAGTTCAAGTGAATCAGAGTCTTCACATGATGAGAAGTCTGACAAGGAAATATGTGTTTTATGACAAACACATCTGAGGTATCTTATGAGACTCATCTACAAAATTCATTTTATTCTGGAGATGAGAGTGATTCAGAAAATATGGCAGGTGAAGAATTATTTTAATTTTGTAATATGATTAAAGACACATATAATGAACTAAAAGATAAATATAATTCCATAAATAATATAGCATGCATTGACTACAACTATTAAATATTAACTTTCTGAATAAAAGAGAAAAATGATCAATTACTCAAAGTGAAAAATTAACATAAATTATCTAATGAGAAATTGAAAAATGACCAAGAGCGATTTACCAATGAAAAAAAACTTACAGAAATTATTGAAAAATAAAATTCCCCTAGATACATTACAGGTATATGATACAAACATTGGAAAAGAATTATCTCCAAAATAATTTTGAAACTAAATCTGGAAAATTAGTTTTCTACCTAAAGAATTCTGCTTCTTATTCAAGTACTGGATAATCATTCAGAACCTCTAGATTATCTTGGACAAAACGAGTCAATTTTTCAAATATGTTATAAAACCTTCTATATTAAACATATTAAGTAGATATGGGGTCCTAAATCCCTGATTACTAATTTTATTAGAATCTCCAAAATCAGTTTACCAAATAAGATTTTGTTTTATTTTTTTGTGGAAAAGTCGTTTGAAGAGCGCCTGTAAAATATTATGGTACATGGATTGTGGATGTGGAAGACACATGATAATAGATTACTCATAACTCAAGAGAGTAATAGTGATTGTTGGTGGGAATTTTACTTTTGGTGACACTGTTATGGAAAAAATAATTGGCAGAGGCCAGATTGGTAACTCTAACACAATGTTAATTAAAAATGTACTCTCTGCTGATGGACATAAAAATAATCTCCTTAGTATTTCACAAATATTTGATGATGGATTTTATTTTATATTTGAAAATGATGCGAGAATTTTTTTAATTCTATGAATGAATGAAAACTTTATTTTTTTAAAAAAGAAAATGATTATGTTATTAATGTTGATTCTATAGTTTCCCCAAATCAATAATGCCTATTTTAATTATAAATAGAGTCATGGATTTGGAATAGAATATTAGAAAACTTCAATATACATTCTACTAGGAATATTAAAATAAATGATTAAGTAAGTGACCAACCAAAACATGAGTTTCCAAATGACAAAGTCAGTAATCCTTGTCAAAAGGGTAAACAGCAGAAAATATCATTCAAACCAAAGAATGATGTTTCAACTTCTCAACCTCTCAGGTTGGTTCACATGGATTTTTTTGGACCATCTACAGTTTCAAGATTCAATGGGAAGTGAAATTCTTATGTTCTTTAAGATGATTATTCAATTTATACATGAACCTTCATCTTGGCTCACAAGAGTGAATAATTATCTCATATCACTAGGTATTCTAGGAATTTAGAAAATATTTATGGACTTAAGATAAAATCACTATGAAGTGACCATGTCCGTGTGTTTTGAAACCAAGATTCTTATTCCATTTTCTCACAAAATTCCTATAATCATAACTTCTTTGTATTGTTGGCTCCTCAAAAAAATGGTGGTTTAGAAAGAAGAAATAAAAATTTATAAGAAATTTCTATAACAATGAATAATGACTATGAACAAAAAATATATTTTCATAATAATCTATCCATACAACAAGCTAAATTATTAACAGAGTCTTAATTAGATATATCCTTAAAATAAATCTCTATTATTTGTGGAATAATTGATAACCAAAGGTAAATTACTTAAATGTTTTTGGTCTCACAGTATATATTCTTAATAATAAGGATAATCTAGGTAAGTTTGACTCCAAGAGTGATGATGGAATTTTTCAATGAAATTCAATGTCTAGTAAAGCCTATAGAGTCCTAACCAAAAGAACCAAATGTGTGGATGAATCTAAACATGTCAAATTTGATCAACATATCCACATCAACCTATGACCACCATTGAGAATCTTGAGGATGATATGTCAAATTGGAACATCAAAGATAAGTCTTCTGACCATATTTTAATGGAATATATTAAGACTTCCAGTTCTAGAAATTTTTGTATATTCAAGCTATAATGATCATGATCCATTGGAAGAGCCAGAAATTACAAGCCCTTCATTTTATTGAGCCGTTAGAACCCTTAAGAACTGTCATGTAGAGGTTGTTGTGGTAGATTTTGATAAAGGAACATATATGAGATCTTTATTATGAAATCAGGTTGAACATTATGATTTTCTATCATAGATTGAGTCTAAATACATCAGTGACGATGTAAAAGACGAATTTTGTA
This sequence comes from Viscum album, assembly GCA_963277665.1. Classification (NCBI taxonomy): domain Eukaryota; kingdom Viridiplantae; phylum Streptophyta; class Magnoliopsida; order Santalales; family Viscaceae; genus Viscum; species Viscum album. The sequence continues at coordinate 1,385,270,179 of OY728160.1, forward strand.
GGATGGAAATGCAAGATGATCTAAATCAATTTGAAAGTAAAAATGTTTGTAAACATGTGGATACATCCAATGATACATTCACCATAGGCACTAAATGGGTGTTCTAGAAAAATGTAGATAAATATGGTAACACATAAATAAATAATGCTAGACTGGTTTCCCATTGATATATTCAAGAATACGAAATTGAATATAAATAATCCTCTCTACAAGTAGTGGGACATGAAGCCATTAAATCATTCTTTCATATGCAGCACAAATAAATTTCAAAATATATAAAATGGATGAAAATATTTCATTTTTGAATAGTAATATAGATGATGATGTTTTTGTTGAAAACCCCCCTGATTTTACAAACCCACTTTTTCCAAATCACATTTTTAAATTAACAAAATCTTTATATTTTTTATAGAATGTTCCAAGATATTAGTATGAAAGAATATGTAGTTTCTTTATTTCCAAATATTTTTCAAAAGGTATACCTGATTCTACACATTTTATAAAATGAATTTATGACGATGTTTCTATTAATCAAATTTATGTCACTGATATTATTTTTGGGACTTCATGAAAATCATTATGTTCTGGTTTTTGATAGATGAAGAAAAAGGAAATTAGAATGAGTTTACTGGGTGAGATAAAATTCCTTTTTCGATTTCAAGTCATTCACAGTAATGAAGTTATTATTTTTAATCAAAGTAAATATACTAACATTCATCTAAAATGTGATGTCATAAATATAACTAAAAGTGGTGATACTTTAATGAGTACTACATGTGTGTTGGATATTGATGAAAATGGTAAATATGTTGATCAAACCACATATAGAGGAATGCTTGGTTGTTTACTCTACATAAATTCTAGTCAGCCTAGAATTATGTTCAGTGTTTTCATCTGTGCTTGTTTTCAAGAAAAGGCCAATGAATCTCATTTAAATGCTATCAACTGAATTGTGAAATATCTCAAACATACAACAAATTTAGGACTAATCTATCCTATAAGAAAACTATTTCAATTAGTTATCTATTCATGCACTATTTTTTGTGGTTCTTAGTTATATAGAAAAATCACCTATGAAACATGAAACATATTAGGAATGTCTGTAGTTTTATGGTGTAGTAGGAATAAAAATTATGATGCCCTATCTCCTACTGAAATTGAATATATAGCTGATGTTAGCTATTGTGTACTAATTTTTTTTGATAAAACACAAATTACTAGATTATGGATATGAATTCATACATGAATCTATAAATTGTGACAAAAAAAGAGTGATTAATATTTCTAAAAATCCTATTTAACATTCTAGAAAAAATCACATTGATGAAAGACATCACTTTTTGAGATATCATTATCAAAAAGGTGACATAACATTAGAGTTCATTAGCACTGAACATTAGCTTAGTAACATTTTCACTAATCCATTGAACACTAATAGAATGAAATACATCAGACATGATTTATGAATGATGTGGAAATTCCTTTGACCATTATAAGTAATTTTGTGATGTTGACACTGATGCTAGGTCATGACAACACAGTTGTCGTGCTGACACGGATGCCATGTCATGTCTCCATTGTTAGTGTTATGAAAAAGTTTCCATGCTGACACTGATAAGACTCTATTTTTATTTGTTTTCTATTTTTATCAAAATTACAATGTTTTAAAAAAAATTGAACCTGCTCTACGAATTCACGATTGCGTGATTTCAAAATCCCAAAATGATATAAATTTTAAATATTCCACTCTACTCTTTTACCCCTACACTCTCTCATTCATTACTCTATCTATCTAACACAAACCTTTCACTTTCTGACCTTGAGACTAAACTGATAGGAATGTCACATCGGAAACGAGCTCTTGATGATGGCATGTATCATTCTTCTATTAAATAAAAATGTGAATCGATCAAATATTCAGCTCTAATAAATCCAACTATATAAAACTAAGTTGTAACTATATAAAAATAAGTTCTTTCAGAATCGATATTAGAATTAATGACTCTAATGCTCTTTACATCAATATCAAGAATGTCATTAATGGTTCTCAAATAATGAAATACCCTTTCACCCGATTCTAGTTCATGAATTTGAAATGAATATGGAGTTTCTATTGGATGAAAGTGATGTCGCATTGATAAAATACATAGTAAAAGGGAAGATAATCACTTTCTATTCATGAAATTGGGATCTATTTTTAAATTTTTCTTATGAAGGTGTATTTTAGGATTATCAAGTTACTTCTCCAACAGATTTTCATATTATTTTCAATAACAAAACGTCAAAGTAACTTACTGGAAATGATGATAATAGAAGACCCATTGCAATAGGGTTAAGAGGAGAATTTACAAATGTGTTTATGATTATCCAGCATCAAATATATACTAGAAAAATGGACTTTGATTATTTGAAATATCATGATGTCTACTTGGTTTATCTTCTTAGAAAAGTGATCAAGGAAAATTTATGTATTACAATGATGTTCTCATGAATGAGATGATCAGGACTTCCTTCCAAAATAATTCCCTATTCTGTCGAAGGATGATCCCATATATGCAGATATCAATTATTTTTGTAGATGAAGGAGAAAATGTTGTTTCATAGTGCAGTGGGATGTGCCTTAGTAATGTGATTTGAAAGAGGATGGAAATCAACTGGAACCCATGGAAGAGATAATGGGTTGGAGATAAATATATGTTTAATTTTATGTTAAATCCAATTGACTATCCTACTAGACTTAATAATATGGATGATCCTGTCCTTGGACCAAATGAGGATTCTTTTTAATAATTTGTAGATAAAGAAGATCCTATCAATCCAATTAGAGATCTGGGATCACATATTGAAGATAAGAGTGATCCTAAAACCACTGAACCTCAAAATATTTTCTCCTTTGCACCTCCCAGTCCTCCACTTTCCTATCCCTATAATGAGACCACTATATAATATAATGGGGATTAGTAAATATAAGTCTTTGGAACTGTGGAATATATATGTAAATGTAGTGGCTTTGAATAAGAATAAGAATGTAAATATGGTGAAAGTAGAATTGGTAGTAAAGAAGAAGTTGGTGATAATATTGAAGATGAAGAATATTTATACAGTCATGATGATGATGAAATAAGTTTATGTGGTAATGAAAATCTTAAGGATGATCATGGTGAAGATTTTGAAATGATTGTAGTTGTGTATCAATCTCGGTTGGAAGAACCTCATAATGTTGTCATTGAAGTAAGAGAAAATATGGATGTTTCTGTTGAAGTGGATTCTCATGATATTCATGTACTTAATTTAGTATATTAATGAAGAAGACTTCATTCTAAATTTGAGTGTCCAGTGAGGAAATCTTACTGTAACGTCCTGACCTGGCTCACCCCTGAACCAGGGTTCAGACCAGTCGCCACATAACCTCAAGCCTGTCCCCCCATATGCCAGAGTTTTCCAACTAGAAGTGAGGATGTAGGTATAGTCAGTGGGGAGAAAATATCATCTTATTAAAGTAAAAATAGTGTAAAATATCATTAATTGGTGGAATCAATATGACTAATGATAAAGTATTGGAATACATAATTTTATAAATCTTGTATATAAAAATTTCTATTGCCAATGTTATAAAATGCATTCATGTTATGATGGTATAATAATTAAACCTATAAAAAAATATCATTATTTACTTATCAATAATGAAATTAATAAACAATTACCCAAATCCCTGTGGGAGAAATCGTCGATCATCACGAGCTTCTACACGGTCTTCTAGTCTTATCTGACATATATGGGCAAACATCACAATCCTACATTCAAATATATCTTAGTCAGTCACACCAATGAAATGGAATCCAAGGTGGGGTATGAGATATAAATCTTATTAGGATGGGACCACCGATGTCTAAACCCATTCTATACATTCAATAAATAATTTAAACGGCGTGAAAACATGAATAAATAATGTATATTGTATAATGTAACTATATAACCAAGTACCTTATTCATTCCTTAGCTAGTGTCTGACCCTGCATTATACATTTTTCATGTATAAAAAACATTCTCCACACATTCATTTTCATTTATCAATAATTAAAGCATCATAAAATTATATAAAACTTTCCTTTCGGCCTAAGCTAAACATCCCCCATATATGTCACTCAGAACAGATGTCTCTAAAGACCATCTAAGAAATCGATGTAAAAAAACTGAATCCAGAATTGTTCTTTGGCTTGGATAATGCATCATAAGATATTTAATTTTATCTTTCATGAACTATGTCGATGTCCGTCCAATAAAAATAGTGATTCAATCCTGTGTTCATCCAATAAACTGTGATTCACCCATTTCATTAACATGTATGAACCCTTTCTCATATTAAATTCAAAAATCATTTCACTACATCTTCATTCATAAACCATTTAATTATGTTTATGAAATATTAAATTAAATATCATATGACATGTTATCCAAGACAATGAACAATCTTTCATTTGGATTATAAAACGATTTCTTAGATGGTATTTAGAGTCATCTGTTGTGACTGACATATATGGGGGATGTGGGGATTGGGCCGAATCTCAAGATATATATAATTTAACGAGGCTAGAATTATTGATAAATGAAAATAATTTTTTTATTACTATTGTGTATTCATTAAAAATGGATAATGCATGTTTAGACTCTAGTTGAGGGTTTAAGTAGGTACTTGGGTATATAGTTACATTTTATTGATTACTTTATTTATGCATGATTTCACACTGTTTAAAATATTTATTGAATGTCTGGATGTGGGGTAGACAACAGTGGTCCTAGGCTACTGAGATTTATATCTCACACCCAACTTGGGCCGACATTACACTAGGGTACCTGAGTAGATTCTATTTGGATGCAGAATTGTGTTGTTTTCATATACATGGGAGATAAGAAAAAAGACCTGAGAGGAAGATGGGGATGCTTGAGGAGATCATCCTCGAGGTTTGATTAACTGTTTATTTATTTATTTACTGATATGTATAAAATGTTTTCTTGTTTTTCTCTTTCATAGTTGTACTATCAAAACAATATTTCATTTTATGTCATTTTTGTTGGGTATTTGTTTTATGAAAGATTTATGAAATTATGTCTTAAGATAAATTATTTTTATTCGAACTACTTCAACTATTTACTGATATTTTCCACAGTTTTAACTCTGATAAGAAGGAATAGTCTCCCCTCTGACTATCCATAAACCCTCAGCTCGTTTTTGAACCTGCATTATAAAATATTCATTTATACAAAACATTCATTACACATTCATTTCCATTAATCAATTATTCAAGACTCAATAAACTATATATGTCTCGAGATCCTTCATACGCCCGACATCCACCATACAAGTAACTCACAACATATATCCCTAAAGGCCATCAATGTGATAAAATTATAGACCAGATATAGGATTTTTCTTTGTCTTGGATAACATGACATAAGATATTCAATTTAATCATTATTTTACCATGTCTAAACCTACGCACTAGAACAAAAAAAAGATATTCACTCCTGGGTATGTCCACTGAACAGTGATACACCAATTTCATTAACATGTTTAAATCCTTTCTCATATTAAATTCACTAATCCTAACATAACATCATATTTCATTAACCATTTAATTCAAATAATTTATGACAATTGGACCACAAGTCCAATTTCAATTAATGGGTGTAGAACATCATGTATATCACCCTCTAATGTATTTGGAGCATTAGTCCTTTTCTAACCACCCATGGTGTATTTTGAGAATCAGTCCTTGTCCCATAAAAGAATATTAACATAAAATATGGGTAAAAAACGCCATGCCTAGCTTGTCGTGAGTATATGGAGAATCAAATCAACATATTTTCTCATTCTATCAATTAAAACACTATACCAACACAAGGTCATGTCCTCATTTATCTCACATGGGTAGCATCATTTAATCACAACAAAATTCATGCATCAACATTTCAGATATCACATTTATCAATTTAATAAAATATACTAAATTAAATTTTGAATTGAATTCAATATAAATAATTCAAAATATAATTTAAATATAATAGAAAATGAAGCAAGAATTTTAGAAATGTTGAGGACATGATAAATGATCAAACTACATGATGGAAACAATTTAAAAATGAGGCACTTCTACTAAATTGATGTCGACCAATTAACAATGGTCTGCAGTCACACACACACACACCCATTAATATTTATAAGAACCTATATATATATATATGCACTATATAATTGATCAACAAACACTATAACTAAACAGATAACCATACATAATGCAGAAAGGGTCCACGTAGCTATAGTTATATACTATGGACACCAATAAATATTCAAACTCTAAAATAAATGGTGCAAAATAATAGTAGAAATTTATATCCTTCCCCAAATAAATGGTGATGATGAAAATCAACACCATCTACCTCTCCCTTGGCATCATATTCTAGATTATGGACCTATTGTTTGTGAGTCAATATTGGCAAACCCTAAAAACAGAAGAATGCCAAAACCATATTTAAACCAGAACCATAGGGTTTCGGCTGGGAAACAAATTTGAGAGAATATTCAGATGGATATTTTAAATCACAAAAAATACACAAATAGACTCACCTGGATAAGGCAGACAAGATTTATGAAATGGTCGAGAGGAATCGTCGCACACAAACAGATGTTCGGGAGATGGGGGTACACCAATGAGGGGGTCGTGTTTCTACATGGGTTCTGCACGGGGTGTTGTGTGCTGCAGTTATGGGTCCATCTAAGAGTAGTTCGTCCAACAGGTGGTACACCACAGGGTGGATGCTCCAACCATATAGGTAGGAGATGCGCGAATGACAATGACTGGTTCACGCCCACCAGGTTTTCAAGGGGGGTTGTGCCTCCATTGAATGGAAAAGTAGAAAGGCCTCTATTATATTAATATATATATTTTTTATGCTAATAACTAAATAACATCCTGAACACCAGTCAGAGGATCAAAACCCCTCCCTGATACCACTTTGTAATTTCCTAACCTGACTCACCCATTAACCAGTGGTTGGACCAGACACCACTTGACAACAAGCACATCTCCCCTTATGCCAGAGGCTTTCGACTAGCAGTGGGGGTCTAGAGATAGTCAGCGGGGAGACTATAGCCTATTATAAAAGATAAAATATTATAAAATATTAGTAAATTGCGGAAGAATTTTGAATAAAGATAATGTATCCAAAGAAATGATTTTGTAAATATTTTATAAATCAATTAGATAATGGAAACATTGTGCAATGTATGCATGTAATGATGGTACAACTATGAAATAGATAAAAACACATAATTTTTTACATATAAATATATATATATATATATAGAGTGAATCAATGCCCTCAGGGAGATATCCTATAGCCTCGAGAGCTTTTTCCCGGTCCTCTTCTCCAATCACCCTATTATATGGAAATTGAACTATACTATAACCATATATAATCTACATGGGTACCCATGTCCAATGAAATCCAATGTTTGCTGTGAGATATCAATCATAGTTGGCTGGTACCACCAATGTCTTCCAAAAACCTAGTAAGTCAATAAATAATTTAAATTGTTGGAAAACGTGAAATAATAAAGTAAGATGTATAATGTAACTATGTACACAAGTACCTGCATGATCCGAACATAACCGTTGATTTCTGATCAGGTAGGATTTCAAAATTAATGTTTCACCTTCTAGGAGGATTCTCATGGTGTGTGTGATTGAGGAAAAATCACACTAGAGAGGACAGTGTTAGCCCGTGGGGACTTTCATTAGTCAGATGACCCATCCAAGCACATGGTTGGACCCTAGGTTGGGGCCATGTTACTCTGTGGAAAGGAGTTAAAACTAGTGGGCCAGTACCCTATGACCATGTTACAGAGGGGTGTATTTGTTGTCACTGAGGCCTAGTTATCACACTAATATTGAGGAGGAGCCTCAAAAAAAGAGAAAATCAAGTATTAGAAGAGAATCATCTTGCACTAATAGAAATATAACCTATACCAACGGTTTGGAACCATTGATATTGGCCTCCAAACTGTTGGTATATCCAATACCAACGGTTTGGAGAACTATGGAAATGTAAGTCGTGGGGATAGGTCTATACTAACAGTTTTGGGAAAACTGATGGTATAGACCTATAAAAAAAGATTAACAATTTTTATAAGTAATATGAAAATCTCTACCAACAGTTCCATAAAACCTTAGGCATATGTATTTCAAAAAAGTAACATTTTGTGGGATTTGATTCCAAAACCACTAATTTCTGATTGAACAACCTAACCACTAACCTAACATGATTTTTCTGAACATAATTTCATAAATATATATATATATATATGTATTATCATAAATATTTTAAATTTTTATTTATTTAATTTTCTCCGAAAGAATATTCCATTAAAAATACATGTACATATACCAACTTTTTTGAGAACCGTTGGTATATGTTCTTTGATTTTGGGGCCTATACCAACAGTTTTGGACAAACCGTTGGTATAGGGAGGACCAACAACAATAGTTTTGCCAAAATGTTGGTATAGGGTCTCTATAATGGACCAATACCAATGGTTTTGGCCAAACCATTGGAATAGTTCCTCTATAATGGCCCTATACCAATGGTTTGACCAAACCGTTGGTATAGGTCCAAATTAGTGAACTATAGCAACAGATTGCCAAAAAGTTTTGGTATAGATCGTATTTCCAGTAGTGTTGGAATAGTATTGGTTAATACTATCACTCCTATAGATGATGATATAATGGTTTATTGGGAATGGAATCCTGATAATGTATAATTGGTATTAGATTCTGATGATTCAGATAATGAAGTTTTTCCTAAGTTTTAAGGGAATCGGTGGATGTGACTCTTTCTAGTGACTCTATCACTAAAGAAGATTTGGGAAGGTTTGAATAAGAAGACTATCCTTCTGTAAGTTTATCTATTCATTCTCAGATGGTACATGAAATTCAGATAGCTAGAAAAGAAATCAATGAGTTTAGTGATGAATTACACCCTCTCTCTAATCTTCAAAAGCAGAAATGTGGTAATCTAGACATGTGGTTTTTGGTTCAAGTCAGAGAGTAGGTAAGAGTGAGGATGATGAAGTTAATGTTGAAAATAATGTGATAGAGGATATTTATCCCAACCATATTAAAACTGTAGAGAAAATTGTTCCAAGCACTTTCAGGTAGGGGAAATAAATGACTAGACATGATTCTATAATAAAAACATTGTCCTTAGAGTATAATGTTTGTGTGGAAACGATTCTTATGACATTAAAAACTCATACCTCAACTACTAATGATATTTCATCAACATCTAGTAAGAACTCTCAGACTATATATATTCAAAAAATCATAACTATTGTAAAATTAGTACTTAAAGATATATTTGATACATCTGGTTCAGGTAACCTAGGAATGATAGAGAAGAATATAGATTTGTTCCTGATATGGTCAGATTATATACCAAATAAGCATCTTCCACTCAAGAAGATCCTACAAAGAGGATTAATTCCTATTTCTCTAGGATTTGCACCAAGCACAAGTTGAAAAGTCATTTGACATATTTTTCATGAAATTTGACTTTACCTCTAGTTTCAAAATCAATTAAATAACAAGATAGAAATTGAGGGACATAACTCCTCTTTCAAAAAAATCAGGGAGAATAAGGATGTATTTTAGAATTTAATGATGTATGGTGGTGAGATTATCAAGGATTTGATCAAACATTAAAAACCATGCCTTTATGTCCACTGTGAAGATATTGTGCTACCTACTTCTACACCTCTAGGACCTCCAGGACCAGTGCCTACACCTCATACGATAATTGCTCACGCATTGGCTCATATTCTCCCAGTGACCCAAGAACTAGTTCAACCTCCGGTTTTGTACTAACACAAACCCATTCTTCTTCCAAATATTCTAGATGGAGTGATCCTACTTCCTTTGATAATTTCTTCAAACACTCTAACTTCTCAACCATCACCTCATGGACCCTATATTGATCATTCGTAGATTGTATAGGAACCTACTAACCATTAAACATAGTGTCGATAATTATTTGATGGGGATTCATTCTTCCTTTTTTATATTTCTGTTTGGAGACTTTCAACACATTGTACATTCTTGATTAATGGACTTTTTTGTTCTTTCCTTTCCTCCATTTCAATTTTATCTATTACATTTTGACACCATGTTATTTATGTGCTACATGTTTTCTTTTTGGTAATACCAAATAGGGAGAACCAGTTGTCATTATCCTTCTTTATTTTTTCTTTGATATGAATCTTATATGTGTTTATTTTTTTAATTGAAACCACTACACATTAATTTGACTCTGAACCCTATCTAGATGATATATATAGTCATTCATAGTGGTAAATGATAAGTAGGTTGTTGTAATTTAACATATAACGATTCTTCTACATAGTTCCATGATTTTTGATCCTCAAAAGGGAGAGATTGTTAGCCCATAAGATACTATTGGACCTTACCTATAGTATTAGTAGTTCTAATAATCACAAAACATGTCAATTCATGTTAATCACATCAATTAATATTAATACTGTCTAAAAATTACAATAATAATTATCATCATTCTATATGTAAAATTATGTCTATCTATGATCTCAAATAGATTTGGCACATTTTGTTTGAATTTATAATATAAGAGAGTACGAAAAATATATATTCCATGTATAAAAAACTTAAACCAATATATGAGATGAGATACCAACACTGTAGATGACCAATCTAGGTGTATGACCCACCATCATAGAGGACCTACCAATGCATATGACTAACTGAGCTAGATGACCTATCAATTCAAATGACCTACGATAAGTTCAAATGATATACTTATGCATGGTGTTACCGACACAAGGACTCGTCGATAGTTAAAAAGAGTCACCAATGTAATGAGTCACTGTGGAATGGAATGAATGATAAAATGACATATATATGGGTTGATAAACCAATAGATCGATAAAATGACTGAGGATTCACCAATTGAAAATTTAGAATCATTGTCTGTATAAAATTACATCTAACAGTAAAATTTTGTGTTTTTAATTGGACTGATTAATTTATTTATTTTTTTATAGAAATTATTAATGAGGAATTATAAAATACGGGTTATTGTGTCTAGAAAAAAACATATTGGTTGCATGAAAAAATATATATTAAAATAAGTGTATTAGAAAAAATACACATAAATAGACTCATGAAAACAAAAGAAGGATTACTACGAGCATCAAAACAATAATGAAGAATTCATAAGAAATCCTTCATTCCCAGTTTTCATGAACCAGGGAGATGTAAATCATAAAATTTATATTATAACAACATCATACAACAAAAACAAAGGAGAAGAACCTCTCACATTCCAAAATAGAAGAGCATAGGGAACCACAACACTCTGTTTTCAGTGTTTGTTTCCTAAATAGGACTCAAACTTTAACTTTCATTCATTATAGAGTCTAGTGCATAACTGAATCACACTCCGAGCATATTTAATCCCATCTTAATATATTTTTCTCTGTTTTGTACCACTTATCTAAACCATTGATCTATGAGTTTTTCTATGCTAAAACACACATTATCTCATGTGTTAACCTAGATGATACTATATATACTCAAACACCTATCTTCTTACTTTTCTTGTCCCATGTAGAACTATGGAAGAGGTCTTGTGTGACCAGGTAATTTCTTCCCACATAGAATAGTGGAAGAGGTAATGGGACCAAGAAAATCCTATGTATAGTTGTCAACCCCGATCCAAGGTGTGGATTAAAGAATTATATATATATTGGTTGGTGGCTAGTGATCACCAAGTATATTGGATTAGGTCTCGATATGAGACTGAACCAATTTTTTTTTCCAATATGATTTAAATTTAGTATATCTCTTTATTAAAATATATTTCAGAAAAGAAAATTTTACTTTGATATTTAGTCTAGGATGGTAGTTATAATTTTTTTCCATATTAGAGTTGATTCCAAAGTGTTATCAATATCTTTTAATGTTAAAACTGAGAATTAAACTATCATCTAATAAACTAATTGAATAGTCACCCTATTATAATTCTACTACCTTGGTTAACTGGCCTATTTTTTTAGTGGAGGAACATTATACCTTATCATTTTTAAATGATATTTTCATAGGAACTCCATTCACCTCCATATTGAGTATATTAATTATATCAACAACTTAAAGTTAATTATTATGCATGTTCTGGTGGAAGGATCTATATTATAATATTTATAACCTAAGAGAGATATTGGTAAATTAAAAATATATATTTTGGTTTCTGTAACGTTTGAACTACCTTAACCCATGGCTTCTTGATCCTTTGAATAGACTAAAAATTCTAAAATACTAGACCTAGATTTCACGTACATAGTCCATATAGTTACAAAAATTATTTGAAAGGAAGTTGGCATCTTATTTAAACTTTGTAAATTTCACTGAAAACACACTTAATAACTTCATAATAAAATATTGTGTAATGGTGGGGCCTAGATAAAAAACATTGTTCAATGGTTCCATTCATAATTATGTAATATAAACCCATAACCAAAAAATTCATTATATTTTATTAACTTGTATATTTAAATTCCCATTAATTCTATCTTTTCAACATTTCTCTAATATTTTTTTAATTTTATAATTTTAATTAACTGTATATGATAATGTAATTTTTGTATAATTATATTTACTATATTCAATTTTCAGTTCTTATAATTTACATAATTAGGTTGTATAAATAAAACAACCATCAATAATTTATATTATAATTTTAAAATAAAAATAATAAAACATTTTATAATTGTGAGCTTTAATAATGGTTGTTTTGTTAATCAGATTATATTTACAAATAAATCCCTAGGGGAATGAACCCTCATTCCAATACTAGTTTACCTTACAACATTCCACATATTTTCTCATGTATATTCCTTGGTTGGATTCACATGGACTCAACCATGTATTTACTCCCTTCCCCTTGAATATATTTCCTCAATATATTATTTACTTATAAATAGGTAAAGGGAACATAGATATTGGTTTTACTATTTTATATTAATGGAAAAATGGAAAAAAATTAACATAAATATAATGAGTACTAGATGACTCATAGTTTACCATTTTTAATAATTAATTTATTATTATAGAACCCATTTAAATATAAATAAATATAATATAATTCAAGACATAAATATATTGTTAAATATAATGATCATTCAAACATCAAACAAATCAAAATTGAAAATGTGCTATCATTCATTTCATTTCAATCATTATTATTAAGATGATATCAATAAAATAAATTAATTGTCTTATATAATAAATATATTCATTTTATCTTAATAGTCCATCCAAAAATTCTTCAATACACCCTAATTTTGAAATTTTATTTAAATTAAATATTTAAATTTTAATAACAATTAACCATGTGCTCAACATCTACATGAAGGAAACACAGAATGTACTGAACTATGCATGAATTTTTCTAATACCATGTTCCTCATGTACTATTAATTTACACACTATGTGGAATAAATGTTGTGACACATATTATAAAACATTTAGTGTACCAACCCAAGTAAGATATATTTATATTATATATGTAAAATAAACATGAAAACACATAATGTGTGTTATATTAAATGCATGTGCAAAATTAATGAGGTGTTTGAAAACAATACATAGTGTGTATTTAAAAAAGTTAACATGATAATTATTTGTGAATTTAATATTGTAGGAAACCATTTAGATAGAATGTAAACTATTATACGTTACGTTATTTGGTTTAATTTCATAATAAATTACAATTACATGTAATAAATTCACATAGTTAAAGACAAGTTGGAATGTAATTTTCATGAAAGTATATGAGTCGTAAAATTTGAACAACATACTAAAAATTTTGTATTCCACATTCTTATCATCCACTATATGCATTGGGGGACAATAATGGTAATGTGGGTAGTCATATATATGTTAAACAACATGCAAGTGGTTTACAGACTATTTAGTTACAATTGGACAATGTTTCTCATCAATAAATCATTATATGGTGTGTTGTAGATACATACAATGTATTTGGACCCCATGATTTCTGTGAAATTCATTAGCTAACAATGTTAGTTGAAATATATTGTACACTAGATACACGCAATTTAATCCCTAAAACAACATCTCATTGGTCTAATCTACATGTGGTGTTTATTGTTACCATACCCACTAATTTCTTATTTGGTGAAAAATGTACATCTTGGATCACCATGGTGTGGTGAACCATAGTACATGACATGAAAATTATTAGTTGCACACCATGTCACTATGTCTTCAATATAGACTCCTAAAAACCTCTAGATTTCATATTTTATATTTCTTCACATATTCATAATCTACATAAATAATTACAAAACTGAATTATGGCATTATAGTAAATATTATATCAAACTGTTAGTAAACTATGAACTAAAAAATAAATATATATTTATAAATAGATTAATGATTAAAAAATTATTATCTACTAATGTGTCAGTAATGATACCACTAGAATGTTCCATAGAATCGTAGAAGCAATTGGACCCATACAAAATATTGATTGATTGTAAACTTATTCACATTTCTCCCAGAAATAGATAAAATTACCCTTAAAATCCATGATATTAGTTCCTTATTTATAATATAAGATTAATATTTCATATATAATTATTTATGTTACATTGGAATTCATTAAACATTTCTGAATTAGATGACCTCACTTTTCATTCTCATAATGAGTTTAAGGATTAAATGGTTGATTCTCTCTAGTGATGACCCACACATTCTCCATATACATTCGGATGTCCCAATAGAATAATTGAGTGCTATATTATTAAACCCTTATTTCACGAGTCACTTATTATTAATTGAAACCAGAATTCCTTAAATATCAGACGAATTCCTATGTTTTCTTGACAGGTTGAGGGGATAGAGGAAGATTGGTGATCTTTGAAATTTATATCATTCTGGACTATTTTATAACACCAAAATATTTTAAATAAATATATCTAGGTTTTATAGAATATTTTATAAGGGACAGTAAGCTTATACAAACCACAATATATATATTCTTAAATTTTATCTCTTCAATAACTTGTGGAAAACACAACCCCTATCATAAATGAATAGTAATATAACATACCATTATATCCAAGATATAAAATTGGAAGGTATTAGTAGTACTAAATCATTAAATAAAATTATTTTTATTTGCATATTAGAAATAAAATGAAAATCATATAAATGAAAAATAATGGTTTTTCAAAAAACAATATTTTTCTAAAAAATTGTTTAACAATGCATTATGCACAAACATTAAAATTAATTTCTAAAACCAACAAGAAATTTATTTTAAAATCTGAAATTCCTTTTTTAAATATTCATACAAATATTTTCCTTTGGTTATTTATAATAATTTTATAAAACATTGTTTTTTAAAGGATACTAAAAAAATATTGATTTTTAATGAAGTCATAATTTTAATTTAAATATTTTTAAATGTTAAATTATATTCTAAATTGGATTTATTATAAAAAACATGTTTAATATAATTAATATTTACATTATATTGATAAATGAAATATATTTTATAATGAATTTTCCAATTATAAACCTTCAATTGTTATGATATTTTTCTCTTTGGAAAACATGTTTTTCACCACTTATGCGAATATAACTACAAAAATAATTATTCCACTTATGTGAGTTCAGATTATAGAAATTGATGAAATATTTGTAATTTTGATAATTGAAAATTATAACACATCAAACCTAATTTTTCCCCACTATGAATAGTAAGTGTAGTAACAATTAATACCAAATTTATGGTAAATATTTACTTACAAGGAGGTTAAACTAAAAATAAAATGGCTAAAATGAGATTCCTTATTTTACAACACCAATTTTATAGCCCCATTGGGATATTTTGTACCCTAAATGTTGAGAATTACCCATTTAGGTTATTTGGATGGTAGAAATAGTGATTTAATTGAATCTTTTAAAACAATCCATGAGTTTTGTCTCATTTATAAAAAGTAATCCCAATATAACCCCCATTGAAACGTAAAAATTTATTTAGTTTGGTAAAAACATGACCAAATCACTTAATTTATTCACTAAAAACAACCTATTTCCATTTTATTGATCATATATTTATATTAAGAAGACTTTGGGAGTAAACCTAAACATTTCTTTCCGAACAAGTGTAAACATTACTAATTGAGAATTTTTTCTATTTCTACTTTCACCACCATCAAGTCATATTAAACCAGTATAATATAATAAAATGATTATATTAACTATACATGGATGTTTTTATGATAATTTAATGACCAATATGTATCTTCTATTTCAGTAAATTGGAAACAAAATTGTTGATCATCTGTTTGTAGGACTACTGCCTTGTGAATCGTTGTAATATATTTTCCATCTCCTCCAACAAAGGATGGATATAACGATGTATTTAAAAAATATTTATGATATTTATGATATTATTATAATTTCTTAATTTTAATTTCACATATCCCTTCTGACATTAATTTTTTTAATATTTGAAAACCATTCTCATGTGTATAGAAGACTGTCATCTCATGAAGTAATGCGATTAAAAAATCACATAATATTGATATAGAAGATATTATGAATAAATTTAATCAATATATATGATACCTATGAAATTATATTGATTGGTAGAAATTAATTTATCACATAATTATTTAGCCATTCACACATTAAAAAAATTATAATATCTCTCATGTATATGTATGACCTACCATCTCTACGAAGCGATATGGTCCATTTTCAATGTTCTGATTTCTATAATAATTACAAATAATTATATAATATTAATTTGTATTTAAAAAATTAATTTCATTTTTGAGATGATGAAAATATAAAAATATGAATATGAACTCAAATATTCATGAAAAACATGCCTGATAAAACAAGAAAATTAACATAAAAGACAATTAATATAATGAATCATTATCAATAAACAGGTGAGAATATGTTATAATAAGATAATATTTCATATAATATTAATAAGATACTATAACTAATTATTTATGTGATCAATTAAATTATGAGGTATTTTAATGTATGTTCAACCAAAATGAAACCTAACGTATGTGACTTCATCTCAATTTAACTTCACTAGGGGATATTGATAAGTTATGCACCCAAAATATTTTATAAGTTTTATATATATCCCTTCTAGAATGTAATGTCATGAATTATTAATAATTATTTATTTTTTAAGTTTCGATTTTAATTATTTAATATAAGGGTATTTCAGTTAAAAGTAACAATGTGGTAAAGAACTATATAACTCAAGTTCCATTTATTGTGTTATATTACCTCTTCACTAACTATGGTAATATAAGATTATGTTTTTAATGAATATTTATTATCTTATATTTTATTCATAGTTATTTATTTGGATATGCATATGATACAAATAATCTTTTCATTGATTTACTCTCACAATAATAATATGATAAATATGATGTTTTTTTTACAATCTCTTATGATTCCTGATTTTTTTGGTTGTAATTTGATTAGAATGAAATTATTAGAAAATTGGATAATAAACTATTTAATTTTTCCCATTTTTTATTCACGATGTTTTCAACTAATAATAACATTTATAAAAACCTTTTTACATAAAATGATGTTGAAAATGTTTTAACTAAAATATGTCTTTTCTCGTTAGTCAAAAATCCATATTCATCAAAATCCATGTTTATTAAAAATGATTTCAAGGTATTTAGAACCATTTAAAAATTATTAAGTTATTTATTTGTTACCCATTTTGTATTTTTACTAACTTTTTTTGACTGAAATAATATTTTAAATTACAAAAAAAATCATATTTATTGTTAATCAAAAAATTGTAATAGATCTTTGTATTAAGATGTACGACTAGAAAAGAATTTACAATAGTCAAGAAAACCAAATTTATTTATCTTTATTTTATAATATTTAGAAGTTATTTTCATTTAAATGTATATTGAAATTATTTTAGGAACCATTTAATTTATAATTTTATTTCAAGCTGAAATGGATATATACCAAAAGATTGTTTTTAAAGATCATTTAATAGGTTTTTATATTTATCAACTTCAGAAAAACATTATTTTACTAATAAGAAATATTTAACGTGTTATATTAATAATTTATACATTATTTATAAGGGTATTTTGAGATCATTTTTACCATGAAAAGTATTTACATTCACTTTAATGTATTATTTCTGCAGTCATTAACTTTCCCTTGAAATATTCACTTACATTTGATCATTGGACATTAAATTAAACCTAAAAATACATTTTTATAATGGATATATTTATTACTTAATCAATGTATAATTTATATGTACTATCCTATACATTGAAATTTCATTGTTTATCTTGTAAAATATTGATAAATCAATATTCATTACTCAAAACTGATATGTGATGAGACTAAATATTTTTCACATTTAAATTGTTTATTTGATATATGATGAATTATTTTTAAATGATGTGATGGGTGGGTCATAGATTTATAAATCCTCTTGATGCATTGATAGCCTCATCAGTTGAATTAGTAATATAGCATTAAATGGGATTTGGTACAAATTGTTTAAAAATAAAAAGTGAAATATCATTATAATGGATGTATCTAGATTTCTGAAATCATGATGTCCAATAATTAATAATTTCCATCATTAATACTTCATTTATTATTATCCACGATGTTTTCATAGTCATATTATCTATGGATACGTTTTAATCTCAGTTATTAAATAAACAGAATGATTTTTTAGTTATTTAACATTCCATATAGATTATTAATTACATATTCATGAATGTTGTATCATTGATTGAATTAAATTTTGATCCAGTTATTTACCTTTCAATATTTATTATAACTTCTCAACTCATAATAGTCACATTATTTGTAATATATAATGAGTTATCCATTATTAATCTTTTCATGGTGACTATAAATTATATAATCATTGTAGTATAATTATATAAATAGAATGTGTGTTCAATTATTTTCTTTTCCGTGTTTATTATGATTATTAATTCATGATAGCTTCAAGTGTTCAACCTCATTAATCATAATTTGAGCTCACCCTAATTTTGGTTCAATTAAAATTAATATAAAATGTGTTCTAAGAATGATATTCACGTGTATTATAGAGGGAATAATGATATTCTTGAAATAAATTATGTAGATATTTTTGTATATAAATATAATATATGAATCACAAATATATACAGTTTAAAATGGCATGTAAAATATTTGGTCCTTCAAGATGTGATTCCTTGTATAATTTGAAAATGTAACAAAATAGACATATGCTTCGGGTTACATGGTTTTAGGAATCTACAGACGGTATCAACGAATGTTTAGTAGAAACCTTGTAGACTAGAATTAATATTACTGTTATTGGTGAATATAATCCAATAATATAATCTTAGGATAAGTATAAAATAACTTCCCAATGGTTTGGAAATTATGAAATTTGGCCGTTTTCCCTCGTATAAATCCATGTCATGATAAAACAAGTAGATGTGGTTATGGAATAGATGTACTTAAATGTTATAACATAAAAAGCGAATGAAGGTATTAACTCAATAATTACATAGTATGAGAAAATAGACTTTATGAAACAACTATATTGACACTACCATGGCATATATTTGTGATAATTAAAATTATCCTTACAATCCATTATGATTGATTTTAATTCATGATGAAAATGAATGACCCAGTTTAAATCTAGGGTGTCTAAAATTGAAAAAAAGGAATCATGATGTTTAAATTATATAAATAATTATATGGTTTTCCAAATATGATTGTTTTTTCCCACAATGTACTTTTTTTTATTTAATGGATGGAAGCTGAAATAATTATAATAACATTGATAATGACAAATAATATAGTGAATTGTAGAAACCCAAATGGATTATGTTTTGAGTGATAAAGATTTTATATTATGCTTAATATTTTCTCCGAAAATATAATTACAAATAATACATTAATTAAGAAAAGAAATCACCATAGGAGAGAATGATGGAGGTCTCTATGATCTAAAGCGATGGAGACCAGAGCGAGAAAATTATTCATTTCTTTCATGTTGGAAATATGGAAAGAGAAATAAAATAATGTTTCATAAAGGAGTGGAAAAATTTTATATTTGTTGAAAAATGGCATAAATAAATGAATTGTTGAGGAAAAATTGAGATTGTGATTAAAGGAATTAAATTTCATCCTATAGATCCTTTTATAGTTCGTTATCTTAAATGTGGTAAATCTATTAATTATCCAAATATATTCCATCATTTTTAATGTTAACGACTATACAATGGAAGTAAAAATGTTGACATAATATGGATTATGTATTTATATATTTGGATTCAAGTATTAAATTATATAAGTATTTTTTTCAAAGGTATTTTGATGATAAGAATCATGAAATATTGAACAATTGTGTTTAATTTTAGATGAATAACTATATTTATTTAATTACGAGTTATGGATTCCAATGTGGGATTTTTATATTAAGGATGAACAAAAGATAAAAGTCACAAACACACTTTATTAAAATTTCTGTTGTAGTAATAAAACATGATAAATATCATTTTTTATGTCATTTATGGGAATACAACACACTTGTTTAGTATATGTTTTAGTAAAAAAATGTATAGAATAATACCATTAATTATATGGGAATATTTTTCAAAATAAACATTATCTTCAGGTTTTATCTAATATTTGATGTTCCTGTGATTAAATTTTATTACACTTATGAAATGTAATCTGAATTATATTAATATGTCTTTAGAAAATTGATAACCTACATACTGGGAGGAAACCCATCATTTACAAAAAGGCTATAGGGCATGAACCCAAAACTGAATGGAAAAAAGGAAAATGAATATACCAATATCCTATGTGATATTCTTGTTAATATATCATTGTTTCTAATAATGAAATTTTATGGATAATTATTAATGTACAACATGTAGCCTTAATATAGTGTTTTATATATTAATGAATCATATTGTATAATATTTTCATACCATATTTGGTTTGGAAAACATTTTGAATCATATGAAAGGTAATTTCACTCTTTTATAGATTTTATGACAAATTTAAAGATAACTTTTGTGCTTCATGCATAAAAAATTCATTTTTGGACATTTATTTCATTGAGTAAGAGTTGAATTTGAAATTTATGGAAGAGCAAAAAATGAAAAACTTTACCTATGAAATAGGAATTGATAAATTATAGTTTTCATAACCCCCCAACCCAAAGTGCACCCCTCCTAGGTAAAAAATTAGAGAATAGAGATAGTAACACCGATGTCCCACCTCTAGTAGGCCATGAGTTTGCGACTAGCACTGAGGGTATAATAAATACACAGATGAGAGGCATTACCCTCTAAGAGAAAAAATGTGAATTATATAGATAAGATAGACACCAACCGACTCAATCTCATAAAAAAAATACAAGGGACCCAAGTAAATATTGGTAATGTCATGAAAGACCTACTACAATAGAAAGGAAAAACTGCAAGTACCAGACGAAAGTGAAATTATACCGACCACGAATCCCAAATATCTCCTTCAAAACCCCAAGATAGTAGTATCATACCAATTATACATCCTAATCTAGGTGACCTTCAAAAAAGATTATATAATGTATAGTGACTATAGAAGTATACTCAGAATGATCCTCCCCCCATCCTCTCAAGTCAATGTATTGAAATCATTCTAAAGGACAGTTAATAATAAGTGAATCAAATTCATCACAAAAACATGTATACAATGTTCCTAGGATCCCCATGGATAATCTCTCCATGTTTTTTCAAAATTTATTATATAATATAATACATAATGTCAAGGGTATCCTGCTACCACTTCCCCACTAGTTTTCCACTTTTCCCTAACATCAAATGTCCTTAGCATCTCTCTCCAGAAAGGCTGTATCGAAGACACCTTGGCAAAGAAACACAATATGGACCTCATCCAATTAAAACCACCACATCCATGTAACCAGAAGTAACCCGATAGTTTCTAAGAATCATCAAAATCCGAAGAATGTGTATCATATATTAGGTATTATAAATCAATCCATTACACACCATACACTGATAAAGGATCCTCAAACCATCGTATCCTTCAAAGATTATACCTTTATTAGTTTATAGGAAACTATATCTATAAAATATGTCTGTGAAATAACCAAAATCGATTATAGAATTCTAAACATATATATGTGTATAACTAAATATTGTGCATACCTGTACAAGTAACTACTAAGAGAAGACAATGGTTCAAATAGGGGAAGTCATCTATCCATACTCCCACCTCAATGTTGGGGAAAACAACCCCCCCCCCCCACTCAAACATAATAATACAAAGTGTACCTATTTAACTAGACGATTTGATGGAGTAGCATATAAAAACACCAAAAGTAAATTATATAATATATCTCACAACCACCTAATGGAAAAAACTACTCTTAGACACAACTGCAACTAACATATCTCAGAATCACGGCTGCCACTACTAATACTATATATCCTAGGTGAACACAACCATTTAAATATATTAATTAAATCATCTTATCCATTTTAATCAGGTTCACATTATGTTATTTAATTTTTTAATTATTAGTTAACCCTTATCATTTTTTATGTTACATTCCTTTACCATTCCAACTAGATCCATTTTTTCCATGCATAACCAAACTGATTACACAATTCCTCACAACATAACCTCATCATTACATCCCAAATAGCTCCATCCCAATGAGTTAACATCATTTATTTAGTCATTCATTAATAATATTGTCACTTTACTTATTTAAATGTATTCTATGAAATCATTCTTAGCTACCAAACAAATGTAGCTCAACATTGTGATTATATGAACTATATGTTGAGTCTTTTTCACCTATAGAAAGATTGTAGACCCAACCATCCATGAGAAGTGAAAAATGAAATAAAAGAGGGATGAACCTCATGTATTTTCCTCTTGGAAGGAGGTTGAGAAATATATGTTTCCTCAAGCAGTGGGGAAAGTGAAGAAGATAAAAAACAATAGGTTCAATAAGTATCCCACATTTAGAACAATGGGTAATCCCTAGATCAACCCATTACATCACCTCAAGTGTCTTCCCTAAAACCCACATGAATAAAATGATGAATCACACCACTCTAGGCATCAAAAGATACCACAACCACTAGAACTCCCTACCCCATATATTAAAACTACCATCCCGGCTCATCTATCCCACACTCCCAACAAAACTCGGCCACCCATCCCCCCAAAATACAACAACCATTCAGAATCACATCACAATAAGTAGGAAAAGATCAATGAAACTATGATCTTGGCCCCAAAACAATGCATTCTTCATTCGCATAAAAATAGATTTCACTTCTATAAAGCACAAGGATCTCATCCTTACAAGAAAATGGGACATCGGGACCCCCCAAAAGGCCTTAAATTCATCACAAAACTAGTTCCACGATCTATATTTTATTAACCAATTCACTATCATAGGTTACAAATTTGGAAAACTGAATAAACAGACAATATCAATCTATTGAAATTTAATAAAAAAAATTAATTTAAGATGAATTTAATCAACATGAATCAACAATCTCCAGGATTATCAACATTTTTTATTAAAAAATCTTACTACATCTATTTGATTGTAATTTAATTTTAAAAAAACCCGGATTTATTAACCTGGATCTTTAACATTAAAAAATTAATTACAAATTAATTTCATCTTTAAATTCAATACCAATTCCATCAAGAATATCATTCTAATTATAAAGGCCTATATATTACACTATCTATCAAATCATGTGGCAACAACATACAGTCGATTACAATTCATTAATGTGGTTCATGTTTTTATTATGTCAATTTCATTGTGATCTAGGGGTTTTATCATGATTTCTCTAAAATTGAATGTAAGTAAAATTAATAGCAATGAATCCACTACAAAAAATTGTTTCCTATGTTCTTTCATGAGAATAGGAAAACAAAAAGGCTAATGATCACCCCTCATGCAAGACTGCACCCACCTCAGGATGTCATAACACCACCACCCTAACCAACAATCATAAAATATCCATTACAATCAATGAGATTGCAGGAAATTAGATTAAAAGGAGAAATGTCGGGGAACATATTGAGGAACACTAATGAACAGAGATTAAGCATGCCGTATATTTATGTTATATTGAAACATCCTAGTTGCACCAAAATCAAGTTTGAGCATGTAGAAAGGAAAGACTCTAGGGGAAACACAATCTGAAGCTACAACACAATGCATGACTTCTATTGGATGTAGTGGTTTTTGGCTTCTTGTACTAGTGGAAGACCAAAAAGGAAGAAAAAGGGTCATCCTTAGGGAAAATATAAATGGAGAATTGATTTATATATTCTGGATTTTTTATTGTAGTTAAATCCAGTCAACTTGACACATTTTTTATGAAGTCAAAGAACTCAAACACTTAAGAATGTTTATATATGAATTATAATCAATAAATATTCCTTAAACACCTTAAAACAAGTATTTGAATGAGTTTTACATCTAATATAATGTCAACGGGGTGAAACTATAGGAAACATGAAACACTGATCATGAGTCACAGTTGTATGTGTCACTATTGGACAAGTAACTATTTGATGATTCATCATTAGAAAAGTCATTGTTGGATAATTCTTCACCTAATGAGTCTCCATTAGATGAGTCACATTGGACGAGTCACTATTTTATGAGTCACAATTTGATTATTCACCCATGGAAGATTCATCGTTCAATGATTTATAGTTGGATGAGTCATTGTTGGAGGAGTCATCATCAGATAAGTCACTTTTGGAATGAGCTACTACTGGAATGAGATTCCATTGGAATGATAAACCATCCTAGAATCACTATCCAAAAAATAGAAATTTTATAAATGTGTTGAAATAAGTCATCTTGACCTCAAAGAACACCCCAAAAAAGTGATTTAAATAATGGAATGGATCAGAGAGGTCTATTCTGTTACAAGAAATACATCTCAAAAATTTGTCATCCTCAAAAATCCATAACCAACATAGAGATGAAACACAAAAGGGTTCATTTAAACAACCACCCCATATGATACCTCTCAAATATCTTTCAACCATAAAATATCAGCCACTACATCAAAGAAGAAACTGAATCCATGTGAAAACTACAACCATATCCTAACAAATCTCCTAGGAAATATACCTCTCAAGAGAGCTAAAATTTGAAACAAGCAAAAAAATATTACCATCTCATTAATGGGAAATAGTCTGTAACCACAAAATCGAAAAAATTACACGAAATAGATAAAAATCAAAACACATGGGATACTAAGTGCGTATTTACAAATCATGATCCTAGGTACTCTCTTCCACACCACTGGGGCCCCACAAGACAAAAACTAGTTGTATAACACACCTACACAACCCCTTCTCTTTATGGCCTTATACCTCTATAGGTCATTTAACCAAGCTGACATCATTGTCAACATCGATCTGGCCCCAATCGATGATGTGGTAGTCCTCATGAAGATAATGAAAGAGCGGCGACATTTGATAATCATCATAATCCTGGATCCTCTGTGGGGAAAGTGCTACCCGATATGCCATGACTCTGACATGTTCCAATACCTCTTAATTCCTAAAAAATAGGGATAAATCTTAATCCCATGACCAAATCGTCAATTCCTATAATGGGGAGACACCAAAAAACACTTGATCCCCAACATCAAACTCTTGAGGGATCCTCCTATGATTGGAAAAGAACAACTAACAATCGTGTACTACCTTCAACCTCTAACAAATGACTTAAACCATCTCTGTATTATTCTATACTTATTTTGACCCAATAAATGATGACTCTCTGACCCCAGTCCTGCAAAACAGAGACAAGAAATGTCATCAATAAAAGACTTCATGTAGCACCATACTGGTG
Organism: Viscum album; assembly: GCA_963277665.1. Lineage (NCBI taxonomy): Eukaryota > Viridiplantae > Streptophyta > Magnoliopsida > Santalales > Viscaceae > Viscum > Viscum album. The sequence goes on from OY728160.1 coordinate 1,385,296,261, forward strand.
GTGGACTGAAAACTATTGTATTGATAGAACTCCACCAATAGTAAGTTCCACATCCATAAACCTCCATAATCCAAGACACCAGTTTGTAAATTGTGTTAAAGAGAGTGTATGGTCTTCTCTATCTAAACATCCATCCGGAAAAAAAGTAGTTCTAAGGTGTAGAATAGATCATAAAGCATGTAGGAGACCTCTCCACACCCTGGAAGTAAAATGAGGATCTCAATCATAAATGACCATCCTTGGAACTCTATTCCATATCACTAACTTCTATGGATGCTACCTCAACCAAACATCCATTGATATCGACTCTTTGATCACTATAAAGTGGGATGATTTCATCAACAAATCCACTACTACCCATACAATGTCATAGCCCCTGCCACTTATATTGAGTTAGTCTAGTAACAAAGTGCATTGATAATTCCTCCAACATCCACTGAGGATCATCTAATGGTAGTAGTAACCCACTAGGAACACAATTCTTGACCTTCACCGTCTGCCATACCAAACATGAAGAAACAATCTCAATAACTTCACTCTTCAAATCTGGCCACCAAAATTTACTTCTCAAGCCTTGGAAAATCCTCATCATGAAATTATGTACCACTAAGGGTGAGCTATAGAATTATCTAAGAACTATCTCACATGACACCAAAGGAATTAAAACCCTTCCATTACACAAAACCTACTGTTGATTATCCTCAAACCAATCCTCAAGTGCCTCAACACATACAACTCATTCTCTTTAGACCTCAACCTCCAGATCCCCCAATAAGGACTCCTCTACATGTTTCCCTGGAGATAACTGCACAGTCTTCTGAAAAATAAAATATATTCCCCATATTATCCCATATCTAGATGTAATTCGAAATGTTATTCTATCAATCTCCATGAATAACATGATTCACACATTACACACTATGTGACATCATACTCAAATTATTAGAAAAAATATTCCCCTTTCTAGGTGTATATGAAATTTGGAATTCATAATCCTATAATAACATCATCCACTAACACTATCTCAAATTCTTGTCACACAGGGAGAAAATGTTGCTCAGGATCTATGATCATTAAAGACCACATAATGCATTCCAATGAGGAAATGTCTCTTTAACATTTAGTAAAACATAATTTCCACTAACATAAGATCAAGGGTGGAATAGTTACAGTTGTGGGGTGAAACTTCCAAGACCCATATGAAACAGACGATCTCTACTGCATAAGAATGTATCCCAACCCTATATGTGAAGCGTCAGAAAAAGTCTATGCTTGAAGAAAAAAAACTAGAGAAATAAAAAGCTACTTATTTATATACACAAAAGATTCTGGACCCTAATAAGTCTCCATTAATTCTTGACCCTTCCTGATCAACATTTTCAGGGGATTCACATCCCGAGAGAAATTGTCTAAGAACATCATTTAATATCTTGTGAGATAAAGAAAACTTCACACCTCTCCAATTTCTTGGGTTCATCCAAGACACAAATGCTAATATCATTGAAGGATCAATAGCTACTCCCTAATGGGATATTACATTACCCATGAAAAAGACTTATCAAGCCCAAAACTCACACATCAACATATTCCCAATCATATTTTCATGATGAAGTACTTCCAAAAGAGTATGCATATTCATTGAATGGTCCATCTCAGATGCCGAGAAAATGATGATGACATCAAGGAAATACCCCATGAACTTGTCTAGGATCTCACGAAACAAATCTTTCATCAAACCCATGAACACATGTTGAGAATTAATCACACGAAAATGAATCAAAATAAACAATTAATGCCCATGATGACAATCGAAAGTAGTCTTTGGGAAATATGCATCTTTCACACAGATCAGATGATATCCTGACCACAAATCAATCTTCAATAACCATTAATTGTATCCTATGAATAATAAATACCTGGATAATTATAGTTGTTGATCACCATAACATTGTTAAATAGAAAATTATTGATGAACAACCTCAAATTATTGTCATCCATCTTCATCAACAAAAATGGTGAACCCCACTATGACACACTCTAATGAAAGAAACATCACACCAAAATATCATTGATCTATATACAGAGATCCTGTAACATAGAAGGAATTATCCTACATAGATACATCGATATAGGAGACAGTCTATGTGGTAGTTCGATCTAGAACTTGATATCACCTCGAGGTTGTATTTCTACAACGTATTTTGGAAATATATTAGCGTACTCATCTACAGCCCTTGAAATTCCAAATGATGAACCTATTAAGAACTAAACATCAGCTCTACCATCAAGGATAATATAGAAGGAACAAGCCTCTAATTCATCCAAGGGTATTGCTCACTGAAAAAACTATTTCATCTTTATCATAAATTAAAAACACTACCTTCCTCCGAAAATAATCCTTGATATTATGCACCGAATACAACCAACCCATGCTGATAATGACATCATATGGTAATATTTGTAAAAATACAAAATCTCCCCAAGATTGGTGCTTACCGAAAAATAGGTCACATTCTCTAAATAATTTAAATTAGTCAGTTTGACCTCCAACTAGCATAGTCAATGTGAAGGTCATTGTAAGCCTCTCTACCTCGAGTCCTAAAGCATGTACAAATGAAGGTGATATGAATGAGTATTTATTTTCTATATCAAACATGATTGGAAATCATGAATAATACATGAGAAGGGTTCCTCAAATGATGTATGGATGACTTTTCAATTGAAACACTTAAGCATGAAGCATACCATGACTTGCTCCAAATCTTCTTAGACCTAAATGATTTCCATCTCCACGACCATGCATTAACCATTGAGGATGAGAAGCGTCCTAAAGCTATCCTCTACAAATGGAATATTATATCTACTGATCTATAGTTTGAGGAATGTTCTTCTAGGACAACAAGATGTTGGTGCCATAGTTAAAATTGCCTCAATGGTGGCACTAGATATAGATCACCTGGCACATGGTGACTGCTCGGAATGATTGGGAACTCATTCGATTGATCACCTCTTCCTCCACATGAAACACAATCACATGATCCGTTGTAAAATTCCTAATATCCTCTACCCCTAGAAAAATGAGATACTGATTGCTAGGTACATCCCCATTCTGAATGGAAACTCTTATCCCCTAAAAACTATTATCCACGAGACACATAACTTCTTCATGTGGAATCCTGATGACTGTCCAATCATGAAAATCTGGTTCTGGTAAACATCCTCCTGACAGCCATTTCCCTCACCAGCAACTCGAGATATGTCATCATCATAAATTGGGTGACTTGGTGTTGGATCTTTAGAAGAGAATCCTCCTCTAAATGGACCACCCTAGCCTACTCATCTTGAAACATGTATAGAGGATATCATATAAGGTTCCAAAAATGGATCACGTACACTCTCCCACTAGAGATCTGATGTTGATGTTTAATTAGGTCATAGTGATTGGACTCCTTAATTTTCAAATAAAGATACTAGACTGTGAACCTATCTTGGAGCATCTCAAACATGATTGTCGACTCCATATAGTCCCCAAGGAACAAAAACCACCATTACCTTGCTTCCCCACATAGCATCCTCACAATAATGGATGCCCAGTTCTCCTTCCGATGAAATTTCCAACTTTAGGCCATCTAAACATCCTCCAACCAATCTGTGGTTACTTCATATAAATTGGATCCATCATACTTATACTGTCTCTGATGCTGATACTCTTAGAGTTTCCTCATAGAAGTGTTATTGCTGTCATCCACTACTCTGCAGGAATCTACCAGTGCAACCTTCTAAACATCTTATCTAGGAACCTAACGAGGATGTCGACCATGAGCCATACCTGAAAAATGAAAAATTGTTAGAGATTTTAAATTTGGAATATGGAAGTCTATAATATGAATTTATATTTTTTATTTATTCATTTTAGGTTAACCTATCACACGGTCTACCAATTTAAACATATGATCAATGAAGAATAATGCACAAACCATTCCTATGACTCTTCCCCAAAATAAATATTACATTGTATAGATTCAACTATAAACATAATGGTTCCTGAATCAAATCTCATGGGGACCTTAATAAATATTTCTATGCTTGTATCCAGTTCCTACAGCCCTTTATAAACATAACTGACACTTTTTTCCTACCAACCCATGAAACATTACCTTTTCCAAAATCCAAAATAAATTCTATCAATCTTACCAATGCTTTAATACCACTCTATCATGACCCCATCCCCACAATGTGAACCCATCATAGCCCAGAAATGGGAGAAGAGAGATAGTGCTCTCTGAGTTCCACCTCTCGTAGGCCTCATGATGGAAACTAGAACCAAGGGTATTGTAAAAACACAAATGAGAGGCATTACCATTTAAGATAGCACATTTGAAAGAGAGAGATAAAAGAGACCCCAAAAAACTATTAATACAACTATAATATAAAATGCATCCAATTACCAATATGTAATGTCATGAAATACATACTAAAACTAATAGGTAAATCTATAAGTACCGATAGAAAAGAAAACGACATCAACCACGAAGCCCAAACAGCTTCTGCAAACCAAATGATTGTATTAACCCACATGTTCTCACACATGAACTATGTGACCTGAAAATGGTTTATATAACATAGGATGGGTATAACAGTATACTCAGTAATATCCTCCCTTGATCCTCTTGGACAAATCTAATGAAAGAATTCTAAAGCACAATGAACAAAAAGTTAAACATACTCATCACCAAAGAAGGTAAACTATGTTCCCAGCTCCACGTTTTCTACTCTCACCAAGTATCAGGTAGAAGATTATAAATTATAATAAATAATTTCAAGGGGACCCCAACTACCACTTCCTATTATATTTATTTGTTTTCCTCATCAACGTATTTCATTAGCATCTCTCTTCAAAAAGGCCAACCTTAGGACACTTAAGCGATGAACCACAACATACACCTCGAGGTAAAAAAATTATGATGTTCATGTATCCAAAACTAACCAGGTAGTTTATGAGAGCCATCACAGTCCATAGAATGTGTATCATATATAGGGTATTCTATCTCAAGCCATTATAGCCCATACACTGAGTAAGGATCTTTAAGACATCACAACTTATACACATAATACCTGTCGAAATCCGTATGAAACCAAATCCAGAATATATGCATGTGAAATAACCATAATACATTAAATCCCTCTACACACAAAAATGGGAAAAAATAACTTTCATGCATACTAGTACAAGTAACATCCAAGAGGAGAGAGAAATGCCAAAGGGGGTAGTCAGCCATCCGTCCTCCCACTAGGATGTTGGGGGTTACACCATCCAAAGATCAAAATCCTTGTGGTGTCAGTTTCCCTAAAATATATAGTGGAGTAGAATATGGAAACACAAAAAATAAAAGATATAATATAGCTAACAACAACACAATGGAAAAAACCGAGTCATAGATACAACTGCGGCAAGCATCTCTCGGACACCTAACTTCCATTGCTAAGACCATATATCCTATAAGCACAAAACCATTTAAATTTTTTTATTAAATAATCTCATCCCTTTTAATCAGTTCCACATTATTTTATTTAATTATTTAACACTTAAATAACCATTATCAATTTACCACATTAAATTCAATTACTATTCCCAAAAAATCCATCCCTCTAGGAATAGGAAACCGAGTACAAAGTTCCTCAGAACATAACCACGACATTGCATCAAAGAAGATCATACCCCATGGGTTAACATAATTTCTTCATTTATACATTAATAACATTATCAATATCGATTTTTAATTGTTTTAAAAAACAAATTCTATGCTACCAAACATAAGGTTCTCATCAATGTGATTAGATGAAAACCTATCAAGTCTTTTCCACTAATAATATGAGCATAGACACTTCCATAATCTAGAATAGAAATGAAGAAATCACATTGAATAAACCTCATGTCTTTTTCACTTTTGAAGGGAGGTTATGAAAGTCCAATAGCTTCAAGCAGTGGGGAATGTAAATAACATAAACAAACAATCGGTTATACAAGAATCCGAGAATCACAATAATAGGTAATCCTAGCATCAACCCATTATATCACCTCTGGTGTCCTCCCCAACACCAATATTCATAAAACAATGATTCTAAACACTCTAGGTATCAACTACCTCAAGAAACATAAGGCCTATCATCCCCATATATCTGACTTACCATCCTAGCTCACATTAAAAGAAACACGAGTAAAAAAATGAAACCGGACCCTTTCCCTTAAAACAGGTATTCATTGTTCAGACACAATGAGCTCTCATGAATCCAATGCATAAGGAACACAAAAACACAAGAAAATGGGAAACTCAAGACCATATAAATTCATTAACTTTATCACACAACGAGTTCATTATTTCCTATTTAATTATTAGATTCATTATCAATGGTTCCATATTTGGGAAAACTAGACAACAAGCTATATCAAGATGTGACTAATTATTTAATAAATTCATTTAAAATTAAATTAATCAATAAAAATAAACATTATTTAGTTTTATCAAATAGTTCAATGATACATGTTCATATATCAATTTAATTATCCTCAAATTAAAACATCAAATAGATTCATTAACATGACTCGTTATCATTATCCAATTAATTAACAATTAACACTTGTTTTATATTCCTTTCCTATTCAATCATGAACAACATGCTAAAAATAAAAGCATAGATATCACAATACATATAAAATCAAGAGAGAACATTATACGATTGATACCAATTCATTAATATGGTTCATGTATTCATTATTTCAATTTCTCTGTGATTTAAGGTCTAAATCATACTAACAATACAATTGCATTTATGTCAATGGATTGGAAATGAATACCATATCCAGAAAGGTTCCTCATGTTCTTGTATTATAATTGGCCAACACAATGGATCGTGATCACCTTTCCTTCAATATCTCATCCACATGACGACACCACACCACAACTTCCCCTAAAAAACAATTGAGAAAGCTCATTAGAAACATGGAGACCACATGCCATTATATGATAAGGAGAAACGAGAGGGAATATATTGAGGAACCTATAAGTATGATTTTTAATCATTAAATATATTAAATATAGATCAACACTTCTTGTTTTCACTAAAATGGTAGTGTGCACCTGGAGTAGGATGAAAATTTAGGGAAAACAGGATCTGACACAACAACACAACGCATGAATCCTATTGTAAGGAGAGGCCTGGAGAATCCTGTAATAGGGTAAAATCAAGAAGGAAGAACAAGGGTCATCCCTTGGGAAATATAAATAGAGATTCCGTTTAGATTTGTAGTATATTCCATTAATGTTGGACCTAGTCAAGATTACATGTTTTTGAACGAGTAAAACCACCCAAACCCATACGAAACGTTAAATAAGTGTTATAAGAATTGAATCATCCTTAAACCACTTAAAAAGGATATGAATTCATTTTACGTCAAAGATCATGTCAATGGGGTGAAATTATAGGAAGAAAGAAACAATATTCACAAGTCACATTTGGAAGAGTCGTTATTGGATGTGTTGTTGTTGGATGAGTCATCTTTTGATGAGTTTTAATTGGAAATGTATTCATTGGATGAGATGATACTGGAAGAGTCATCACTAGATGAGTCGACGTTAGAACATGATATCATTGGAATATGATACTATTGAAATGAGCCACCATCCTGGAAACACTATTCAAAAACTGTATATTTTGGGAAACTGTTGAAATAAGTCACCCTATTCTCCCAGAACACCCCAAACACCAGATTTCGACAATATAATATATACAAGTGGGTTGTGACATTACAAAATTTCCTTATGTTATTTAGATACCCGAAGCTTGGAGTACATAGAAATTACATTAATTTTGCGAAATACATAATATATAACAAAAACAGACACCAAAGGACTATAATAGTTTCGTGTCTTTCGAAACATGGAACATAATCTTCTAATCATGGTGAAATATTTTCAACATCTCCCATAAGGATCTTCCCTTTTTTTACCTAAAACCCTTTATTTATATCCAGGGGAAAAGAAAATATTTAAAGGATGATCTCAATTGCTCAGTAAGGATAAGCATGGAGAAAAGAAACAAACCATATACATTTGATCTTAAAAACATGAACATAATGTTTAAACATGAAAATCTTGATTTGTGTAATAATTCATGGCAGTACGTAAGGCATAGATCATAAAGGAACATAAATCATGACAAATTTGCATGCGAATAAAAGAATTAATTATGGAAAACCATTAATCACATTATATGATTTCCATTGTAGCAAACGCATTTCTTCAATGACCATCTTAGTGGACAAAGTCCCTTTTTGAATAAAGTTCACTCCTCGTTCCAGTCCTGTATCACTGAACCAGATTAACTTACTGTTCCATCCATGTCTATCTCATGAGATATAAATCTTTACACAATGCATTGGAGGGATATATAGGTCCCACCCATCTCATAATAAAATCATTCTTACTTGTGCCACAAAATAAACATAAATCATTCACCATAACCCAAAGAATAAAATAGGTTTCATAAACATCATCCCTTCTTAATGTAATCCATATAAAAAAAGGGATATCATTTAATCATAAGAAGAATAAAACCTTGTAAAAAATAGAGACATTATACTTGAAACATAATAATACTAAAAAAATTCATCTTAGATGGAAAATAGTTTTCACAAAACACTTGAAATGAATTCTTGAGGAAAATATCTTTTCTTCTTCAAAATTATTTTCTTTTCACCAAATGCCATTAAATTTTAAAAGAAAATGTTTTTTTTAAATAGTCACAAAATCTTTTATTGTAAGATTCATGAAAATAAGGCATTATGAATATTTAAAAATCCATTCGCACCGTATATGTTAAAAAAACATTCTTCTCATACTTTTTTCAGAAAAGTCAAAAAGTACCTTATATGGTAAAGAAAAGAAATATTACTTCCATAAAAAATGTAAAAGTCCAATAGGGGTAAACTTGTCTTTAAACATAAAGGAAAGAATATTAAAAACTTTAGGAAAAACATATTTATGGTCATGGATGAAAAATATAACCCTATTAAATACTTACGAATACACAATCTCAGATAAGAAAGAGATTGGAATAGTTATCCCTTACCTTAGGTCTGATATGATTCTTACGTATCTGAAACACATGTATAATGATTTAAATAATGTCATTGACTTATTATAGAATCATATAAATTGTTATGATATCATATATGGTTCAATTATTACTTTATATTACCCGTTCTTTAGTAAATTTCAGGTTAAAGCAGCGTTTTGGGTTAAATCGTTTTATTTATCGTACGTGTTTAGACTTGTTGTTATTGATATTATTATCAATTATATCCTGATTTAATTACTTCCAAAATGTAAATCATTATTTATATCATCATATATATTCAGTATATATATATAATATGTAGATAAATGAAAATAAATTCACCATTCATGGAGATGGTAGGTCGTATGAACGCATGAACGTTGTTTTCCTTTCTTTATTGACTTGAATGAAATTATGTAGATGAAATATATATATATATATATATATATCATGTATATTTATCATGACATATATTTCATTATTATTCATTATATATACTTTATAATCATTCTTTAGTGGTTAACATGGAGAATGAATCTCATCGCGTCGTGGAGACGGTAATCCATACGTACCCACGAGCGATGATATTATTCCCATAATAATGGAATTGAATTGCAGTGGATGATATAATATATAAGAATCTGTATTATGTTATAATAACTATATATAGTTATTCTTTATACCATTATACCCATCCAAGTAAGGTGGTGGTGGAAGAATAGATTAGACCATGGCGTGGAGACGGTATTCCGTACGTACTCACGCGCAATGATTTCTTTTTCCGTATGATGGATAGAAGGTGAAATGGGGTTGTTTCATATTTATAATAACATATCATTATATTATTGATAATGATGTTATTACTTTATAATGATACAACTTAAGAAGAAGAAGTTGAAGATGAAAGAAACTTGAAAGAATTGGTAGAAGAGATTACCTCTTCGTTGACACACCTCTTTTAAGCTTCCTCATAAGGCAATAGAGTTTGTATTTTGTGGCTAACAGAACCTCAATAATGTTTATAGGGAATTTGAGAGGGGAAATGGTCATGGTTTTCTGAGCTTCAAGGCTCAAAATTGTGCAAAGAGAAGAGGGAGGAGGTGCCCTTTTTATAGGGGAGGAGAGGGGCACCTTAGCAAAAACATAAAATAATATTTTTTTAATAAAGTCAAATTCGGTTTATAATAGATCCAAATTGGTTTATTTAGAATATAATGTGGGTATGGGTCGAAATACTCTCAACCAATAGGTTTTAGTCAACTATAGGTTACTATTTTAACCATATCATTTAGATTTAACTCTATGTTAAATAATTTATCTTTTACCGTGTCTTCTTGTTTTCTTACATTATATGGTTAATAAACTAACTATAACAATCCAAAACTAACCCCAAGTGGTTCATTATTAATATATATAACCTTATCTATGTCATTTGGCTGAACCTAAGATATTTTTTATAAGGCCCCAGCCTTAAACATTTCTTAACCTTGAGTTATTACAAGATTACACATTGAGGATCTTTTCAGGTTTAGAGTTTTAGAGAATTAGATCATAAAACTTGCATTACATTCCACATTTAAACAAAGTGTTACATAAAATATACTATTCATTTTTCCATCAACATAAACATATTTAAAATAAAACATGGATTCTTTCATGACACTTCCTTGACACTATCATCATATCATGTACCATTCCCCTGACCTGTGAAAAACATTTCAAAAACATTGTATGAGCATTAAAAGCTCAGTAAGGGTTATAAAAATATGGAAAGGAAACATGAGCTCATATATACATAAGAATAAAATCCTACATTACCCATAAAATATAAGCACTTTAACATACCTCATCAAATAACGAATAAATCATAGAAATCATAAGACCTAAAGGTAACTTGAGGCATTCATAACATTCTTACGTAGGGAGTAACCCTCTCGATTACGTTTAAAATACCCACCACAGTATATTCCCTAAATCTCTTCGGTGAAACCTTAACTTTTAACTATGTCGCCTTACCCAATGCATTGGAGAGCTATATCATTCTCACCCACACTTAATTTACCACAGATCCACCTGTCCTCATAACAATGCCCATGAACCATAACATAATCGTACCACATAATACATGCATAATGGAAACATAACATTTCCACATTTCAATCAGAAGATATCAATACAACACATTGAGATAAAAAAACGTTATGAAAACCTTTTTCAATACCAAAATAAAAGAAAAGTATAACATGGTATTTATTTTTCTTTTAAAAAAACGGTATGGCTTGTAGAGGAAGCCGAAACTCAAATAATGGTCACGACGGCGTAGAAGTCATTATCGCTGCATACGTACGACGAAAACATTCCCTTTTGTCATTATGTAATCTCTTCGTATAAAAAATATTCCTTTGAATAAACGTAAAAGTCAAAGGGGTTTATACACCGTATAAAAGAAAGTTGGGTATAAAACAAAATATGCCTCAATAAATGGAGATTGAGATGAAGTCCTATACCTCGTATCCAACTTGACATGATCGTTCTTTAATCTCATTAATAATAAACTTGAGCTAATTTATACTTGTTTATGAACCTTTTTCAAGTTCATTATTCCTTTTATATCACTTATTTCCATCTCATGAACACTATGTAATTATTTAAGTAAATGACGGTCGTTTTAACGATCATTGGTACTTGAGTCAAAAATAAACTCTTTATAATTACAAGTTGTTCATGTATCCTTTATATCCAGAGTTATACTCATGATTTAGATATCATATATATCATATATATCCAGTATATACATGAATTTATAATATTATATAACGTTTAGAGGTAAGAAATGAAATGCACCGTTTATGGAGACGGTAAGCCCTACGTACGCATGAACGCTACTTTCATTTCTATTTCATATTTTATGGAATGGAATAATAATGATATAATGGTATGTTATAATTAATGTATAATATCATATATAATACCATTAATTAGATCCTATATATGTCCCACATATGGTATTAACGAATCAAATCACTTGGAGGGGGCGGTAGTCTGCACTTCCAAAAATGAAGATATCGCGTTTACCCATAATGGAAACCATAATGGTATTCCATAAATGAAAAATGCAGAAGATTAAGTAAAACATAAACATATTATATATCATATATAAATATAGTGACATCTTAATGGCCACCTTTGAAGGTGTCACATGAGTGTTGAACAATCATCGTTCCGTGAGGGAGAAATTCGCCATCCACAGAAACAGTATGTTCATTAACCATTAGATGTAGGTGTGTGTAAGTGTAGCTCGAATAATTCTTAAAAAAACATCCTAGTTTATGTAATATACTGGTGTTGTTACAAAAGAAAATAATAAAAAGAGTTTAGGCGGTTGGAGAAGCAAAATAAAACATAAGAAAACAAGAGAAGACACTACCTTTAAATCGGGTAACTCTTTTTGATTTGGTCTCAAAGGATTCCTTGGGAAGACTTCGGCCCAAAGTGAGGAATATATGAGTTATAGAGGTATGTGGAGAGACAAAATGGGCTGGGTTTGGCCGAGCCATAGGCTTTTTATGTGTGGGTAAGGTGGTAGAGGTTGGGGCCTTTTATAAGAGGAGGGGAGGGGCATTCTTGGAAAGTTAAGAAAAGATACTTTTTTATAAAATGATTTTCGGATACAAAAAGTCCCACAATTTTAAATTTATAGGATAAGGTGATAAGTGTTCGAAATACACCCATCCAATAGGTTTTTGACAAGATTAAGTCTTAGATTTATCATTATATTTTCATTTTTTTAAATAGTTAAATAATGAGGTTAATCACAACATCATCATTATGTCATAAATACTTTAATTCATATAATGTCTAAAAATTTTAAAAAAAATATCATGATGTAGGAAATCTTTTTATATTTCTAATGAATATTTATAGTCAAAATTCTTACTTGTATAACCCCATTTAAAAATTGTTTTAGTAAAAAAACTCATGTTTGTGTCATTTTTACTTTTACATTAAATAAAAAGCATTAATGACTTTATCTTACCCAAGTGGCTCTATGGTGTCCCAAAAATCGACCCATGAGTTTTCTTGGTCGGCCATGACACATCCAATAATGGTATGACATGTGTATAGGTCATTTCATATTATTAAAACATTATTTTTACCTTAAACTACACTAATTACCTGTAATCGCGTTTAAAAACATAAAAGTTACTATTCACCAAAAAAATTATTTTAATCCCATTGAACCAAATTTTACTTCTTAATGACAACCATGTATGTCATATTTTTGAAATTCAAAACACATAGGTTGTAAAATTTCATTTAAACGAAAAATCAGTTTTTTTATGTACCACTTAGTGGTTTCACTATTCATCAAAAATTGAAGTTGTTCAGAAAAATACCAAAACTTCACCCTAAGCTATATTAGATATTCCGAATTCAAAAATGATATCTATTTTAAAAAATTCAAATCATATAAGTTAAATTAATTAATTTAATTATTAATTTCCGTTGTCTGAGCAAATAGGTGTTTTTATGAAATAATAAGTATCAAAAGATTGACACTAGTTTAAGTCAAATTTCAAAGTGAAATTAATTACAAAGACCACTATTGGATTAAATAGCTAAAAATATATTCTAATTACACTTTAAATCCAATTCAAAAGATAATCTAACCATATAACTAAATTAGATGAAAAAGCAGTTTTGATGTAAAATGCTGTATTTTTCACTATTCATTAAAAAATGAACATTGTCAGAAAAATACCAAAAAATTATCCAATGTAAATTTCAATGTCCCAATCATAAATAATAAGTTTATTTTGACAAATAGAGCTTATAAAATTGTCAAAAGTTTGATTTATAAATGTTTTTCCATCAAAAGGCAGTAAAACAATTTTCTAAAAATATTATTGTATTCCATGCTTAAGATTGGATTTATTCTCATTTTAAGTCTCTAAAACAATATCTAATTCGTTAGTAGACATAGATAAAAATATATATTATTCATTACTTACTTGGGATGATACATCCTTCCCCCCATTAGAAAATTGCGTCCCCGCAATTTATTTACTTATCGAATAAGTGGGGGTATTTATCCCTCATTGCATTTTTAGATTCCCATGTTGCCTCTTCAATCATGTGGGTTTTCCAAAAAACCATTACAAGATGAATCACCTTATTCCGTAACACATGCTCCCTGTGGTCAAGAATATGGACCGGTTGTTCCTCATAAGATATGTTCTCTTCCAGCTGAACTTTCTCTGGACTCAAAACATGAGATGGATCTGGCATATACTTTCTCAACATAGAAACATGAAAAAAATTGTGCACCTGAGATGAACTCGTAGGTAATGTACTCGGTAAAAAACTGATCCAACTATCTCCAGAATTTCATATGGTCCAATGAACCATGGACTCAACTTTCCTTTCATACCAAATCGCATCACACTTTTCCTTGGTGTGACTTTGAGAAAAACATGATCAACTACCTCAAAAGAGAGATCCCTCTTCCTGTTGTCCGCATAACTCTTCTGCCTTCCCTGAGTTGTTCTCATGTGTTTCTGTATCAGCTGAACTTTTTCTTCCAACTCTTCTACCAATTCTGGTCCCATCAGCTTCCTTTCACCCACTTCATCATAGAAATCTAGAGTGTGACACCGCTTCCAATATAACGCCTCAAATGGTGCCATCTTTATGCTGAAATGAAAACTACTATTATATGAAAATTCAACCAAAGAAAGATGTTGGTCCCAACATCCTGATAATCCATCGAACAAGCACGTAGCATATCTTCCAATGTATGAATTTTTCGTTCTGACTGCCCTTCTGATTGAGGATGAAAAGCTGTATTAAAATTTAATTCAGTACCCAACGACTTCTGAATGCCTTTCCAAAATATAGAAGTAAACCCAGGATCACGGTCAGATACAATGGAGAGAGGAAATCCATGTAACCTGACTATCTCTTTAAGATACAAACGGGAAAGTTGATCTAGCGAAAAATTATCTCGTATAGCAAGGAAATGAGGAGATTTAGTCAAGCGACCAACAATAAACCAAATTGCATTATTACCTTGAGGTTCCTTAGGAAATCCAACAACGAAGTCCATGGATATATTTTCCCATTTCCACTCTGGCACTGGTAAAGGCTGAAGCATCCCTTTCGGTAACTACCGCTCTGCTTTAACCTGTTGACAAGTCAAACACTTCACTGTAAAATCAGAAATTTCTCTTTTCATTCCATACCACTAGTAATAGTCCCGCAGATCTATGTACATCATAGTACTGCCAGGATGAACTGAAAACAGAGAACTATGAGCTTCATATAACAACTCTCTCTTCAACTGTGTATCACAATTCACACACAAACTCTTCCCAAATCTCAAAACAAAATCATTATCAATGTTGAATTCAGGAAAATTACCCTTCTGAACCAGATCTACCTTTTTCTGGAACTCTCTATCTTGCTTCTGTGCTTGCTTAATTCTGTCTGATAGATATGATTTCACTGATACCTAAAACAAAACAGAATAACATCCTGCACCAAAAACTTTTATGCCAAATTTCATCAAATCCTTAACCAAAGGATCACATTCCAAACACATCAATGTTAATGAAACATTACTTTTTCAACTCAAAGCATCAGCCACATTATTTTCTTTTCCCGAATGGTAATGAATTGTACAATCATAATCCTTTATTAATTCTAGCCATCTCCTCTGTCTCATGTTCTATTATTTCTGAGTGAATATATACTTTAAACTTTTTTGATCGGTATATATTTCACACTTTACTCCATACAAATGATGCCTGCAAATTTTTAGAGCGAAATCTACAACATCTAATTCCAAATCATTGGTGGGATAATTTACCTCATGAGTTTTCAACTTTTGTGAAGCATAAGAAATTACCTAATCATTATACATTAGGACACAACCATGTCCTTTCAATGAAGCGTCACTGTAGATAACAAACTCACCATTCCTAGAAGGTAGTGACAAACCTGGAGAATTCACCAATATTCTTTTTAACTCCTAAAAACAATCATCACATTCTTTTGTCCAGATAAACTTAACACCCTTTCGAGTTAGCTTAGTCATTGGACTAGATAACCGTGAATAATTTCTAGAAAACCTTCAGTAATAGCCTTCCAAACCACATAAACTACGAATCTCGGTTACATTTGTGGGTCTTGGCCATTCTTCAACAACATTTGTTTTTCCAGGATCAACAGTTATCCCATCATTAGAAATAATGTGACGAAGGAAAGAAATTTGTTGCAACCAAAACTCACAATTGCTGAATTTCCCATAAAATTTCTTTTCATTCAAGGTTTGTAAGATAACCCTTAAATGTCTTTCATTCTCCTCTTTACTTTTAGAAAACACCAAAATGTCATCAATGAAAACCACCACAAACTTATCCAAGAACTCATGGAAAATTCCATTCATAATGTCCATGAATACACCAGGTGCAATGGTTAGCCCAAAAGGCATTACTACAGATTCATAATGGTCATATCTTGTACGAAAAGTGGTCTTCGGAATATCTATTTCCTTTACCTTCAACTGATGGTACCCCAATCTCAGGTAAATATTTGAAAAATACTGACCTCCCTGGAGCTGATCAAACAAATCATCGATATGAGGAAAAGGATACTTGTTCATAACAGTGATTTTATTCAGGGCTCTATAATCAATGAAAATTCCCGTAGAACCATATTTCTTTTTAAGAAATAAAACAGGAGCACCCCATGGTGATGTTCTAGGTCGAATGAAACCTTTCTCTAATAAATTCTGCAATTGATCCTTCAACTCTAAAAGTTCAATTTGAGCCATTCGATAAGGGTGTTTTTAAATTGTCTTAGCATCAGGAACTAAGTCAACAATAAATTCTACTTCCCGATCTGGTATTATTCTAGGAAACTCATTAGAAAAAACATCAGGATACTCATTTACCACTGGCACATCATTAATCTGAAAAATTCCCTTTTTTTCAACAATGTGGGCAAGGTAACATTCATTTCCATCTTTTAAAAGTTTCTCAGCCTCCTGATAAGTTAAAAACAGTAAGGCTTCATTCTTGTAAACATAATGAAAGTATTTCTGAAAAGAAACATCTTTAGCACTACAGTAAATCGTAGCATGTTAAATAGAGAGCCAATACATGATCAGGATAACATCAATCTCTACTATAGGTAAAAAAATAAGGTTCGCAAGTAGGTTCCTTCCACAGATAAGGATATGAATATTCTTATAAATTCCTTTTGCCTCAACATTTCCCCCATGTGTTTTTACCACAAGTTCAGGAGTAATTTATTGAGATGGTATTCACATTTTAATAGAAAAGGTTTTCGAGATTAATGAATGTGTAGACCCCGAATCAAACAACACACCGACATAATCTGAAAAAACAAACAAAGTACCTGATACAACTTCATTTGATGGCCCGACATCTGCTGAAGTAGTTGCAAAGGATTTCACCACCCCTTTTTTCTTGTAGTATAATAGCTTCTCATAACTCAAGCTCTTTGTCGGACACTAGTTTTCATAGTGAACCATCTTATTGCACTTAAATCATTTCACTAATTGTAAATCAAATTTGGACTTACCATCACCTTGATCTTTTCCAGTGCAATAATGAGACTTATGTCCCATCTTACCACATCTGTAGCACGTTCCAAAATTCAGAAGACATTCCCCAGCATGCCTTTTTCCACATTTAACACAAACTGGAAACATAGTTTTCTTACCGTCAGACCTTTTTGAAGAATTCTGTCCTTTCTCCTACCACCTCTGTCTCTTCTTCTGTTGGTTGTTATAGAACACTTGATCATAGACAAACACCATTTCCACCTTCTCAACACATCGAACAAGATTTCCATAACTTTTTAGCTCACGAGAAGCTAATGCCCTTCGATATTTTGGCTTTAATCCTGAGTAAAAACGATTGATTTTACTATCATGGTCTCGGATAAAATTTGGAGCATACCTTACAAATCGAGTGAACCTTTCTTCATAGGAAGCCACTGAGTATTCCTCTTTCCTCAATTCCAAGAATTGCTTTTCCATCCTAACTCTAACATCCTTAGGAAAATACTTCTCAAGAAACATACCTTTGAATTCATCCCAGCCGAGAGCATCAATCTCATCAGCGTCCCTGATATTTTTAATCATCGACCACCACTGATCTGCCTCACCCTCAAAATGGAAAATAGAAAGAAAAAAATCTTGATTGGCTAAACATCCCAGGACATCGAAAATATTCTCCAGTGCATTAATCCAACCTTCAGTTAGCACAGGGTCAGATGATCCTCTGAATGATGGGGGATGTTGCCTCAAGAAATGCTCCACCACTAACATGTTCCTCTGTGGTTGATCTGGATGATCTCGTGCATGGATACCACCACCATTTATCGCTTCAGTCGAATGCACCATTACTGCAACAAACTATTCAGTTCCAATTCCGACCATCTTAGGATGATGATTTGGAAGGTTATTTCCTTCTATATGCCTTCCTAGAACTGCTTCCCTGTTTCCTCTGCGGAAAACCATTCTGAAGAAACATTTCATTGATTAAGTAACATGGTAATCTTCAAATGCTATATCATTTCAATTTGACCATAAAAAAATACTTCTTGATAATAATTTAATATAAATTTATCTCCTAAAGTTATCTAAACCGACCTTCGATACCAAATATAAGGCCCCAGCCTTAAACCTTACTTAATCTTGAGTTATTACAAAATTACACATTGAGGATCTTTTCAGGTTTAGAGTTTTAGAGAATTAAATCATAAAACTTACATTACATTCCACATTTAAACAAAGTTGTTACATAAAAGATAGTATTCATTTTTTCCATCAACATAAACATATTTAAAATAAAATATGGATTCTTTCTTGACACTTCCTTTACACTATCATCATACCATGTACCATTCCCTTGACCTGTGAAAAACATTTCAAAAACATGGGATGAGCATAAAAATCTCAGTATGGGTTATAAAAATATGGAAAGGAAACATGAGCTCATATATACATAAGAATGAAATCATACTTTACCCATAAAATATAAGCACTATAACATACCTCATCAAATCATGAATAAATTATAGAAAACATAAGACATTAAGGTAACTTGAGACATTCATAACATTTTTACGTAGGGAGTAACCCTCTTGGTTACGTTTGGAATACCCATCATAGTATATTCCCTAAATATCTTCGGATAATCCTTAACGTTTAACTCATTCGAAGTACCCAATGCATTGGAGAGCTATATTGGGCTCACCCACCCTTAGTTTATCATAGAACCACCTGTCTTCATAACAATTCCCAAGAACCATAACATAATCGTACCACATAATTCATGCATAATGGAAACATAACACTTCCACATTTCAATCGCAAGATATCAATACAACACATTGATATAAAAAACATTATGAAAACCATTTTCAATACCAAAATAAAATAAAACTAAAACATGGTATTTATTTTTCTTTTAAAAAAATGGTATGGCTTGTAGAGGAAGCCGAAACTCAAATAATTGTCACGGCGGAGGAGAAGTCGTAGTCTCCGCATACGTATAACAAAAACATTCCCTTTATACGTTTAGTAAACACTTATTTTAAAAATATTCTTTTTGAATAAACGTAAAATTCAATGGGGTTTATACACCATATAAATGAAAATTGTGTATAAAACAAAATATGCCTCAATGAATGGAGTTTGAGACGAAGTCGCATACCTCGTATCCGAAATGACTTGATCGTTCTTTAATCTCCTGAATAATAAACATGAGTTAATTTCTACTTGTTTAAGAACCTTTTTCATGTTCATTATTCCTTTGATATCACTTATTTCCATGTCATGAACACTACGTAATTATTTAAGTTAATAATGGTCGTTTTAACGATCATTGGTACTTTAGTAAAAAATAAACTCTTTATAATTACAAGTTTTTCATGTATCCATTATATCCAGAGTTTTACTCATGATGTAGATACCATATATATCATATATATCCCGTATATACATGCATTTATAATACTACATAATGTTTAGAGGTAAGAAATGAAAAGCACCGTTCATGGAGACGGTAAGTCGTACATACACATGAACGCTACTTTCATTTCTATTTCGTATATTATGGAATGAGATCATAATTATATAAAGGTGTATTATAATTCCAGTATACTATCACATATAATACCATTAATTACATCATTTATACTTCCCACATATGGTATTAACGAATCAAATCACTTTGAGGGGGCGGTAGTCCGCACTTCCTAAAATGAAGATATGACATTTACCCATAATGGAAACTATAAAGGTATGACATAAATGAAAAATACAGAATCTTAAGTAAAACATAAACATATTATATATCATATATAAATATAGTGACATCTTAATGGCCACCATTGAAGATGTTATATGAGTGTTGGACTTTCATCGTTTCATGAGGCAGAAATTCGCCATTCACAGAAACAGTATGTTCTTTAACCATTAGATATAGGTGTGTGTAAGTGTAGCTCGAATCCTTCTTTTAAAAACATCCTCGTCTACTTAAGATACTGGTGTTGTTACAAAAGAAAATAATAAAAATATTTTAGGGGGTTGGAGAAGAAAAATAACACATAAGAACACAAGAGAAGATACTACCTTTAAATCGGGTAACTCTTTTTCATTTGAGCTCAAAGGATTCATTGGGAACACTTCTGCCCAAAGTGAGGCTTCTAGGAGTTATAGAGGGATGTGGAGAGACAAAATGGTCCGAGTTTGGCTCAGCCAAAGGCTTTGGATGTGTGTGTAAGTTGGTAGAGGTGGGGGCCTTTTATAAGAGGAGAGGAGGGGCACTCTTGGAAAGTTAAGAAAAAATACTTTGTTATAAAATGATTTTCGTATAAAAATGGTCCCACAATTATAAATATCGAGGATAAGGTGATAAGGGTTCTAAATCCACTCATCCAATAGGTTTTTGACAAGTGGAGGTCTTATATTTTACATTATATTTTCATTTTTTTAAATCATTAAATAATGAGGTAATCGTTGCATCATCATTATGTCATAAATAATTTAATTTATTTACTGTCTAAAAATTATAAAAATTATATCATGATTTTGGAAATCTCGGTAGCTTTATAATGAATATTTATAGTCAAAAATCGGACTTGTATAACCCCATGTAATTTTTTATTTGTAAAACAACTCATGTTTGTGTCATTTTTACCTTTACATTAAATAAAAAAAATTAATGTCCTTATCTTACCCAAGTGGCTCCATGGGGTCCCAAAAATCGACCCATGGGTTATCTTGGTCGGCCATGACACATCCAATAAGGGTAGGACATGTGTCTAGGTCATTTCATATTATTAAAACATTATTTTTACCTTAAACTAAAGTAATTACCTCTATTCGCGTTTAAAAACGTAAAAGTTACTATTCACCAAAAAATTATTTTAATCCCATTGAACCACATTTTACTTCTTAATGAAAACCATGTATGTTTGATTTTTGAAATTCAAAACATAGAGGTGGTAAAATTTTATTTAAACGAAAAATCAATTTTTTTAAGTACCACTTAGTGGTTTCACTATTCATCAAAAATTGAAGTTTTTCAGAAAAATACCAAAACTTCACCCTATGCTATATTTGATATTCTGAATTAAAAAATGATGTCTATTTTAAAAAATTAAAAACATATAAGTAACATTAATTAATTTAATAATTAGTTCCCACTGTCTGAGAAAATACCATGTTTTTATGAAACAATGAGTATCAAAAGATTGACACTAGTTTAACTCCAATTTAAAAGTGAAATTTTTTCCAACGACCACTATTGGATTAAATGGTAAAAATATATTCTATTTACACTTTAAAACCAATTAAAAGATAATATAACCGTATAACTAAATTATATGAAGAAGCAGTTTTCATGTAAAATGCAGTATTTTTCACTATTCATAAAAAATGAACATTGTCAGAAAAATACCAAAAAATTATCCAATGTAAATTTCAATGTACAAATCATAAATAATAAGTTTATTTTGACAAATAGAGATTCTAAAATTATCAAATGTTTGATTTAAAAATGGTTTTCAATGAAAAGGCAGTAAAACAATCTTTTAAAAACATTAGTGTATTCCATGCTTAAGATTGGATTTATTCTCATTTTAAGCCTGTAAAACACTATATAAGTCGTTATTAGACATAGATAAAAATATATATTATTAATTACTTACTTGGTATATTACATCCTTCCCCCCTTTAGAAAATTACGTCGCCACAATTTATTTACTTATCGAATAAGTGTGGTATTTAGCCCTCATTGCATTTTCAGAATCCCATGTTGCCTCTTCAATCATGTGGTTTTTCCACAAAACCTTTACCTGCTGAATCACCTTATTCCATAACACTTTCTCTATATGGTCAAGAATCTGGACCGGTTTTTCCTCATAAGATAGGTTCTCTTCCAGCTGAACTACCTCTGGACTCAAAACATGAGATGGATATGGAATATACTTTCTCAACATCGAAACATGAAAAAAATTGTGTACTTGAGATAAACTCGGAGGTAAAGACACTCGGTAGGAAACTGATCCAACTCTCTCCAGAATTTAATATGGTCCAACGAACCTTAGACTCAACTTTCCTTTCTAACCAAATCACATCACACTTTACCATGATGAGACTTTGAGAAAAACATGATCACTTACCTCAAAAAAGATATCCTTTTTCCTATTGTCCGCATAACTCTTCTGCCTACACTGAGCTGTTATCATGTGTTTCTATATCAGCTGAACTTTTTCTGCGAACTCTTCTACCAATTGTGTTCCCATTAGCTTCCTTTCACCCACTTCATCCCAGAAAGCTGGAGTTCAACACCGCTTCCCATATAATGCCTCAAATGGTTCCATCTGTATACTGGAATGAAAACTTTTATTATATGAAAATTCAACCAAAGAAAGATGTTGGTCCCAACTTCCCTGATAATCCATCTAATAATCACGTAGCATATCTTATAATGTATGGATAGTTTGTTCTGACTGCCCATCTGACTGAGGATGAAAAGCTATACTAAAATTTAATTCAGTACCCAACAACTTCTGAAGGCCTTTCCAAAAGTTAGAAGTAAACTCAGGATCAAAGTCAGATAAAATGGAGAGAGGAACTCCATGTAACCTGACTATATCTTTAAGATATAAACGGGAATGTTGATCTAGGTAAAAAGTGTCTTGTGTATCAAAGAAATGAGAATATTTAGTCAAGAAATCTATAATAACCCAGGTTGCATTATTACCTCGAGGTTTATTTTGAAATCCCACAACGAAGTCTATGGATATGTTTTCCCATTTCCACTCTAGCACTGGTAAAGGCTGAAGAATCCCTTTCGGTAACTGCCGCTCTTATTTAACCTATTGACAAGTCAAACACTTCACTGTAAAATTAGAAATATCTCTTTTCATTCCATCCCACCAGTAATACTCCCACAGATCTATGTACATCTTAGTACAACCAGGATGAACTGAAAACAGATACTTATGAGTTTCACATAACAACTCTCTCTTCAACTGTGAATCACCAGGCACACACAATCTCTTCCAAAATCTCAAAACACAATCATTGTCAATGTTGAATTCAGGAAACATACCCTTCTGAACAAGCTCTACCATTTTCTGCAACTCGCTGTCTTGCTTCTGTGCTTGCTTAATTCTGTCTGATAGAGAATATTTCATTGATACCAGAAACAAAACATAATAACATCCTGCACCAAAAACTTCTATGCCAAATTTCATCAAATCATTAACCAAAGGATCACGTTCTAAAAACAACATTTTTAATGAAGCATTACTTTTTCGACTCAAAGTATCACCCACTTTATTTTCTTTTCCCGGATGGTAATGAATTTTACATTCATAATCCTTTATTAATTATAGCCATCTCCTTTATCTCATGTTCAATTCTTTCTGAATGAATATATACTTTAAACTTTTGTGATCAGTATATATTTCACACTTTACTCCATACAAATGATGCCTCCAAATTTTTAGAGCGAAAACTACATCAACTAATTCCAAATCTTGTGTAGGATAATTTACCTCTTGAGTTTTAAACTATCGTGAAGCGTAAGCAATTACCTGATCATTCTACATTATGACACAACCAAGTCCTTTAAATGAAGTTTCACTGTAGATAACAAACTCACCATTCCTGGAAGGTAGTTCCAAAACTGGAGCATTCACCAATCTTCTTTTAAACTCCTGAAAACAATCATTACATTCTTTTGTCCAGATAAACATAACACCCTTCCGAGTTAGCTTAGTCATTATACTAAATAACCATGAAAAATTTCTAACAAACCTTCGGTAATAGCCTTCCAAACCAATGAAACTACGAATCTCAGTTACATTTGTGGGTCTTGGCCATTCTTCAACAACCTTTGTTTTTGGAGGATCAACAGCTATCCCATCTTTAGAAATAATGTGACAAAAGAATGAAATTTGTTGAAACCAAAACTCACACTTGTTGATTTTCCCATACAATTTCTTTTCTTACAAGGTTTTCAAGATAAACCTTAAATGCCTTTCATGATCCTCTTTACTTTTAGAAAACACCAAAATATCATCAATGAAAACCACCACAAACTTATCGAAGAACTAATGGAAAATTCTATTCATTAAGTCCATGAATACAGCAAGTTCATTGGTTAGCCCAAAAGGAATTACTACAGATTCATAATGGCTATATCTTGTACGAAACACGGTCTTCGGAATATCTTCTTCCTTTACCTTCAACTGATGGTACCCCGATCTCATGTCAATCGTTGAAAAATACTAAGCTCCCTAGAGCTGATCAAACTAATCGTCGATATGAGACAAAGGATACTTTTTCTTAACAGTGATGTTATTCAAGGAACTATAATCAATGAAAAGTCTCATAGAACCATATTTCTTTTTAACAAATAAAACAAGAGCACCCCATGGTGATGTGCTAGGTCGAATGAAACCTTTCTCTAATAAATCGTGCAATTTCTCCTTCAACTCTAATAGTTCAATTTGAGCCATTCGATAAGGGGTTTTTGAAATTGTCTTAGCATCAGGAACTAAGTCAACAGTAAATTCTACTTCCCGATCTAGTATTATTCCAGGCAACTCATCAGGAAAAACATCAGGATACTCATTTACCACTGGCACATCATTAATATGAACAGTTCCCTTGTTTTCAACAGTGTGTTCAATGTAACATTTATTTCCATCTTTTACAAGTTTCTCGACCTCTTGATAAGTTATCAATAGTAAGGGTTCATTCTTGTACACAAACTGAAAGATGTTCTGAAAAGAAACTTATTTAGCTCTACAGTGAATCTTAGCATGGTAAATAGAGAGCCAACCCTTTCCCAGGATAACATCAAACTCTACTAGAGGTAAAACAATAAGGTTCGCAAGTAGGTTATTTCCACGGATAAGGATAAGAAGATTATTATAAATTCTTTTTGCCTCAACATTTCCCCCAGGTGTTTTTACCACAAGTTCAGGAGTGATT
Organism: Viscum album; assembly: GCA_963277665.1. NCBI lineage: Eukaryota > Viridiplantae > Streptophyta > Magnoliopsida > Santalales > Viscaceae > Viscum > Viscum album. The sequence goes on from OY728160.1 coordinate 1,385,321,927, forward strand.
TCTTGAGATGGTATTCCCATTTTACTAGAAAAGGATTCAGAGATGAAGGAATGTGTAGACCCCGAATCAAACAACACACTGGAATAATCAGAAAAAACAAACAAAGTACCTGATACAACTTCATTTAATGGCCCGACATCTTCCAAAGTAGTTGCAAAGGATTTTACCACCCCTTTCTGCTTGTATTCAAACTTCTTCCCATCACTCAAGCTCTTTTTCGGACACTCGTTTGCATAGTGACCCATCTCATTGCACTTAAAACATTTCACTAACTATAAATCAAATTTGGACTTACCATCACCTTGATCTTTTTCAGTGCAATCACGAGCCTTATGTACCATCTTACCACATCAGTACCACTTTCCAAAATTCAGAAGACATTCCCCAGCATTCCTTTTACCACATTTATCACAAATTGGAATCTTAGGTTTCATACCGTCAGGCCTTTTTGAAGAATTCATTCCTTTCTCCTACCACCTCGCTCTCTTATTCTGTTGGTTGTTATAGAACACTTGATCATCGGCAAACTCCATTTCCACCTTCTCAGCACATCGAACAAGATTTTCATAACATTTGAACTCATGAGAAGCTAATTCCCTTAGATATTTTGGCTTTAATCCTAATTAAAAACGATTGATTTTACAACTAAGGTCTCATATAAAATTTGGAGCATACCTTTCCAATCGAGTGAACCTTTCTTCATAGGTAGCCACTGAATTTTCCTCTTTCCTCAATTCCAAGAATTTCGTTTCTATCCTAAGTAGAACAGCCTTAGAAAAATACTTCTCAAGGAACATACCTTTGAATTCATCCCAGTCGAGAGAATCAATGTCATCAGCGTCCCTGATATTTTTAACCATCGACCACCCCTGATCTGCCTCGCCCTCCAAACGGTAAATAGAAAGAATAACCTTTTGATTGTCTGAACATCCCATGAAATCGAAAATATTCTTCATTGCTTTAATCCACCCTTCAGCTAGTACAGGGTCAGATGATCATCTGAATGATGGGAGATGGTGCCTTATGAAATGTTCCACCACTGACATGTTCCTCTGCGGTTGATCTGGTTGATCTCGTGCATGGATACCACCACCATTTATCGCTTGAGTCAAATGCGCCATTGCTGCAACAAACTGTTCAGTTCCAATTCCGACCATCTTAGGACGCTGATTTGGAAGGTCATTTCCTTCTGTATGCCTTCCTAGCACTGATTCATTGTTTCCTATGCGGAAAACCATTCTGAACAAACATGTCTTAGATGAAGCAACATGGTAATCTTCAAATGCTATATCATTTCAATTTGACCAAAAAAAATATTTCGACATAATCATTTAATAGAATTCTAACTTCTAAAGTTATCTAAACCAACCTCTGATACCAACTATAAGGCCCTATCCTTAAACCATACTTAATCTTGAGTTATTACAAGATTACACATTGAGGGTCTTTTCAGGTTAAGATTTTTAGAGAATTAGATCATAAAACATGCATTACATTCCACATTTAAACAAAGTGGTTACATAAAAGATAATATTCATTTTTCCCATCAACGAAAACATATTTAAAATAAAACATGGATTCATTCTTAATACGTCCCTGACACTATCATCATATCATGTACCATTCCCTTGACCTATGAAAAAAATTTCAAAAACTTGGGATGGGCATAAAAAGCTTAGTAAGGGTTATAAAAATATGGAAAGGAAACAGGAGCTCATATATACATTAGAATGAAATCATACTTTACCCATAAAATATAAGCACATTAAAATACCTCATCAAATCACGAATAAATCTTAGAAATCATAAGATATAAAGGTAACTTGAGGCATTCATAACATTCTTACATAGGGCGTAAACCTCTTGGTTACGTTTGGAATGCCCATCACAATATATTCCCTAAATCTCTTCAGAGAAACCTTAACGTTTAACTCCTTCACGTTACCCAATGCATTAGAGAGCTATATCGGGCTCACCCACCCTTATATTATCATGGAACCACCTGTATTCATAACAATTCCCAAGAACCATAACATAATCGTACCACATAATACATGCATAAAGAAAAAATAACATTTCCACATTTCAATCACAAGACATCAATACAACACATTGATATAAAAAACATTATGAAAACCATTTTCAATACCAAAATAAAAGTAAAGTAAAACATGGTATTTATTTTTATTTTAAAAAAATGCTATGGCTTGTAGAAGAAGCCCAACCTCAAATAATGGTCACAGCGGTGGAGAAGTCGTTGTCGCCGCATACGTTCGACGAAAACATTCCCTTTTGTCATTTAGTAAACGCTTCGTATAAAAATGATTATTTTTGAATAAATGTAAAAGTCAAAGGGGTTTATACACCGTATAAAAGAATGTTGTGTATAAAACAAAATATGCCTCAATTAATGGAGATTGAGATGAAGTCCTATACCTCGTATCTGAATTGACATGATCGTTCTCTAATCTCCTGAATAATAAACTTGAGTTAATTTATACTTTTTTAAGAACCTTTTTCAAGTACATTATTCCTTTTATATCACTTATTTCCATGTCATGAACACTATGTAATTATTTAAGTTAATAACGGTCGTTTTAACGATCATTGGTACTTGATTCAAAAATAAACTCTTTATAATTAAATGTTGTTCATGTATCCATTATATCCATAGTTATACTCATGATGTAGATATCATATATATCATATATATCCAGTATATACATGCATTTATAATATTACATAACGTTTAGAGGTAAGAAATGAAATGCACCGTTCATGGAGAGGTAAGTCGTACGTACGCATGAACGATACTTACATTTCTATTTCGTATTTTATGGAATGCAATCATAATGATATAAAGTTATATTATAATTCCAGTATAATATCATATATAATCGCATTAATTACATCTTTTATACATCCCACATTTGGTATTAAAGAATCAAATCACTTTGAGGGGGTGATAGTCCGCACTTCCTAAAATGAAGATATCACGTTTACTCATAATGGAAACCATAAAGGTATGCCATAAATGAAAAATACAGAAGCTTAAGTAAAACATAAACAAATTATATATCATATATAAATATAGTGAAATCTTAATTTCCACCTTTGAAGGTGTTATATGAGTGTTGAACAATCATCGTTTCGTGAGGCAGAAATTTGCCATCAAGAGAAACAGTATGTTCTTTAACCATTAGATGTAGGCTTGTGTAAGTGTAGCTCGAATAATTCTTATAACAACATCGTAGTATATGTAAGATACTGTTGTTTTTACAAAAGAAAAGAATAAAAAGAGTTTAGGGGTATGGAGAAGAAAAATAAAACATAAGAACACAAGAGAAGACACTGCCTTTAAATCGGGTAACTCTTTTTGGTTTGAGCTCAAAGGCTTCCTTGGGAAGACTTCTGCCCAAGGTGAGGCTTCTAGGAGTCATAGAGGGATGTGGAGAGACAAAATGGGTAGGGGTTGGCCGAGCCAATGGCTATGGAACTGTGGGTAAGGTGGTAGAGGTGGGGGCCTTTTATAAGAGGAGAGGAGGGGCACTCGTGGAAAGTTAAGAAAAGATACTTTTTTATAAAATGATTTTCAGATATAAAAGGTCCCACAACTATAAATTTCTAGGATAAAGTGACATGTGTTAGAAATCCACCCATAAAATAGGTTTTTTACTAGTTTAGGTCTTAGATTTTACATTATATTTTCATTTATTTAAATTGTTAAATAATGAGGTAATCACTACATCATCATTATGTCATAAATAATTTATTTTATTTAATGTCTAAAAATTATAAAAAATATATCATGATTTAGGAAATATTTTTATATTTCTAATGAATATTTATAGTCAAAACTAGGACTTTTATAACCCCATGTAAAAATGGTTTTAGTAAAACAACTCATGTTTGTGTCATTTTTACTTTTACATTAAATAAAAAGCATTAATGTCTTTATCTTACCCATGTGGCTCCATGGGGTCCCAAATATTGACCCATTTATTTTATTGGTAAGCCATGAAACATCCAATAAGGGTATGACATGTGTCTAGGTCGTTTCATATTATTAAAACAATTTTTTTACCTTAAACTACACTAATTACTTCTAATCACGTTTAAAAACTTAAAATTTACTATTCACCAAAAACTTATTTTAATCCCATTGAACCACATTTTACTTCTTTATGACAACCATTTATGTCGGATTTTTGAAATTCAAAACAAAAAGGTCATAAAATTTCATTTAAACGAAAAATCTGTTTTTTAAGTACCACTTAGTGGTTTCACTATTCATCAAAAATTGATGTTTTTCAGAAAAATACCAAAACGTCACTCGAAGCTATATTTGATATTCTGAATTCAAAAATGATGTATATTTTAAAAAATTCAAAAAATATAAGTTAAATTAATTAATTTAATAATTAATTCCCACTGTCTGAGCAAATAGCGTGTTTTTATGAAACAATAAGTATCAAAAGGTTGACACTAGTTTAAGTCCAATTTCAAAGTGAAATTAATTCCAACGACCAATATTGGATGAAATGGTAGAAATATATTCTATTTAAACTTTAAAACCAATTAAAAATATAATCTAAACATATAACTAAATTATATGAAAATGAAGTTTTGATGTAAAATGAATTATTTTTCACTATTCATTAAAAAATGAACATTGTCAGAAAAATACCAAAAAATTATCCAGTGTAAATTTCAATGTTACAATAATAAATACTATGTTTATTTTGACAAATAGATCTTATAAAATTATCAAAAGTTTTATTTAAAATGGTTTTCCATCAAAAGGCAGTAAAACAGTCTTTTAAAAATATTAGTGTATTCCAAGCTTAAGATTGGATTTATTCTCATTTTAAGCCTCTAAAACACTATCTAATTCGTTAGTAGACATAGATAAAAATATATATTATTCATTACTTACTTGAGATGTTACATCTATAAGTATAATAACAATTAATAATATAATATTTGTTTTAAAAACTATTTTATGACAATGTTGACACTATTTGGTAATTGATTGTTGTGAAAATCATAACAGCTTGATTAGTTCGAAAAACGTTAATGAAAGCAATAATAACATTTCATATTAACCTGTAAAATTAGTGGAATTCATATAAAGTCTCAAATTACATATATTTGGGTATTTATAACATCAATTATGGTAATATATCATTAATAAGGTAATTACTGCATCCTCATTGTGTCATAAATAAAATAAATTATATAGTGTAAAAAAATTATAAATAAAATACCATTATGTAGAAAAAATATCTATCTTTGTAATTCATATTTATAGTCTAATTTATCTTATTTATAACCCTATATTGAAAATTTTTTAGTTATTAAACATTGATTTTAATTCTTCTAACTCTTCTTTAAATAAAATAATAATAAGTGTCCTAATCTAATCCAAGTGAACCTAAAGGGTAATAATTTATTCGGAAGGTTGTTTTTGGTCGAATTACACTTATCCAATAGAATTAAAACATGTTTTAGGGTAATAATAATATCATTTTGCCCTTAATTAGCCTATTTACATTTAACCATGGTAAATGAAATTAAAAAGTTAATATTCACCAAAAATTATTTTTATCTTACTGAACCACATTTTACTCCTTGATATTAACCGTGTCTCTCTGATTTTATAAATTTGACTCACAGAAGTGGTAAAATTAAGTTTTATGTACAATTGAAAATGCTCCTATGAGGTTGGTAAAAGACGGTGAAAAGTTCAATAAAATTTTTATATATCTAAAATTAGTATAAAATGACTCCAATGAATTACATTGAACTTATTATGTATCAATTTTTGTCTAAATTAATTTAAATAAAATAAATAATTATTTAAATAAAAAGTCGGTTTTTAAATAGTAACCCAGTGTTTTCACTATTCATCAAAAATTGAAAGTTTTCAGAAAAATACCAAAAATTCACCCTAGGCTAATTTTGATATTCCGAATCCGAAAATGAAGTCCATTTTGAATGATAAATTTTATAAAATTTCAAAATGTGGGTATTACTATTCATAATGGCTAGTTTATATAATATTTTAATAGCATATCGTTGTTTTGTGAAACTCGGTATTGCGTACAACACACACTATCATGGAAGGTCGTGATTGCGTGTTAAGAAAGCCTTGTCAGGGTTGTGTGTAGTGCAAGATTACTTTTTTGTGTATAATAGAATCCAACCATATTTCATTTATACATTGTATATATATATACACACACACACACACACTCAATGTTGCATAGAATAACTTCTATCAAACGAACATGAAATTTTGTGTAACGCGGCCCAAAAATAGTGTTGTGTATACTGCAAGCTAATATGGTGTTGCGTATAGTACAAGATAATCTTGGAATGGAATACAACATATGATTAAAATAAATTAAAAAGAATATATGTCATAAAATCTCGGGGTGTTACATTTTACCCCCCTTAAAATGAATTTCTCCCTCGAAATTCATCGGGGTTATAAATTGTTAACTACTTAAAAGTTTCTTTAATAGGAACCCACAACGTAAAAATGAGTACTAATACTTAATTATAAAAACTAAGTATGAAATGTAACGGTTACCCAAATTAACTCATCACTGGGTTTCAAAAAATGAGAACATAGGTGAAAATATGGATATGGAAGAAAAATATAACCATCAAGTTCTGATGGAGAGTGGTAGAGGACAAGGCTATTAAAAAGCCAACAATCACAAAGCCATAAATTTGTGATGAACTCAGGTACCATCTGATTCATCAGATGTGAGGACACTAGGACAACATTTTTGGTATTCAAGATCATTTCGCTAAAGTTGAAGAATTTGAATTAGAAGAAATACTTACTTGATTTTGGTACAATCTTACCGTTGATCGTGCCTTGAACAATTTCCACTTCACATCATAAAAAAATGAAGTTGAATTTTTATTTTGAAAAGTGTTAACAAATCATGCAACAGAATATTAGGTCATTCTATCTATCTCAAACATAAGGTTAGGAAAAGTTATAAGTCCATATTATGGTGAGATTAATCGTATATGGTTCCAAAAATGGGCATATACTTCATCTATCACATCACTTAATAAAATAAAACTATTTTCTACTATCCAGGGACTTCCTGTAGGCCAGTGGTATGTGATAAAGGCTTTTTTCACTTCGGTTGTGGGATCAATTCTCGCATCCTTGTCTGAAGCGACAGGTTGTCTCCCGTCCTGCAGGTTGTCCCTTTTTCTAAAACTACAATATTATAACATTCTAGAAATAATATCAAAAAAGTTCTATCCTTAAACAATACTATCTGATGTCTAACATAATCTATTCCAATATTTAGGCTTACCCAAACTCACAGTATAAGGAAAAATATTGATAGAGATGTCATCTACCAAGCATGAAAATATCATCATTTATCACCATATATCATAAGATGTGTCTTGTTGGTCACATTCCAAACATTTGAATACCTTAATCATGTATTCTCTTAAAAAATGAATACCCATTGAACCTTAGTGAAAACATGAATTCTCTCAAAAGTAGACTCCATCCACATTCCAAAATCCCAAAATTTCGATATACTCAAACTATTATATCACTTTGTCCTTATATCAGACATGAGCTCATGAATACTATCATACATATTATTTTCTCTTTATCCCTTCTTTATGAGCATTTCATCTTCATTCCAAAAATATTTCAATCACTTTTCATGGTTACGGGTGCCATAAAATTATTGAAAACCACAATGGACCAATACATAGATATTCCAATATACCATAAAAGTAACTCAACAACATTATTATTGAATATGACTACCTAAAAACTTCAATACATCCTCATCAATGATTTTCATGGAATAATTCCATCCTTGATTTAGTAGTAACCTCTCAGGTCATGAAATTGAGTTGGGTAATGCCAATGTTCTCCAAAGATAAGACATTGAACACCATAACAGTCTGTCACTCTATGATCCTTCTGTCCACATAGATAAAATCTTCCCCTCATTTTGATGTATTCATCAAGGATCTTCTTCCATTCTTTAGAGATCTCAATATTCCTTTCCCTATGCTCATCACCATTCTAATATGCATAACTGTTTATCTTCCTCTTATTTGATGAATTAGGAATAACACTAAAGTTCACCTTGTTAATCATATATCGTGATGACTAATTTGGCATAATCACTAAATATTTTTTTCTTGGAATTACGTAATTTTGTTTCTCATAGACTCCAAATTTTCCATTGTATTCAATGTTGACCCAATTCCTTCGGGTTCCCTCCATTGACTAAAACAAAAAACCATGGTGTAAGAAACCGTTAAAATAACAAGGAACCGCATAATCATAAAAATTCACTTATGGGATGTATAACATATCACATATTCTTTAATCCATGACATGCCAGGTTCAACCTAGGTTATTCATGATTGTCAAAATAATTCTAGGACTATAACTTATAGTTATAATAATCATTTGGGACATCCCTAGACATATCTTAGAAATATCTCTAGGGATCTCACATAAGTTCTCGCATACTAGTTTTCAAAGATTAACTAAATCATTCCTATGATACCAACTATAGAGACCCAAAGCATGACGTACATAGACATTACATTACATTTTTCGGAATACTTAATACATAACAAAAACAGACACCAGAGGACCGTAAGAGTTTAGTGTCTTTGGAAACTTGGAAAATAATCTTCTAATCTTGGTGAAAGATCTTCAACATCTCCCCTAAAGTTATTCCAATTTATTACCTAAAAACCATTCTTTATCTCCTGGGGAAAAGAAAACATGCAATGGGTGAGCTTAAATAGTTAGTAAGGGTAATCATGGAAAAAATAAATCAGACCATATACATTTGAACTTCAAAACATGATCATAAATTTTAAACATTAAAATCATGAGTTGTGAAATAAATCTTGGAATTATGTAAGGAATAGATCATAAAGGAACATCAATCATGATAAAATAGCATGGGTATAAAACATTTAATTGTGGAAAACCATTAAGCACATGATATGATTTCCATAGTAGCTAAGGCATTCAGCCAAGACCATCTTAGTGGACAAAGTCCCTTTCTAAATCGAGTGCACTCCTCGTTCCAGTCCTGTATCACTGAACTGGATTAACATACCATTCCAACAATGTCTATATAATGAGATATAAATCTTTACCCAATGAAATTTATGGAGATATAGGTACCACCCATCTCATAATGAAATCATTGTTACTTGTGCCACAAAATAAACATAAATCATTCATCATAACCAAGTGAATAAAATGGGTTGCATAAAAATCATCCCATCGTAATGTAATCCATATAGAACGAATGGATATCATTTCATCATAAGAAGAATCAAACCATGTACATAATTGAGTGATTATACTTGAAACATAATTATACAAAATAATTTCATCTTATATGGAAAATAGTTTTGACAAAACACTTAAAATGAATTTTTGAGGAAAGTATCCTTTCTTCTTCAAAATCATTTTATTTTCACAAAATGCCATTCAATTTAAAAACAAAGGATTTGGTTGAATATAGTAATGAAATATTGTAGAGGAAGCTTCATGAAAATAAGGTATTATGAAAACGTAAAAATCCATTCCCGCCGTATAAGTTAAAAAACATTCCTCTCGTACTTTTGCTGGAAAAGTCAAAAAGTACCTTATATGGTAAACAAAATAAATATTCCTTCCATAACACAAAGTATAATTAAAAGAGGGGTAAACATGACTTTAAACATACATGGAAGAATATTAAAAACTTTATGAAAATCATTTTTATGGACATGGATGAAAAATAAAACCCCAGTAAATACTTATGAATAAACAATCTCGGATAAGAACGAGATAGCAATAATTATCCCTTACCCTAGGTCTGATATGCTTCATACATATCCGAACCTCCTATAAAATGATTTAAATAATTTCAATGAATTATTATAGAATCATATTCATTTTTATGTTATCATATATGGTTCTATTATGACTTTATATAACCCATTCTTTTGTAAATTCCATGTTAAAGTAGTGTTTTGGGTAAAATCGTTTTATTTATCGTACATGTTTGGACTTGTTGTTCTTGATATTATTATTACTTATATCATTATTTAATTACTAACATAATGTAAATAATGATTTATATATCATATATATTCAGTATATATATAAAGATAGATAAATGAAATGAAATACACCATTCATGGAGACGGTAGGCCGTACATACGCATGAATGCTATTTTCCATTCCTTATTGAGTTGAATGAAAGTAAGTAGATGAGACACACACACACACACACACATATATATATATATAAATAAAGTATCTTTATGATTTCATATATTTCATTATTATTGACTATATATACTTTATAATCATTCTTGATTGGTTAACATGGAGAATGAATCTAATCGCGTCGTGGAGACGGTAATCCGTATGTACTCATGAGCGATGATATCATTCCTAGAATTATTGAATTGAATTTGAGTGGATGATATAATATCTCAGAATCATTATAATTTTTGATAACTATATATAGTTATTATTTACACCATTATATCCATCCAAGTAAGGTGGTGGTGGAAAACAGATTACCCCACGGCGTGGAGACGGTAATCTGAACGTACGCACGCGCGGTGATTTCATTTTCCGTATGATGTATAGAAGGTTAAATGAGGTTTTTTCATATTTATAATAACATATAAGTATATTATTGATACTTATGTTATTAATTTATAATGAAACAACTAAAGAATAATAATTTGAAGAAGAATGAAACGTGAACGAATCGGTAGAAGAGATTACCTCTTCTTCGACACACCTCTTTTAAGCATCCTCTTAAGGCACCAGAGTTGGTCTTTTGAGGAGACCTAAACCTCTATAATTTTTATAGGGAAGTTTAGAAGGTAAATTTTAATAGGTTGGCTGAGCGTGAAGGCTCAAAATTGTGTTAAAGGAAGAGGGAGGAGTTTCCCTTTTATAAGGGAGGAGAAGGGAACCTTAGGAAAAACATAAAATATTTTTTTATAATAAATTCATATTCGGTTTATAATAGCTCAAAATTGATTTATTTTGATTATAAAGTGGGTATGGGTCGAAATAATCTCAAACAATAGGTTTTAAATAACTATAGGTTTCTATTTTGACCTTGTCATTTAGATTTAACTCTATGTTAAATAATTTATCTTTTACCGTGTCTTCTTGTTTTCTTACACTATATGGTTAATAAACATACAATAAAAATACAAACTAACCCGAAGTGGTTAATTATTAATATATATGACCTTATAAAAGTTATTTGGCCGAGCCTTAGATTTTTAGGAATAGAATAACAATTAATAATATAATATTGGTTTTAAAAACAAATTTATGTCAATTTTGACACTATTTGGTAATTTATTTTTGTGAAATTCATAACATATTAATTAGTAAGAAAAAAGTTAGTTAAAGAAATAATATCATGTCATATTAAGCTATAAAATTAGTTTAATTCTTAGAAAGTCTCAAATTACATTTATTTGGGTATTTTTAAGATGAATTATTGTAATATTTCATTAATAAGGTAATTACTCAATCATCATTGTGTCACAAATAAATTAAATTATTCAATGTATAAAAATTATAAATAAAATAACCTTATATAAAAAATTGTTTTAGCTTTCTAATGAATATTTATAGTCGAATTTATCATATGTATAACCCTATATTAAATTTTTTTTAATTATTAAACATTGATTTTAACTCTTTTAACTCTTCTTTAAATAAAATAATAACAAGTGTCCTAATCTAATCCAAGTGAACCTAAAGGGTATTATTTTAATCCTAATGTTTTTTGGTCTAATTACACTTATAAAATTGAATTATTACATGTTTTCATTTAATAATAATATCATTTTTACCCATAATTACCCTATTTACTTTTAACAGAGGAAAATAAAAGTAAAAAGTTACTATTCACCAAAAATTATTTTTTCTTATTGAACCACATTTTACTCCTTGATATTAACCACGTCTCTCGGATTTTTGAAATTCAACTCACAGAAGTGGTAAAATTATGTTTTATGTACAATTGCAAATGCTCCTAGGTGGTGGGTAAAAGACGGTGAAAAGTTCAATAAAATATTTATATATCTAAAATTATTATAAAATGACTCCAATGAATTAAATTGAACTTATATAAGTATTATGTATCAATTTTGACCAAAAATAAATTTAAATAAAATAAATAATTATTTAAATAGAATGTCATTTTTTAAATTGTAACCTAGTGTTTTCTCTATTCATCAAAAATTGAATGTTTTTAGCAAAATACTAAAAACCCACCCTAGGATAATTTGGATATTCTGAATCCAAAAATTAATTCTATTTTGTAAGATAAAATTTATTAAATTTCAAAAAGTTTGTGTTAATATTCATAATGGCTATTTTATATAATATTTTAATAACATATCGTTGTTTAGTGAGACTCGGTATTGCGTACAACACACACTATCATGGAAGATCGTGATTGTGTGTAAAGCAAGCCAAGTCAGGGTTGTGTGTAGTGAAAGATTCCTTTTTTTGTGTATAATAGAATCCAAACATATTTCATTTATATATTGAATATATATATATATATATATATATATATTCACTCAATGTTTCATAGAATAACGTCTATCAAACTAATTTGAAATGTTGTGTAACACGATCCCAGAATAGTGTTGCATATACTGCAAGAGAATATAGTGTTGCGTATAGTACAAGATAATATTGCCATATCGTACAATAGAAGATATGAAATAAATTAAAAAGAATATATCTCATAAAATCTCGATGTGTTACATGTTCTATGTTTATATGGTTAAATAATTCCCTAAAATTAGGAAAATGATCATGAAAAAAACATTATCTTATTACATATATATACAATGAATCAAATATTGTTTTAAATCATCACATATTTATAGATTTGAGAGCCTTATAATTCCATTTATCATTCTCATTACTGTGATACTATATCGTTAACAAATTCTATAGTTATTTTTTCTTTTATACCATTTATAAATCTTCATTTCCCACATATCTTAACCCACTTAGAAACAAAATTTTGTCTTATTCTAGATGACCTTTTTATTTCTCTTCCACTATTTTTATGATCATGTTTTATTAACCCTTTTATGATGTTGTTTTAAAAAAACTTAATTGTAAAACAGTAGATTACAAATATCCTTATAAAATAACAGTGACACAATTTGTTGAAGGTGGGGAGAATGTTATCCCCACCCCAATATTTTAAAACAATAAAATTGGGTTCAACATCTTATATGAAACACATCATACATCATAAAAACACACAAAATATATTTTATTACATTTAATCGCTTAGATTGGTTGTGAAACACACAACGATGATTCCTAATGAACTAAAATATAGATTATCACTATATAATAGTTGTTAAAGATGAATTTAACAATAATAAAAACTAAATTCTAAAATATATACTAGATTATTAGTTAGAAATAATATTATATAATAATAAGCTAATAGAAATCTAAATACATTATAAAAAACTATATTTTCCTAAAAATGACTTTTTCTCTCTTTTCAAAAATTAAATAAAATTATTTTTTATAATTTTCAAAAAATAATTAATAAAATGAGATTCAATTTTCAAGTATCACAATGGAATTATCATTTGGTTATTTTTTAGTTTTATAAAAAAGCTAAATTTTTTTAAATGGTGAAAAATACTAATTTATATCGAAAACAAGATTTTCATTTAAATAATCAAAAAGGATAAAACTATTTAAAATATTTTTTGTGTCTTCCTATCATTTTATGAATTATTTTTTACAAATAAATTAATGTTTTTTGATGGAATTCATTTCCCACTATTACAATGCACGTTTCTTCTCATACATATAAATTACACTCGCCTTTGTAGAACATTTAAAATTTACAACTACATAACCATAATGATCTTATTACTTTAGTTCTATTGGAACCATGAAATCATAATCACCAGTACATATGTGGATGACTATATCTCCTACCATGGTATCTAGGAATGACACCTTTCATAGAAACATCATACATATTAATTATCTTCTTAACCTGATAGAAATGAATCCTAAAAAATAGTAAGCCCAGATGTGTGTAAGGGTAAAAAAGGGCGATATGAAAGCTTAATCATGAAGACGAGGGTATAAGAACATGATCATAAAAACATAATATCAAACCCTTTATATCAAATATCCTAATCAAGAGTCATGGAATCCATATTGGTTGTCTATAAGAAATGAATAATAAGAGACTCTTGAGTAAATGCCATGAAAGAATAATACTGGAATATGTTATGGAGTTTTGGTAGAAAAATAAATGTATAAAATGATTTCAAAATCATTAATATCTTACAACCGTGTTTATCTTAGTATAATGGGTTCACTCTGAAAAACATTTTAGTAGTCAAGTTTCACTCCTAAAATAAACTTATCGGAGAATGTCATTAACTATATCGTGTTCACTCCCCATTCTATCCATGCCTATCTCATGGTATATTAATATTTTCCTAAGTATTTTTTTGGAGATATAGGACCATCCCATATCATAATTAAATCCTATATATGTGTTTAATAATATCATAAAAAGTTATCATATCATAACCCATGAAATGAAAAATAGGTATCCTAATCCTTTAATCATATCATATCCTATGTGAATGAGCTAGTTTTCATCCTCATTTAATCTTTTAAAACCCCTATAAATTTTTTTCATTAATAGTAAGGATTCGTGGTATTACCCATGAATAAGAAATGAGTTTCATTAATAACATTCCACCAAAATTTGACCCATTCCCTAAATGAATGTTAATGGTATTCATTGATCTTATCGAAAGTAAATAATAGGTAACACAAAAATATGTCATCTAAGAAGGTAAATAATATTGAATGACCTTAATAAAATGTTCTTGATGTGACTATCCATTATTATATGACGTATTATTATTAAAACATAAATCAAATTTAAAAAAAAATTCATCAAAAACGTCTTTCAAAACTTATAATGGAACCTTTAAAATCCATTTTATACACCTTTTACAGCATAAATATTTTCAAAGTATTTTTTCATTAAAAATAATCCTAAAATATCATTTAGAAATGATTTTGAATTTTTTTAAATACATTTATTTTAAATAAGATATATTTCCGATAAAAGAGATAAATGAGGTCATATTATCTTAAAAATGAATTCCAAATTTTCTTATCTTAAGTAGAAAATAATGTAAAAATGGTACCAATAAAAGAATATTTCAGGAATTACCATATTATCAGATAAATCCTAAAATTATTGAGGTATGGAACATAATATTTCCTCAATTGAAGCATAATCAATAATAATATCAATAAATGATGACCATGTAATAATAAATTCTATCCACATTTGAATCTTGGAATGAAAATACACATGAAATAATAAAATTAAATGAAGATTAAAATATCATTATATTAATTATTTTCATGATATAACATTTAAAATGGAATTATATGCACCTCGTAAAAGAATATAGGTGCATAAAAAAAGATGTATCTCAAAGAAGAAAAAATGAAGAAAAAATTACCTAATTTATTCTATAACATTTTAACCATAAAAACCCCAATGAAATTGATATCATTAAATGGATTTCTAAATAACCATATTTTTATGTATAATAATCATATAATACCCTCATTGTAATTATATTGACCACACAATAGAAACGAATGGTTAATAAGGTATAAGTCTTACAAAAATAAAACTTATTTTAGAAATCCTCATCCATAATTTATTGACTCTTATCATAATCATTAAAAAATAATAATATTATATATATATAGCGAATATACTAAATTATCATATTAAATTATATAATATCATATAAGAGTTTATTATTAACATTTATTAATTTTTTATCATCAATTCAAAATCAATGTGATGTTTAGTATAATATCTATTTGTTTCTAAACGTTTTTTAATATGTAATATTTTTTCCACATAATTGTTATATAATTTAGTCGTATAATTATTGATTAACATGATATAAATTTCATAAAAAATTAATATATATTTTTTTTAATAATCTATAAAATATTGAAAATGGAAAAGATAGACATTGTTCATTGAGACGGTAGGTCATATGTACGCTACAACTATGATTCTGTTTTCATGGAATATTGAATGAATGAAAAAAAAGTAAATGATATATATATTAATCAAAATTAAAATTGAACTATTAATTAATAGATATCATATATTTCTATTAAAACCATTATTAATACTTACCTTGTAAAGCATCAAGGAATCACTTAGCGTTGAGGAGGTGGTAGTTCACAAGTCCATAAATGATGTTATCATATTCCAGAATAATGAAAATATTGAATTTACGTGTTATATAATAATTATAGAAGAACAATTACATTATAAATATCATATGTATCATTCATATATATCATTTCCATTATTATTCCAAACTTTTAGAGGTGGTAATTGATGAACTAACAATATCAGTTCGCGAGGTGGTGGTCCATCATAAACAAAAATGATGATTGTGTATTCCATTTGATGGATGTGTGTGATGGTTTATGTCTTATAATAAACATAATAACAAATAATGTGATTGAATATAATTATTTAATTACATAATAATTATATAAAAATAAATTAAGTTGTTTGAGTAATAAATAAATACAAAACAATCATTGATAAAAATTACCTCTTCATCATGTATATCATTTTGGTTTTCAGCAAAGGAAATCATTTGTTGAATTTTAGTCCAAATTCACATATTGAGGATGATGTTAGGTAATTTAAAATGATATTTGGATAGTTATTTTACCATCCAAATGGCTTTTTAGGTGTGACTAATTGTGGGGATGGGGTGTCTTCTCTTTTATAGCGGAGTGTGTGTTGCATTCTCGTAAATACAAAAAGGTAAACACTATTGATAGTAATAATCTATGAAATGTCACTTTAATAAAGTTCCATTACTTATTGAAGATTATTAATGGTTTAAATATTTCAATCCAATGTATTTTGGACAATAGGGGGGTTGCTTTTACACCTTATATCTTATGTTTAACCATGAAGTAGTCTAGTTTTTAACTTAGTATCTTTAATTAATTTTAGTTATTTTAAATAATCACATTGTTAAAAAAATAATTTGTCCTTATTAGACATTCTAAATTATCATATTCAAATATATTGAATCCATTTTTCCAAATTACAATCACATAAGTTTCATAAATTATTTTAAAATAAATCTCACACACAAGATGAGACGATGAGATTTTAACGTTGAAACACTCAAATATTTGAAATGATTTTATATCCCATTTCATTGTAAAAATAGATTCAAAACATGGATTAAAAAATATATAAATGATCTAAATAAAGATTTATACCAATTTGGAATATAATTTAACATATTAAATAAATTATAAGAATATATAATTTTCAATTAAAATTTTAAACTTTCCCCATTTTGGTTAAATAGAAACAGTTTAAAAAATCCCTAATTTTCACCTTAATATAATTCTAAAATTAAGAATTCAAAAAAACGTTTAATTAATAATTTTTTTTAAAATTTTAAAAAATTAATTTTATTATTGATCATAGAATGATATTAAATCATTTATTTTAATGTAATTTTATTTTTCAATATATAAATGAATTATGAAAATATATATATTTAATTATCAATATGTTATATATATTTCTAAAATCATTATAAATCATATTTTAAAAGTGGATATTGATATTTATTTTACTATGTTTAATGAATATGTAATAAATGTCTAGTTTAACTAATTATAATAATAATATTATATTTTTCATGTTAAGATGATGGTGTGTGTATCACATGCTTAACTTGATGTAGCATAAAGCGAATGTTTTCCATGGTATAGAGTGAAACAATAAACACAAAATATATTTAATTTGTTAGATAAAATTTCATTAAAATTCATTGTGTTACATTCAACACCCCTAAAATTAATTTCACCCCCAAAATTCCTCATTATTATTAAAAAAATGGGAATAATTATGCCTCATCATATCATTGAATTTTGGCATATATACTTCTAACGAGTGTTTTACCCCATAAATTTTGACTTTATGAGTGGTATTGGTTCATAAAATATCCTCTATATGATTCAAAATTTCAAAAGGTTATTGCTCATAAGAAATAGTTTTCTCCAATGATATTACCTCAGTTATCAGTAAATTTAATTGATTTAGTACGTACTTCCTCGAGAGAGATACAAGAAAAACATCATAAAATCAAAAGAGATTTTTTGTATCCTCTATTTGATAGGCTAATGCCCTGATATGATAAAGAATTCAATAGAACCGATATACCTAGTTAATAGTTTCCCTTTCTTCTAAAATCCCATAACCAAATTTGAGGTAAGGAATTTTAGAAAAACATTGTCACAAACATAAAATTATAGATCATTCTAACAAATATCATAATAACATAAGCCCCTATTGAGTTTCCTTGATATGTTGCTGAATGGTTATATCCTTCTCATCCATTTCATGAATGATCACCGCACCAAATATCTTTATTTATCGATCATCAATCTAGTATATTGGATATATTCGTTTTATACATAAAGTGACTCATAAGGATCCATATTTATGATTGAGTGACTGATAATATTGTACGAAAACCCAAATAGTGGAAGGTGTTGATCTTATCCACTCGTGAAATCCAACGAACAAGATCACAACATATCCTCTTATGTTTGAGTTTTTCATTAATATTAACCATATGTATGAGGATGATAAGATGTGATAAAACACAATTCTATATCATGGTGTTTCAACAAAATTCACCAGAACATTGAGGAAAACTTTAGATCCCAATTATAAGTATTGCAATTTTGTTTTCTTTGAAAACTTATAAATTTCATAATATATATACTATTAAGATGATCCAGCGATACAATTCTCTAATAGTGATATTTTATGATGAATTTTTAAGGCGATCGAATGGCACCCATATAGAAATATTCCCCATAGAGGTTTTAGTGAGTCCAATTAACATATCCCTATTGATGTTCTTCCATTTCTATTTTGGTATGGGTAATGGATTTAACATCCCCGTTGACTTTTCCTTTTCATCCTTGAAATTTTCAAAAACCAGGTACCTAAATAAAAAATCTTGAATATCTATCTTTATTCCATCCAACTAAAATTATTCATTCATGAGAGTATACATCTTCATACTTCATGATGAATAACTAATTATGAACATGGAGAATCCTCCAATAGCTCCTTCTCCAAATATAGTATGGTCATAATACATAAAATGTTCTTGAACATTATAATTCCATAAAAATAAAGGTCAAACTTGGGAACATTAATAACATTATAAAATATTTATACATATTCCTTATATACCATATTATTCTTCACATAGATAGAAATTTTAAAAAAAATTATGAATGATAATATTCTTCCCTGTCCATATTTATTTTTGGTCCCATATTTGAAAATATATAAATAATGGATATTTTGTGGTCCTCATCAGGAATAAACTAGCACGATCCTTCTAACTCAAAGCATCGGGCACATTTTTCACTTTCCCATGGTGGTAACATATTCAGTAGTAAAAATAATTTTTCATCTCTAACCATCTTCCTTGGTACATTATTATTTCCTTCTATGGGAATATATACATCAATCATGTATAATCAGAAGTATATATCACACTTTTCTCTATAAAGATAATTCCTATATATATTTAATGCAAAAAATAACACAACCAACTCCAAATCATATTTTTGGTAATTTTTCTCATGAATAATAATTTTTTTTGGGGCATAAAAAATATCTATGTTATTCTTAGATAAGAACACATCCCAAACCCTTTAGGGATTCATCAGTATAGATTAAAAACCCTTCACCACTATAGAGTAAAGTATACACTGGTTCAAAAAAAATATTCTCTTCTGTTCCATGAATTCTTTCCCACATTCATCGATATAGAGGTTTCTCAAACCCATCAATATTTACTTAGTCAATGAATTGGATAGTGGTGAGACATTCTACCCAAACTAAGGATACTATTTAACTGAATATAGAAACCCACAGATCACTTTTTCTATGGTTGGTTTGGTTCATGGTTCATTAGCTTCCATCATTGAAGTACCCACTTCTATACCCTATATTGAGATTATATGACCTAAAAATGAAACATTTAGTAACCAAAATTCTTATATTGTTTTTTTCATTCAATTTTCCATAACACTAGGTTTTAGTAAATTTATCAATTGGTTTTCATGATATTCCATCCACATTGAATATATAAGAATATCATTTATAAATACGACCATAAATTGGTCAATGTATTATCTAAAATCACTATTCCAAAAATAATTTAAGATAAAATTAGAATTGGAAAAACCAAAATTAATCATTATAAATTCTTATTTTACACACCTTTTATATAATGTCATCTTGATTATATCCTCCTTATTCATTATTGAATGATTTTATTCATAATAAAGTTGATTTTTTGAAAAATATTGAGCTCCATATAGTTGAATAAACCAGTCATCAATACATGGATGTGGGTACAATTTTTTGATCATGATTTTATTTATATCTCTAGAATAAATAAATATTCATATTGATCAAACATTATTTTTAACTAAATGTATAGTTTCACCCAATGGTGAAACCCTTGGATGAATGAATCACATTTCAATGTTTTATTTTATTTTCTTCTCTAATTCCTGTAACTCAATTGGGTTCAATCTATATAGAGTCATTAAAATTTTTGTGTATCCCTGTGTGCGTTATATTGAGAAATAAAATTCAAATTTTTGTGGAAGTATCCGAAACTATTATAGAAAATACATCCCACAATATTGTGAAAAATATGAATATAATCATGTCATGTATCTACCCAACTATTTGAGATAAACAACACTTCAGAATGTGAATTATGATATATAAACTGGATTTAGTCTCCATACGATGTTCATTCTTATATTTATATTGATAGTGATCATATGTGGTTTGAAATATCAAACATAACATCCCTTCCTCAACGATTTATGTTCTATTTATACAGAGTAAGATAATCCATGCCTAATATGTCAACAAATTCAAATTGATGAAGATTGAAAATATTCTTAGGGAGCACGTTCACATAATCGTTAGGTGGATATTAATCTTAGATATGAGATACAATACTTGTACCATTTTATTTATCTATATATAATTCCACACTCTCATTTTCATGGAATACCCATTTGACTTATACTTGACTCCATCCACAATATCAACTTTTATTGAACAATTCACAATATTTGCATAGCTACTAATGTCTCCTATATAAAATACCCTTCTATGAATTTGATTTTAAACATCAAAGAATAATTCATATTTTCGTTTAGGTTGGATGATAATACTAGAAGTGTGCCTCCAATGTCTTGTAAAATTGTACTCCTAGGTACCAATAGATTAATTATAGATTTTCTTTTATATGATAATATCTTTCTCGATATTCAATCATAGAATATGAGGAAATTAAATATTGGAAAATATAGTCTTCAACTTTTCCATGTTTGTGGATTCTATTTCATCATGTTTCCATTTAATTATTCATTATATTCCAGGACTAGGATACATTACCCTCTAAATGATAAAAACAATAATGAATTTCTCATGTTTGAAACACTAATGAATGGAAAATTCCATAGAATTGGTTCCGATCAATTTTTAAGAAGTAGGTGGATTAGAAGACCCACTGAAATATGGTTGAAATATAATGAATGACTATATAGAACATTGTACCTTTATTT
This sequence comes from Viscum album, assembly GCA_963277665.1. Classification (NCBI taxonomy): domain Eukaryota; kingdom Viridiplantae; phylum Streptophyta; class Magnoliopsida; order Santalales; family Viscaceae; genus Viscum; species Viscum album. The sequence goes on from OY728160.1 coordinate 1,385,343,774, forward strand.
ACACATTTGGATGCTTAGTATGATTTATATCATAATAATTCTATTTGAGAATAATAATGAGGTTCTTAATTCCATATCCCATAACATTTATATTTTAAGGGGAAAATCATTGTTTTTTCATTAAATTATGAATTAATTCGGTCCGTTTAAGTTCAATCACTGACTAAAGACATGATAATAGTGTAAGAAACAACAATCATAGTGGGAAAACACATAATCAGGGAATAAATTATATGATATATAAATTATATAACCTTATTTAAACAATTATTTCAGTGGTTTATCCTAGTTAATTCATTGTGAACATGTATTTAAATTATTCATGATGTTTTGTGAATATTACATCTATTTATTGAGAATATCCCCCATGAGTGTCAAATGAGGTTTACAAAAAGGACCATTTTCATACACAATTCCATAATCAAGTTCATCTAAATATATTTTTCTTGGGGTTTTACCCAAATGTAATTCTGTTATAGAGCCAAAAACACGTGTGGTATCCAGAAAGATATATTTCAATGAAACAACTAACTCCATCCTTTACCAAAATTCAAGAACATTTTCCAAACCTTTAACCCGTCCTTATAAATAACCTTAAATACAAAATATTATGGATCTCAGAGTGGTTTTAACATCATAGATTCCAAAGTGTCACTAAGTGATCATGCATGATACTAGCTATAACATCCCTAGATTCTCTTACATATAAATTTAATTCACTTTTGTAGATGTTTTATTAGTTTACATAAATACACACCTGCAAACGTTATTAGTTTAGTTCATTTCGATACATAGAATCCTAAACAATGGAACATAAGTCAGATACATTATCCCCAATATCGTTCTCCTTGACTATCACTATTCTAAGAAACATCTTACAAAAAACTTATATCTTCATAACCAAGGGGAATGGAAACATAAGAAATAGAATTCTCAGATTCTTAGTAAGGGTAAATGAGGGAGATTTGTATGAATACTCAGCATAATAAGTTTTTGACAAGATTATTGGAACATTTGAATATCATACCTTTCATATCATTTAACATAATCAAGATAGATGACATAAATATTGGTATCCCATAATACATGAATCATAGGGGATTCAATATAATAATCTATAAAATAATAACACAGAAATACGACCTGAAACGGTGGTAGAAACCAATTCATATATAAAATTTTCCATATTAGTCAGGTCTTATTATTAATGCCATCTTTGTGGAATGGGATTAATTCGAAAGCCATCTTCTTATTCAAGGTTCACACACAAAACCATATTAGTATACAAAGTCCTTAACTAACCTGAGTTCACTCCCTCTTCTATCCATGTATGTCTCATGATATATAAATAATTATCGAATTAATTGGAAGGAGATATTGGCCCCACCAATCTCATAATAAAATCATACATTTGTGGGCCATAAGATCAAAAACAATCACTATATCATAACCCATGTAATGAAAAATGGGTATCATAATCATTTCAGTATGTCTTAACCAATGGAAAAGGTATGGGATTCAAAATCATTTCAAAGTTGAATGATCCATTTAAAGAAGTGGGTTTCATAAGTATGTATCATGGTATAACCCGTGGATGTGAAATGGTTGTAATAAAAATCATCCCATTGATATAAAAAGCATTCAGATATTTAATGTAATTTCCATTCACTGATCATATACACAGTAATTAATAGTTTAGAAAAAATTATGTCATCATAGATGGAAAATAACTTTTATGTATCTTTTATAATCATTTAATGTGGATAATAACCCCTCTTCATTTAAAAATTAATTTTTAAAAATAAAACATTTAGAAAATACTTTTCATTAAAAAAAATTGAAAACATATAATGGAAGCATTGGGAACCATTTTAAACAACTATTTAAAAAAAATTTAAATTACTATACCCGTGAAAATTTAATAACAATAAAATTAAAAAAATGATAAAATTTATTTAAACAATGGTTTTGTATGAAACATATTTCTGACCAAAAGGAGAAGTGAGACCATATTTTAATAAAAACAAATTATTAACTAAAATAAGTAAAAAAGTGTATAAAACACTATCAATGCATTTATACATAAAAATAAACTTATGAAATTATGAAATGATGTTAATTAAAAAGATATGGATAATAATATTTTTAAATAGAAGCATAATCACCAACAATCTTGATAAATGATTAGATTATAGAAAAAATATCATACCACATTAATATCATAGAATTAAAATATAAATGAAATAATAACCATAAATTAATCATTAAATATCATTACCAAAATTAGATTCATGAAATAAAATGTTAAATCGAATTATATACACATCATAAAATAATATATTTTTATAACGAAATATCTCTCTCAAAGAAGAGAAATTGAGACATGATTTCTTTATCAATTTGGTAACTTTTGAATCACAAAACCCCATTAAATAGAGATAATCAGTTAGATATGAAAAAAAACAAAAATTTAAGTATAATAATAATAAAATATATTAATGGGAATTATATACTCCAAATAAAATAAATGAGTGGTGAATACGGAAAAAGTCTCGGGGAAATAAAATATTGACAATAAATCCTCTTACCTTATGTATTATATTTTTTTATAATCATTTAAACCTAAATTATAATATAAATATGTTTTTATACATATATTAATGAACAATATTCAATTATATCAAACTATATATGATTTTTTCTATGAGATGTTTTACCCATTTATTAATAATTCCTTGTTAATGTTACGTTTTGGATAATAACTGATTTTTTTCAATGTGTTTGGACTTGTTATATTTTTTTCCTATTAATGATATCATGATTTTATAATCATTAAAAAGATAATTATGATATAAATATAATATTAATTTTTTAAAATGTATCTTTAATATTTAACAAAATATTAAAAAAGGAATTGAAATACACCATTAATGGAGACTGTAGTCATTCTTACACATGAACAGAGTTTAAATTTTCATGGAGTATTGAAATAAGGATTAAATTTAAATGATATATAAAATATGTATTTATTATTATTGTTTAATATATACCAATTGTTTCAATTAAACCCATACTTAATACATTCTATGTAAAGCGTGAAAAAATTATTTCACTTTGAGTATGCTGTAGTCCACACGTCCACAAATGATGTTGTCATATTCCAAAAAAATGTAAATAATGAAGTAATCTGTTATAAAATAAATTAATATGAATAAATAAGTAAAAAATATCATATTTATCTTATAAAAACAATAATTATATCATTTTTACCAACCTTGATAGTTGGTAATGATTGCACGAATGTTATATGTTTGTGAAGAGGTAGTCCTCTATAGACATGAATGATGATTGAATATCTTCCTTTATGAAAGTGTGTGACGGTGTATCTTGTGACCATAACCTATTAACATATAATTATATTGATTAAAATAATGATATTATATAATATTTATCTAAAAAATGAATCTATTTGAGGATAAAATAAAACAAAAAACATTCATTGATGAATGTTACCTCTTATCCAGATGTCTCCTTTTGGTTTTCCAAAATGGACATACATGGATGGATTTTTTTCCAAACATGACGCCTCTAAAATAATGTGATTTAAATTTGGAATGACATTTAGATAGGTTATTTATGATCCAATGGAAATGATATGTATGAATAAGTGATGGGGAGTTCCCTTTCATAGTGGAGGAGGATTCACATTCATGTAAATAAAAAAGACAAACACTAATGAGATGTATCCCTTACATAATGTGACTCCAACAATGTTAATTTTCAATAATATAAGGAAATGGTGGAAATATTTCCAGAAAATTAATTTTTTTAAAAAATTGGATTTTTTTCGCACCATTTGTTTTAATTTTAACTATAAATTAATATTGTTTTTACCTTAATTATTGTAATTAATTTAAATTACAGTCAATACTAAATTTTTTACTAAACTTGTTTGACCATATTGAAATATATATATTTCAATGAATCAAAATATGGAATCCATTTTTTTATATTGTAATCACAAAATTGGTAGAAATTAATTTAAAATTAATCTCATAGATTGGATGAGATGAAGATTTTTTAAAGTGAAATTGTTCAAAAGGTTGCAGTTTTTTTATATACAATTTATATGCGAAATTTATTACAAAGATATAAATTAGATTAATTGATGTATAATTGATAAAATTAAAATTTTAAATCAAAATTAAAATATCACATAACTATATAAATAAATTAAATGAAAATGTAGTTTTCAAATAAAATTTATTATTTCTAGATATTCATCATATAATTAAATATTTAAAATAAATTATCAAAAACTCACAGTAAATAATTTTAAAATTATTAAATAAAAAATAATTCTTCCTTAATAAATATAAATATATAAGTTTCAAAAATTTATTTTTTTTATCACAGAATTATGTTAATACGTGTTCTTTTGAGAAAATGTTATTTTTAAAACCATAATGACTATAAAAAATATATTTTTTTTCACTGTCAATATTTTATATTTAAATCAAACCAGTATAAATAAAATTTAAATAATATTTATTACTAATCATATTATTGATTTGAAGAAAATGTTATAACATTCTTTTTTAAATAAATATAAATATAAAATTCTTTTTCACAACCTATGTTGATGTTGTTTATATATAATTTTTATCTTGGTGTTGCATATAATTTTTTTTTAACACTGTGTGATTTTGAACTAAAGAATTTAATAAAATTTAATTTATTCCATAAAAAATAACTTGGGGTGTCACAACTTCAGTATGTTAATATTGCTTTTTGTGCAACACCAACTTAACCCTGCACTATATTTAACACTGGGTTTAGAAAGTGGTACCCATAACATTTATCATGTCTTGTGTTACATGAAATACCAATTTAGTATTTATCCAAAATTAACACCAATCTTATTCGGTAATACACACAATAGTGAGTTAAAAAAACATGACATACTATAAAAATATTATTATAGTTATCCCATAGACGGTGGATTGGTGGGTTTGAAAATGATTTACTATGTAAAATCCTCGATTCGGTTTCCACTCAATCGGTGACCCGATCCCATTTGGTCACATGACCTCAACCGCATTTCCCCAAATGCTAGAGCCTGCCGACTAGCAGCAAGGGCCTTGGTCTAATAGTGGGGAAACTATTCCCTTGTTTGTCAGAGTGTAGTGCAGTGGAATAAAGTATAAAAACATACAACAGTGGACGTAGTAAAAAATATTCAACTGAAGTAAAAGAGAACATGTAGTCATATATAAAGATGCATCATGTCACTTATTTTATGAAAACATCAACGATATGATACACTGCAATACAATACAATACAACTAAAAAATACAAAGTATAACCAATCCAAACTAAGAAGAGTAAACAGAACCCAGCAACATCGCAAGCTAATGCTCGGTCCCATGCTCTCCTACTCCTCTTCTATAATCATGTACCTGTATAGGGACCCTTTCCGTTATCCACCCCTGTAGAAATGTAATCTGTTTTGGATGAAGTGATGACCCAAACAGGGTGTGAGAAATAAATCCTAGTAGACACCCACCAAAGGCCCATGCCCAACTGTTACTATAAATGTGCAATAGTAGTTTGCAGTATTAAATGCAATAAACTATGAAATAATTAAAAGTAACTAACATTACCAATCATATTACCATTTTAATATTCTTTTAACCATTCAATTTAATAACATTTTGTTCTCATTATAACCAATCCCTCAGAAAAATAAATATCTTTCCCTCATGCTAATATAAAAAAATCACACCCTCAGGCTTTCCCTCAGGCTATTGAATAATACCATCAGGCGTAGAGATATTTCCCTCAGACATAGAATTCTCTGCCCTCAGGAATAATAAGTGTTTCCCTCCAGCGAAATAGAACATTGCCCTCAGGATAAGCAGTACCATAACCTCAGGCTAAACAAACAATTCCCTCAGTCTAAAATGAATATTTCCCTCAGGTACAAGTAACCAAGATGAACCCAAAGAATAAACAAGCCATTTATATAAAATTCATCTCAAGTAAATTTAATACACATTATAATCATTGAATACCCTCGGGGAATCCTGTACAAATGGTTAAATAGTGGAGTTCACCCCCAGGGTGGTCCTGGATGAAAGCAGTGATCCCAAAAAATAATTATACATATTCAGTAAAATACCTATGCAATTCTAGTTATCTAATTACGCAAGTCCTCAGCCATACGACACCCCAAACATGGGCATGTAGAACAGTGGTACACAAAACACACAACAGTTGTCATTTAAAAACTAGACCACCTACCTCGATCGTCTCTAATTGGTATACGTGAATGACACAACACAAATCGTCAAAGAATGAAATAGATATGGTATAAAAGAATTCATGTTCAAATGAAAATTACTTCCCTAGGTAATTAATTTTCAATAACTACACATTGATAAGGAATATCTTACCCGCGCGGTCCCAACAAGATCAACGACGGAAGAATCTGATTCCCGATGTGTGGTTAGGTGATCTCCAAAGCTCCGGCCCTTCTCTCCTGGCTCCAAAATAGTTCTTCTGCCTCCTCTGTCAATAGAAGAGGCTACTTCCCACTTTAAACTAAAAAAAACTACAAAGCATGTACTCTCAAGTGAAGGTCGTGTGCATTTAATTTTTTAACCTTTCCTCTGGCAGCTTCTCTCCACCGTGGCACTGTTCACCCATCGACAAGAGTACACGACGTGTATTCCTAATTACACGGTGTGTACTATCACTCTACTGGTGGTTACTTCCACCACCTTACTGTTCACCCGTCGACTAAATACACGATGTGTAAATACCTTATACATGGTGTGTAGTCAGTTTTTACATGTTTCATTGCTGATAGGCCTACCTGCCCGGTGTACTCATTCCACACGACCAAAGTACATGGTGTGTAGAAAAGTACACGACATGTAGTCAAAAATTTTGCAATTTTTTCCCCACATTACTTATTTTCTAAAAAACTCTTAAGGAAAATAGAATAGAAGAAACCCGTACATAAAAAATAAGAATCAGGTTCTTACAGACATCCCCCCTTAAAGAAATTCATCTGCAAATTTCCCTTCCATGGGTGGTGAAGATAAAGTTGAGAAAAACCTTGGCCACTGAGCATGTACGTCGGTCTCCTTCTCCAATGGTTCATCCTGCACTCGGCAAAGCTTCCATATCACCCGTATGAGAGGAACTAACCGACCTCTGAGAACCTTTGTGCTCCAATCAATGATACTAATCAGATGATTTTCAAAGGATGCATCGATCTGAAGCTCAACCTCCTCAGGCTGAAAGACGTGAGATGGGTCGGAAGGATATCGGTGTAGCTGAGATACATGGAAGACATCGTGGATTTCCCATTACCTCTGTGGTAACTACAACCAATAGGTAATTGGCCAGACTCTCTCCAGAATCTAAAACAGCCCCACATACCTCGGTGAAGGTTTACCCTCTCTTTTGATCCGCCAGTTTCCCAACCTCAATGAAACACGCATGAAAACATGGTCCCTGGCCATGAAATCCAGGGTTCATCAGCGGCGACAAACATATGATTTATGAAAATACTATGTGGTAGCCATCTACTTCTGAATCTAGTAGACCTGCTCTTAAGTCTCATGTACGAGACATGGTCCCAGCAAAGCTGCCTCACCTACCTCTAACAAGAACAACGGTGATCGGCATGGTCTACCATATAAAGCCTCCTATGGTGCCATCTGAATAGTTTCATAAAACTAATATTATAGTAAAACTCAACTAGGGGAATATGCTTCAACACAGATCCCCCAAAGTCTAGGACGCATGCAAGGAGTATGTCCTCAAGCACATGTATCGTACGCTCTGACTAGCCATCAATATTAGGGTGGTAAGCTGTGCTCAGAAGCACCTACGTACCCAGTGACCTCTGAAAACTCTGCCTGAAACTAGATGTAATGTGGGCATCCCTATCTGAAATGATAGAATGAGGGAACCCATGAAGACACACTACATCTCAGATATACAACTTATTGAGATCGTCCACACCAAAGGTCTCCTTGATCGAAAAAATGTGAGACACCTTTGTGAGTCTGTCCACAATAACCCACACAAGATCATTGCATTGAGGTGACCTCAGCAACCTGTTCATGAAATACATCACGACATCAACCCATTTCCACTCTGAAATGTGTAACTACTGTAACAATCTGGCTAGTCTCTGATGCTCCACCTTCACCTGATGATAGGTGGAACATCTCACAACAACACCAGCTACGTCCCGTTTCATACCCAGCCCCCAATACTGATGTCCCAATTCACGGTACATCTTGGTTACTCTAGGATGCACTACCCATGCTGAAGTAAGAAACTCCCGCATCATCTCCTCATGAATATCTCTTGGGACCCACACTCGTCCATATAAATGCAATACCTCATCATCACATATCGTCCATCTAGGAGGAGTGGCCTTACATGCCACCGTCTCCCATAGAACTAGGCCTTCTAAATCAGATAGTCGTCTCATCCTGACTCTATCCAGGAGGGTAGAAGTCAGAGATAGGGAAGAAAGATAGATCTTCCCCTGACTATCGTGCACCTCCAAAATAATATCAAAGAACAAATCCATAAGCTGCAACTCACCACTAGCCTCCTACACTAAATGTATCTGAGTCTTCCTGCTCAGTGCCTCATCTACTTCATTACATTTACCAGGTGTATAGGCAAGCTCAATGTCGATGGACTAAAGGTATTCGACCCACCTTCTCCATCCCAGGTTCATGTCACATTGAGTAATGATATACTTGAGTCTTTTGTGGTCGGTGAAAACCACAAAATGCTCTCCCAAGAGATAATGTCTCCAACAACGTAACACATGAACCACTGCATCCAACTCGGGATCATGCGTCAGGAAATTCCTCTCATGTGGCCTCAAATGTCGAGACTCGTACACTACTACTCGATCCCCCAACATCAACACAGCTCCCAGACCAATACCTGATGCATTACAATAAATTTTATATCTCTTCTCTTTCTCTGAAAGTATCAGGACTGGTGCTAATGTCAACGTTCCCATTAGCTCTTGAATGGCTGTCTCTCAAGCTTCTGACCAAATGAACTTTACACCCATCTTAGACAAACCCGTTAACATCATTTCTATGTTGGAAAAGTCCTGTATAATGCACCTATAGTAACCAGCCAGCCCCAGGAAACTCTGTAACTCAAATACGTTCCTAGGATGCTCCCAAGACACTACTGATCTCACCTACATTGGGTCTAATGCAACTCCTAAATCTAGAATGATATGACCTAGGAAGTGTATTTGGTCCATCCAAAAGTGTCACTTTGAGAGCTTAGCATATATCCGAAGCTCTCTCAGTGTACTCAGTCTGATCTTTGGATGGGTTTCATGGTCGTGTGAGTGTGAGAGTACACCAAGATGTCATCCAAGAAGAATACCACAAAAGAGTCCAGATAAGGTTGGAACACACGATTCATTAAAGACAAGAAAACTACTGGCTTGTTCATGAGTCCAAATGGAATTACCATGTACTCGTATAGACTATATCTTCTCCAAAAATTTGTAAGCGGTATATCCGATGGTCTAACGCATAACTGATGACATACGGATCTCAAGAAAATCTTCGGGAACACTCATGCTCCTCGAAGTCGATCAGAAAGATCATCAATATTCGTTAAGGGATATCTGTTCTTAACAGTAAACTGGTTCAGATTCCGATAATCCACACAATTTCTGAGGGTACCGTGTATCTTTTTTTGAAAAAATGATAGGAGAACCCTTCGGAGAAGTTCTGGGTCAGATGAAACCCTTTACCTATAACTACTCAAACAGCTTCTTAAGATCTTGAAACACTGGTGTATCCATCATATAAGGAAGAATGGACACAGGTGCTGCTCCTGGCATAAGTTCAATTGACAGATCCACCTATTGCTCTGGAGGTAGACCCGAAAAGACATCCAGGAAGACACCCCTAAATTGATCAACCACTGGAGGGTAATCCTTCTGAAAATTCCCCAGGTCAAACAGTTATAAACTCGCAATCTGGGTTGTCACACCACCTCGCCCGCGGTGCTTAGGTCCAACTCGGATCGCCTAGACTAACCATTAACCCTTGTATAGAACCGCTCCACCCTATGGTGATGTGAAACTCACCCTGCGACAATAGTAGTCCACAAAGGATCAAAAGTGACCTAACTTGTCCATCCCGAGAATGAACTCATAGCTCTTAATCTCTAAGACATAGAGGTCCCATAGAATTTGACACCCACCAACCTCTATGGGGCACTAACTGTACTGACACACACCACCCTTTATAGTTCCCAAAAAACTCTCTAGAGTAATAACATCAGAAGAAGAAGAAACATCGAGCTCGAGGCTCTCTATAACAGGAACATATATAATGATATGTGTAGCACCCATATGAAAAAGAACAGAAAACAAAACAGAAGCAACTAGAATAGTACATCTAACAGTAGACGGTTCGAGATCATCCTCTTGATGGGTCTATTGAACTCCATATGGCTTCCTAGTGTTGTGGCCCTGTGACACAGCCTGGCTTCCCTAAGCTATCCTGTCCTGCTGCATCTATGATCTTGGTGTATGGAAACCATAGAAATGACCACCACCTCTTCGTGTATCTCCTGACGTATCCCAATTCCCCAACTGGTAAGAAGCTTCTAGTCCTTCTCCCGCATGTGGAGTCTGCACAGAACCCCTCTCACTAGACACAAGTGGAAAAGCCCTGAAAAAGCACTATATATGACCCATCTTGCCGCAATCTCGGCACTCCACTTGGTCACGGGTACACTGAGGTCTCTTGTTCCCCTCTCTAAAACACTAGTATCATATGACTGGGACACCTGAAGTAATCACCTGGATTTTACTACCACCATGAGTGAAACTCATCTGTCTCTTCCTCCTCTGGTAGAAATAGTATCAGAAAATTGTGCTGAACTGCACTGGCCTACACCACTAGCTTCCCACAGGTTCCTCTCAGTAATTAGTGCCTGGTTCACAACAGCATGTACCATAGGAAACCTGAAAACATTCACTAGTGCTGGGATGTCATACCGAAGACAATACTCAATTCACCGATCCGTCAGCGTCTTATCTCCCCCCAGAACAGGTGTAAAATGCTAAAGCTCATTGAAGCAGGCCGAATAGTCCATCACTAACATAGCGCCCTACTGCAGATTCATGAACTCTCGAGCTCGATCTGCACATAGAATCTCTAGAAAGAAGAAGTCGTAGAAGACTACCAAAAAATATTCCCACGCCATGTATCTGTGATCCTCTGACTGGGTGGTAACATCCCACCACATCTTGGAGGAATCACGCAGCATAAAAGTCATGAGCTTGACCCTTCACCCTGGAGGCGTCTCAAGATGCTCGAAAATAGTCTGCACTGAATCTAGCCATGACTATGCTGCCTATGGTCTGTCATCCACTGATACAAAGGAGGATGCTACTGTTGGATGATAGGAGTTAGATCTACCATAGATGTGGTGGCCTGCGGTGCTCCCTGAAAGGTCTGCATAAACTGCATGAAGCATTCACGGAACTGCGCCTCCACGCCTGGGTCTGGTATAACAGTAGGCAGTACATCTGGATCTGCTGGAGGATCAATTGGTAGCCCATGGCCTACTATCTCTAGAGTATAATCATTTCCGCTCTCCTGGTGAACAAATCGAGGTCGTCTTGGCGGCATGCCTATACAAGTTCAAACACAAGCCTTAAATAATGATTATCAGAGACTGCAAACTAGGAGACCAAGAAGGGAACATGAGAAAGAATGCATTCATGATTTTATAAAACTTGTCTGCACAGCGTGTAAATATAATACACGTCATGTTCTCACAAGCCATTCACATGGGTATGTACTCCAGCAATAACTGGTCATGTAACATCCCAAACACATGGTGTGTTGTCCACACACACGGCATGTACATAAATCCTCTTTCCCAGCCCGAGTCCTTCCACATGGCATAGCCACAAGACACTCCTTTAAACAAACTACATGGTGTGTCATAGAGAGAGATGGCATGTATAGCTTAATTTCCAACTACTCGTGTTGTTAGTAACATGGATGACCACTCGCCAGACACTACACGGCATGTTAAACCCACACATGGCATGTACACAACTATGTATTTCCTGCCACACGGCATGGTCCACACGTTCTTTCCTTGATCAATACTACACGGTGTGTCCCACAGGTACACGGTGTGTTCAAGAATGGGTAACACCGACCCATGTTTGTTAGCTACACGGTCGGGTCCCCATGTTAAACTACACGGAGTGTTCATCATTGACACAGCGTGTACAAGAATGGATTTCCTTCATCCGTGTTTTTAGTTACACGGGCGGACACATGGTCCACACAACACGACGTGTGAAATAACTACATGGCGTCTTCCCTCTATAACTTCCCCATATTGTGTCTCTTCCCACATGGCCTATAACACGATTATCTACTACATGTTGCATACTTAGAGTACTCAGCGTGTACTCAAAACTTTTACTTTTCTTCCGAAACAGAATAATACATGGCGTGTAGTCAAAACCACACAGCGTGTATTCTAGGTTTTTCCAGACAACAAGCCTTAGAAACTATCCCGGAGCCCAAAAAACACTGAAACCAATACCTAAGTTCCAAATTCTGATCCGTGCGAGCCCATACTCCCTGGAAATCAAATCTTGGCATTTTACACATGTTATTACAAGAAAACACATTAACGATCCACCAAATTCCGCTCATTGAGGGCCCATACTCCCCAAGAACCAAAGATTGGAGTTCATTTTATCAGCCTCACACTAAAACACCCTATCAAATAGCAGGTATTTATCAATTTATCTTTTTCAATAGCATGCTTTTCAAGCACGAAAACTATCACAACAACATGCAATTTCTAATTTACCTACATGTCAAGGAAGAATGCATGACATGTGATTTCTAGCATGTACCTAAATAACTCAAGATATGCTATACCCCCATCTCATTAGGTTGTGGCTAAATAGAACCCAGTATGCAAATAGAAACAACACACCACCAGTGCATCACCCAACGATGATAATCAAATCAACAGTAAAATTGAAAATTCATAAAAATTGGAAAAACTAAGGTAGACTAGCTTTTCCTTGTACACAGGTTAGCTACTCCCAGGCACAACTTATTTCCAACTACCATTTCTGTCCTATCCCTGAATAAGGATCCAAACAGTAAGTCAATGAAAAGAACCCCTTTGATACCACTTTGTAACGTCCCAGATCTGATTTCCACTCAACAGGTGCCCGATCCCGGTTGGCCACATAACCTCAAGCGCATGTCCCGAAATGACAGAGGCTTCTGACTAGCAGCGAGGGCCCAGGTCTAATAGTGGGAAAACAATGCCCTCAATTTTCAAGGAGTATCACAATGGAAAAAAGTATACAAACATACAATAATGGTAGTAGTTAACTATATACAACTGAAGTAAAGGAGAACCAGTAGTCATATATAAAGATGAAGCATGTCACTAATTCAATGGAAACAGCTAGAATAGAATACACTGCAGTAAAATACAAAACAACTCAAAAATACAATGTACAACCAATCAAAACTAATAAGAGTAAATAGAATGTAGTATCATCGCAAGCCAATGCTTGGTCCCATGCTCTACTACTCCTCTGCTACAATCATGTACCTGTATAGGGACCCTTTCCCTTATCCACACATACAGAAATGTAAACTGTTTGGCTGAAGGCATGACCCAAACAGGGTGCGAGAAATAAATCCTAGTTGGTACCCACAAAAGGACCATGAACAAACTGTTAATGAAAATGTGCAACATCAGTGTGCAGAAGTAAATGAAATAAACTAAGAAGTACTCAAAAGTAACGAAATTTACCATTTATAATTCCATTTTAATATTACTTTAACCATTCAATTTAATAACATTTTGTGCTTATCAGAACCATGCTATGAGGACATTAAGATCCTTTCCCTCAGGATAATATAAAAAAACCACGCCCACAGGCTTGCCCTCAGGATATCGAATATTGCCTTCAGGCATACGAGACATTTCCCTCAGGCACAAAAGTCACTTCTCTCAGGCATAAGAACAGTTTCCCTCAGGCGGAATAGAACATTTCACTCAGGCTAAGCAGTACCTTTACCTTAGGCTAAACAAACAATGCCCTCATGCTAAAAAAAATACTTCCTTCATGCGCAAGTAACCGAGCCGAGCCCAAAGTATTAAAAAATAAATTTATTTACAATCCCTCTCAATAAAATTTAATACACATTATAATCATGGTATACCCTCCGGTATCCTGAAAAAATAGCTAAATAGAGGAGCACACCTCTGGGGAGGTCCTGGTTCCAAGAAGGGATCCCAAACAACATTTATACATATTCATTAAACTACCTATGAAATTCTATGTATTTAATTATGAAAGGCCTCGTCCATAAGACACCCCAAACGTGGGCGCACAACACATTAGTACACAAAACACACAACAGTTGGAATTTAAACACCAGACCACCTACCTCGATCGTCTTTGATCAGTATATGTGAATGATACCTCCCAAATCTTCCAAGAACGATGTAGATATGGGATAAAATAATTCCCATTCAAATTCAAATATAATACCCATGGGAAACAATTGGAAATAATTACACAAGGAGAAGGAATATCTTACCCGCGCGGTCCCAACAAGATTGACAGAGGAAGAATCTGATTCCAGGTGTGCAGTCAGGAGATCTCCAAATCTCCAGACCTTCTCTCCCATCTCCAAAATAGCGGTTTTTCCTCCTCTGTCAGTAGAGGAGGCTACTTACCATTTTTTCAAAGACAAACAAACTACACCGCGTGTACTCTTCATTTTCTTAATTATTCCTTTGGCGGCGTCTCTCCAATGTGGCACTGTTCACCTATCCACATGAGTACACAACGTGTTTTTCTGATTGCACAATGTGTACTGTCACTCCGCTAGCAGCTACTTCCACCACCTTACTGTTCACATGCCGACTGAATACACAGCGTGTAAATACCCTACACACGGCGTGTAGTCAGTTTTTACACATTTCATTGCCGACAAGCCCACACGCCCTGTTTAATCATTCCACATGGCCAAATTACATGGCGTGTGGAAAAGTACATGGTGTGTAGTTTGAAATTTTGGGATTTTTCCCCACATTCCTTATTTTCTAAAAAACACTTAAGGAAAAAAGGAAAATAAGAATACTGTACCTCAAAAATAAGAATCGAGTTCTTATATACTAAATTATTAAAATACATTTTAGTAATATTTATAAAATTCATTATTTTTTACCATATATTTATAAATTAATGTAATACCTATTTGAAAATAAATAAATTAAATTTCTAAAACTATATTCCTAATAAAAATCTTTGTTTTCTAAAAATAAATTAAACATGAAACTATATTTGAA
This sequence comes from Viscum album, assembly GCA_963277665.1. Lineage (NCBI taxonomy): Eukaryota > Viridiplantae > Streptophyta > Magnoliopsida > Santalales > Viscaceae > Viscum > Viscum album. The sequence goes on from OY728160.1 coordinate 1,385,359,218, forward strand.
TGGTTTTAATTAAATATATATATTTATATATTATATTCTAAATACTATTTAACATTCATAATATTTGTTTTTCAAATAATATATAACAATAAATTCCACTTTATTTCATAAAATATGTAATTTTCTAAAAGTTAGTAGTAATGCCTTTTAATTACAAACTGATTTTAAATATAGTTTTAAAAAAAATCATTTTCTATTGGATAAAAAATGGAAGAGTAATGCCAAAATTAACATTATGAGAATTTTGGGGATTTTAAAAATTAGTATTGTTGTCTATTGAATAGTGAAAAATAAAAAAACTATTTGAAAACTACCTTTTTGAATAATTTATTAATGAATATAAATTATATTTTTAATTTTTTATATAGTATAATTTATTAATTTTAAAAATAAATTAATTCAATTTATGTAATTTGATAAACATTCACTTTGAAATTGGACATAAAAAAATTCAATTTTTGTACTTTTCTCTTTAAAAACATTCATTCTTATCACATCTAATAGATTAATTTTAATTTAATTATTTTCTAGTTTTGTGGATTAAAATTTTAAAATGGAATATATATTTCAGATCATAATAATTTATATTTTATAATAATGGAAACTCAATTTTTTAACATATTTATTATTGAATTTTGTTAAAATTTATTACAATGACTAAAGTAAAACATGAGATTACTTTGGGATAGAACATAGAATATATGGTGTGATAATAAACCTAATAATTTCCAAAAACAATTTTATAACCATATTCATTACTTGAAAATTCATTTCTATTCATTGGTTCATTATTTAATCCTATTTCTAGGTAAAACATGTGTACACCAAACTTTCATTTCAAAAAGGCTAAGTGTGTCCTCCCCTCACTTGTCAAATACCCCAACTATCCTCACACCTAGCACATTAAAACAACTTGGGACCTCTAATGAACAAGCCAAATAACATTTTTAATTACCTACCATCATTCAGTAATCCTTATAATTAGAATAAATCCAACATAAAAATTAATTAGTGAAAACCTAAGGAGGATATATGAAGAAGAGGTAATGTTTTTATAAATGCATTTTCATTTTGTTTCCTTATCCGCCACAAAAAAATAAAATTATATCAGGATTTTAAAATAACTTCCTTATATTAAATATATGTTGGTGTTTTGATATTAATTTTAAGAAAAAAAAACCACATACACTTCCCTCAAATTATATAGGAAATCATCATTCGCGTGTATGTCGGACTACCACTTTGTGAACCAATTCAATTCATTCTTCCATTACGAAATTTCAATGTTTTTAATACACTAAATATATTATATTTTTTTATTATTAATATTTAACTATGATTTTAGAGTACTAATATCACATATACCATCATGCTTCCAATTTGTGGCCGTATGGTGAAAATGTTTATGTGTATATTAGTCTACCACCTCGTGAAGCGATATGATTATTTCACACATCACATGGGAGGTTTTAAGTATTGGTATAATAGAAATATGTTATTTACATGTATAATAATTATACATAATTGATAATATACATATATATATATATATATATCATTTTTTTGTCCTTCTTTCAATTCAATAATAAAATAGAAACTTCAGACATGTGTACATAGGACCAACCATCTCCATTTATGATGCTTTATAATTTCCAATTTCTCTATTTTTTATATTATTATAAATAAATATATAATTAATATATGTGATATTTTTATAATATTATAAATTCTAGGAATGAGGAAACCATGACAAATTTAAAAGGATCATATATAACAAGTCAAAACATATTTGAAAATTGAATTTGTTATTACTCAAAACGTATCATTAACATGAATTTGTTAATGATTGTGTAAGATATTCCATAATAAAATCATATTTGTTATTATATATATAAAATGGTAATTTATAAAAATTATTTTAGAATTATATTTATTATACAATAGGATTGAATACGTACAAAGGTAGTAATGAATCCAGGTAAGTGGACTTCTAGTCTCACTATTATTTCGAGAAGACATATGCATTACTAACAAATCACTATGTTTGGTGGTGTATATACAGCCCTAATAAATGATTTACCATGAATTTATTTTATTTATTGATATTCCATGTGTTAGTTGATGTAATTATTTCATGGGTATCATGATTCAAAAGATAAACACATAGTAATGGATTTCAGCCTCACTTGTTTTCCCTTGAGTCGCATGTCATATTAACCACCTATATTTATATTGTTTTTTTAAAAACCATAAATGTATATTAGGATGATTATAATTAAAATTATTTGTATTTACATATCCATTTGAGGTTATATCTTTTATCGGGGTTAGGAAATAGATGTTACCAAATCATTAAGGGATTTTTTTCTCCACTTTCATTCTTTGAAACACATGTTGTGTTATGAACATATATTGAATTATGTGGTGTATATAATACCCCACTTAAAGGATATATCATGAATACCATTATTTTAATGATATATTAAGATTCAAGTTCTTTTATTATTTAAAAATTAATTTCATTCAATTTTACCAATGATGTAAGAGTTTATTTATTCAATCTCATCATTTATAGAGATTATTTCTTGTTATGCTTTGAGTGATGACATATAATAACCCATATCTACATATTTATCATTAATTTTAATATCACTCTATTAATTAATATATATTAATTTTATTGTTCTATTTCACAATAATGATTAATTAATATAATTAATAAACTTTTTAATTTGATAATTTTATATTTTTAATATATTTAGTAAGAGATATTTTATATTAAAAAAAATATTTTCTCATAATGTCTTAAAACATGTTTTCAAAATAAATTATTTGTAAATTTGTGATGAAATGTATTTTTTAAAAGTATTCATGTTTTAAAATTTTTTTGAAATTGTTTTTAAAATATCCTTTATATGTTTTCAGTGCTATTTTAATTTAATATGAGCTTCAAAAGGTTTTGTGATTTGAAAATAGTTTTACAATGTGAAAATGTTACATTGCCTATGAATGTTTTTAAATTATTTTAAATTTAAGATCCTAAATTTTCAATGTGGTATAAATTAAATTATTTTTAAAATATTTTCTTTCTAAAAAATGATTTTCTATTAAATGTTATTTTCATTTAGAAATACTCAATGTGATAATTCAAAATCCTTCCCGATTTATGAAGTAATAATTTAATATAGTTTATTATTTACTATGAATATGATATAAGAGAATTATTCTTGTTATTAAGGGAATCATTTATGTTTAAGATAAAATTATATTATGAAACCCATTTATCTTTTTTGGGTTATACCAGGAAAAAACATTTATGAAAATGGCTTTTTTTTTCTTGGTCATTTTATAATGAAATGATTGTGAAACCAATCTATTTTCCATTATTTATGATATGATAAAATGATTATGGTACCCATTTCATTTCATGGTTTATGATATGAAGAAAATTTGTAGTCTTTTTGAATACCTATGTATGATTTAAATATTTAACAGTTGGACCTATATCTCCCTCTAATGAATTCAGTAATGATTTATATCTCATGGTATGGACACAACTATAGCTGAGAGTAATCATGGTTCATTAATAAAGGGTTTTTATAGGAAGTGAACTTGGTTCAGTAATAAAGTGTAGGAATGGGGTTTGAACGTGATTTAGTAATGAACCATTTCTAATATGATGGTCTTGGTAGTGATCCTTGACTTTGGAAATGATTTTATATTCTTATTCATATGGTAAAATTCCATTTATTATACAAATATTATTTTTTCATGGATTTTTCTCACGATTCTCTAATGACTCATATCTTATGATCTTCTAGTCTTTATGGCATGAATTATTTGTATGATCTTTGACGAGGAGGGTATAATATACAAATATTATGGTAAAGATTTCATACCCTTATATTCATGTTATGATTAAGTATCTCCTTTATTTACCCTTACATATCATTTGATCTCACCATTTCTAATGTTTCTTTTAACGAGGTTATAATGAAAGGTTTTATGTTGTAGTAAATAATTGTAATATAATTTTTTGGATAATTGATGACCATTAAATAGTTTTGATGATTTTTTCAATTTTTCCTTAGACAAAAAAATATTATGGTCCATGGGGATGTTTTTTTAATGAGGTGAATATTTATCCAAAATGATATATTATCCATGTATGTTAATACAATGTTGATATAGTTGGTATCAAGGTAATGGATTTATTATACATTAAAAAAATTTACGAGAAGAAATTTCTGACATATTTAGGGATATTGTTTATGATATTTCTATGTATGTCACTATGTATAAGTCTAATGAATAGTCAAAGATTATGAAAATGTTTTGGAATTTTGGAAATGGATTAAGTGTCTATTTTACAAGAAATTACAACCCTATCTACAAACTAAAACTATTTGTGGCTCTGGAAAATATGTACATTGGTGTAATAACCACTAAAACATAGTATTTACATAGAATCTATTGGAAACCAGATCCTAAAAATAGGCCTTGCACACACATTGTATGACATTACCTAGGGAAATTCATTACAGGTTTACAATCTCTTTATGAAATTTTATGAAGGATATAAATAGATTATGGTCATGGATCACCTAGGATAATACTATGGTATCATATATTTAAAAAAATTACCATGAATTAGACATTTAATAAGTATCTTTTCTCGGTTATGTGGTTTCATGCTATGAATTATGTTTCTCACACTATTAATTTTTGTTTTAGCCAATGGAATGAACTAGAAAAAATAAGACAACATTGAATATGACAGAAAATTTTCAAATATGAATTCAATTTGTATGATTATTAGAGTGAAGGAAATTGTGATTACTCCAAAGAAGTTTTCATGGAACTTGATTAAAAAAGTATGGCTTAACCAACTATTAGAATCACCCATGAATGGAAGGAATGTGTTTACTATGATTTTGGGTATTGGGGACCATGGGGGAAATGTTATTCAGTTTACAATCAGTCATAAATGTCATAAGAAACACCGAAGTGAAAGTCTCAGTTAACAAAAAATTTTATTTGACTTGGGGAAAGAAGGATATAATGTAACCAACTTTAATGGGAAAATTAAAATTTCAGTAAAGTGAAAGGGATGTGAATATTGGCCTCACATAGATATCATTGACTATTTAATGCTTCCAATTTGAATGTATGGTGATTATTAAAATTTATATCCAAAAGGGAAATAATGCAAAGAGAATCAGAAAAAAGTTATGAGTAATGGGTATATTAATGATTATATTCACTCTAAAAATGACATGTGAATGGAATAAAGTGTTGTAAAATAAGACGATGAAGAATACATAATTATTTATGAATGATGTGTGATTACTAAATTTTTATATATTTGAATTAAAAAAATTTATTATCTAATTTGTTAAATATATAAGGACAACTGAATGTATGTTTTTCGTTAGGGATATGAAATAGTATAGTTTTAATAGGAATTTTATATTTCAGGGAAATTACATGATTAAGAAAATGAATAAATTTATTTTCTTCCTGATGTTAAAAAAATAGTTTTTACATGGGATAAAGATATTTTGTATATGATTAATTTAAATTGGATTGTTCAAATTACTTTGGAATTATATTAATTTTTTTTAAATATGTGATCAGGGATCTGGATTATAGAATTTTTGTATTTTAGGAATATATCCAACAATATATGCTTTAAGGAGTATGTAAGTATACATGTTTTTAATAAGGTTTTATAGTATTTCAAATTAGTACCATGTCTCAGGAGAATAAATTATAAATGTATTCACATACATAGAATCAATTTGGATTTGTTAATAGAAGATATGTCCATGATATTTTTTATTTCTTCCTAGAAATGCTGGAATTTTCATATGAAATCCACAAGGGGTAGTAATATATTGCTAAATATTGAAAAAAATAAATCTTTAGACACAATGGTTTGATGATTTATCAAACAAGGTCCTTAAAAACGAAAGATTAAATTAATTATTAATTAGGTGGATCAAGGTTATAATTGGGTTAGCTCATATATCTATTATTGTAAATGGTTCCTGGTAAGTAACATCAGATGCTCAAGAGGGGTGAGATAAGGTGATCCCCTCTCATCCATTATTTTTTCCTTTTCAAAAGACTATCTCTATCATTTCTTTTATTACATGGGGGAAAAGGGTGACTTGAACCCGATCAGAGAATTAAGAGGTATCTCATACCAATGTTTACAATTCATTATACGAGACATTATTAAATTCACTCAGGGATATAGGAGAAATTTAATGAACATTAATGAGGCACTTATAAATTATTAACATGTCGTTACAAAGGTTTTTAAGTACCGAATGTCCTTAATTTATTTAGGTTAGATCAATAAAGACTCTGGAAATATGATCTATATTAACAACCATAGAATCAGGGAAGGATCCCGTTCATTTACTTACCATGGAGTCCCATTGTTTTGGGGAATTATTCATGCTTCACACTTCATCAATATCCTTAGTGATGTAAGAAAAACATTTTCCTCCTATAAAGGAAAATCAATTTCAATTTCTAGAAGAGCATGTATTGTTTAACATGTCATCACCTCAAATATTGTAAATTCTTTTATGGTCTACTCTGGGAATACCTCAATTATAAAATTGATTAAATACCTGATGATAAATTTCATTTGGAGTGTAAGTATCTTAAATATAATGATTTTGATAGTCTCATTGAATTATTATTGCATGCCTTATGATCCCGAGTCTTCAGTATAAAAAATATTACTCTCTTAAACAAGTCTTTACAGGATTAATTCATCTAAAAACATCTCAATTCTAACTCATAATCAATTTTATTCCACAGAATCATATTTTCCTAGAAATTTAAAAAGGGTTCTCATCGTATATAAACTCTATAGTTTTCTCTTGAATCGATGAAATCATTCCTAATATATTCCAGAACTCTCACTGGTTGGTTACTATTAATTTCAAATGAATATTTTGATTGGAAACTAGACATGAAGTTCTTTTAAAGACTATATTTAAACATGGGAACATGAAATTGATCAAATTGTTTCTATTAATGACCAAATGAACAGTCATGATACTCTTCCACCAGAGATTCTACAATCAGCTCATGTTATGATTTTTCAATATATAATGATATGCCCATCTAGGATCCTTCTATAGATAGGAAACCTAACTCAAAGGAATTATAAAATAATCTCAATTTGGGTCCACATAAATGGATTGGTGGCTTAAAAAAACTCTACAACCCTCCCTCATGGACTACCCTAACATATAGACTTCACTACAAAAACATACCTATAGATACTAACCTCAATAGGATGGTATTTATCTATTCTATAAATTCATGCCATGTTACTAGAATTGGGAATATATAGACCATATTTTCTACTTCTATAAAACAAATTCAACACTCTGGAAATATATCATCAATATATTTGAGGTTCAGTCACTACAGGTAAGTAAAATTAATGAGTTCACTCTCCAGTTAACTTCTCTATGGAAAAGCATATCACGGTTATATTCTAGGCGGCATGTACTGAAGAAGTATGTTTTTATGAAGATTGAAAAACAAGGATCCTTATAAAAAGACACACATCAATATGAAATTAGAAACTGCTAAAATTTACCTAGAAGTTCAGTATGCCAATTCAATGAAGACCTTCCACTACAAAAATTTGGTGCAATACTTCTAGGATCTGAGGAACATAAAGGTACATTGCCAATTCCATCATCCACTATATAAGTTTGAGTTATTTTAGAAAACTAATTTTCTAGAAGGAATAAATATAATACATATGGGGCCACAAAAGAGAATATAAGACCAAAAGGTTTTGCCTATATTTTTAGAGACTCATCTAGGGAGATCATAGACTATCATTGTGGTCCTTTTGTAAATACTTTTTCCTTATAAGAATAAATTAAGAACCTTATATGTTCCACTTAATTTTCTCAACAATGGAAAATGAACAAAATATTTTTTGAGTGCGACTATTTAATGATTGTCCCTGAAATCAGGATTGGACAAGTCCACCTCTCTTGAAAGCTTGCAGTAAAGTGGTAAATATTCCTTAAATATCTCTCATCAATGAAATAATCATTACACAAGTTTATCGTGAAAGAAAGACACTTGTAAAAATTGTTACGAATAATGGATTTCAAGAGATGACATCTATTTCTCTCACGTTATACCTAATGATCTCTTATCATTGATTCAATGGGATAAATGTAAGATTTCTAATTTAAGGATGATGTAGACATTCTATCCATTTTATGGAAAGCTCCCTTGTTATCACATGTTTCATGAAAAATAGGGGATCAATAATGAGATGATTTTGAGAAGTTTAGTAACCTTTTTATAATGATTGGGATTTTCATCTTTTATTAGAGTCAAAATGAATAACCATTTATGAAATGGGTTATGTTGAATTTTGAAAGAGGTTTTTGAGAATAATGTTTTTTTAATAATAATATTAATCTATATTGGACAACTTATGCTAACAATCTTGTTTTTAAGATAATTGTTGATGGATAAAATTAATTATCGCTATATATACGGATCTTATCATTTGTTAATTCTCTAAGGATAAAAAACACACCTTCATTTCATGGATTATAAGAAGAGGTTTAAATTGATCAAGGAATAACCAAAGGACATGATTTTTCAAATGAAATGGAATTAAATCAAGTAATTATTTACTCTCATTTGAATTATTCATATTTAGTCAAGGATTGATAAAAATGAAATGATGTCTAGTCGTTATGTTTTTTAATGATATAAATGACCATTTTCCCAACCACTTTTGGTTATTTTTTCATTTCACTAACCTTATGTAGATCAAAAAATTTCTTAATGCTAGTTATTTCCCTCCCTCTCTATAATTATATATTATTTTTACACGTTCCCAAGTATTAACATCCAACATATCTTCTCCTATGTTGAAACATTGTAATGAATTACTTGGGGTAACCATTAGGTTTCTGAAATTACCTTATTAAAGGTAGTTTTAGTACTATTTGTTTGAATGTGGGTTTCTATTAAATCAACTATGATATTTTAAAATACCTATTACCTAGACAAAATTTGAGGGATAAATCCATTTTTATGGTGGTAGAATATGATAACCAACATTTATATGAATTATAAATTTATGGATATATTAAAAAAATTTATCGCTTACATTGCACACAACAAAAAAATAATCTTGATTTATTTTTAATAATAATTTAATCTTTTGATATATGAAACATTGTGTTTTCATTGAGTTACCCTTAATACTATGTTTATATTGCATCACATTCCACGCAAAGCTAAACACGCATTACACGCAACCATATGTCTAAATGAAAATATAATGTATTATTAAAATAATATAATAGCTATCACCTAGCCATTGGTTTTTATGGTATGAGAAGTATTATAAAATTAGGGAAAATATAATTTAAGATTTTTCATAAATTTAATTATTTTTTAATTGATTAATTATAAATTATAGTGAGAACTAATTAAAAATAAATAAATTCTATTCTTAATAACCTAATTTTATATACAAAATAATGTTTCAACTCAATAATTTAAAAAAAATTAAATAATGATTTTAGTTAAATATATATATCATACCCCACATAAAATTTAACAATCTACTTATTTTTTAAGATAAAGAATAATTTTAAAATCCCATTTTACTCATACGAGATATATTTTTCTAAAATATGGTTTTAGAGAATTTTAATATGAACATAATTTAAATCTATTATTTGAAAAATTTTAATTAATATTTGAAAAACTATAAAATATTATTATTGTGTATGGAATAAATTATCTTAGGATAGAAACTGAGATTTTTATGAAAAGATTATTTTTCTAATAAATAGTAAATAATAATTATTTTTAATGGAAAACATTATTTTCTGTTAATTTATTTATTAATTTAAATAATATTTGAAATAAATTTTGAAGTATATTTATATTTATTAGACATTAATTAATTAAATTTATGTCATTTTAAACCATTGATCATTGAAACGGGATAAAAAAACATTAAATGTTTTGAACATTTATCTTTTAAAAACACCACTTTATCACTAAGTCTATTAGATTAATTTAAAATGAATTTATGAAAATGTTGAGAATTAAATTTTGGTTGATGGGATTAAATTATTCAAGTCATAATATTCATTTTTTTCTAATATTTTGAACATATTTATTTTAAAAGATAATTAGTGAATTCATTAAAAATCAATTATTATGGAAAAATAAATTTTACATAGTGGTTAAAAAATGATTATATTGTTTAAAAATGACCTAAAGCATTTAAAATACCCATTTTATTGACATATTTTTGATAGTAAACATTGATGACTATACATATGTAAATTATTAATTCCATTTTTGGTAAAAATGTAGGTACACCTAACATTATTCTAAAAAATAATATATGTATCCTCTTCATCACTAATAAAAGACACCCTATTCTACCCACATCAAACATTCTAAACAAATTGATATTACCAAGATCAATAAAACTATCTTCCCTAATTTCATCCAATTATACCGTATGTTCTATATTGGGAAAAAATCCATCTTAAGAACTAATAATTTATAATATAATGATGATACCAAAAAAAGATTTAATTTTTTTCTAAAATATATGTTTTTTTATTATCTATCTCCACAAATTATTATTTTAACATTATTATATAATATCCTATTTATATTTAATATACTGATAATTTTTTATGTTAGGTAAATTTCCTAAAACTACACACACTTCCATGAAATGGGATACACATTTGTCGTTCGTGGGTATGGAGGACTACCACGTATCGAAATGATGTCATTCGTTCTTCCATTAACAATAGTCAGGGTTGGGTATATATATTTAAATGATAGTTATTTATTATATTTAGAATTTTTATATTTAATTTGGAATCATAAATTTTTATATAATGAATACCCTCATTCCTTCAATTTTGTATGAATATGATAACGTGGTTAATGTGTATTGTTAACCACCACCTTGCGAAGCGATGTGATTTTTTCAGTATTCACATGCGATGTATTAAGGATATGTATTATAGACATATGTGATATATATGGTACTGTAATTATACAATAATTATAACATATATATATTTATATATATTTATATAATTTATTTTTTTCATTAAATATGAAAATAAAATAGAAACCTTGTTAAAGTGTATATACGTCTTGCCGTCTCCTTGAATGGTCTATTCCAATTCGTATTTTAAAATTTTATAGATTATTTCAAATTCATATATAATGAATATATATGATATTGATATCATGGATCACGTTCTATAAATCTGTAAATTAATACCAATGTAATAGGACAAAAAATAATAAGTGAAAACATATAATAAAAATAAAGAGTTTATCACCCAAAATATATCTTTAACCTGTAATTTTTAATAAAATATTAATATAAATTCATATTAAATAATATATGGAATGTTATATATGAATATTATTCCTTTTTATATTTAAAAAAACTTATATTTATTATACAGGAAGTTTGAACACATATGAAAGAAGTTAACACATATAGAAAGGGGATTTGAAGTCTCGCTTTTATTTCTGAAAAACATATCCCTTATCCACTATTCATATTTTTATTGTGTATACACTACTTAATGATATTTTATATCTAAAATGTCCTTTATTTAATTATATTAAATGTTTCAATTGATATTATTCTTTCATGGGTATCATTATTTAAATGATACTCAAGTAGTAATTGTTTTCCATATAATATTTTACTTCCATGAGACACATGTCATATTTACCACCAATTTATTTTATTTGGTGTTGGTACTTCCCATGAATCTATTTTATGATTATTTTAATTATCCTTTTTAGTATATATATATCCATCTTATGACCTCCCTTTTTAAGGGGATATTATTTAAAAGAAACCAAGCTGGTAAGGAGATTTTTTCTCAATTTCCCTTCTTTGAAACACATCTTATGTTATGAACCTATTTAATTTTACAATGAGTACATACTACCATATTGACATGTTATATCATGAATATAATTAATTTAATTATATTTCAAGAATATTTTAGTTTTATTCTTTAATAGATATTTTCATTCAATGATACCATATTGGTAAGAGTTTATTGCTACAATATCATATTTTATCAAGATTGTTTATAATTACACTTCTCCTGATGAAATATTATTATCTATATATAAAAATTTATTAGGAAGATTATTATCATATAGTTAATCACCATATATTCAATTAATTATTCCATTTTCCTATTTTTTTCTTCTTATGAAAATTTATAAGGTGTTTCTATAAAAATCCGAGATTATTTCTATCATTTGTTGAAAATCAATTTTATTTAGAAACAATGTTTGAATAAAGTATCATTGATTCTCAAATGGTATTTTAATGAAATTTAAATGGTAATATATTTTATAAATGAGATATATTTTATAAATAATTTAATATGGTTTTCAACACATTTTTTGTTATATTTCATTGTTATTTTCAATGAAAAATGATTTATAATATGTTCTGATTTAATTTGTTTTTAAAAACAGAAAAGATATTTTCATCAAGAACATTTTTAAATTATTTTTAAATAATGATTCATATTTTTTTCAATGTGGATTTCATAGAAAATAATTTTTAATAAAATTTATATTATAAATATTGATTTTAAAATAATTCTTATTTTCCAAAAAAATACACCATGTGGCCTTTCTAAATTCTTATTTGATCCAGATTGAATCCTTTGATATAGTTTATGCTTTAATATCAATATGATTCAAGGGAATCATTATTATTATTGGCGTAATGTTTTATGTTTAATATGGAATGTTTTTTGTGAAATCCATTTATCATCCACAAGTCATTCCATGATAAAATGATTATGAAACCCAATTATATTCATAGGTTATTTTATATTGAAATGATTCTGAAGCATATCTTTGTTCAATATGTTTTGATATGATGAAATTATCATGATACCCAATTCATTTCATTTGTTATTATATGAATAATTTTTATGTTCTGCTGGCACAGATATGAATAATTTTACAATTTGATGGGTGGGACCTAAATATCCTTCCAATATGTTTGGTAAATTCTTATATCTCTAGAGATTAAGAAATCTAGAATGGGGAGAAAAATCGATTCAATAATATAAATCTAGAATGGGAAGTGAAATCCGTTCAGAAATATAGGGTTGTAATGTGGTTTAAACCCGATTTAGTAAATGAATATTTCTTCTTTGATTATCTTGGTAGCGGGCCTTGATAAATATGGAAACAATTTTTTATGATTTTTATCCTAACTAAAAGGAAAAATATGAAAAGGATAATGGAATACTCATACTTTCCCTATCCAATGGAAAGAAGTTTATCCCCCCAATTTGAAGGATATGATGATCAAATGTGATAAAAATGTCATAAAAACAATTTAAATGTTTTTCGTGATTCTGAGAATTATTATTAGGAAATAGAATAAATAGATAATCATAAGGAAATTCTTGGTGGTGGATAACTTATCTTCATGTAAGGTTATCATAGATTTGGTTATTTATACATATAATGTATAACTATGAGAAATAGTCATAAATTATAATGAAGTTGTGTTTGATGTATCAGTCATAATTATTACCAGTAAGAGGACGCTGATAATATGTATGAGAGACTATTACATGTGTAAGCCATTAAGGACAATACATAGTTGATCAAAATGAAAATATTATTTTTGTTTAGAGTATTCAATTTAGTGAATTATAATATAGGGTAGTACAACCAAACATTGAACAATTTGGTTTATGGTTTGGAATATCATATCAATGATAATATGGATATAGAGGTTAATTGTCTTCATTGGAATTTATTTGTAACGAATATATCTAGTATGCATAAATGAGATATAAATTTTTCGACTACAGCTTATAGTATTTGATGATTTTTATTTTTTTCTTTCATTGGTTGCCAATTTTCCATAATGATTTTGGAAAATAAAAATGAAAAATTTATGTTCATCATACTGATTCATGTATTGTAGTATAGAAATATTTTTTCCCAGACTCATGTGTATGGTCTTTGACATGTAGGGTATAATCTTCAAATGTTATTATAATGTTCTCATACCACCATGTTAATGTTATGATTACGTTTCTCCTTTATTTACCATTATTGAGAATTTGTGCTCAGCCTTTATCAAGTATCCGTTCCACATGTTATGAAGAATAGTTTTATGAAGGATTAATAAATGTGAGGTTGATTGTGAGAAATATCTATTATCTTTCACCAAGTTACATGATTCTGGTCTATTTTTACAAATCCACTAAATTTTTATTTTCCCCAGTCTTGTACTTTTGAAATGTGCTAAATATTCATCCAAAATGATGTAATATAAATCTATGTTACACAAAGTTTTATATAGTTTTAACGAAAAATTTGTTCAATGGTATTATTATTTAACTAGTTGTTTTTCATTTTAATCATTTTCATATTGAATATTGATATTAAAAACAAATCTATAATTATGTGAATTTTCTATTTGGAACCCCACATTTCCATCACATATGTGTGTATAATTTTAAACTATATTCTACTACTCATGTGAATAGAATTTCAATAATATATTCCATATTTTTAATCTTAATAATTTATAATATCTAATTTGGTAAAAAAAATTAATTCATTATTAATTGTAAAAGCAGTATAAATTAATTATTGTAGTTAAGCTAAAAAATAATTTACCTGGTGTTAAACTAAAATTAAATGGCATAAAAAGGGGCAGTAACGTCTTTAAAATGTATTGGATGGAAAATTTTTTACCATATAACCTATAATTTTCAATAATAACTAATTTATAAGGATTTGGAATGATAAAAACATGGGTATAAGTGATTCTTTTAAAAAAATCCTTGTGTGTCCTCTCCACTACATAAAAAATAAAACCCCTCCCCTCCCCTATTCAAATATCCAATGTAATTTGGATCCACAAATATCAACAAAAATCACATAACTACCCCATACCAACATCATATATTGGATAGTCTGATATTAAATCCAACCTAGTATGGATATTTATGAAAAAATAATAATCTTTTTTGAAGAAGTTGTAATGTTTTTGAACAAGAATTTTTATTCAGTTTCTTCTAACACCTCCTTAAAAAATTATAAAAACAAAATCTTATTAAATAATCTATATTTCAAATAAAAATATCTCATTATTTTATGAGGATTACCAATATCAATCCTCTCTTCCATCAAATCAGAAGGAAAACCATATATCATGCCTCCACTGGACTATCTCCCCATAATTCGATGAATTTTTCTTCCATCACCACACATTGAGTATAGATATAATGATTGATATAACAAATGTATATGATATTCCTGAAATTATTATACATTTTTAATTTTGGTATCAGATTATTATTCTTATATTCCACTACATTTAAAAAAATATTATGTCGTTCGTGTGTACAAAATACTACCACCGACAATGCGATGTGATTCTTTTTCTAATTACACAATAAGTGGAAGGTAATTAGGATATGTTTTTTGAATAAATGAGATATATTTGAAATTATATTGGTACATTAAAATTAAAATATCACACACAACCATTATCTTTCACCCATTGTGTTATTTATAACATCTCTCATGAATATGTATATCCTACCATCTCCATAATGCAATGTGACCAATTCACCATCTAGGAATTTTAGTAAAAATTATAAAAAAATATAAAATTGGAAAAATATATTTTGACCATAATATTATATTTTATATGATTGAAAAAAAAATTTCACATGAACATGAATAGTCATGATAAAACATGTATCAGAAATAAAGTAATTATCACGTGAAACAATGTAAATAATGGAATAATATTAGCATGTTGGTGATAAGATGTCTTAACAAGATCATATAATTTTTTTTATGAATCTGGATAGTTTATAAATTAGTAACATTCTTAAAACCATTATAATGAGGTTAAATTACGTTCTACTAAAATGATGCATTATGTAAGGGGTTTCATCTCAATTTCCATTCATTGAGCCCTATTGAATAGTTTTTCCCAATATTTCATATATATAGTGTGTATACTACATCCTTAAAATGTAATTTAATTATTCATTAATATATATTGGTCTTTTAATATTAATTATTAATTATTTCATTAAATTATATATGACATAAAATTCACCATGTGGTAACAAATTTTATAACTCAATTTACATTCAATGTGTTGTATTACTACTTCACTATATTTGATATTCAATGATTATGTGTGTAATGATTATTGATTATGTTATGATTTATATATATTTTATTTGGGGATTTAAATTTTATTCAATTAATGGATTCATTGAGTAATTCTAACTTTTACCATCTGACATTTGTGGGTGTTTATTTTATAGTCTCAGTTTAATCATGATTGTTTATGAATGAATTTTCTGTGATGGATGTAATTTAACAATTAACTAAAAAAATTTAATTTTTATATATTAATTTTACTCTTGAACATTACATGTAATAATTCCATTTATATAATATTATCTACATAAAATGAATGAGATTTTTTTTAACCAAATTCATCGTTATTTATCACTTCAAACAAAAATCATTTTTCAAAAAAAAATCCATGTTTTCTAAAAAAATTCAAATTTTTTTATCCTTTTTAAAAATTATTTCTAAAAAAAATTAACACACTTTGAATATTATAGAAAATATTTTATTGTAAATTTTTTTGTTTTTTATAAATAATACCCGTTTGGCATGTACAAAAACAGTTAATGAAATATTTTTTTAACATGTACGACTGTAAAAGAATTTCCATATATCATGACCACATAATGTTTTCATGATTATTTTATTATATTAAAATGTTATATTCAATGAAAACTATTTTCAATAATTTTTTTGAACATTTATTTTCAAAAACATACTTCCAAGTTTAAAAGTTAATTTCCCTCAAGAATGTTTTAACATTATTTTTATGGTATTTGTATTTATTAGTAAAATACTCCCTTATTTTACTTATCCTCATCTGGGAATGTGTTGTATTTATATAACAAAAATTCATTATAATAATGATTTATGATAATATTTACCCATGATGTATTTATATTCACTTTCAAGATTCCTTTTTGTAGTCTTTAACATTCCCTTTAAATATTCACTTTCCTCTTATTACTCAACATATAATTTCCTTAAATTTCTATATTAATTATCAAGAATATATTTATTTCATAAACTTTTTATCATTTATACTTATGATTTTATACATTGAATGTTATTTTTTATATTAGGAGATATTGATAAATCTATATTTTTTACTCAATAAGGATATTTGATGATATGGAACAATTTTTTATGATTTTAATTGATTATTTGATTATAAAGGATTGCATAGAGAATTAATTAACAATTATGAATTAAATTATATATTCCGATGAGGAATCAGTTGAATCTTGAGAAAAATATGTAGGCTAGAATTGGATTTTTTTTACCCATAATTTTAAAATATCTGGTGAAAGGTCGTGATAGTAGTTGTATCACAAACCATGAAAGCATGACACCTAATAATTAAATTTTTTAATTTTATTAGTCAATTATTATCCATTATATTTTAATAATAATAATATATTTTATTAATTTCATTCTCATTTATTGATTAATTTGAATATGTTTAATGATATTTACATTTCCATATTGATTAAAAATTATCTATTCTGGATACCCATTTTACTGATTATATTGAAAGTGTATTCATTTGTTTACCTTATAGTATTTATTATGCTTATCAATTAATAAAACAATTGTTATTGATTAAATATAATGTTGTTTTAGTTATTATCCCTTCAATTTTAATTATACCATATCATATAATGATTAATGAATTATTTAAATGACATTTGGGTTCATATATTCATTTTTCCATGTTGATTTTTCGTATTTTTATTATAATAGTTCATAATTTACTTATCTTTTATTAATAATTGGAGTTCATCCATATTTGTTTCCTTTACTTAGAAGCTATAACATTTACAATGAATGACATTAATGTATATTTATTAGGAATAATGATATTCTAAAAAACAAATATGTGGTAATTATTTTTTATCAAATAGCATGAAGGACTCAAGTATGCATATAGTTTATTAAGACAACTAAACAATTAAATCATTTTTGAATTAATTCCATGTATGTTATACCAATTAAATAAACAGACATTGGCTTCAGATTAATAAGGTCAGGGTCGGTACATGGTTTCTATCGTAGAACTTTATGTGATTCTCTCTGGTGAATATTTTATAGAAAAATCATTCAAAATTGATTAACCATTCAAAAAAATATTTTAAGGTAATTATAATTAGGATTTGTTTTTTTAATATCATATAGTCTCTCAGATAAAGAATAAATAAAATAAAAACCCAATATAGATTAATAATATAAATAATATTATTATGTATGATTGATCCCCTGCTAATAATACAAATATAGTTTCTTATGTAAATTAAATAATATTTATTTAAATTATATTTAGTATAGGTAATTAGGATAAACCATTTATCTCCAATTATGTCACTACTTAGTATTTATCCATCCTTGTATAATGAAAATTTAATTATTAAATAAAAATCACGATGTTAGTATCTGATAAATAAATAAATTTATAATATATTCACCAAGATGACAATAAATATATACTTTGTAATAAAATAATATATTTATTCTTATAAATAAATCATCTTCTAATTTTGTGATAAGAAATTCATTAATCTATATAATTCAATAATAGGGGAATAGTATTAATTTTTACTTGTTACTTTATGATACATTATATATATGGTTTCTGATTAACATAGTGTTTGAAAATCTAGGCTTCTTTCAATGGTACATTAGGACAATGATATATAAATTATGATATTAAAATCTAGAAATATTCCATGTAACCAATAAAAATGTGTTAATTATGAAAAGGAGAAGAACTATATTTAGTTCTAATTTTGTCATGTAATCCCTTTACCTCTATTTCTCATCATGAAGAATGTGTTAAATTAGTAAAAACCTATAAGCATGATATGAATTTCCATGATTTTTTAGAAATGAAAATTTCAGAATAAAACTAATTGTGCATGGAAATAATAATTTATTCCACATCAATTAATGGGTAATGATATCATCTTCAAAATAGAAATGTTGAAATATATTCTTGACACTTTCCTTAATTCCATACCACTCATGACACACACAACACATCCTACATCCCAATTAATATATGGAAACTTTATTCTCATCCATACGTAAAATTATGTGATTCATGATATTCAATCATAATAATATTCATTTCTAAGGATCATCACACACATCTATAGATAAGAATATCCAATGAATCTTAAAACATGTGGAATTCCAATGAGTGGGTATATTCTCATTATCACCTTTATAATATAATAATAATCGAGAACATCATTAGAAGAAGTGTTAATGTCTTATATGTATCCTACCGTTGATAGATTTTATAATCGTGGGGTCATAATATGATGTCATCGGACCATAAAACACGTATTTACGAGTAATATTATATAACATCAATGATGTTTTCGTAGTAGCGAATTGCATTACCCTTTCAGTGTAATAATAATATATGTACATTATCATATTAAAAAAACACGAAATAAAACTAGTTAGGTTATATATAATTAATTAATATTTATAACTATAAAATTCATAATAAATCGATGAATATGGAATTTTATACTAGGGAATCGACTTTAAAAATTATATCATGGTTATTGCATGATAATAATTTTTTGATACATATTTTATGAAATATTTTTAATACTTATTAAAAAATTAATATGTTATTATTAATGAATGATAATTAATTTTTAATATTATAACACTCAGTTAATTTTTTATTTGTTTTTCTAATTAATTTAATATTTTCGACATTTTCCAATTCAGACAAAACTGAATATAGCTTTTGTTAAATGAAAGAACTATGTTTCAATTTCATTATATGCAACAACAATTTAATATTATTGTACATGAAACACATAGATTATCTTGAGGTATATGAAAAACTGTGTTTTAATTTTGTTACATAGAATGTCAGGTTCACTCGATTGCTTCCATTATACATAAATCTGAATTTTACCGATATCTAATATATAATTAAAATTTTCATTAAAATGATATTATAGTTACCAACTACCCATTAGAATGTAAGAAATAAATAATATTAACTAAATTATGAAAATTTTATTTACACGTGTATATAAAATATCTCCTTTGGTTATCAATAACTAAGTAATGAATATATGAACTATTTGAATTTAAAGATAGTCCTTTTCTAAGAAAACTATTTAGCTATTTTCTAAACCATTTTCTTACATAAAATTTAAAAAACACAATTTGATAATGTTTTAAAAAATATTTATATATTATATATTCAATAAATTAATTCTTCTAATACTCATATAATTCATTTGATAGGTATAAGAAAAGAATAATTGCAATTATATGAATAAAAAGGCATGTTTTTCAAAAAATAAAATTTTACACCATTAAAATGGGGATGGTAATATAAATATAAATATGAAACATTTGAAATTTTAAGTGAAAAAATAAACTATTTTTTTTAATATTAATATCAATATTTAATTTGGATTAATTTTTGGTATTTTTCAGAGCAGTTTCATTTTTTTTATTATTGTAAAAAAAATAAGAAATTTTAATGAAAACCTATATATTGAGAAAATTAGTTATATAGTTAACATAGATTTTTATTTATTTAATGGTAAATTTAGATCAATATTACATAAATTAATAAAATTTTTATCATTGGAATCAATTTTAAAATGATATTGGGTAAAAAATCAAGCATTTAAACATTATATCTTAATGAACATATTGTCATGACAAATTTAAGGGATCAATTTTAAATTAATGTCTACCTATTATATGATTAGGATTTTAAAAAATTTATTCCAAATTAAGAATATATGTAATTTAAAATTTATAATATGCTAAAATTATATTTTTAACAAAAATAATAGTCTATGTATTTAAAATTAATTACAATGACTAGGTTGAAAAAAAGATTACATTGTGTAAAAACATTAATTTAAGAGGAAAAATTACCTTTATTCATGGAAAATTACATTGGATAAAAAAATTTCAAACAAATAAACACTTGGACAAAACTTATACAATTATTAGTGGAAATATATTTTTGGGTGAACTCTCAATAATGATTACCTTTTTATATTTATAATATTGATACTCCACTTCCACTATAAAAAGGTACACACCCCTCTCATATATTCACAACTCTCAAGCCCTTTGGATAATCCAAAAACTACCTGATTATCCTTTATACATTGATCTCTTTATACTAGAATCATACCTTTGTGAATAAATCCAACAAAGGACTCCCCTTGGTGATAACAAAATTGAGTAACCCAAATATGTGGTAACATCCATCTATGAGATCTTATGTTTTATTTTCATTATCTACAAATATAATTAATATTGTTGCAATATTATATAGTAACCATTATGTACTACATTTAATAAAAAGTTTTTATGTTATGTTTTTGACCTAAACTCACAATAACATCCATAAAATCGGATAGACTATCCTCGATCATTTATATGGTGGGCTACCACCTCGCAATATGATGACATTGATTCTCCCATTTACACCTCTCAAGGTAGGATATAATGATAAAATTTATGATATTATATGATATATATTTTATTTAGTATTTATTTTTTCTTTATTAATTATTGTAAAACACATATCATTGTGATTTCCATTTTTCTGGAATATCATTCCTTCATTTCTGGATTTGTGGACTATCGCCTTCTCAAAGTGATGTGATTCATTCATGATTTAAATAGAATGAATTAAGGATACGTTTAATATATAATAATATATGTATTACCTAATAATTAATCATCAATTATGTTACATATATATGTACATGTATATTTCATTTACATTATTTTTTTTCAATATGATAAGAAAATGGAAACAACATTCATGCGACCGTACGACCTACCATATCTATGAACTGTGTATTTATTTGTATATTTATTTATTTTATTTATTTTTATAAATAAATATATACTAATTATATATATTATTTTTATCATGGTTTATATTCTATATATCATGAAATAATTTTGAGGAAAAAAATATAACATATTAACAAACATGTGACAAAAATCGGTTATTACAAGAAATGAAACATTATCAGGGCATTGTTAATAAAAAATTAACAAAAAGTCATAAGTAAATTATATATTTTATTATAAAATTAATATATTTGTTTGATAAATCAATAATAAACATATATTTATTATATTAAATTTTTTTTAAATGAATGATAAGATTTGAGAAATATGTTATGTGGATTTCTAGTCTCAATTTGATTTATGTGATACATAATCCTTATTCAACTCTTGTTTGTTTTGTGGGGTGTGTGTAAACCCAATGAATATATTATATAATTAATAATATTGAATTTATTGTTTTTAATATACACATCTGATGATCATAATTACATTGGGGTTTACAATCAAATTTTAACCAAACTAGTATTGTAGTTTCGTTTCAATTTTCCATCTTTGAGAAACATGTTTTTTTGTGCACTGATATACTTTTACAAGGGGTATATATTATAATTTAAAATGATATATCATGTATCTAATTATATTCATTATATTTTAATCATAATTTAATGACATTTTCTTAAATATGGAGTTTTATTCAATCTTTCTAATGAGCATGGAGTTTATTGAAACAATATCATAATTTATTAGAATTGATTATGAATTAGAATCCATTAAAGAAATATTATCCCCCATATCTAAATAACACTAATGAATTTTTCTGTACACTTTTTATTAATTATATATTCAATTAATGGATCCATTTTTCTGCTATGTGGAACAAATGATACATAGTAAAATATTTGAATGAAAATATAAAATAATTTTCTCATTTTGCTCAGAAATGTATTTTATTCCAAAAACATGTCTAAAAAAATGTTTTCTTGAAGTTTATACTACTATAATATTTTCATTAAAATAAATTTTTACTTATTTATTACATTTATAATTTTTTTAAGTAAACATATTTTTGATTTCTAATCCATCCACTTTTATAATCATATAACAACAAAAAAGGAATTTCTAATAAATATAAATTTATAGTCTATCATGAACATGATTCCAATGAGTATTATGTGAAAATATTACGAAATTTATTTTTAATAATTTATTTTTTATAATATTCTAGACATTTATATTTTTATTGTTTTTTCAAAAAACAATTTGTCAAAAATATATTACTTTTGAGATGTTTTTTGAATTATTAATAAATATTTATTTATAAATTTTGTAGCTATATTCCAAGATATTATTTTAAAACTATTTTCAATTTTTCTTTATTTTTTTTGAATTTTATTTTCAATGAATTTTTTTTTAAAAAAATAGGATTAGTTTATTAATTTTATATATTATATTCGAAGGAAATGTTTTAAAAACACTTTCAAGCATACTTTTTTAGTTTTCAGTTTATTCTATAATGATATGTTTTTTAAAAAATAGTTTCGATTATATGTTTCTAATGTTTTTTTCAAGGAATGGTTTCTCAAAAAAATTTAAATATCCTTAATAACTATTCAATATTATTTTCATGGGAATGGGTTTCAAAAAAAGTTCATGTTTCTTTTATATTTTTTCAAGTTTTATTTTGAAGGAAAATGTTTTTAAAATGGTTTGAGGTTTTCAAAAAACATTTTTCAAATTAATATATATTTATTTTATCAAAAAAAATACAGGTTCATTAATATTTTTAATTCTATTTCTTTCCATGCGGGTTTCGATGAAATTTATTTTGAAAATGATTCCTGTTTTAAAAATAAATTTTCAATATAAGAATAATTTTCATTATCAACGTTCCATGTGGATTTCCAAATCCTTTTCTATATAAGTAGTCATCATATGATTTATTTTATGATATACATCTAATATTATCCAAGTGTTTCATTCATATTGTATCTCTAAATGGTTTATTTGTTGATGGAAATAAATATATGACACTCGTTTCTCTTTCACGGGTTATAACCATAGGAAAACCACTTCTATTCAAAGGTAATTCTATGATTAATGGATTTTGAAAACTGTATCTTTTCTACTGGTTATGATATTATGATTTTTTTATTACATACATTACATTTAATAGGTTATTTTATGATGTTTATGAAACCAATATCTTTTTATGGTTATGATATTATGAATTTTTAATATATTGTGTCACATGTAAGTATGGTTTAATAATGTGATTGGTGGGACCAATATCTCCCTCCAATAAATTCTATAGTGATTTATATATCATGAGATATACATGGGTGGAACATGAAGTGAACATAGTTTAATAGATTAATTTTTCTACATATATGGTCTTTGGAGTGAATATATCCTTCTAAGACTGTCATGGGAGTGATCCTTGACTACAATCAGGGATTATAGAGTGAACCCATTCCACTATAAAGAAAAGGATGTGACTGGGGATGGTGTTGTGTCTTTCCTAGTAGGTATATCCTCCATGAAGTGATCTAGTAGATTTTGGAAAAGATCCTTGACATATAGTGAATGAAGTTATATGATTACTTGTATTCCATAAATTATAATTCATTTCCTACATTATTCATTGATGGATTATGCACTTTATTTCCTTATGATTCATGTCTTATGAACTACCAATAATTATTCCATTACTCATTTATATTTTCTGTTATTGGATTATTAGGATCTTCAAATGATGTTCCCTTTTTCTAATACCCTTGTTCTCATGATTTTCTTCCATATCTCATTTATTTACTCTTATTGAGTGTCTTATCTCACTATTTATTATGTTTCCTCCACTCATATTATGAGAGAATGTTTTATGTAGAAGTACTATAGGGGAATATCATTATTAGAAACATGAAGTATCTTTCACCTAGTTATATGATGGTATTACATGTTCCCAAAGACACAAAACTATTACGGACCTCAGGAATGTAATTTCATAATGGGAAAAATATTCATCTAAAATGATGTAATATCCATGTATGTTAATCAAATTTTGTTATAGTTTTTATCAATGGAGTGTAATAATCAGCCTTTGGAAACATGGATGAGAAAACATAAATGTGGTTCCTAGGGATATTTATAAGGATATATATATATATAGGTATGTATTAATGGACAATCCAAATATGACCTTGATCTAATAGATGGTGCAATATTTTAGACATTTTAATAGATATTTGATATGATTATATGTTTTCTATTATGATATATGATTCTAACAAAATGATTTATGGTTTTAGTGAATTGAGTAAACTATAAGGAAGCTGGTAAATGATTAATGTGGTGGACAATTTGCTAACGAGTAGTCAAATATGATGATAAATGGAGTGATGGATGTTGTGATCATATATAATCAATTTTCAAAGAACATTATTAATAATGTGTTCATTAACCGAATCATAGACTCTCCATTGAATTTAAATAAATATTTCCTTGTGTTTTATTGTATTTGAGACGATGGGAGAAATAAATTCAATTTCCTTTGTGGAAATAATGTTTAAATAATAATGCATGTGAATGACATAGAGGTAGAAGAAAATTTTTTTATTGTAGAAAATAAGGATACAATGAAAGTAACTACCAAGGAAAAATGAATAGTTAATTTAGTGCAATGGATGAGAATATTAAAATCCATAAGACATCATCAATGATTAAATCCATTAAGTGTTGAATGAATGATCATTATGTAAATCGATTTCCATAATGGAATGATAATGAAGAGAAAATGAATGGTGGTATGAGAAATGGATATATTGCTGATAATGATGAGGCACTAGAGAAATTTGAAAAGAAAAAAATTATTAAGTATTAGGATTAGGTATCCTTATTAATAAATTAAGGATGGAGTTGGATAATAAATGTTTCTTTATTTGGAATTCTGAATTATTTAATACGAATTGTGAAATATATAATGATTATTCAGTTTATGTTTTTGCCTACGGTTTGGATAAATATTTATAATGCTTCAAATGGTCTAAAAATTTTATTTAATAAAATTGTAATAATCATGGTAAAAATAAGATTGTGTGAAATGTAACCCTTAATGATCTATTAATGTTGAGATAATTATGTATGGATGATTATATGATTGATATTAATAAGTAAATTGGATATTATCGATTACCATGGAATAGATTAACGGTTATTTGAGAAGGTGGTTTATAGAATCATTGATAAAGCCTAAACTATTTTTGGATTTAAGTAATAGAATAAAAAATTGGAATAAGGAAACATAAATGTTATCATAAAGGATTTATGGAAATTCATGTCATTACCATGTTTCAAGAGAATAATTCATGAAGGTATTCACATATTTGGTATGAGAATGATAAGAGTTATGTTATTATATATGGGGATAAATGTTAAGATGATTTTAAATATAGTGACCTTCATTAAAATGTTATGAAAATTCATCTTTTTAAAGGGTTATAAGGTTAACTATTTATGTAATAGATAATGTTAGACATCAGATGCAGATTTAGAGATTAAATTATTTTCTTTCCATATGAGGATTTATGAATATTGGATAACTTGTGATAACCATTAATTGTGAGATAAATATATATGGAATGGCCAATCATTCTGTATGTCAATATCATGATCTGATAATGCATTAAGAAGGTAAAATTCATCTATTTTTTTGGGAATTATAGATTAAGTGGAAATTATAACATGCACAAAAAAGGGAGAGGTTATCCTATAATAAATTAATTACATAATATCATGGGAATTATTAATCTATAATCAAAAAGGGTATATAAATGATATGTTTTTCTTACAACACCTACAGGTTTTGTGAAATTATTTTTTTGAATTAGTTTAATCATTTTTATAATTTTCACTTGACACAATACTGATTATAGATTATTTAATTCTAAAAAATAACTATATTTGGATAACATTATAAACAACACCGCATTTTTCATGCACTACATGTAATACCAACATGGATTGTGTAACACGTAACAATAAGAATCCTTGAATCAAAACTATATTATTATAATTAATTTAACGAGAGAGTTACAACCGGGCCATTAAACAAAGTAATATGAATAGTAATTACTAATTTTTAAATATTATTTGAAATTTCTTCATATAAATAAATCATATTTAAAATAAAATGTATAATATTTTGTAGTCCTAATATATTAGGAAATAATATTTTCTTTATGGAATTGATTTATTTATATCCTTCTATAAATAATAACAAACGAAATTTTTGGCACTCGTAAAAATTTAATTTGATAATTTAAAAATTATTTTTGAATATATAATGTCCATATTCAAATACAGTGAATATTTATTATTATTTTAGGAGATTAATTTTTAGATAAATACTATAAAATACTACATTATAGTTAAAAACAAACTTTTTCATGTAATTTATTATTATTAATTAAATTGAATTTTAAATTCATAGTAGATCAGTTATACATATAATAATCCCATTTATGCCATTTAAAACATTTCAATATTGAAATTAGATATATAAAATTATTGAACTTCTGAATATTATTTTTATCTTTCTTCTTGCCATATCTTTTGGATAAGCATTAAATTTAATTTTTGTGATTTTGTAAATTAAATTTTAAAAAATGAAAATACTTGATTTGAATTGGTATGATATTTAGATTCTAATTGGGTCTATATAATATTTTGTATAATAGGAATAGTAATTTTAGTAATTTTTTTATTTACAACAGTTAATGGTAAATTGAAGTAATTAATGGTTAAATTAAAATTATTATATTATAAAATTACAATAAAACTTGTCATAATTTCATTGGATATGTGTTTTTGGAGTAAAATGAATCATTTCATGAAATTATATCGCTTTTGAGACACATGTTTAATAATATGATATTTATTATATTTATTTAATGATTTGATAAAAATGTAACACTCAAATTTTTATGAACTATAACATTTTAAAAATTGGTTTATATAAAAGAAAAATTACACTATAGAAAGTCATTTTAAATATAAAATGTTTATATACATAATTATACTTTATTTAATATTATAATTGATAATACAATTATGTAAATGGATACACAATGATGATGCAATAATTGTTTAATTAATAAAAGGATCATATAAATGATACTACAAATATTAAAATAAATATAATTCGAATTTATTAAGTTAATAACTAAATTTTATAGGTGTATATGAAATTTTTAGAGTGTTTGAAATTGTTCGTTATGTTGTTATATTCATTTTTTTATTTTATTTAAAGACAAAGTATTAAAAAGTGTCAAAATTGATACAAATGATATTTCATAAAAATAATATATTATTCAATAAATTTTAAATCATATTTATATTTCAAAAATAAAAATAGAATATGAAAATTTTGAATATGTAATAAGGCGTCCATTTTTGGAAAATTTACCCCATATAAGTAATTGTTTTTATCCTCTTAAAATTTAATGTTTTGTCCCCACAATTACAATTACAATAGATTAATGAAAGTTAAATCAAAATGATAAGGTTTAAAATAAAACCGAAACATATCAAAAAGTTATTCGATATATCGTACTCGACTGTTATCACCTTAAGATTGAATTGGAGTTATTTAATAGGTATTAATACATTAAAATAGTTTATATATTATTTAATGTAATGTATAGTTACAAAATATAACTCGCTTGTATTTAATAATTTTATTTGTCTTCATAATGAAAAAATCAATCTTTGAACGAATATAAATGTATATTATGATCAGAAAATAAATTTATTTCAATATTGATTTTTTTAATTTTTACAATCCATATAATAACATTATATTCTTCTTCAATTTTAAAAACTATTAATTTAATTAAAAAATATAATAAATGATTTTAATAATATTAATTTTTATAAATATTAGTCGAATTAATGACTAAATAATTTTATAGATCTATAGAATATAATAGATATGTGAAAAATAATTATATTATAGTTCCCATAATGTCTTGATGTATTTAATACCAAATTATATGAATAGTGATAATTTTCAAAATAATGATATTTTATTGAATTAATATTTTGTTAAATTCTTTAAGAATCACAAAAAAATAAATAATCCCAAAAGGGATATTTTATGGTATAAATTTTCACAATCCATTCATTTATATCTCATTAGGATAATTTTATATTTAGAATAGTCTTAATGTTTTTTAATATTTCAAGGATTACAAAAATCCCCATAACCTCAATTATAAAAGGGAACCAACTCCATCACTTACTCACACCACGTTGAGCCTTTAATCATTACAATACCCCTTACATTAACCTTATAAACATGACTAATAACATTATAGAGACTTTGGTATTTTCAAAAGACTAATTTTAGTGTCCTTATGATGAGATCTAGTGGGAGATCATTGAAGAAGAGGTAATATCCTTACTGACTATTGGAAAATTGTCTCTTACTATACTTCCACATCATGTTTTAATTCCATTTTAGAGTAATAAATTCAGTATTAACTATATTATGAGATGTTATTTTTATTATGGAAAAACCATATTATTCCTTTTATCCATCCTACAAAAAATGAAAGTATCATACATGCATATATAAGACATACCATCTCGACACCAATGTCTAATATGTTTTTTATCACCACATTAATTTGATGAGTATAATAATATAAATCATATTTATATATTATTACTATAACATGATATTTTTATTTGATCAAAATACATACCATCCACTTCTTTATTTTATTTTTGTAATTAATGGGATGACATCGTCATATGTGTGTACCTACAGTCTTCCATATCCACAACATGTTGAGATTCATCATCCACATTAACCATTTCGTGAATGATTATAAAAATTAAATAATGAATAAATATGAAACATATAAAATAATAAATATATTCTTACAAAATTTATATAGATATATGTAATTTACCTTCTTCCTTTTAGTATGATTAGAACACATAAACAATGTCCAGTGTACGTATGACTTTCCATCACCATGAATGGTGTATTCCATTTCCTTAATATAATATAAATATATATATATAATATAAATATATGATATATAAATCATTTTTTAATTTATTCAAGTACTTATATCCTGATATATGTAATCGGATCAAGAATATCATGTGAAATCACATTTGATAAACAAAACTGTTATTACATGAAAGGTTGCTTTAACATGAAATTGTTAACTAAAGGGTAGCATAATTTCATCAATTAATCCTCTATTTTCTCGTAAATATAATTATTATTCCTTTAGAAGTTAATAATTTTTTTAAAACCACTACACATGAGTTTTAGAAATGTACGGAGGAAATCAGACCAATGATAAGGGTTAATTTTAGAATCTCATTATTTTTCAAGATTGTTTATACATAAATATTTACAAGTGTATTTTAATAATTGATATCCATAATTCATAAAATTGATTTGAATATTATTTCTCTATTCCTATTTTTTTTTAAAACATTATAACCTATGTATGAATTTTTATTATTCGTTTTTAAATTAATATTTTTTTCATTTTCCTAAAGAGGTATTTTATGAAGTTTCTTGAAAAAGTACAAGTTGATTGATTTTTAAAATATTACAGCACGAAAATATTTTAAGCTATCATGAAGCATTATTAAATGATTCACCACTTAAAAACCAAAATTATCATTTTCAAGGATATTTTTTATTTTAAAATTTCACAACATTTTAATTTAATGAATGTTTTTCAAATTAGAAATGATATTTTTTAGAAGATTTTTTTTGAACTATTATATAGAAATTATTTTCTAAATAATATAATAATAGTTCATGTTACATATGATTTATTAAGGATATTATTCCATGTTACCATTATTATTCGATCTATGAATGGTTTATTTTTATCATCGATTGACATTTATGAGACACATTTAATTTTTGTGGGTCATGATATGAAACATGATATATGTTATTGTGGAACATATGTGTATGATTCAATTATGAGAGGGGTGGGACCTATATCTCCCTCCAATTTTTTGGATAATGATTAATATCTCATTATATTGATATAAAGGACCTTGTCCTCAATGATGGTCTTTGGAGTGAACCATAACAAACAAGATGGTGTCCGGAATGAACCAGGACTACCCAGATTGTTATGGGAGTGAACTGTAAATACCAATATGGTTATGGGAGTATACCGTGACTACAAAGATGGTTGGAAGAGTGTACCCATAAAACTATTATTTCCTTTTAAATTATTACTATACTACTATGGAATTAATTTTTACGTGCTTATGTGTCTTCGAAAAATTCCATGTCTTATTCCTATGTTATAATTTCATGTATTATATTTTTATTTTCCTGTTATTCATGTCTTATAAACCACCAATATTTATTCTATGATTCATATTTATGAACATTGATATGATATGTGTGATATTCTATTTTCATAATTATGTCCTCATACCCATATGATCATGATTATGTGCCATGTCTCCCTCGTTTACAATTTCTAAGCATTTGAACTCACCCGTTATCTTTCGTTTTATTTTCTCTTTATTTAAATGTAATATTTTAGTTAACGTTAATAAATTGGATGGTCTTTATGTGATGTTTTAAATACCCTTCAGCAAATAAGAAGAATTAGTTCCATGATTATAAAAGAACTAAACTGACATGGTATTTGGAAATCTATTTCTATAATATTTTATGTATCTTGTCAAAGTAATGTAATATCAATGTAGGAAATGCATGGGTCGTTGTAAATGGTATCAGAGAAAATTTTTATTCAAAATTTAGAAATTAGTTTGGGAAGACTTAGTGATATCCCTAGTGATAATTTTATTGATATTTCTAGGAATTCAGGTAATGATAAACCTAATGTTTCATAGGTCTAAAACTTGGTAATGTCATTTGGACATCTCGTCTGTTATTTTCTAGGATTATGTGTTTTTCCAACAGGATAAATGTATTTAAAATAATGAATCCTATTTTTATAAAATGGATGAACGCAAAGGGACCACATTATTACTGGATGTGATAGGTAATGCAATGATTGTCCTCTAAAGAACCCAAATGTTATGGGAGATTGAATGCATAATCATGCATCTATGACCCCAAATACCTATAAATACATTAATTTTTCTATTCATTCAAAAGTCTAATAAACGGAATAATGATTTCTTGAATCATAAGTAAGGTGATGTTCACATTCTATTAGTCGAACAACTAATCCACTAGTTTTTAATAAATATATTTGATCAATTTAGAGATATTATTCATTATCCTCTATCCATAATGATGAAAAGTTTACTATGGATCATATTAATTAGAAGGTAAAGAGAATCATGGGGGTAAATTATCTAAAATGTGAGGAAATGAGATAAAATAAACTCCATGTATTTTAATTATTTTATGAAAATATTTCTCAATATGTACCTTCATCGTATTCTTAAAAAAACTGGTTTTGAAGTAAATAATCGTTTTCATTATTATGATTACAAAATAAAGATATAATTAAAAGGAAACTCTAGAAAACATTGTTATAATAAAGATATATCTGCATTGACACTATATGTGGTAGGAGACATGAATTAAATTTTTCTACGGGGACTTTTAAATACAGTAAGTTTGTGAAAGAATGTAATATGGAATTTTATTACTAATGTAATGTGGATATCAATAAATCTCCAAAGAGTGAACCTCATGAAAATCATTGTTTCATGTTAAAGTCAAATGGGAATTCTGAAAACCAATTCCCAATTCCATGGGATAATGGTTGTGATCTATGTCATCAACCACTAAAGGAAAAAAGTCAATGGGATGAGTCATGTGATCATTATTGGTGATGTGGTTTATAACAAAGAATTGGAGAATTGATTTAGTTTTTATGAGTTAAAATTTGATAATAATGTTATAGATGTTATTTTATCATATTAAGGAATAATCAAACATCTATAGATCGGTCCACTATGGTTTTCTTTAATAATTTTTTAGCAGATGTTGTATTGTTCTCATAACCACGAAATGTTATTTAGGAGGTAAGGGGATTATATTAGAAAACACATGATTAAGGCAAGGATAATAATTAATATGCACAAGATGTTTAGTATAATTAGGGTAATGTATATTTTATTGTAAATGGGTTAGTATTGAATACCTTGGGACTAATATGAAAAAAATATGGTTTTTATATCATGGATAGAGTTCATAGAATTATTGGACTTATGTTATGAGGAAACAATTTATTTATGAAATAATTCATGTTTTCATTAAGGTTTTATAACAATTTTGGTTATTAGCATGATTAAAGAGAATACGTTATATTAGTTATCATGTGTTTGGTGTGTAAACATTTAGTGGTACATAAAGTGGTATTGAGGATTAATGATAAGTTAATTATGAATATTTGGTGACCATCATCAATTGTTTTGGATATTTATCTTTTGGATGTATCACAAAAATATAAATTTTTAAATTTTTTTCATTGAAATTTGGATAAGGTTCTAGATATTAAAATATTATCTCTATATATAACGATTTATGCATATTTGATAATCTATTTTATCCATATTGTTGTATTGATTGGACATATTGAATGGTATGCCATTCTATTTATGGATATACTGATCTGCTATTCATAAGGAAATAAAAATCCAACATCATCTTATGGAATTTGTGATTAAGTGGAAATTGATCAAGGAAGAAAAAGGGTGATGTTTTTTTGGAAATCTTGTTAGTATTTCCCCTTGTGAATATTCTTCAATAATAAAAAAATAATCATGAAATAATATTTTATCCTATTATCATCATTATTGACAATATAAATAAACACATTAACACTTCTTTAGTTTATTGTTTTTTGATTATTAAATTTCTCTGGATCACCCGATTTTTTTTCATTTATCTTTATCAATCACTATGATTATTTACACTTTTCCTCCACACCCAAATCATCACTTATGTTAACCTTTCTGGAAACCAAGTTTTGAGTTACTTTGGTTAACCATTAAGATTTTAACATTTCTTTTTAAAAGGGCGTTATAGTATTAATTTTTAAAATAAAAGTTTCTATGATTGGAAAATTCAAGAATTAATCCGTTCATAAAATACACTAATTTAGAAGTAGAAATTCATTTTAGGGGGGGGTAAATGTAACAATGTGAGAGTTTGTGAATTTAATTGGTTTTAATTAATTTATTGTTTTTTATATTTTCAACTTCAAGAAACATTGAATATATATTTTTTTTATTATATAAAATCACTATGATTGAATTATTTTATACACAACAACAAGTTATGATTGCAGTACATGCAACACTGAATTGTATTGTATTACAAAAAAAATGGGTTTTTGTGAAACAAAACATCATTATAATAATTATTTAAAATTATATATTTATAACCTATTGATTAAATATAGTAATATGAAGAGTAATTACTGATATTTTTTTAAAAAAAATATGTGTTTTCACATAAATACAATATATTTAAAATGAAATGTATATTTTTGTGTAATTTCGTTATGTGTTGATAAAAAATATTTTCTTAAAGAAACTTCTTTTCTTGTCCTTATGTTAATAATTATGAAATAAATTTTTCAAACTCTTAGAAATTAAATCTTAGAAAATAAAAATCACTTTTTAATTTAAAATGTAAAAATTACATTTGGGTGTTGTTTTAGTATTTTTTTGAGAAGTTTTATTTTTTTGATAAATAGTGAAAATACTACATTGTAGTTAAAAATTGATTTTTTACATTTAAATATTAATCATATATTAAATATTTTTTAATGTCACAATTGATCAATTAAATAAGTATTAATTATATTTACATCATTGTAAAAAAATTTATATTGAAATTATATATAAATGTGTTTGAGAATTAGAACTTTAATTTTATCCACCTTATTTCCAGTCTAAAAGATTAGTATTAATATTAATGTTTCCAATTATGTGAATTGAATTTTTGAAAACTGAAGAACATAGTCAAAAAAAATATGATGTTTAGATTCTAAAATGATCAACTATATATCTATGATATTATGAGTAATAACTTTTTTAATTTTTTATTTAGCACGTTTAAGGGTATATTGTTATTATTAAAGGTAAAAGTAATATTAAAATATTCTAAAATTACAGTAACATTTGGCCTAATTTCATTAAATAAATTTCCTTATAATAAAATATATCATTATTAGATATTACATAAATTTTGAGCTACTTTGGTAAGAATATGATATTTATTATATTTTATTTAAAGGTAAGATAATAATTTCCTAATCATATTTTTTAAGAACTATATCATTTTTAATATTGGGTAA
This sequence comes from Viscum album, assembly GCA_963277665.1. Classification (NCBI taxonomy): domain Eukaryota; kingdom Viridiplantae; phylum Streptophyta; class Magnoliopsida; order Santalales; family Viscaceae; genus Viscum; species Viscum album. The sequence continues at coordinate 1,385,394,659 of OY728160.1, forward strand.
TATTGAAGATAAATAAATTGTTATGAAGTCATTTTAAATATAAACTTTTTTTCAACATTTTGATAATTAATTTATAATTTTTACTGATAATATAATTAAATTAAATAGAGATGCATTGATGATGGAGTAATTGATTAATTAAAAGAATGATCAAATAAATTATATTACAAATTTAAAAATAAATTTAATTTTTATTAAATAATTTAATCCATTTAATTTATAGGAGGTTATGCCTTTATAAGAGTGTCTCAAATGGTTTGGTTTGAAATTATAATGTAGTTTTGATTTTATTTAACCATAGGGTTGTCAATAGTGTTAAAATATACGAAAATAATATTTAAAAAATCAATATTTTATTACATTAATTAAAAATCCCAAACATCATCAAAAACGTTCAAAGTGATTAATATAATGACTAAAATTTCATAATGATTTAATTTTATTACATTAATAATTCATTTTTTAACCAAAACTAAAACTATAGTATATTAATTAAGGGTAAACCAAAATGACAATGCTTAAAATATAAGAAAAAAATTTCCAAAAAATTATTTTATGAACTGGAATCAACCCAAATCATCTGAATATTTAATTGTTTTTTTAACAGACACTAGTACAAGAAAATATATTATATTTTTTTAAATTCATGTATAGTTACAAAATATCACTCTATTGTATCTATTTACTTCTATTTTTACACATAGAGAAAAAATCAACCTATAATCGAATATAAATTTCTATTTTGATCATAGAGAATGCAATTTAATTATATATTTTAATTTTTAATTTTTATAATTTATATAATTTCCATATATGTTTCATCAATGTTAAAACAATATTTATTTAGTTATCATAAAAATTAAATAAATGATTTCAATAATGTATTTTTTGATATGTTTTGGATGAAATAAAATTTCCAATGAATTTTACAGAATGATTTGATATATTAGAGATTTTTTAAACCATTATATTTTAATTCCAACTATTTCTAGGTGTATTTAAGGAAAAAGTAAATTAATAGGATACAATTTGAAAATAATGATATTTTATTGAATTAATATATTATAAAATTATTTAAAAATCACAAAAATGTAAATAATCACAAATGGGATATTATATCATATTATATTTTATAAACCATTCATTTATAAGTCATTTTTATGTTTTTATCTTGAATAGCATTATTATTTTTAAATAAACTTTGGATTTACAAAATTACCCTCACATCAATTATAAATGAGTTCCTCCCCCCTAACATCCACACACAAAACTATTCCTTAAAGATACACCATCTCCTACTAGTTTACCTTTTCAAATTCCCTAGTAACATTCTAGAGGTTATGTTATTTTCAATGGACAACTCTAATTTCCCTACGAATAAAATATTGAGTGAGATCATATAATAAGATAAAATATTCTTACTGTCTCTTCTATGATTGATTCATCTACTACTTATTCCATATGTTTTTATTAAATTTTAAATTATAATAACAAGTAACAAATATTTTATTAAATGATATTATGTTTATTCAATAACTATATTGAACCTATTATTTAGCATATAAAATAATAAAGAACCATTGGTGAATATATTCAGCTTACCGTCTCCATGTTTCTATGTAATATGATTTTCATCATCCCTTTACTTGGATGAGTATAATGAAAGAAAAAATAGTTATATATGCTTATTATAAAAATATATCGATTCTATAACAAAATATATACCATAAAATTCCTCACTATTTCCCATTTATAGGAAAGATATCATCCCTTGTGCATGCATACGGTCTACCATTTCCATGACGCGATGATATTAATCAACATCATAAACCATTTCATGATTGATAAAATATGAATAAAATGAATATATATGAAATTTAGGAAATTATAACTTTAATGCAACAAAATATATTAATACAAATATATTTCATTTACCATCTTCAATCCAGTAATATAAGAAAATGAAAACATCATTCATGTATAGATACGACTTACCATCTCCGTGAATGAAAAATAACAAGTTAAAACTTCTACAATCAACAATGATTTTTTTACAAAAACATTCCTTTACCTTGGAGATTTTAATAAAAGAGTAATATAAAGACCAAATTTAATAATATATGATATCATAAATATTATTATGATTCATTCATAATTTAATAATATGTTTAAAAACCACTATATAAAATATTTTTACTTGTAAATACGGAATCATCCCTAAGGTAAATGTTAATTCCAAAATTTCAATATTTTTTGAGATTATTTATACATAAGTGTTTTTTGGGGTGAATTTATCATCCTTGATTAGGTTTCATAAAATTTATTTTCAAAATATTTTCACTATTCCTCAATAAAAATTATTTTTACCCATGAATAGGTTCTTATAAATGATTTGAGAAGAATCTTTTGAGATTTTCCTTTGGAGGTAAATTTTTACTTCATTGGATAAAGTATGAGAACAATGTTTTTTAAATTACCATGAATGAATAAATTACTATTCTTTCATGATTCCATATAGCCTTAAGTCATCAATTTATATCATAAAATATTATTTTAAAATAAATTGTTTCATTTATAATTGTGAAAAATTTCCATTAATGAAAAAAAATTTAATGTAATAAAATATTTTCCTCCTGAATTATTTTCAACACTTTTATAAAAGTTATTTTTCATATGTGATAACAATATTTGATGTTACATATCCCATAATGGGGATATTATTCAATGTTGTAATTATTATTCTTTATATTAATGGTTTATGTTTATGATGGAATGACATTTATGATACACATTTCTTTTCCATAGGTTATGATATGATTCAGGATTTATGACCTTGTGGGAAATACATGTATGATACCATTATCATATGGGTGGGACCTATATCTTTCTCTAATACATTGGGTATTTATTTATTTCTCATGAGATAGTCAGGATGTACCTTGTCAAATAAGTTGGTATTGGGAGTGAACCCTGAATATCAAAATGGTAATTGGAGTGAACCCTAACTACTGAGATGGTTAAGTGAGTAAACCGTGACTACCCAGATGGTTATGAGTGTCATCCATGAATACTAAGATTATATAGGGAGTGAACCTATTTTACTATGATTGACTTGGAAGTGATTCCATGACTACTATGGAAATCATTTTAATATGATTATGTGTTTTCCAAAAAATTCTTGTCTTATTCTTATGTTATTATTTCATGGGTTACATTATTCAATTCCTTAAGATTCGTGTCTTGTGAAATTATAATATTTAAGCAATGATTCTAATTTATTATCATTTATATGCATGGTATGATATTTTATTTTCATTATCATTTTCTTATACCCTTATTATCTTGATTATGTTACATGTATCCCTTGACTACTCATACTGATCATCTTAGATCACACCTTTTTTATGTTATATTTTCCCCATTATATAAAGAATGATTTAAATTAAGGGTACTAATGGGGAATATCATTATGATATATTTTTATGATCTTTCAAAAAATAGAAGTAATGTGTTTTAGGTTTCGAAATCCACAAAACTGATACAGTTTTTAGGTGTTTGTTTGTGTGATATATTATGTTTACCCCAAATGTATTGAAATTTCCATTTACCAAATCTGTGGATAATTATAGTCCTCCTATCAAAATATTTGATATTATTAATGACATTTTCAAACCTATTTTTAGATATGGATTTATGATCTATATCATTCTCATGACATTGTTGTTTATCATTTTCCATCAAAACACGATATTTATATCTCTCTTCCATGTTCATGTTTTCACATTTCAATTATGTTATACCATGTTTAAACCTTGTAATGAGTTACTTTGTGAAAGTCTTATGTTTCCAACATTCCCTATCGAGATGTTGTTTTTTTCGTTTTTATATGTGGGATTTTATGAATGAATCATTCAATTATTAAACTATTCATAACCTACAAGAACACCACTGTAGAAGGTCATTTTTAGGTTAGTAGAATGTAACACCTTGAGATATTTTGAAGTATTTTTTTTCGAATTCATTTATTCTTTTTTATATTTTTCATTTTATAGATCACATAATAGAGCTTTTCTTTTATGAAATCACAATCTATTGATTTCATTATACAAAATAAAAATATAATATTTCAATAAATAAAACACTTATATTAGAACATAGTACATTAAATATGGATGTTTTCTTTTCATTGACATAATTCAAAGTTACATTGATATCATTCATTACACTGAATTTCTAGTTGTTGCAAACTATAATATTCTATTAATATTATTAATAAAATATTGTTATAGATATCGCTTATTTATATAAATGGAAGAAATAGTTAAGATGAACGGAAGTGTGAAAATATTATTTTCACTATTATATAAAATGATTCATTTTGTTATCAATCATATATAAATAAATTTTTTAACAACGTGAAAATAAATAAATTCTTTTTCTACGAAATGTATTTTTCTATGTACAAACACCATCTTATCTCAATAAAGTAATCAAAACACTTTTGATGATTTTTTAATAAAATTGATTTATAATATATTCAATCAATTTTTTTTATACTCATCTGATTTATTTAATTGAAATAAGATAAGAATAAATCCAATTTTATGAATAAAAAGAGGTATTTTTATAAAAGAAATGATTCTGCCTTTTAATGGAGCTCCTAATTAATATCTAATTGTTTAAACTTTTAAAAAGTTTATAAAAAAATTAAAACAACCTTTTTGAATTCAAAATTACAAAATTTAAATTCAGTTCATTTTTTTATTTTTCAAGGAATTTCTGTGTTTGGATGAATAGCGGAAAAATACATAACAATAATTGAAAACTAAAAATTCATGGAATTTAATTATATATTTTATGTTTAAATTTAATTTATTTAATATTTAATTTGGGTAAATTTTAAATAAATTAATTAAATATAGGTCATTAAAACCAATTTCAAATTGAAATCGGATGCGACACATTTTAAAATTTTAAATAATTTCACTTCAAAAACATTATTTCATGACACCTCTATGGGATAAATATTAAATTCATTTATGATAAATATTTGATAATAACATGGAAAAATGGACTCCATATTCTGTTTCTTCATAAGATATAATTTCTAGAAAAGTTCAAGACAATATATGACCAAAACAATTAGTATATGTAATAAAAATAAATTACAAGGATTAAGGTAAAAACGTCATAATTTTTTGGATAATATTAATTTATGGTTCAAAATAACCTATGAGCATGTCAACAATATAGATAATGGAATTATTTAAAAAAAGTCCTTCCTTTTATGAAAATGGAAAATTATTTTAAGCATAATATATAAGGTATACCGTTCATTATTTTTTTCCTTTTTATATTTACAAGAATGCCATTCCTCCTCGACTATAAAAAGAAACTCACCCATCACCTATTCACGAATCTAATTCCATTTTCCTTAACCAATCCATATATTATTATATAACACTATTCCAATAATTAATCATATAATACTCACTTTGGGATGAAATAAATCAATGGAATCCCCTTATTGCTCGTCAAAAGGAGTTACCCAAAGAAGAGGTAACATCCTTCCACAAGCTCTTTTGTTTTATACTATTTGTCCTCCCCCTAAAAAAGTCTTATTACGTGATTATATAATATAATAATTATTATAAATATAAATAGAATTTTTATTTTAATGTATTGACCATAACTGATGGGAAGTTCCATCAAATGGAAAACACAATCATCATTTTTCTGTAGAGTAAACCAACTCTTTGTGAACTAATGTCACTAATTCATCTATTTTCACCTATCAAGGATTTAAATTATGATGTAATATATATATTTATATTAGATATATATATATTAGGGTTTATTTATTATTATTTAATTACTATATTACACATAACTTCATGCTTTCAAATTATTGGAAATATAATATCTTCATTTGTGGATATGCGGGCTACTGTCTTCTCAAAGTGATGTTATTCATTCACAAATTATATAGAATGTACTAAGTCTGAGATTAATAATCATAATATATATATATATATGATTTAATAATTATACATGAATTATCTTATATATTTATATATTTTTTACATACTCTCTTTCAATTTGATAAGAAAATATATACAAAGTTTATGCATACGTGTGACCTATTGTCTCCATGAATGATGTATTTATTTTTTATTAATATATTTTATAGATTATTATAACTAAATTTATACTGAATATATATGATATTAATGTCATTTTTTATAGTCTTGATATCATTATATATGTATGAGGTCAAAAAATATAAAAATTTGAAACTTATTCGTAAAACAAAGCTATTATCACCCATAATGTATCTTTAACATTTAATTTTTAAGAAAATGGAAATATAGTCCCAAATTTTAATAAAATATAGTATTATATAAATAAATACGGTTATTTTATAGATTTGAAACAAAACAATACTTATAATACTAGAGGGTTAGAAAGGTACGATGACTGATAAGACGTATAATAAGGGGATTTCAGGTCTCATTTTTATTTCTATGAGACTTATTCATTATTCAAGAACTCATTTGGGTGTGTGGTATATATACTGACCATAAATTTATTGTATTATTATTATAATTAATTTTATCAGTATTTAATTACTCATTTGATGATCTATATTTCTTGGGGTTTCACTGTTCAAAAGTTATCTTTTTTTCTTTCTTTGAGGAACATGTTTTGTTATGAACATATAATCCATTATGGGGTTTATATACTACCATTTTATATGTTATATCTTGAATATAATTATTTTCAAGATATTTTATGCTTTATTTAATGTTGTTTTCTTACATGGGGTGTTTTATTCTGATTTTCCAATGTGGTAACTATTTATAGAAGCAATCACATTATTTATCAATCTTGTTTATGACTATTCTTGAATTGATAAAATCTTATAATCCATTTATCAGTAAAACTAATTATTTTTCAAAATATATATTTATTAATTATATCTTCATGTATTGGACCATTTTTTTCACTCTTTAGTGCTTATGATAATCAAAAAAACATTTTAAATAAAATTCAACATTATTTTCCATTTTCATTCATAAATCATGGTTATCAAAGGATATGTTTCATAAAAAAGTTGTAAAAAATATTTAAACAATTATATTGTGTCCCATAAAATAAATATTTACCCATGTATTAAATTTTTTATTAAATTTTTTTTTAAAATAAGTATTCTTGTCATTTTTGGATCATAGAACATTTTTTAACATTATATGATGCAAAAGGAATAATCGGTATGTATGGATTCATCCGTTATAAGACCCATCCATACTTTCATGATACATATGGATTTTTAGAAGATATATTTTTTCGAAAATAAATCCTTAATATTCTATAAAATTATTATTTCTACAGTTGTTTGGGAGAAAAGTGGGTTTCAAAAAGGATTCATGTTCAAGAAGTGTTTTAAATGATTTCTTAAAAAATTTTAGAAGATTCACATCTATATTTAATGAAATGTTTTTAAAAATGTTTTAAATTTTTATTTATTATTGTAAATGTTACATTCAATTAAATATGTTTCAAAACTTTTATATTATTTCTTTTTATGTTATCAATTATATATTTAAATAGATGGTTTTTAAATCATTTTCAAGATTACATTATGGGTTTTCAAAGTTATTTTTAATGAAATGGTTTTCATAAAAATTTCAATATATGTTTTTTTATTTAAATGTTATATTCAATGAAAAAAAATTAATAGCCATTTTATTTTTCAATTTTAATTTTAGAAAATAAATATTCAAAGGATATGCACGCATACATTCTATGTTATCATTTTTATTTTCAATGAAATTGTATTTCCAAAAGTTTAATATTTTAAAAGGATTTTCTCATAGAAGAAATTATTTTTTTCCTATTGAAATATTCTATGGTATATTAAAATAATACATTATTTGTTTCCAAAGTGGTTTTCAGTAAGATGGATTTTGAAAATGTTTTATGTTTTAAATTGTAAATTTTAATGATGGATTATTTTCATTTAGAAATAAACCAGTTGATCCTTCAAAATACTTTTCCAGGTATGGTGTCATTTGTTGATATATATTATGATATAATAGGGATATTATCCAATTTTAATATTCATATTCATTCTCCAGAAGGTTTATATTTTATTGAAAGTTTTCTAGGACACATATTTCTCTTCAATACATTACATTATAATTAAACCAACTTTTTTCATGAGTTATACATTGATGAAGTTATTATGAAAACTATCTTTTTATTTTTGGTTATGATATGATAACATTTTTATGCTACCCGTTTAATTTCAATGGGTTATTTTTTTATATTTATGAAACCCATCTCTTTTAGTGGGTTATGATATGATTACTATTTCACTATGAAATAGAACATGTATATACGATTTTATTACGTTAAGGGTGGAAAAAATATATCCCTCCAATGTATTCCGTAAATATTTATATCTCATGAGATATACATGGATTGAATATAGAGTAAAATAGATTTAGTAAAAAAATATTACTATAACGGCCATGGGAGTGAACCCTAACAACAAAAATGGTCTTAGGATTGATCCTTTACTACTAAGATTGTTTGCGGAGTGAATCCATTCTACTCTAGGGAATGGAATTCGATAGGGGATAGTGATGTGTCACACTAGATATATCACCAAGAAGTTCCATTGTAAGATTTTGAAATTAGTCTTGACCTATATAGAATTATTTTCTATTCATGGTTTTATGCCCAAAATTTTATGTATTATACATTTTTTTTCTCAAGGATTATTATCTTGATTACCATATGATTCATGTAATAATAAATAAAAATAGTCATTACATGACTCATGTATATGACATTTTATATGAATTGAATGATATTAAAATATTATTATAATGTTCTCATACAATTATTCTCATGTTATTCTTACCTATATCCTTTATTTACCCTAACTGATTATCTTAACTCACACATTCTTATGTTTCATTTCTATATGATATGTTGAAATTTTATAAGTTGAATTACTAAAGGGGGATATCTTTCTATAAAACAATGAATATCTTTCCCCAAATTAAAAGATTGTATCCCATGTTTCCTAATATGTTGAAAAATTATTGTCCACAGACATGTACTATAATAATCTTTTAATATTTTATCTAAATTCATGTAATATCCCTTTTTAAGCCTAGGTTCTTATAAATACTTATTATATGGTAATTATTCCCTGATACTAATTGTATAATTCATTTTGGGTAATAATTATTTTTAAACAATTTTTTATATACTAGTTATTTGATAAATGTTATAATGTATACATACTATGTATTTATTTTTTTGAAAATAATTTATTTTAAACATTTTAAAAAATCATGAAAACTCATTAATATTATTATTTTTAAAATATATGTACCCAGGAAATAGCCCGATGTTTTTATTATGAAATCATTATTTGTTAACTATTGATAGTAATCCAAATGGTTCTATAGAGAATACTGTCTATATTAGATGTATAAAAATGTATCAAACCATCCTCAATCAACTCCACATTTCAGCTATGTTATCCCTCCACATGGCTAGAGGTTTTTCCCAATCCAACAGACTAGAGATAATAACCATGGAATAAAATTTGGGTGTCTATAAATGGTTTCTCTTTCAAATACAGAATAATTTCACAATGGTCCATCCTATAATCATATAATGTGAAATCCAAATATCAAATTTCTGTGTACATAAAGAAAAATTATGAAAATTAATGGCATTCATAAAAATATTACGCAAAATAGACCTAAAATAAACCACATAACCAGCATTAATTTACTATTTATAAACAAGGCATGAAATATATCCTATAAAAAATTATTATTATATTATAAAAACAAACACATGGTCGCTTTGACTATATGAAATATTATGAATGAATCCAAATATTAAAAATATTCTCATGATTCAATCTCGATGAGACATTCCATATTCTCTTTTATAATCATACAATGGAAAATAGCGATCAACATGTGCCACCAAATTCTTGGAAAAATTATCTTTACTTGTTTCTAGTAAAACCATTCTTTTATATTCCCTATTTTCATATTCAGGTTGTTAGGAATTTTCTATTAGGATACTAACATGATTATAATAACATATATTCCAATGAAATTAAGAGTTTAAAAATAAATAAAACTTCAAAATTATTATTTTAATTTAAAATATACATTTATAAATACATTACGCTTCCAAAATGAATCACATTACATGTAAAAAGTGATCAATTAAAAATTAAAGATATTAAATTCAACATTGAATAAAAATAATCAAAAAATCATCCCCGTGAAATAGGTAAATAGAGTAAAGAAACTCATCCATAACTGGCACACCCAATAATGGCTCCAACCATGGGTCTTGTGCGCCTAAATATTACATAAGGTTTACTAGCTGAGAAAAGTGAGAACAAAACCCTATAATACTCGATATCCTTAGAAAGATGAAAATAATCTCATGGATTATTTTCTATCCATTAACCTCTAACTGTAACGGGTTGATGATGATCAATATAATATTTCTATTGAATCTGAGATGAATCCAATCACATATAAATTAACATAAATTTCTCTACAAATCACTTCGAAGTGACATGGTCTAAAAGATAAATATTCACTAATCTCCACCCATCACAACGGTGATCAACACATCTATCCATACAATAATTAGAAGGTATCCATATCAATCATATCCTGATAAGAGTTATTTTAATCAAATTAGATTTTCGATAGATTCCTACCATATATTGCCCAAAAGTTTAGAACAAAAGTTCAATTAATATAATAAATAATTTTGATAGCTTGATCAAATTGAAAATCCATACATAGATTATATATCATGATAAAATTCAACTAGGTTCAAATTTCCACAATGTTTCCCTTTAAAAACATAATTGTGAAAGAGAACCCTAGATCCAAAATAATTTTCAATAGAATTCCATAAAGCATAATGATATCTCAAACACATAGGTGCATGAGATTTTCCATATTCATAGACTCTTTTGGGAAAATAAATTAAAAATATTTTATAAACTGAACTAAAATGATACAAATAAAAGTATCCCTAGTAGAATACCATGTCAAACTAATAAACAATTTTATTGAGATATTAACCCACATCAGTATTGAAATGATAATATGATGAATACATATGTGAATGTCTCTAATTCTTGTATTTTATCCTTTGTTATATAATGAATCAGGATGAAAATTGAAAAACTACCCACCTGATCATGGGATTCCAATAATGTCACATCAAAATGGAAAATTTCTTAGTAGTTCTATGGTGAATAGTGGAACTAGAATAGTTCCCCTCAAGTATCACCACTTTCCTGATGTTGAATGGAACCGAAAAAAAATTATTAATTAAGAGAATACCTTTAGAGTACTATGAAAAATCACCCAATGTATCACCACCATTTAAGGATAAACTAATATATGGGTAATAACGGTTAAGAACGTTATAAATCTAAATTGAATAAATAATAGGCGTTCTACATTAACCCTAGTCAAAACCAATTAATCTCCTTTATTCCCCTCTAGTTGAAACTCAACAAATGAAATTTTCACTCACTACTCATCAACCATTTTTCTCATTTACTATGATTTTAACACCCTAATGATAATATTAGTTACCGGATTCCATTTATTAAGGGTGTATTATAAATTAAAAAAATTAGTCACCTTTCCAATATTATACTTCAAAAAGTCATGTCCCTATGTGTGAAGATATAATTTAGTCTCTTATGATCTAAATATACTATGAATCGATCCCAAAAGAGGTAATTTTTCTTGGTCTCTAATAAATAAATCATTGAATTTAATTCAAAAAAATGGTTGGGATAGTTCATTCGATTTGTTCATTTCTAGAGAGATCAATTGGCAACTTTATGTTTTTCTAGCAACTTCAGGAACCCCAATCTCATACCTTAAACATCACTACAGAAAACGTAATCTATCCCAAGGTCCAATACAATAAAAATTAAATTATATGTAAATATAAACAATTAATATCTAATTATTACTTAGCACCTCTCACTCCACTCGAAATTCACCCCCATATTATTTAAAATATTCATGTTTGAGATCAATATATTTATTTCTCGAAAAAAATAAGTTGTAATACCTAGAAAAACATGGATTATAATGATTTTCAAAATATTATTAGGATGATAATAAGACTTTACTATGTGAAATTTTTTAAGCCCATTGTAATCCCTTTATTAGAAATCATATTCCCAAAGAAAATTAATTCTGGGATCCAAAAATATAAATTTTTTACCCTAGTATAAATTAGATGTACATTTAGTGTTCTGAAAAATATCAAGGTGATTTCCATTCTTCTGCACTATATTGTACTAAACCTAGATAACATCAAAAAAACCGTGAAAGAGTTAACATAGTAATGAATCATATAATTAATAAAATCCCGGAAGACATTGGGATTATTAAGAATGATAAATGGAATGGTTAAATACTAAAAATGACAAAACCTACTTCCAAATGTGTTATTAGGAATTTTCATTTCTAAATTACTGAAATGGTGATAGCTTGACTATAGAATAGTTTTCAAAAACAATTCAGATAATTATAAATTATTTAAAATATCATGAATTAATTGAAATGAATATTTGTAATTTAGGATCTCTAGATTAAGCATATGATAATCGATGAATGTCAAGATATTATATTTTTCAATCATTGAAAAATGAATAGGAAAAACAAAAGTTGACACCCTTATGTGATTAAATTAATATATTTTATGTACTTACATATACAATTTCGAACCTCTCAACTTTGAATGTTCTATGTGGTATGATGGAAATTAAATGGGGTCCTAATAAACAATGAACTCTACCACTAACAGAGAAAAAATAATACGAGGAATCATCTAGAAAAATAACATAGTTTGAAGAAAAAAACTATATTATGAAGATATAAATTTCCTTCAAATACATTAATAAAAAACATTTATTAAAAGTATGAAATTGATCCCACATGAAAACCAATAAACCCGGCACTCCCTAAAATCAAATCCCACTCACATTGAAAAATGAGAGTGCTCTCTGAAGTGGTGAAAAATAGGTCAATTTGGTCATATAATAATTTTGTAATATGATATAAAAATAATATAGGTATATCACAAAGATATTCCACACAACTCCCAACATGATAATTAAAACACAACACTCTAGGCACATAAAACCTGTCTCCTTTTTTAATTTCCAATAGTGTGGATCAATCCATCACAATTTAAATAAACTATAATTGTATTCACATGTAATAAATTAAATTTAGTTAATTAAATGAATGAAAATATTTGGGATAAAATAAATCCAATTACAATGAATATTCAAAAAAATTTACATTTTGTGGTATCTAGCCTAACAAAAGAAACCTCGGACACCATCTCAACTACATAAAGGCACCGATAATTAGGGATTCCATGAGTCTTATTGACTTGATAAGAGTCCCATTTTTCTTTAATTGATATCATAAAACCATATTGTCATCTAATTGTAACTACAATCTTATGGTGATTAACAATATATCTAAATTTCTATATGGGGCATTTCAACCAAAATGAAAAAAAGGCATGGGTTCTCAAACTATAAAAATTTAAATAGAGAATTCTAAAATCTTGGATGGGGGAATCCTTACTTTGAATAGTAAAATAAAATTATTTGATTATTCCTAGAAGAATCAACCTATTTTGAATCAAATGGATAAATAGATCCCCCATAACCAACCTAATCAGACCGCCCTCACATCTTTTTCAAGCCATTAGAGAAACTATGATTGTCACATCTAAAATAAATGTACTACCAAAACTAGAAATCAATTATATATCCATATTGACCATGAATTGTTTTTCAATAAAAACATGATAGTATTTCATATAAATATTACTAATCCTCTACCTTAAATCATACTTCAACCCCAAATTGACGTGCTGAGCCATTAGATAATAATTTATGAGGGATAGAGAGTACAATGGACAAAATAAAAAACCGAAGTGGAGAGTTTAATCATATATTAACCCCATTTATCTAGGTTCATGGAATCACACGACTTTATCTACATTAATATTTCCATGTAAATCTTCTGATGGAAAAAATTATTTAATAAAATCCACAAAAGGTCCTCCTGTAGCTTTGAAAAAGACCAAGTAATTACACCACCTATGTTTTGGGTCATCTAACATATAGATGGAAATAAACATTTTCATTATTTGGATCCTTGGGTAAGAGAATCGATTTTCCAATTACACCATCAATTACATAGGATCCTCAAGCCCTTCATTACCACACAATTTCATTGGATTCTTCATAGTAAATTCTATAGCATGGCCAGCCATTTGTAGCTCATTGTTTCACCTTTCTTGCTAATTTTTAGATTGTTTGAGTACAAGAATCAATGATTTCCAAATATATAAGAGCATAATAATATATAATATTCTATAAACCCTCTTTATATGATTCATCAGATCTTTTTGAAGATCCATAATATAAAAAACATAAAGATAAACCCAAGTCAATTCCTATCTCACAAACAAGCATGAATTTATTCACATGAACCTACAAGACACTAGTTAAATAATAACTATATATAATTTTAACAAAATAAAAAAAATCCAAACTCATATAAAATTCAAAATCTATTTCCACCTTTATAAACGTGAGGTTCAACACGGTGAAGAGTATGATCGACACTCTTTCCAACCTACCTCTTGATATCTGATGGTATAAACATATAATTGATTCAATTATATAATAACAACATATATTGGATACCATTTCTTACTAATACAAACAAGGTCAGATCCACATTTTACTCATGATAGTCCTCTATAAGTCGTGATTATTGTTCTAAACCACTATTTGATTGTGAAAATCATTGGGGCATAAATCATAACATTCTACGAATTAGTTCACCCCCAAATACTAATGATATATATTGAGTGTCCCACCAAGAATCAGAGAATTACAATTTTTATCTTGGATGACCTAGAATGTAAATATGTTTTCAAAACAACTATGGATTTATAAATAGATATTAATTTATATAGACATTAAGTAAATAAGAAAACCAGCATCAGTTTAAAATTTGTAAATAATGAATGAAAAATATCCTTCAAAAACATAAATAAAACACAAAAAAACAAATATATAGATGGTGAGGTAGATAAACACCATCTCGAATGAATCAAAATCCCAAAACACTCATGAGGAGCCAAAAAATAATGATACCTACCATCTCCCCCATTAAAATAAAAAAATAGAAAACGTGGTTCAATTTGATCCATCAAATAGTATAAGAACAACAACATTACTTGTTTCCAATAAAATAATTTTTTTATAAACCCCATGAGAATGTTCACAGAATGTCTAAAATAATTGTATGCTACCCCAATGAATCAATATAACCAATTTTCAATGAAAACAATATTTCTAGTTAACAAATTAAAATTATTCTTTTCAAGTAAATCATATCATTAAAAATATATTTTTTTTATAAACCATTCCAAAAAAACAAGTGAAATAGGAAAAAATAAGGATAGTCAACAAAATATGTAGTATTAATCATCATATGATCAACTGAAAAATCAGCATAAAGAATAAAGAAACTCATCCAAACATGAGACATGAAGTATGTGCATGAAACAATGGTCAAACATGACTCAATATTACACATGGTTCATGAGAAAAATGAGTGAAAAAAATATAGGAGACCTCAATATCAGATATACAAACTAATTATATTATATTATGTATATTATCCTTTGGAAACATTCCCTAAGTAGAAAATAATCTATACTAAGGATACATTCATCTATATAATCCATACACCCAAGGCCCCCCTTGTGCATCAAACCATCAATGATATATTCAAATAAAAATTCTATTTATTTAATAAAATATTCAGATAAAACCTAAAGTATAAATAAGATGTAAACTTATAAATTTTTACATCGTTAAAAATGTATTTCAATACATAAATATTCAATTTGACATTTTTTCAAACCCCTTGCAGGCTCAAAATATTTTCCCTTTGTAAAACCCACTAGAAATTTTCTATATTACACCACTCATTCATAGACATATAAAATGAAATTATATATTCATTAATAAAACAATTTAAGTTAATTTTAATGAATCGATATCATCAAATAAAACTTCTAATAATAGGTATTCAATTGATTAGAACCTTTTGGTTGGGATGCTTTCTTCAAATCAAATAATGTCTCATAACCCTCACATAGAACCACTTGAATTTAAAATAAATGTCTCCCATAAGTGTAAAAATATAAAATATTTTACAAAAAACAAACACATAATATATTTTTTACCTTGTGGCCTGTAAAGGATGTAATCATCAACAAAAATGATCTAATAAATAGAAAATAAGGTAATAGAAGGAGGAAATCATAAAGACATCAAGCTTACATCAATGTAAATATCTAATGGTGTAATGAAATTAAATTTTTTGATTTAATTATTTGGATATTTCTACATGTATTTTGAATTTTTTACTCATTTAGAGTGGTGTTACAGGTGTCATAGGACCCTAGAGATAAAATATTAAAAATATTAAATATATTAAACCATGAGTGCAAAATTTTTTGAAATAATGGTTTGCTTGTGAATCGTAATATCAGATGGAAATCATGAGACATCCATGGGTTTCAGATTGTGAGTATACCATTTATGGGAAATAATGTTTAATCGTATTGGACCATATTTTGATGTATAATAAAAAGAAGATATTAGATGAAAAAAAGTAATTAAATTAATTTAAAATTTTATTTATATATATTAATTTCATTAACATGTTACAGTCAATTTAATAAATATTATATAAATTCACTAGTGTTATCCTTGGAACCATGTTGATTGAGGGACAAACC
Organism: Viscum album; assembly: GCA_963277665.1. Lineage (NCBI taxonomy): Eukaryota > Viridiplantae > Streptophyta > Magnoliopsida > Santalales > Viscaceae > Viscum > Viscum album. Next base: position 1,385,411,600 of record OY728160.1, read on the forward strand.
ATTGAAAGGGAAATTGAAGAATATAAATATGAGGATCAAGGATTGAATTAATCATAACTCATCACTCATACCACCATGAAACCCATAATATAATTATTTATCATTGGTAAATATAATGATGATGGATGGTTTATTATTTATTCATTCTATTCCAATGATTTATGATTCGATCATGGTAATTTTTATCTACATCTACGTCAAAATCTTCCTAAATTCAAGGCCCTATCAATTTATGATTTCATTTTTCTAATATAATGACTTCAAGAAATATAATCTCCTATATTCTCTTTGATTTCCACAATGATTGTTAAGTCTAGATCTGTATTGAAAATTTATGAAACTCACATAATTGATTCTATGGTTTTATCACACCATTAATCATGTTATTCACCATCAACAACATTTTCGGTGTCATTTCCACTATTTATAGTCTTGTTGGTATCATGAATAAATCATATTGATCTCATTGATGTTAGCATAGAAAAATAATAACGATCAAGGTGATTGGAGGATATTGGAATGATGATGGAAGTTAGACCTATAGAATAATTTTGAAATATTTTTTCCCTAATTTTCAGTCACTAAAAATAATGACCTTAAGGGATGATTTATGTTCTAATGAATTTTTTTCTAGTGGATAACCATCTGTAGTGGTGGATCCATGATCGACACATCCAAAAAATTATTTTCAATGATTCAATATAAGATCAGAGGCTTCACAAATATTTTGTAATAATGGATTATATTTCATTGAAATCCCTATCTGCACACCTTGTATCGTAGAGTAACTCATGTCATTCAGTCTTCTTACATTGGTAACTATAGTTTACAATATTAGTTAAATATGACTCACATTGGTATTGGCCCCACAAATTGTACGATATTAATTAGTAAGATGATTCATGTAAATGGATTACACATTTTGGACCTTGATTGGTCCCACAAATATCCTTCCGTTGACACATTCCATGTAAATGTATTTCTAGATTCTGGGTGGAGCAGTTCTATATGGCTTGGATTAGACATGGGTTACACCTTTTGTACCCACTCATGATGTGATTATTTTATCTATGGAGTTAGTATCCCCATATTTGGGCTTTTATGAGGATTGGTTCCACCACTAGTAAAACACCCCTAGATATTTTGACATCCTTGTTTCTAGGAAATTCATTCTTTTTGACATTTTTCATTGCATGTTACATGGAGTTTATCTTTTGTTACCCACAACATTGAATTTAAATTAAACATGAGATATTATAAGATTGTTAATATCTTATAGATATATCCTTTTAATTAGAATCCTGAGTATGAATATGATCTTCAAAATTCTGAAAATATATGTCTTAAAAATTTATATAAAATTATTTAATTAGTGACCATGTAATTAAAAACGAGAATAAAGGAAATTTTTTCCAGAATTCATTTACGCAGATATGAATGTTTTCATTAAATTTTTTAAAAAATATATTTTTATAAAAAATATAATTAAACATTTAAATTATATTTGAAATTAACTATTTAACCATCATCTTTTGTGTTTTACAAACAAGAAAAATCAATAAGTCAAATTATATGGTTAAAATGTGATTTTATGAAAATCTATTTTGGCACTTTTTGGCACCCAAATTCTTAAGATAACTAATATTTTACACTTTTATATGAAATATTTTCCATATAAAAACCTTATTTCTAAATAATAATATCATAATTCTCTTACATTTAATTATTTATAATTTCATGAAAAGACAATTTCTTTCATTATTACTGAATAATAAAACATTTTTATTGAAAACTACCTTTTAGTTTAAATTATTTTAATGTTAAATTATAATTATATTTGGTTAAATATAAAGTTATTTTTATTATATACCTATTAATCCAACTCTGGTCATTATAATATTTTTTATGATGAACATTGATATTAAATTTTTTTTATCGTTTTGGACAGTTTCTCTGTGAAATAACTATTTCGAATCACATCTGTGGATGAATTTTATATTGAAGTTTACTATATTTTTTAATTGAATTTTTAAAATTGTATTACATATTCATACAAATAACAAATTATAATATTTATTAATTCTAAATTATTTTATGAACAAAATGAATAATGAAAATAGTAAAACTAATTAATTGTGGTTTTAGGTAAAAATGTGTTTACTGGTTACTAAAATATAATGATAATTGTAAAAATGAACTACAAATTCAATAAAATATTTTTTATAACAATATAGATATCCTATAATTTCTTATTCCATATGATATTCCATTATTTATAAAAATTGAATGTTAAAATTTTGGTTACACCTTTCTTTTTTAAAAAAATTACATGTTTGTCACTCACCTATTTTATAAATGTCCGCCACATATCCTATTTTTCGAAATAAATTAAAACTATTTTAGATCACCCAATAACTAAAAAAATACATTCCTAAAAACCTGAACTTAATCATAGATGGATTGTTTTTTTGAAAAACACAATCTAAGAAGGATTTTGGGGAAAAATAAAGGAGGATACACAAAGAAGAAGTAACATTCCTCAATGTGCATTTTTATTTTATTTCATCATCCACCACCACAAATTCTAATTAAATTTTGATGATATAGTATCAATTGTATATTATGTATACTGAGATGTTATTGTATTAATATAATTACCTGAATCCATCCCTACCTCCATTAAATGGGTTTAAAATTCATTATTTATTTTTACAGTGGACTGCTTCCTCATGAAACAATGTCATTCATTTTTCCATTTCCACATTTCATGGTATTGTTTGAGGATGTATATATAATATATATATATATATGATATTTATAACATAATTATACTATTTTTGTGATTATATAATATATATATATATAAATATTCATCACACTCCAAAGGGTATACAATTCCATCACTCTAATGTGTTGCGGATTATAGCCTAACAAAGTGATGTGAATCATTTTTCAGTAACACATTATATGGATGATAATAAGGATAAAACTAATGAATGTATGTCATATAAATAAAATAATTATTATATTAATGAGATATCAGTCTTTTTGAAAATAAAAATATCATTTTATTTCAAACCATTTCATTCAATGAATAATTATAGTGTCATTCATCTAGGTGTGGACTATCACCTTCACAAAAAGATGGGACTCACTCTTTTCATCACCACACCAGATAAAATATATGTATAATTATTTTCAGATAAGTAATGAATTATTTTTGGTAGTTTTTCATTCATTAAATATAAAATATTACTTTCCTCTTTTCCATAATGATTGTTGAAAATTGAAAATGTTACTCATTTGTGTGTACGACCAAGCGTCTCTCAAATCATAATGTACATAATTTATAAAAAACATCATTCATGATTGGAATGAAATGATTAATTGACTTATATATAAAATTATTATTTTATTTTTATTGTTTTAGAGATTATGGAACCGTTATCAAACTATGATAATTGAAAAGGAATACTTAAAACAAATATAAAAGTTATTATTATCAAAAACAATATTTTAACCGTGATTTGATGATAAATGGGTAATAAATTGTCATAATTAAATAATATATGACATAATATATATTTTTTGATACAAAATATATCTGAAATTTACTATTATTTATTATACAGGATGATTGATCATATATGATTGAAGTCGCGACATATGGTAAGAGATTTATGCCGCTCTTTAATTCCTCAAATAAATATGAAAATTCACTAGTAATTTTTTTATTTTTGTTGTATATATTCCCACTTTTAAATTATATATCACGAATTTAATTATTATTATGATATTTAATGTTTACTTTTATTTTATTATTTATTGAACCTTATGATTCAAAATATTACTAAATATGAATGGGATTTTTGTCTCACCCTTTATTTTTGTGAGACACATGCCATATTAAGAATGATTTTTAGGGGTGTATATACTATACATGACTTTGTATTATGTTTCATGTTCATAATAATATGGGTATTTACAAATCCATTAGAGGATATATCTTTCATGGTGGTCAGTATTGAATGTAAAAAAACTTGTATGGATTTTATATTATAATCTCTACTTTTATTGAGATTTTTATGATTATTCTTCCCATGATGAAATATTTTGATATCTCTCTGAAGAGACTAATGAATTTAATCCTTCAATAGTTATTTCCAATTAATATGTTTTCTACTAAATTTTAATACCTTTATGTTATCATGATTTCAAAATAATGTTTTTATAAAATATATTTCTCCCGAAAAAATAATTGAAAAATTGTTTTGATCATTTTTTATTTTTTTTATTTTTTAAACAATGTTTTAATTTTTACCAAATTTTTTTAATGTAATATTCTTATCATTTTCAAGTAATTCGAATTTTTATTTTACAAAAAAAAACAACAAACAATCTATATTTTTTTTAAAAACACGACATGGACATTGTTTCCCAATGTGATGACCACACAAATATTTCATTCCTCTATTTAAATTTTAAAATTTTACCTTTTAATAATATATTTTCTATTATGTTTTTGGAATTTCTAGCTTTTATATAAATTATTTCAGTTTAAATGAATTGACAATATAATTGTTTTAATTTTTTTTTCAAACTCGAATGGTTCTTTTACTTTGGAAATTATAACAAATATTTCTTAGCCTCATTTATATTATTTCATTATTATTTACAAATAAAAGGATTTGGAAATTAATTTATGAATTTTTCAATATATAATATAATTTTTTAAGAAAAACTATCATCTGAAATAACTATCCCATGTCATTTATCATTAAAAATCACTCTATCTATAATATGAAAATCATTATTATAATACATACATTGTTGGGTATATAATCCAAGCATAAAATTAGTATTGATTAACTGAATGGTTTATGATTTCACTATTTTTATAAAACTAGTTTCCCATTCATGGGTTATATTATGAGAAAATCCTTATAACACCCTATTATTTTTTCAATGGATATGAAATTATGAATCAAAGAAATGATTATGAATCACATATCTTTTAGATAAGTTTTGATATTGTGAAATGTTTATGAAGACCATTTAATTTCATGATTTATGTTATGATTAGTGTTTTATTATCTTATAGAACAAAAATTTATTAATTTCATTATGTGATAGTTGGGACCTATATCTCCATCTAATTAATTGGGTATATATTTATTTCTCAGGAGGTAGATATGAATGAAATGGGGAATGAACCTGGTTCAGTATGGGTCTTTTTCTATTACGATAGTCATGTAAGTGAACCATGATTTCTATAATTTTTTTCTGAGTGAAACCTTTTTACTATGATAAATATGTATATGTTCCATGTCATATATCGAAATTATTTTACAAATGTATGTGTAGTCAAAAAATAATTGTCTTCTGGAAATTTTATGCTAACATGGGTCATGATCTTTGATTTAATTATAATACTTGTATTATGAAATTCCTATGATTATGTCATGAACTAATTTTATTATCTATGAAACGCGTGTTATGTTTTTCAACTATTATGAAAATGTTATCATTCCCTTATGTTGATGTTATACTTACATGTCTTCCTTGTAAACCCCTACGGAGAATATGAGATCACCATTTTTTATTTTTTATTTTTCATAATATTATGAAGAAAGGATTTATATAGAGTTTATTAGTGAAGATTACTAAAGGGGGAAGAATTTATGGGAGAAATTTAATATCTCTCCCCAAATTAGATGTGTTTTTGTAGACTCCAAATACACTAAACTATTGAGGTCTTCACCCATGTGTTTGTGTAACATATTGAATATTCATCTAAAAATATATAATAAATATGTTTGAAAATCATAGGATTAAATAGTTCTTATCAGAATGAAGGATTAATTTTCTCTTTCAATCTTGGTTAAGAAATAATTGGTGAGTAATCTATTGACACATATGAGGATAAGATAAATTATGATTCAATGTATATGAATATTTCATCCAATGTTTTAAAAAGATAGTGTATGTGGTTTCCATTAAATTACATCCATGTTTGGATACAAAAAGTGGATTTAGATATGGAAGAAAGTAAAATAACTGTAATTAAATTGAAAATGGTGAATTTAATTTGACTCAATCATCACTTGGTTCATGACAACAAGACTTGTTACACAACTAGATTTTCAATCCTAGGGGATAGACATTGGAATATGAAAAACTCATTATGAAATATCATGAATTAATTAAATAGATGGTGAATAAGACTATTCTAGGATAAAAAATGGTTTCATATATAAAAACAAGGTGTCTTGATCTTTAAATCCAGTAACAAATTTTAATGATTATTTGGTTTTATATTCTAATTTTAATTTTTCACACTATTCTTTTTTGTGTTAGTCAATGATGGGAACCAAAAGGCACTGGGATTACATTGAATGTGATGGAAAATTTATTGATTATAATATATATGGGATGATTAATAAATTAATGTATTTTGTTGTTATTCCTAATTATATATCACATAACATGACTAAAAATTCTCTCCTTAACCAAATATCAGTCTCACCAAATAAGATATGATATAGTTCAATGATTATTTTCATAGTTGATACCATGGATGTATAAAGATTCAGTTTCTTGTATATCAATAATATAGGAATAATCACCCACAAAAATATCTTTGATTAATGAGATTATGGTTTTGGTGTGTGAAATAATTACACAAATCTTGTAAATGAAAATGAAAATGAATTTTCTAGTTAAAAAATTTATGTAAACAATAGTCTCCATAATTTCAGATAAATAGATGAATATGGAATGTATGAGAATTAGGAAAATTGATGGTCTAAAGGGAAATATTATTTATATAATCCCAAATGTTGGATGATTATCGGTTTTTCAATTGATGGTGATGATCATATGAATGATATATGAGCAAAAATAGATATTATAGAATAATATGGGGATTCCAAGTAAATGGTTTTAGAGGGAATTGAGATGATAAAAGTATTAATGTATTATTATTAGAGTATGTTGTTATATAAATCATATATTTTAATTAGTGTATTTTGTTATTAGAGTATCAGGATAATAAATAATATGTTCTATATGTGGAGATAATTATGTTTGGATGAAAATATTACGCATATGGAAAAGTAAATTTTATAGTACTGATTACCTTGGAACTGATTAATGAATAGTTGAAAATGTTTTTATGGTATCATTGATAGATTTTATGTAATTGTTTCTTTAAGGAATATATCCAATAATATATCTTTTATATATGTAATTTAAATCCATAAATGTTTTAAATATGGTTTTATGTTAATTCGATTTTTTTACAATTTTTTAAGAGAGAACAAGATAATGGTATTCACATGTTTCACATTTGAAAACCAGTAACCTCGTTATGATATTTTTTGGATTAATGGTAGTTTTATTTTTAGAAAATAGTTAAAATATTTTTAGATTTTAAAATTTTCAATTTTTATAAGGTAAAACATTTATGGAATGGTCTCAGTTGAACCCTGGAAGATATTATAATGGATAATAAATTATTTAAACTTATATTTATTTGTTCTTATTGGATAATGGGTGTTATAAATTTTCATATTAATAATATCAGTCGATATAATTAATGTATTATCATTGTTTCATTGATCTTATGATCCTATTGTTCTCCGGAATTAAATAACATCTTCGTTCCATGGAGTAAAAGATTAAGTGGATGTTTATCAACACACAAAAAAGGATGAAATTTTTCTGATGAAATAAAAATACATCTAGCTTGTACATTTTCATGTGTTATTAGTATAAATGTAAAATAATTCTCCAATAATGGGAAATGAATATTGAAATTAACTTTTACCTGGTTGTCATTATTTTTGTTGATATCAATGAACTCTTTCAGGCCTCTTTAGTTTATCGATATGTGAGAATTAACTTTATCTTGACCATTTTCTATATTACTATCCATATGTATTTGGGTAATTGTATTATCTTATATTTCCATGTTTTCACTTACTATAATTATTAAAAAAATTAGAAATATTGTGTTTTATATATAAATTTCTCACCTGCATTTCACTTTTTTTTGAAGATATTTTATTAACCCTTTTAACGATGAGGATTTTTATGAAGGAATTTTTAAATTTTATAACTTTGAGGACTGAGATAAATCCTGAGTGAGAAATTCATTTTAAGAATGTGGAATCTAATACCACAAGATTTTATGAAATTTATTTTTAATCAAATTTATGTTGTTTTGTATTTTTATTACATATTACACTAAGTTTAACTTTCCTTATATGCAACATATTGTTTAAAAAAAATTATATATTAATAAAATATTTTTATATAATATATTTATATATATATAAACTGATTTAATGGTGGAAATTATTAGGATTAAATAAATTTGTATACTCTGTTGGTTACACATTTATATAATAAAATATTTTTTTGAGACCATTTATTTAAAAATTAAAATAAGGGGAATATTTTTCAACTTTTTTTATGAAAACAATTATTTTTCCCTCAATTAATTAAAAAAACTACATTTGGTGAATGAAATTAATCAAATTTATATTTTATATATTCAATAAAATACTAAAAATTCTTCATTTTTATTTTCGAGTTAACATATAATAATAAGTCCAATTTTAGGATTGAAACATTATTTTTCCAAATATTTATTCTCAACATTTAGTACAATTGTTTTTAAAATTAATAATTTTTGATAAATTTTTAAATTATATTCAATAATGTAATAATTATTTTTAAAATGAAATTATCATAATTATCTAGGAGCTAAATTTTTAAATATTCAATAAAAAGATTAATTTATTATGAATATTGAAAAATAATAATTTTTAATTAATACTCCCTTTTAATATGAATTATTTATAAAATAAAAATATATTTTAAGTTTATTAAAAATGAATATTAGTAAAATAATATATCAATTAAACAAATTTTTTCCATTATAATATTGTTCATATTGAAATTATATATAAAGTCATTAGAAAAACATTTCATCATTTTCTCATTGAAAACAAGCTTTCATGTCATTTATGGTGGATAAATTTTAAGGTAATTATGTCAACATCAAGGAGTGGATTTTTATAACATTTTTATCACATTTGTAGTCATAAAATTTTTTATTATATAATAATTTGTAAATATTTTGTTTCTAAAATTAATTGTGGTAGTAATGAAAATTAATTACCACAGTTAAGGTAAAATTTGGTTTGCCATGGGATTAAACTAAATAAAAAAGGGGTAAAATGACCATAAAACATCTAAAAACTAATTTATATCCATATATGAACCTTATAATTTTTATGGATCTATAATAAAGCAGTTTAGATCCTTGTTTCATTTGAAGAATATGTGTGAGCCTTTTTTTCAAAATATTACATGTTTTCCAGTCACCTCGCTTATACAATGCCACCCCTTATACTATATTTTTCTCAAAATCAAACCATTTTTTAGAAAATACCAATAAAAATACCTTCAAAAAGTCCCTGAAATCATCCAAGAAGGAATATTTTTTGAATAAATCTAATATTTAATAGATTTTGGTGAAAAACTAAGGAGGATACCCAAAGAAGATGTAACATTTTTCGACAAGCATTTTTAATATATTTCAGCCCCCACATCCATAAATTATTATTAAATAATAATGATATAATAAAATAATTATATTAAATATAATTATATTATATAATGTTTATTAAATTATATTAAAAAACCCCCCACTTCTATCAAATTGGTTATGAAATCATAATTTATGTATATTATGGACTACTACCTCACGCACTGATGTCATTAACTTTTCCATTACAACCTTTAAATGTGTCATATGCTTATGGATTTAAATAATATATATTGTATTAAAATTTTGTTATTAATAAGTAGTCATTATATCTTTCTTAATTTCTTTTACTATTAATTTTTCAGGGGGATACGATTACATTACTCGAGTGTACATCGAACTACTGCCTCATGAAATAATATAATATTTTTTTCATTAATGATTTACATGGAATATATAATGGATAAAATAAATGAATATAGGTGTTAAAAATGAAATATTTAGGATATTAATATCGTATTTACCTCTCTAAAATTAATATATTTCAATTTTATCTGACATTTTTACTAATTTAAATATGACATCATCGTTCATGAATGTGTGGTCTACATCATTCATGAATAGAAGTGATTGTCTCATTTCATGAACACATAACATGGATGATATGTATAGTTATATTAATAAAATGTGTAATTTATTATACTATTATAATTATATATTTATAAAATATAACATGACCCTTTTCAATAGTGATCATTAAAAAATGGAAAATTTACCCATATATATATATATATCCTAAAAACTCCATGGTTGTTACATAATTATTTTATAAAATTAATTTTTCATGGATTGAATTAATAATTTAATTTAATTATAAATATGTTAAATACTTCAGAATTATTATTTCAAATGTCATGGAGTAATTATAAAATTAATAGGACCCTAAAAACGAATTAAAACATATACGAAAAACAAAGTTGTTATTATGAGAAAATAGACTTTAATAATGAGTTGGTAAAAAAAAGGTCCTATGTTTTCATAAGAAATACATATATAGTGAAACATTTATATGAATTGTTATATTATATATTTATAACAAACTTATATTTATTATATTTTACATTCTAATGATTACAATAAATGTTCATACTTAAGTTAAGGGATTTCTAGACATTGTTTTATTTCTAGGAGACAAATGAAAATTCAACACTTGTTTCTTTTGTGTTCGGTATATACATCCCATTTTTTAAATAATGAATACCAATATTTTATTAATGTTTAATCATGGAAATTATTTTATTTTTCATTGGATATTAATATCCAAAATATTACTAATTATGTTAGGGGTCTCGGTCTCTTTTTTTACTTCTATAATACACATGTAAAATTAACCGTGTGTTTATTATATGTCATGTACATTATATCCATGAATATATTTTATTATTATTATACTTATAGTTTTGTTTATTTACATACCCATTTTAGTATCTCTCTTTCACGAGATTTTTGATTCAATGTTTCAATAGTCTTAAATTGTTTATGTTACAATTTCATTATTTGTCGAGATTGTTTATAATTGTGCTTCTAATGATGAAATATGATGATATATATCTCATTAAATTAATTATGTTTCTTTTACTATTTATATTTCATTATAATACATTTTTTAATCAAATTTTCCTCTCTTTGTATTCTCAATAGGACAAAATATTTCTGTTAAGAATGATTATATTTATTTCTCTCTTCTGTCGAAAATCTTCTTTCCTTCCAAATCCATGTTTTCTAAAAAAATTTCAAAAAATATATTTAACATTATTTAAATGATTAATTAATGACATATTTATCCAATGGTGAATTTTCTAAAAAAAATTCAAATGAATCATTATGTTTTTTTTCAAACAATTGTGGTTTCTATTTTAATGAAATCTGAAATGAATATGTTGTTTTTATCATACATGTAATGAACAGTAATTCCTGATATCATGACCTCTATCAAGAATTAAAAATCCCGTACAAGTTTCCAAATTTATTATGAAATAAAATACATTGCTTATTTTTTGGGATTCATTTATTTTTTAAATAAATAATTCCAAATTAAAAAACTTGTTTTTATATTTGTTTTTAAAAAAAATTCCATGTTGGCGGGCTATTATTATGACGACATCTTTTATATGATTTTTCAAGATTTCGTTATTTTTTTAATGTTTTTTTATGAAAATAATTTAAAAAATATTTTATTAATTTTCAGTTTTAAAAATTGATTTTCTTATAACTGACATCTTACTCAAGAAACCTTCTATGTTATTTATCTTTCTAAAGTGTTCTCCATCTAAAATGAAATCCATTGATGTAAAATATACTTTTCTTGGGATATAAAATATGAATTACATTCCAATTATTTATATTAATGGTTTATGATGACTTGATTTTTATGAATCCTTTTTCTATTTAATGGGTTATACCACAAAAAGAATCTTTATGAAACTTGTTGTATTCTTGAAGTGTTATCAAATAAATAAATAATGAAATGACTACAAAACATATATAATACCCATAGTTTAAGATGTGTTGAAATTATTATGAATCCCATTTTTTCAGGGATTATGATGTTATTAATGTTTTATGAGATCTTGGGCAGTATAAGTATGATTTTCATAATTTGATGGGGGTGACTATATATATCTTTAATCCATTAAGTACTAATTTTTATCTTATAAGATATATAGGACTGGAACAACGATTGAACCCAGTTCAACAAGGGAATTTGTCCATTTGGATGCTCTGGGGAGTGATTCATTAGTAAAATTAATGGTTAAAGATTAAACAGAATCCAATATAACATCTTTGGTAGTGAGCTGTTACTACAATGAAAATAATTTTATATCCTTTTGTGCCCAATAAAAATCTATGGCTAATGACAATATTATTATTTCATGAATAATATTTTTTGATTTTATTAGGATTCTAGTATTATGAACTTCCAATCTTTATGTCATGAATTAAGATTATCACCTTTTATATGAAGGGTATGTTTATGAAAAAAATTATCAGGTTCTCGTACCCTTATGTTAATGGTATCCTTATGTATCATCCATGTTTACCATTATGGATCATATGATATCACCCATTCGATTTATTCCTTTCCCCATTTTATGAATAATGGTTTATAGTATGGTATTATTATCTATTGTTCTAAAGGGGTAGATATTTATGGGAGATGATGAAGATAATTTATCAAATTTTTTGATTATACACCTCTTATCTAAATACACTAAACTATTATGTTGTTTTAAAATATACTGGGACTTTTTTTTTAAAAAGATTTAATATCTTAATATGAAAACCCTAGTTCTATATAACCCTTTTATGTACCCCTTTAACTATGATGAACCAATTGTTATGTGGGGTTATATACTATATATATTTTTATTCTAGTATTGGACAACAATGATCGACTACAGAATACACAATTAGATCTATTTGTACACTCATAATATGAACATATTTATGATGATCTAGTTATCTCATATCTCTTCATTTTATTTTTTCAATGATAAAATATATTATAGGGTTTATTCTCCCATATTTTTCTCATAATTAAATATGATACTTTATTTCTATGTCAGTTCTTTCTATTTTCCGAGAATCCTATTGGGAATGTTCATAGTCAAACATGCATGGTATTTTCTAACACATTTTAGATGCTATGAAAATTTTGTGAATTTGGATGGTGGATTTGGTTGGACATGGGTAACTAGAGCATAATTATACATGGACTTAGTGATTGCATGTTGGTGGTTCGTTTTTGAGATCTAGAGTGGGACCTTCCTTCTCGTTTGTTTTAATGTTGGAAAAAGAATTATTTCTTTTTTGGCATGTATTTTCCCATTTCCTTCCTTATATATGTTTATGTTGATTTAATATGGTTGTCTTAGTAGTTTTTATATGCATCATTACCCATTATTATATTATAGTCTAGTTATCCTACATTATATAGATCTACATGTAGGTCGGTGTTTATATAGATTCACTAGGCTAAAGAATCCAGTTTCTGAGAAATATATAAATGTTGTTGATCTCTATTCCAATTCTTATTGGAGGATATCTTGTGGCATCACACATAAATTAATACAGGTATTTGATGGGGATCTGTTGGACAGGCCCTAAGTGAGTGGTATAAAATTGAATTTTTTCGTATAAATTGTGTATTGAGTATGTTTTGTTGTTAGGGAAGGTCTAAAACCTAGGTCAATGATTTTATAGTTTATTAATTATTATTTTTAGTCCAGATAACCCAATGATTACTTGATGTATCATATATCCATAAATGATGGTTTAGATAAAATTCATTACAAATTGAAATTGTGAGACATTATTTATAGTAAATTCATTGGAATATGAATAGATTATGAATTAATCTTTGACTTCTATGTACTTATTGAGTCAAATCCATAGATATTCTCAGTAGACCATGGTACATCATGTCAACATTTAGGATAATTTCATGATGGAAAGTAACTATGAAACCATTATGGGTTTCTTACCATGTCCATTTGAGAGATGTGGCTTCTATGAAGGGGAATTTTATTAGGTAATGTCTCTAGGTGAATGGAGATAAATGATTTGAATAGATGAGTGGAATTTGGGACTACCTCCAATAGTTCAGTTTGATTGTGATCTTCATTATGGGAAACTAATCATTCCAGTGTGAAAAAGAAATGGATTAATGCTATATTTTATCAATTTTTGAGTTTCAAAATTAGTGAATTATAAGTTTTATGATGAGTTAGACCCTTGGTTGCAAATTATTTCCATGATTTGATGGACAATGTTTTCCTATTTTTTGGACCATAATCGATTATATGGTTATGATTTATATTAGTCTTCTTCATGGATCGACAATGCACTGGTGAAGTTCTTCATCCAAAACCATGATGAGATAACTCTCATCTGGAAAATGTTAATGAACTTGTTCGTTGAAGAGTACCATACTTTTCCCTTTCATTTTATGTGGATCAATGAGGTTTTGGAGTTACTTCATGGTGATATGACTATTTAAGAGTGTTGAAATTATCTATGTGAAATTTTTACAATGTTTGAGAATCACCTCCAAAGATACATCTAAGAAAAAATTATCTCTTTATTAATTTACACTTATGATGTGGTTATAGATTATACCTTAGTGATTGAGTGATTTATGAAAGGGAAATATCGAGCAGCTGGAGCGGTAGTGCCCATCTAGTAGAAGGATGGTCTTTTACTTCATGAAGATGTAAAACAATAGGATTTGGCACAATAGGCCTTCATTATAGTGTACTTTGTCTTAGGGATCTATAGTATAGGGACCCCTCTAGTAATCCAGTCTGTTTTGAGATATGTAGTTATACACTTATGATTATAAGAGCTACATGAAACATGATTTCATCAGCCTCAATATAAAATTTTGTGTTAGGTAGAGGATTGACTTTCATGATAGATGCAACATTTTGATCAGGTATTACCATGGGTGGTTAAGGCCGATCCGAGTGAGGTGTTGATGAAATAATAGTGGGAAGCGATCCTTGAGAGGGATCTACAAATGGAGGATGACACTATGAAATACATAATCCACCAATGCAATGTGGGAAATTTTAGTATTAGATATATAGATGATGAGGGTGTGTTCATTTGAATGTTATGTATGAATTTGACAAGGATAATATTTCTATTATTTGAGGAACAATTGGAATCTTCTCTACCTGAGCCCTCGTGAATGTACACACTAGCACAAGTCAATTGATCACGTTCATATCCATTAGATGATATATGTATATTCACATTAAGAATTATATATATTATTTATGGATAGATAAACCTATATGAAATGATTTGTTTATTTTTCATGTAATCCAATAGAATATGTTGACGGTTGGTGGAGAGTGAATCACATGGAACGTAATGGATATTTAAAAGAAGAATTAATATTTTATTTATGGAATAAAATGGAATTCCACAATATGATACTATATGGAATACCAATATAATAATGATTGATAAGATCTGATATAAAGTAAGAGATTATCTATCATTGTTAAGGAGTACCAGTTCATAGAATAAGTGGGGAATTTTAGAAGAAATATGAATCATATCATCCATCATGTGGAAGGATAATCCAATGTTCTATTGAGAACATCAAATTTTGGACTCCTAGTGATACTTAATGAATACATTCATATCATGGATGATGATATTTATGGAATACCTCCTCATTGAGAGATAAAATTCATCATTGAATTCCACCATGAGACTATAATTATGTCTTTTACATCATGTTTGATTGACCATGTTGAGAATACAGAGCTAAAGGTGTAGTTGTAAGACCTTACAGAGAAGGGTTTAATCAAACCCAGTGTGTCTCCATAGGTTGATCCAATGTTTTTCACTAATAGAAAATAAATGATATTAAGGATGCACATTTGTAATCCTAACCATAACTATGTGAAGATCAAAAATTAGTCCCATTTGGTTAGGATTGAAGACAACTTCAACCAGCTGAATGGTGAGATATGGTTCTCAATGATTAATCTTATGTCCATCTATAATTATGTGAATGTTTATGAGTAATATAGTATAATGAAGAAATTATTAATTTGGGGGAACTATGAGTTCGTAGATATTCCCATTTCATTGGAAAATACCCATGATGTCATCATTGATATTATGAATCATATATTTCAACCTTTTTGGATTGATTTTTGATTTTCATTATCGATGTATTCCTAATATAATGTGTATCACATAAGGATCACACAAATCATTTATGGTTTGTTCTTTACTTTGTCTTGCTGAACTAGTATACATAAATCTCTTGAAGAGTCAATTCATGAATACAGAGGACCACTTTTTTAGGATTATGATATTTGAATGTGGTGAAGCTATATACCTATAAATTATATAGGAAAATTAATCTTGTGATACCAATGGTAATTATATTGGGTGTATAGTTTTGGAATATTTTTTATGGTAATAATCATTTTTTTAATCATTTTCTTGATTATTCTACACTTTTATTACATTAACATGAAAATGGAAACATTTAACCTTTACATATAGATATTAGAATTCCATTTACGATATATGATATAGTTTTTACAATTATACTTTATTATGCCTTCTAGAAGACGTTATTGAGTGAATTTTGTTTTATAATGCATCTAGATATAGAATATAGTGTTTTTTGATATAGAGGTATAGAATGATAGATTACAGGTCAAAAAGGGCTAAGATACTAGGAACAGAACAGTATGAACCAAAACATAGAGCTCGTGAAGGTTGGAATTCCCTAGATGATATAGAGTCATTATTTCTTTGGGTGTTTTTTTCTAGTTCACTCATACCAACACAGTATTAGGTATATCTTTTTTCAAGGATACCTGAGAAAAAATATTGGTTTTTGGGGGATTTCCTGTACGAATATGAATTTTTAAATTTTATGCTCTCGTGATGTGAAATTTTTTGGTTGATTACCTTAGTAGATAATCCAAGTCTTTCATGGTGGAGTTGGTGTCAGATGAATTGGCTTCTTTATAATTGAACCTGGTGAGGGAGAGATGGATAACATATCTCTAGCCGATGTAAGTTCATCCATTGTATCTCTCATGTGTTAAAAATTATCATTTGGGGGACACTGATTATGATGTTCGATATGAAAAGATATCTTCGGGAGATGCATAATAAAAAAATTATGATGGTGGGTAGCACATCATCAGTTTTTAAATAAGTATTGTGGTCCAAATCATGTTGTTTCAAGATGTGTTGGTGGAATTCTATAAGGCCCCAGCCTTAAACCTTACTTAATCTTGAGTTACATCAATATTACACGTTTATGATCTTTTCAGGTTTAGAGTTTTAGATAATTAGATCAAAAAACATGTGTTACATTCCATATTTAAAAAAGTGGTTACATAAAAGATAGTACTCATTTTTCCCATCAACGGAAACATATTTAAAATAAAACATGGATTCTTTCTTGACACTTCCCTGACACTATCATCACATCATGTACCTTTCCCTTGACCAGTGAAAAACATTTCAAAAACTTGGGATGAGCATAAAAAGCTTAGTAAGGGATATAAAAATATGTAAAGGAAACATGAGTACATATATATATGTAAGAATCAATGAAATCATACTTTACTCATAAAACATAATCACTTTAACAAACCTCATCAAATCACGAATAAAACATAGGAATCATAAGACATAAAGGTAACTTTAGGCATTCAAAACATTCTTAGATAGGGAGTAACCCTATTGGTTATGTTTGGAATACCCATCATAGTATATTCCCTAAATCTCTTCGGAGAAACCTTAACATTTAAATCCTTCGCGTTACCCCATGCATTGGAGAGCTATATATGTCTCACCCGCCCTTAGTTTATCAAAGAACCACCCGTCTTCATAACAATTCCCAAGAACCATAACATAACTGTATCACATAAAACATGCATAAAGGAAACATAACATTTCCAATTTTAAATAACAAGATATCAATACAACACATTGATATAAAAACATTATGAAAACCATTTTCAATACCAAAATAAAAGAAAAGTAAAACATGGTATTTATTTTTTTATTCAAAAAAGGTTATGGCTTGTAGAGGAAGCTGAAACTCAAATAATGGTCACGGTGGCAGAGAAGTCGTTTTCGCCGCATACGTACGACAAAAAAACATTCCCTTTTGTCATTTAGTAAATTCTTCGTTTAAAAATATTCCTTTTGAATAAATGTAAAACTCAAAGGGGTTTACACACCGTATAAAAGAAAGGTGTGTATAAAACAAAATATGGCTGAATGAAAGGAGATTGAGACGATGTCCTATACAAAGAATATTTTTTAAATAAAATAGATCTATTATGTGTATTAACTATAAGTACACATAAATAAATTAAAAAATACAAGATATGACATAATAATATCATGACATATTTTGAAATTATGAGATTAACCCAAAGAATGGAAATTGGGGTAAGAAGTTCCCTTACCTCGGGTCCGACTTGACTCGACTGTTCTTTAATGTACTGAATAATAAAATTGAGTTAATTTCTACTTTCATAAGACCATTTTTAAATTTCATTATTCCTTTTATATCACTTATTACCTTCTTATAAACATTATGCAATCATTTAATTTAATAATGGTCGTTTTGTCGATATTTGGTACTTGAGTCAAAAGTGAACTTCTTATGTTTACACGTTGTTCACGTATTCAAATATCCACTATCTCAAGCATGATATTAATGATTTATATGCCATATATATCATATATATCTAGTATATACATGCATTTATAATATTACATAATCATTTAGAGGTAAGAAATGAAATGCACCGTTCATGGAGACGGTAAGCCGTACGTACGCATGAACACTACTTTCATTTATATGTCGTATTAATGGAATAAAAACTAAATGAGAGATATGTATATTTTAATTCCTGAATTATATTCATCATTTAGATGTAACATACAAAATATATATCCATTATATACATGTACTTATAATAGTACATTACATTTGGGGATAAGAAATGAAATGCACCGTTTATGGAGATGGTAAGTCGTACGTACGCATGAACGCTACTTCCATTTCTATTTCATATTTAATGGAATTAAAACATAATGATACATAATAGTATTATAATTCCAGTATGTTATCATATATAACATCATTAAATATATCCTTTATACGTACCACATATGGTATTAACGAATCAAATCACTTTGAGGGGGTGGTAGTCCGCACTTCCTAAAAAGAAGATATCGCGTTTACCCATTACGGAAACCATAAAGGTATTCCATAAATGAAAAAAATACAGAATCTTAAGTAAAACATAAACATATTATATATCATATATAAATATTGTGACATCTTAATGGCCACCTTTGAATGTGTTAAAATAATATTGAACTATCATCGTTTCGTGAGGCAGAAATTCACCATCCACAGAAACAGTATGTTCTTTAACCATTAGATGTAGGTGTGTGTAAGTGTAGCTCGAATAATTCTTGTACCAAAATCCTAGTATATTAAAGATACTGTATTTTTTACAAAAGAAATGAAAAAAAGAGTTTATGGGGTTGGAGAAGAAAAATAAAACAAAATAACACAAGTGAAGACATTACCTTAAAATCGGGTAAATCTCTTTGATTTGAGCTCAAAGGCTTCCTTGGAAAGACTTCTGCCCAAATTGAAGCTTCTATGAGTAAGAGAGGGGTGTCTGGAGAAAAAATTTGCAGGGTTTGGCTGAGTCAATGGCTTGAGAGGTGTGGGTAAGGGGGTAGAGGTGGGGGCCTTTTATAAGATGAGAGGAGGGACACTCTTGGAATGTTATAAAAGGTAACTTTATTAAAAATTGATTTTCTGATTTTAAAGGTCCTAAAATTATATATTTATAGGATTAGGTTATAGGTGTTCTAAATATAATCATACAATAGGTTTTTTACATGTCTTTATCTTAGATTTTATATCATCATTTCATTTTATTTAAATCGTTAAATAATGAGGTAATCGCTCCATCATCATGATGTCAAAAATAATTTAATTTATTTAATCACTAAAACTTATAAAATATATAATATGATGTAGGAAATATTTTTAGCTTTACAATTACTATTTATAGTCTAATAGATCATTTATGTAGACAAGATTAAAAATGTTTTACTCAGGTGATACATTCTTTGTTATATTTAACTTTCTTTAAAAATAAAAAGATAAAAAGTCATTATCACACAAAAGGGATTCCATGGGGTCCCCAAGATTGGAACAAGGCAAACCATGAACGACCATGACACAAAAAATAATATTAGGATAAATTTTGGGGTCATTTGTTATTATTATGATGTTATTTTATTATCCTTAACTACCCGATTACTAATTAATCAAGATAATTAAAGATAATTACCGTCGTAACTATTCATATTGTCCAAAAACAAAAGAGTCTTGATTACATAATTTCGACATTCTAATTCCAAATATGTAATCCATTTTACCAAATTCCAAACACCAAAATTGAAATAATTAATTTAAAAACAATTCCCGTTGTCAAAAAAATAGTGGGGTTTTTTAAACAATATCTATGTAATGTTTGGCATTAGTTTATGCCAAATTTCAAAGTGAAATTAATCCTAATGACCACCATTGGATTAAATGGTAAGAATATATTCTAATTAAACTTTAATACCAATTAAAAAGATAATATAACCATATAATTAAATTAGATGAAAAAGTAGTTTTGATGTAAAATGCAGTATTTATCACTATTCATTAAAAAATGAACATTGTCAGAAAAATACCAAAAATTTACCCAAAGTAAATTTAAATGTACCAATCATAAATAATAATATTATTTTGACAAATATATATTATAAAAGTTTCAAAAGTTTTATTTAAAAAAGTTTTTCCATCAAAAGGCTGTAAAACAATCTTTTAAAAATATTAGTCTATTACATGCTTAAGATTGGATTTATTCTCATTTTAAGCCTCTAAAACACTATCTAATTAATAAATAGTCATATATAAGAATATATATTATTCATTAGTTACATGAGATGTTACATCCTTCCCCCTTTATAAAATTGTGTCCCCGCAATTTATTTACTTAACGAATAAGTGGGGGTATTTATCCCTCATTGCATTTTCATATGCCCATGTTGCCTGTTCAACCATATGGTTTTTCCACAAAACATTTTCCTGATGAATCACCTTATTCCTCAACACTTGCTCCTTGTGGTCAAGAATATGAACTGGTTGTTCCTCATAAGATAGATTCTCTTCCAACTGAACTACCTCTGGACTCAAAACATGAGATGGATCTGGCATGTAATTCCTTAACATTGAAACATGAAAAACATTGTGTACCTGAGATAAACTCGGAGGTAAAGCCACTCGGTAAGTAATAGATCCAACTCTCTCCAGAATTTCATATGGTCCAATGAACATTGGACTCAACTTTCCTTTCTTACCAAATCGCATCACACTTTTCCATGGTGAGACTTTGAGAAAAACATGATCACCTACCTAAAAAGGGAGATCCTTCCTCCTATTGTCTGCATAACTCTTCTGCCTGCTCTGAGCTGTTCTCATGTGTCCCTGTATTAGCTGAACTTTTTCTGCGAACTCTTCTACCAATTCTGGTCCCATCACCTTCCTTTCACTCACTTCATCCCAAAAAGCTGGATTTCGACACCGCTTCCCATATAATGCCTCAAACGGTGCCATTTGAATGCTGTAATGAAAAGTGTTATTATAAGAAATATAAACCAAAGAAAGATTTTGGTCCCAACTTCCCTGATAATCCATCGAACAAGCACGTAGCATATCCTCTAATGTCTGAATTGTTCATTCTGACTTCCCATATGATTGAGGATGAAATGTTGTACTAAAATATAATTTTGTACCCAACGACTTCTGAAGGCCTTTTCAAAAGATAGAAGTAAACCTGGGATCATGATCATATACAATGGAGAGAGGAACTCCATGTTACCTGACTATCTCTTTAAGATACAAATGAGATAGTTGATCTAGGGAATAAAGTATCTCATATAGCAAGGAAGTGAGCATATTTAGTCAAGCGATCAACAATAAACCAGATTGCATTATTACCACGATATGTCTTCGATAATCCCACAACAAAGTCCATGTATATATTTTCCCATTTCCACTCTGGCACTGGTAAAGGCTGAAGCATCCCTTTCGGAAACTGCCACTCTGCTTTAACCTGTTGACTTGTCAAACACTTCACAGTAAAATCAGCAATATCTCTTTTCATTCCATCCCATGAGTAATACTCCCGCAGATCTTTGTACATCTTAGTACTTCTAGGATGAACTGAAAACAGAGAACTATAAGCTCCACAGAACAACTCTATCTTCAACTATGAATCACAAGTCACACACAATCTCTTCCCAAATCTCAAAACACAATCATTATCAATGTTGAATTCAGGAAACTTACCCTTCTGAACCAGCTCTACCTTTTTCTGCAACTCATTGTCTTGCTTCTGTGCTTGCTTAATTCTATCTGATAAATAAGATTTTACTGATACCTGAAACAAAACTGAAGGAAATCCTGAACCAACAACTTTTATGCCAATGTTCATCAAATCTGTAACCAATGGATTACGTTCCAAACATAACATTGTTAATGAAGCATTACTTTTTTGACTCAAAGCATCAGCCACTTTATTTTCTTTTCCCGGATGGTAGTGAATTGTACAATCATAATCCTTGATTATTTCTAGCCATCTCCTATGTCTCATGTTCAATTCTTTTTGATTTAATATATACTTTAAACTTTTGTGATCTTTATATATTTCACACATTACTCCATACAAATGATGCCTCCAAATTTTTAAAGCAAAAAAAAAAACAGCAGCTAATTCCAAATCATGTGTAGGGTAATTTACCTCATGAGTTTTCAAATGACGTGAAGCATAAGCAATTACCTGATCATTTTGCATAAGGACACAACCAATTCCCTTCAACGAAGCATCCCTATAGATAACGAACTCACCATTCTTGGAATGTAGTTCCAAATCTAGATCATTCACCAATATTATTTTCAGTTCCTGAAAACAATCATCACATTCTTTTGTCTAGATAAAAAAAACACCCTTACGAGTTAGCTTAGTCATTCGACTAGATAACCATGAAAAATTTCAAACAATCCTTTGGTAATAGCCTGCCAAACCAAGGAAGCTACGAATCTTAGTTACATTTGTGGGTCTTTTCCATTCTTCAACAACCTCTATTTTTTCAAGATCAACAGTTATCCCATCTTGGGAAATAGTGTGACCAAGGAAAGAAATTAGTTGCAACCAGAACTCACACTTGATGAATTTTCCATAAAATTTTTTTTCTTGTAAGGTTTTAAAAATAACCCTTAAATGTATTTCATGCTCCTCTATAATTTTAGAAAACACCGAAATATCATCAATAAATACAACCACCATATATCACCTGATTCAACTAAGCCATCAGTGCAGTAAATTGATCAATTCTGATTCTGACAATATCTGGATGCTGATTCGAAAGGTCATTATAATATGTATGCCTTACTAGAAAAGTTGCTATGTTTCCTATATGGAAAACCATTCTTATCACTAAAATATCTTAGGTGAAGAAATATGGTAATCCTTAAATGATATATCATTTCAATCATACCATAAATTAATTTATAATTTAACAATTTTCTAACTACTAAAGTTGTCTAAACCGACCTCTGTTACCAACTACAAGGCCCCAGCCTTAAACCTTACGTCATCTTGAGTTACTTCAAGATTACACGTTGAGGATCTTTTCAGGTTTAGAGTTTTTGATAATTAGATCATAAAACATGAATTACATTCCACATTTAAACAAAGTGGTTATATAAAATATAGTACTCATTTTTCCCATCAACGAAAACATATTTAAAATAAAACATGGATTCTTTCTTGACACTTCCATGACACTATCATCACATCATGTACATTTCCCTTGACCTGTGAAAAACATTTCAAAAACATGGGATGATCATAAAAAGCTCAGTAAGAGATATAAAAATATGGAAAGGAAACATGAGTACATATATACGTAAGAATCAATGGAATCAATATTTACTCATAAAACATAATCACTTTAACATACCTCATCAAATCATGGATAAAACATGGAAATCATAAGACATAAAGGTAACTTGAGGCATTCATAACATTCTTACGTAGGGATTAACCCTCTTGGTTACGTTTGGAATACCCTTCACAGTATATTCCCTAAATATCTTCAGAGAAAACATAACGTTTAACTCCTTCACATTACCCAATGAATTAGAGAGCAATATCAGGCTCACCCTCCCTTAGTTTATCAAGGAACCACCCGTCTTCATAACAATGCCCAAGAACCATAACATAATCATATCACATAAAACATGCATAATGGAAACATAACATTTCCACTTTTCAATCACAAGATATCAATACAACACATTGATATAAAAACATTATGAAAACCATTTTCAATACCAAAATAAAATAAAATTAAAACATGGTATTTATTTTTTTATTCAAAAAAGGTTATGGCTTGTAGAGGAAGTCGAAACTCAAATAATGGTCACGGCAGCGGATAAGTCGTTGTCGCCGCATACATATGAAAAAAAAACATCCCCTTTTTTCATTTAGTAAACGCTTCATATAAGAATATTCTTTTTGAATAAACATAAAAGTCAAAGGATTTTATACACCGTATAAAAGAAAGTTGTGTATAAAACAAAATATAACTCAATGAAAGGAGATTGAGATGATGTCCCATACAAAGATAATTTTTCAAATAAAATAGATCTATTATGGTATTAACTATAAATACACATAAAGAAAGTAAAAATACAAGATAGGACATAATAATATCATGACATAATTTGAAAGTAGGATATTAACCCAAAGAACAGAAATTGGGTTAAGAAGTCCCCTTACCTCGGGTCCGACATGACTCGATCATTCTTTAATGTACTGAATAATAGACTTGAGTTAATTTATACTTGCATAAGAACCTATTTCAAGTACATTACTCCTTTTATATCACTTATTACCATGTTATGAACATTATGCAATCATTTAAGTTAATAAAGTCTGTTTTGTCGATATTTGGTACTTGAGTCAAAAGTGAACTTCTTATATTTACACGTTGTTCACGTATTCAAATATCAATTATCTCAAGAATGATATTCAGGATGTAGATGCCATATATATCATATATATCCATTACATAAATTCATTTATAATATTACATAATCATTTATAGGCAAGAAATGAAATGTACCGTTCATGGAGACGGTAAGTCGTACGTACGCGTGAACGCTACTTACATTTCTATGTCATATTAATGGAATTAAAACTAAATGAGAGATATATATATTGTAATTCAAGAAATATATTCATCATTTACATGTAACATACATCATATATATACATTATATTCATGTACTTATAATAATACATTACATTTGGTGATAAGAAATGAAATGCACCGTTCCTGGAGACGGAAAGTCGTTTGTACACATGAACGCTACTTCCATTTATATTTCATATTTAATGGAATTAAAACATAATTATACATAATTGTATTATAATTACAGTATGGTACCATATATAATATCATTAAATCTGTCCTTTATATTTACTTCATATGGTATTTACGAATCAAATCAATTTGAGGGGGCGGTTGTCTGCAGTTCCTGAAATGAAGATATCGTGTTTACCCATAATGGAAACCATAATGGTATTCCATAAATGAAAAAATACATAATCTTAAGTAAAACATAAAAATATTATATATCATATATAAATATAGTGACATCTTAATTTCCACCTTTGAAGGTGTTAAAATAATTTTGAACAATCATCATTTCGTGAGGCATAAATTCACCATCCACAGAAATAGTATGTTCTTTAACCATTAGATGTAGGTGTGTGTAAGTGTAGCTCGAATACTTCTTATAAAAACATCCTATTATATTGAATATACTGTATTTGTTACAAAATAAAGGAAAATAAAGAGTTTTGGGGGTTGGAGAAGCAAAATAAAACAAAATAACACAAGTGAAGACATTACCTTAAAATCAGGTAACTCTCTTTGATTTGAGATCAAAGGCTTCCTTGGGATGCCTTCTGCCCAAAGTGAGGCTTCTAGGAGTAAAAGAAGTATGTGTAGAGACAAAATGAGCAGGGGTTGGCCGAACCAAAGGCTTGAGAGGTGTGGGTAAGAGGGTATAGGTGGGGGCCTTTTATAAGAGGAGAGAAGATGCACTCTTGGAAAGTTATAAAAGATAACTTTATTATAAATTTCATTTTCGGATTTTAAAGGTCTGAAAAGTATATATTTCGAGGATAATATGATAAGGGTTCGAAATATTTTCATAAAATAGGTTTTTTACATGTTTAGGTCTTATATTTTATATCATCTTTTCACTTTATTTAAATCGTTAAATAATGAGGTAATCGCTGTATCATCATGATGTCATAAAAAATTTAATTTATTTAGTGTCTAAAAATTATAAAACAAATTATATGATATATGAAATATTATTATCTTTCCAATGACTATTTATAGTCCAATATATCATTTATGTTGATAGAATTAAAAATGTTTTACTCAGTTGATACATTCTTTGTTATATTTAACTTTCGTTAATAATAAAGAGATAAAAAGTCATCATCACACAAAAGGAATTCCATGGGGTCCCCAAGATTGGCACAAGAAATCCCATGTTTGGACATGACACAAACATTAGTATTAGGACACTTGTTGGGGTCATTTGTTATTATTATGATATTATTTTATTATCCTTAACTACCCGATTACTAATTATTCAAGATAATTAATGATAATTACCGTTGTTACTATTCATAATGTCCAAAAACAAAAGATTATTGATTAAATAATTTGGGAATTATGATTCCAAATATGTAATCCATTTTAAAAAATTCCAAACACAGAAATTGCAACAAATTAATTTAAAAATAATTCCCGTGGTCAAAACAAATAGCGGGTTTTTTTGAAACAATATCTATGAAAAGTTTGGCATTAGTTTATTCCCAATTACAAAGTGAAACTAATCCTAATGACCCCCATTGGATTAAATCGTAAAAATATATTCTAATTACACTATAAGACAAATTAAAAAGATAATCTAAGCATTTAATTAAATTATATGAAAAAGCAGTTGTGATGTAAAATGCAGTATTATTCACTATTCATTAAAAATGAACATTGTCAGAAAAATAAAAAAAATTTACCCAAATTAAATTTAAATGTACCAATAAGGAAGAATAAGTTTATTTTTACAAATAGATCTTATAAAACTTTAAAAAGTTTGATTTAAAAAATATTTTGCATCGAAAGGCAGTCAAACAATATTTTAAAAATACTATTGTATTCCATGCATAAGATTGGATTTATTCTAATTTTAAGCCTCTAAAACACTATCTAATTAATAAATAGACATAGATAAGAATATATATTATTAATTACTTACTTGGGATGTTACAAATTATATACCATCCCTTTGGTGGTGTAGAATTGAGTGAACAAGAGGTTTCGAGACCTTCAATGACAATTTTGGAAGGATTTTAGAAGGTATATTTTTGTTGAGTTTGTTTATAAATTTCTAACATTCCAACTTATGAGGAAAAATAATTAGGTTCACATATGATATTTTTAACCTTTTGAGTCCATAAAATGAATTATGATGGGAAATTGTTGTATTTGTTTAATTGTAAATCCATTTATAGTTAGTAGATACAAAACTATCTGGGTGATTATTGATTGGATTAACATTTTATTAACGTTTACATCCCACTAAGAGAAGTTTTTCTGGTATAATATATTATTATTTTATGTGTGGAATATTAACTGAATTCATGGGGTACCCTTAATGGTTATCAATGTCCTTGATTCTTGATTCACATCAAAGGTGGGAGATATTGGTAGGAGGATTTCCAAACCGAGTTATATATTAGAAATTTGTTAAATACATATATATACTGTTAAAAATATTATACCATCTAGGTTTTAGAGAATATGTTGACATGCATCATGTTAGACATCAGCTGGAATCTAAAAGATCACATTCCAATTTTGGAGTCCTATAATAATAAAATATACCACCCCACTATCGATATAAAACCATTCAATGTTCTGTCTGGGAGACATAGGATGTCACCATTGTGCTATATTTAGATAAAAAGTCATCACATAAGATCCTGAAGCATGGGAAATAGATTCCAATGATATTTGAGGAGATTAATGAGTGAACTAAGACTAATTATTTCCATAAATGTATTATGTAAAATTATTTTTATACAATTGGAGTTCATGTTGCAAAAGCATTTGTTTCAGAAAGCCTCTACATGATGTGGTTTTTATATTTCCTGTCGAGGTAGGAAGTATTCATGGATGATTATTGAGTTGTTCTATGTTATTTATAACCCTGGATATGATGATTAATTCCTAGAAATACCCCCTCCCTATTGTTAAACTTGTTTCATAATGTATTCCATGAGTCAAAAACTGAGGTGATATGTGAATAGGTTGTCAGACGTTAGTGATCGTTGAGATAAGGATGTTAAGGATGAATAAAAATTTCTAGAGTTTCTAGAGTCCATCCATTATAAAATTGAGATGAATCATTAGTTGTGATCTATCCCACTTGTTCATGCTCTTTGAAAGCATCGTGAGCTCCATGATTTCTCGTAGGTGTGTGATAGCTAGACGAGGTAAAAATAATCTTACATGTTTAGGTGAGTTTATCTTTTGGGGGAAATATCAATAAAGTTTGTAAGAATTTAAAGAATCAATAATTTGTGATAGAAATCATGGCCTATTTCTAAATATATCATTAATTGAGTTTATATAGATTTTTTTTGGTGTTGTGGGTGTTTTAGGATAAAATTAGGTTATATTAAATATTTAAAATATATGAAACCATGCACACACATAATTTTGGAAATAATTACTTTCTTCTTGATTAGGGTATCTGATAGAAAATATTGGACCTCAGTTGGTTTCAGATCACGTGGATTTACAAATTAAAGATATATGTTTCTTATTTATCAAACCATTCGTCGATACATAGTCCTAGGTTTACGTTAGTTTAATTAAATAATTTCAATAAATTAATTAATTATTTTTTTATCAATATTAATACTTTATTCTCATAAAACACTATTTAATCACACTTATAGAATCACTCTAGGTTAATCAACATTACCCTAGTGATTGATAGATACACTGTTTAGAGGATTATTGAAAAAAACCTGACAGGATTTAGGATCAAGGAACAAATTCAATAGAGGTCATCATTGACAATGACATAGAACACACATAAATATTCATAAACAGTTATCAATATAATAATGTGGCATGTCCGGTTATTTATATATTTTTCCATATTTTTTATGATTGTACAATCTTAATGTAAATATACTTTTCACTTAATTAATTATCACTTATTTAAATGGCCTTTTCAAATTATAATTTAATTTTTGGGTTGGAATAATTTTATGAAAAAAATTAATTCACCAATAATTAGTTTCTATAATGATGAAATTTTTCTAGATCCATATCGACCAATAAATAATTAATATTGTTGTTTCTTTGGTTTTATACCACAATTCATTGCATTCATCTGTTTCAACATCATTTGGGGTGGAGTATCAACTATTTATTGTCCAATTAAAATCCTGATTGAACCTTGATATTTTTTTGATGCGTTCATGGTTGAATGTGATTATTGAGGTGCTTAGAGGATTGGAGAATTGTGGATTAATCAGTTTATTTTTTTATGTGTTCTACATGATTTTCGGTGTGTGGTAATGAAATAATTAGGAAGATATTTCTATTTTGGTGATGCATAGACTTGTGGTCAAGCTCATGTGACAGGGGATCCATGATCAACACATCTGGTGGAATATTTGATTATATTTATAGTGGGATCACATGATTCATAATGATATGGGAATTAATTCATACTGTTAATTGAAAGAAATGACTACAAACTTAGTATCTTGGAGGATAAAATGCCTATTGTTAGCTTATTATGGTGTGTAGGGTTTCTAGACCGTGTTAAATATCAATAATTGTTTGTTCAAACCCACATATCATGTAAAACCAATTGGGTAGTTGATACATGTATAAGGATTGTAATCATGGGAAGCTAGATGGTCACATAAACTTTGTTTCATTGAAGACACACCATGTATATGGATTTCAACATGATATATGGATAATTATGACATGACTAGGCTTGGACCTGGGAGTACAACCCATGTACCAAAAGCGTCATGTCCTGACTCTCCATTAAACATTATTCCCTTCAAGTTTCCTTTTCAAGGACCCCGAATATTACTTTTGATCTATCCTTCTAGAGTATAATACATCATAAAATTTCAATTCATTTCAAATATAGAGATATGGAGTGAGGTGGCGTTCCCGGATTGCCCTTTCTAGCATGATCAGTTGACTCTAAGGCATAAGTGTGATCATAATTGTTACATTACAATTTGAATCCCACATTATAATCACATATATAGTAGGGTATGGGTCTCCGATAGTAGCACTCCATCCCAAATGAAACATGAAATAGCGATCTTGGATATTTTTATAAAGGTCCTTAAGTGTGCCTCTCCATATTCTAAAATCTTCCGAATAACATTGATGGTGTAAAAATGTGATTTTTTGGAGACTATACCCAATAGTAGTGATGATAAAAATTTCTATTTATAAACAACAGTGGAATAATGACCACCAAAATAGAGGAGTAAATATCAATAAATAATGGATTCATAATCAATAAATGTTAATATTCATAAATTATAGGCCCAATCAAAACATGTGCTGCTACTAAACAAAATATAATAACATTTTCAGAAGCATGCAGAAAAGTGGAGCATACAAAATAGTAATAAGAAAGGCTCTCTCATAAAAAACCATTGAACATACATATAATAAGAATGGTAAAAAAAATAATGAAACACTATATGTTTCAAGAACCACATGGTCCAATGTATCCCGTCCCATTAAGGGTATGGTCTTATCACTATGGTATATTCCTAAAGTTGATACCCCACCTAATCAAACAAATATAATGTCTACACATGTATCGAAGCATCCATTTAGGGTGTGATAATTAATCTTATATGGCCTCCACTAACATGTACCTATAATTCATTCATAATTATACAGATTTTTACAAATGGAAAAATTAAATGGTAGTACATGAAAATATAATAAATGTCAAACATTCTATATTATCAGAAGCCACAAAGAAACATTTTATGTACTAATACTATTATCAGAAAACCTAGAATAAATTCCCACAATTATATATTTTGAAAACATCACATGGGTTCATATATATATAACTGTTGAAATTGTTCTATGGCATAAATACTGTGGAATTCCCTAATGAAATGAATGTAAGATGAACAATCAAGTTCCTCCCCTAATCAACTATATGACACCTTGTTCCAGCAATCATGTACCAACACCCAAAAATGTATTCCGAAATGATAATTACCTAATCCCTAAGACCTTGATCAAGATCTCATTTTGGATAGAATCCTAACATCCCAAGGCATAATGATACCATTCCTCTTAATAATTACCACCATTTTCTCGAAGCCTGATGTCCTAAGGCCTAGTGATGCATGTCCTCTCAATAACCCTTCACAATAGTAATGTGCATCTCGATGAGCCGTAGCCCCTAAATAATGGTCTACTTTCAATCAGTCGATAAATCATCACCACCCACTTAGAATTCTATGGCGAGGACCCCCAAAAAATTTAATTCCCCGAAAGGCCACCTTTTCCACATAATTTACTGGGGACTATATCTATAGGAGTTGTCAACACATCCTCCATCAAAATCCTCTCTATATATATAGGACTAAAATGACACATCGCCTGAAAAATGGGGAGTGTCAATCACTCAAACTATAAAAATGGAAAATAATCCAAGAACCTCATACCCTATGACCATGTTGCTCATCCTAATGGTTAAAACTATCTCATCTCCTATGATTCATTCATACAGCCTGTCAACCTCTCTCCACAACCTATGATCTACTACACATACACACACATAGGGAGATATATAAATATATATCCCATGCCTCTCCAATATTGATGAATCCAATTACTTTAACCTGGATGGTCAACATCAACATAATACTTGGGCCAACACCTACATGTTCCCATAGACGAATTAAATTTAGTATATACAATTAAATTAAATTATAAAATAAACCTAGAATAAATTTCCTAGGATCTTCAACTCCCCTCACCAAACATACCAATTTTTTATGGACTAGAGTATACCCCTCAGCATCTCAAGGGACAATTTAATAATTTAATCATATGAATAAATTTATTTTGGGTCCCATTCTAAAAACCCAGTGGATAATTTTACAGTGCACCGCCAAAAAAAAATATAAAAAAATAGAAATATAGGAATAATCTATATCATACTAATACAAATACACTCTTCCAAAGTTGACATCTAACTCGATACAAATCAACAGAAATCATTTTTTTAGATAAATTCCATAAAGATAACGTTAAAAGGCTCCATGGATTATAGTACCATATGGAAATAGAAAAGTAAAAAATATGATAATTGATTAAATGTATTACTGATACGAATTCATAGACACAAATAGATTTAATGTCATATATTTGATGATAAAAAACAGAAATATCCATTGGGAGGAGTAAGGAGAGATCCCTATCAACCTTGAGGTGTATCATGTGTTTGTGGAGAAATGAGGGTGAAACCTCATAGAATATAGGTGAAAAATGGTAATTTTGTACATTTAAAGATGCTGCATAGTGAAAAAATTATTTTTTAAATCGTGTCCCAGCCATGAATTTCCCACTATCCAAGAACCAACCTCACATGGACATGGAACATAGTTTTCCAAACTATACACAAACTATGAGAATCTCCTTTACAAGAAACTAGAGTGGAACTCACATTGTCATGCACCACCTCCTGCCCAGGTTTACTAACTTACTCTAAATCAACATGAGGGTTGCACATTTACTCCTTGCATGCTTCATGGTTTTTCTAAACCATACACCTAGGATTTAACACCTCTAAAACTGATTTTTTTCACCGTTGTAACCAAAAATCACCTGAGACACTAAATAGCATGATGATCATTAAAAACAATCTAGAAACATGGTCGTGGGTTAATAAAACACTAATAATTTCGTTTAAATGATTAATAAAATGATTTTAATTTCCACAAAACTAAAAAATACCAATATTTTGGTAAATACACAGCCTTCTCAATAACATGATATGTTATAGTCACCCAATATTTACATAGATATTTCTCAATCAATAAGTCATACTCAGAAATGTTAGGAAACATACACATCTCCATCACCTCACCTATCCAATATTGGTCATTAAGTAACATGTACTCTTCCATCAAGGTGATCCCCACATTCATAGTTACAAACTCAGTTGCTTCCCAATAAAAAATACACAATTTTTAATAGTCCACCAACCATCCTCAGACACAAAGTTCCTTCGATGACCTACCATCATACATGAACCTCATCAGGTGATCACACCATGACTATGTCATTTTAGACACCTACCATGTCCTATATCTCATAAATTTCCCATTAAATACCTTCCTTTCAATATATTTATCACAATAAACTGAAACATATATACTAATTCATTCCCATCATAGTCAAGATTCCTCAACACCTCATTCATAACATGTATCACACTGATTCCCATATACCTTGTCACCTCAAATAAATACTACATCACATTGATTCCCATAATCTATCCTAGTGACAATTCACCTCATGTACATATATATACCATGGGTCATATAGAATCCAACCTACTAACAATTTTCTAGTTAGTCTGAAAAAATATTTCCATCACCATGTTCCCCAAAACCATGTGAATCCTAAAATAAGAGGAACCCAGTCATTCTCGTCATCATGAAATATCATTAAATTTGTTTAGCTCCCTCGCATGCTCCACACCTAAATTTGATCTTAAATACATGAGGTATGTCCTTTCTTTAAAGATACAAAATCCATAGTCTACTCACCCCAATGATTTTTCCAAATATCTCTATCATGACCTCCTCATGTTTCTAAATATAGACCACATGTTATAGGTTCCAATCATGGTCTTACCTACGATGACTGAGTCTAACCCATTCCCTTTAGGGATATCTGAGTAATATTATTACAGGACCTCCTAATTTTCTTAATCAAGCCACATTCCTAGCACTCTTTTGGAGGCCACTCGCATTATGATTGGACATGTTTCATTTTCACACACTCTAAGAAAATCGATGAAGTCCCTGTACAAATTAGTCTACATGAATCTTAGACTAGGATTCCCTATTACAATTACACACTTCTTGGCTTCTGACTACTCATTGCCTTGTCCTAGAAATCACATGTCCTCTTCACCCAGATCAATTAAGAAAACTCAATTAGATTTACCCATACTATTAGTTCCTAGTCATCTTCTTATAAAAAGGATTTTTTCCAAATTTTATTGAATTTTACCATGATTTAATTCCACAATCTAACCTCAAAACATCATAACTTGAAATTATTATCTCCCAACATAGTTTGTGAAAATTATGAAAGGCCAAGGTAGTACTATATTCAACGACCGATGTATCGCCCTAATATAGATCCATGAACTCCCATTTTATTCCCACCATCAACGTCTCTGGAAATAAATGCTTGAAGAACCTTGATTCAAATTCCTTCACATCAAGTCCCTTATGTCCTACTACCTATACATATACATACTACTAAATCTTTCCCTATATTCTAAGAATATGGATCACCACCTTCAATTTCAGACACGGGTTTGTATCAAACTAGTTGAAGATTATTTAAACTTACATGGACCATTTCACATCTTCCTTTGGTCAACAATAACCTTGAAATAGTTTAGGATACTCTGACTATAACATTTTTGTTAGTTATGTCATTGATGGAATAACTCACTAAGAACAACGTTCAATTCCCTAGATTATTCAAACCAAACTATCCCTGAGCTTCTCCTCAAGCCAAGACACAAAATACACTATTTTATGTAATACTACATATATCTATGCATTACCATTTCCTACACCAACTTCTAATAATAATATAGAGTATATGTAGCCTCATCCAAGCCCCCAACTACCACATGTTTTTCACTCTCATGAGACACAAAATCGTTGAACTCTTGTGCTCCATCATAGCCCATATAGGTGTCATCCCACTGAATACCCATTCCTTTGTCTGAGATCCATATCATTAAATATATATATTATAGGTAATGATGTAATAATAATGACATCTCACCACCCTTACACCCCTTATCACACCCTTTCATAGGACATTTGGCCTCAAAACAACCCTTGTCGGGGTAAGGTATCAGAAGTAACTCGACCTCATGCCCCCTTCCTAGCTACATCAGAGTCAGACGTCGTGTTTCGTCTAGACTCGAGGACCCTATCCTTCTTATAATAGGGTTAGGCACTAGATGACACATATAGCATTCTATGGTACCAGATTTGAATACCGCCAAATAGGATATACAAGAAAATGCTCTATAGGTTCATTGTTGAATATATAAAAAGAACACCCACATCATCATACATATGTACCCTTATTAGGGCCTGGATCATAAATATCATACATATCACATCGTATACATATCGTATTGGAAACACATTCCTGGGGTGGCTGAGTAAAATTTCACTAAAGATAGGCTAAGAAGGAAAACATTTTTTAACTTCATTTTATGAAACATTAAACAAACCAATCCATACAACTGAAATAAAGGTACTTATATTCAATAATACGAAAAATAAATCATATGAACATATGTTCTTATCATAATGTGTAATCAATTCACCCTTTTTATACTATTCATATGGTTAAAAGACCTAAAATAGTTAAAAAAACATACCCAATATTGCCACTTCAGGGGTAGATCAAGTAAACTATAAAAAGAGAAAAGAAGAAAATCAATTTACCACCCCATGAATCTTGGTAAATACCTTATTCATTGGGATGAATGTACCCAAACATTAGCTGTATACCAAATTCCAAAAACAACCAATTCTACACTCTACACGATCCAGAAATTATGTCCCAAATTTTTTTAAAAAATAAATATCATTTGTATCTAGCCGAACTCTACTACTAATTATGTGTCATGAACTTCTCTAATACAATTTATAATGCCCTGACCCAGGATCCACTTAAAAACCATACTCCATGGTGGAATACCAATAGGCCTTAGGCATTCTTCCCTAGATTCCAAAGGATTATGACTTGTATCATTGGTGTAAAGAGGTGACATTAGAGACTCTATAACCATTAGAGGTGACGATAATAATGGTTTATGTATATAAAATACAAGAAGAGATACTATAACATACTAGATGAAATATCAATAAATATTGGAATCATAATAAAGTAGCAGTAGTGAAATAAATGATATGTCCAAACATACCATTTGTTTCTACTAAACAAAACATTATTGCATTTCTATAATAATGCATACAGGTCGAGTAATAAAAAATAGAATGAAGAGTGGGTCACATGTGGATGACAGAAATATATACATATAATAAGAATGATAAAAAAGGAAACATCACCTTACACAGGATCCAATAGGTCCAATGATAACCATCCCATAAAAATGTATGATCTTATCACTATGATTTATCTCCCCAATCGGTTCAATTATATGATCTTAGAGATATAATTTCAAAACATTTTGTGTGAGATAATGAATCTTAGTAAACCACTACCAAATTGTGTGTGTCATATATCCATAATTTTTATAGTGTTTGAAAAATGTAAATAAACATGTAGAACATGTATTTTTTATTAAAAACCCATATACCATGAAATTATAATCCATAAGGAAGAATTATACATACTTTGGAAATCAAAAGTAAACCATGAATATGTCCATCTGTTACATATATTGAATATGTCATATATATATATATATATATATTCAAGGATCCATGGAAAAATCTCATGGGTTACCTAGAAGAAAATCATCCCAATTGAATGTTCAGGTTCCACAAGAAATCATGTCACCGATAACTCACTCCATAAATTAATTACCAACAACAACAAATACACTCCCAAAATATAATTATATGGTCCCATGGACCACATATAAAAATAAATAATTGTCTAAAAGACAAATTTTATGAGGCATAGTGATGGCCTTACACTAAATAATAACCACCTTCTTCTCTAAATGTGACACCAAGATGCATAGCGATGTATTTCTTATCAATCAACCATCCCAGAGACCTCAAGAATATCTAAAAGGCTCTTCCCCCAATGGATGTTTTGATCACCATAAAATGATTTTCCATCACCATCCATATGAATAAATATAGTGAGTACACCTAAAAAATATGATGCTCAACACTGTCACCTATAACCCAACCACCCACATGAGTGGTCCACTCCACCTCGACCTGAGTTTTATCTATGTGGACACAGCCCTGATGGAATTTCATCCAAAAAGTGGTGAGTAGAAAAAACCAAAGAAATACCCAACACACGTCATCCGAAAGAATAACTCCCCTATGACCATATTCCTCATATTGATTGTAAATCTCATCTTTATACACAAATATTATGCTATTAACCTGATGACATTATCACCCCATCCAGTGATACACTTCAGTAAAAAATATATATTTATCATGGTAAGATACCGTCAAAAAAAATAAAATCATCTTGATCCAACTGATAAATATCTCCTAATTCCATGGGGAAATCTCGGCATGCCCCCATGGAGACAATAAATTCAGTATTAAAAATTCAATTAAATAGAAATATAATCCCCACTGAAACTGACCAAGCTGGTCCAAGCCCCTAACCAAGACTGACAATTTTTTGTTGTAATAGTGTATATTAATGAAAACCCCATAACACCATTTAATAGTTTAATCGTAGGAATAAATTTATATAGGGTTCTCTTGGAGAAACCATTAATGGATTTAAGAGTGAACACCAAAAATAATAGAAAAGCATTGAGAAATATAAGAATCACCTACCACATACTCATAGGATTATACTCTTATGACCATTACCTCTAACTCATTTAAAATTTATTGAAAATAGTATTTTAGAATAACACACTGAAATAGGGTAAAAGGGATCGCACAGATCTAGCACACCTTACGTAGAGACAAAAGAAGAAAACACGACATTATATTGGAGTTCTTACAAAGGTAAATCTACATCCCCCAATTGATTGAAAAACAAATATTAGATGGATTAGAATGTACAAAGACTAAGGGGGGCTATGGAGAGATCAATGGAATCTAGAGATGGATAAATCCTGGGAGGAGAAATTTTGGTGATCCTTCATATGTAAATTAAGAAAAAAGGGTATTTTGAACATTTAAAGTTTCCATGAAGTAACCACATGGTTTTTTAGTTCCCATTATCTAAGCTCCACCCACACACATCCATGGAACATGATTTACCAAATAGTGTGCATACCATGAAGATCCCCTTTATGATTCACTAAAAAGAATGTCACAAGGTCATGCACCCCTACTACACATGTTCATAAACCGTGTCTAGTTCCATTGTAGAGTCAGAAAATTTCTCCTAGGAGGCTGAATGATTTTTTCATATTATGCACCCCATTCTGCAAAAATTCCAAAACTGAGTGTATAGGCCCCAACAAACATAAAACTCACCCAAAAAATCAGTCCACTTTTCATGCGTAATATCATTCAAAAAACAAGTCCTTGTTTCAATGAAAGTCTTCTAATTCAGTTCCAATGTGCATGAAATATATTTTAGTGAAAATCAATAATAAAATAAAACATGTTGTAGAATTTATGATCTGATAAAAATTAGTAATGTTAAACCTACATCATTTGTAGAAATTGATATGTCACCACCCCTCCCTTTTATAAATATGGGGAATGGGTTTCATATCCATAGAGTGGCTACCCCCTCATACAATCTATGAAAGTCCCTTGATACTCCACTAGGGTTGTTACCCCCTCACCCATGACATACATAAGATGTGATGTGGGTATCCTACTACAGATCTTGTGATGTTTTCGTTGGGATACTACCTTCAAGACCAGGCTAGATATTTTATCTATGAGATGGTTCATCATCATTAACTATCTTTAAACATTAGTAGATACCCACTCTCTCTTCATATGATTTATTATATGATTATATCTATTTTATGGTTTCATAGTCCTTATTTTTTGTAGGACTCAAGCAGACTATTTTTTTCTATTTCATCCTGTCATGGTTTTTTATCTTACTCAATATATATATAATAACCCAAAAATGGAATTTTCCAAAAAAAATTTATACAAATGATTTAATTCTATATGGTATAATTGGAAGGCATAGTGTAGTGGGATATTAAATGTATATATTGATAGTTTTCACAAGTCAGTGTTTGGTATCCAAGATCCTGGGAAAGATATTACCCCTAATTGTTTTTTTTTTGGGTTTTTATAATCACTTTTTTTTTAGGAATTTAGATGTCCACTTTCAATCCTTGGATATGTTTTTTATTTATACATACATATTATTTTGGTGGTTACAGTAGGAATTTTTTCATCTTTCTGTTTGTATATTTTATTTTTCCTTCATAGTTGTGATGTACTTTAAGTTGTGCATTTACCCAGGTTCCCGAGTCTAAGCCTATATATTTTGAGATATTCATACTCAATGCTATTCACTGACCCCTTGGATATTGGTGGTGGGAATGGCGTGTCCCACTAGAGTTTCTTCGGGTTTAGGTAGCCCCTCTTTTGGATGGGTTATGAAAAAATAATGTAAGTAAATATAAAAAATGATTTATGAATGAGATCCATTATAAGGGTGTGGTTTTTTCATGAACGAGGATGAAAAAGAAGTATATAGAATTATATTAGAAGATGGGATTGCAATAAATTACACATTACAATGAGATGAATATGGTAACATGTATAGTTGAATGTTTGTATAAATTTTTCACCAACCATGACAGTTATATACTCCCTTGAATAACGGGTTGCATAGTTCCAAGATACAGTTATAGGTTGTTGAATAAAATAGGGTAAAACTGAAAAACACCATTATTCCATAAAAAATACTCCAACAGTGTCTATTACATGGTTTTTACTAACAATGAAATAACCATGAAGGAATATTGTTACTAAAAAATTCATTATATTGAACATATAACCCTCAAACAACTATAAAAATAAATAAAATATATAAAATGAAAATAAATATAGACCAGTTAGTGAATTTTAAGGTGTCACATGAACCATTTATATCATTTAATCTTCAAATATAATTTTTTTCAGAAGATACAACAAAATTCCTATGTATGAACTATGATATTAATGGTTTTAATAAAATTTTAATTTTGGAGTAAATATAATATGTTTTAGTTTGTAGAATGATTTTATTTTTTTAGTATCAGCAAGGTGAATGTAATTTATATTAAAATTCAGTTTTTTCCCATATCCACCATACATCAAAAATATAGTACTTGGGGTTATTGCCCCATATTTTTATGAAATAAAATTATAGAATTAAAATTGAAATATAGGATTACATCTTTTCTAATATTATGATTAATTTAAATTTTTGAGGATAACATATATCCGAGATTAATTATATGAAAATGAAAGTAATTCATATATTTTATGGATATTGAATCAAATTTTGGAATTTCAAACAGTTATTTTGATTATATATTTTCTTTGGTTAAAACATTACTTCTTGAGGGAAATACAGGTCATGATATTTTTTTTGAATGTAATAATTTATTCCATAATTTAAGTCCATCTTATACAATTATCCATGAACATTACAATTATTAATTCTCATATTATTGTAAATTTGGATCTCTAATAAAATTTAAATTGTTTATAAAATCGATGTTAATGTGGAAAAATTAGTAAAATGATTTTTTCACATATATTTATTTTTACACATTTTCCAATTTAAACAAGGTTGTAGTTTCTATAATTTTTATAAAACTAATCCATAATGATGAGATGGAACATATCAAATATTAATTTTTTATAAAATCATTAATCTATCACTTATTATGATTTTATGAATCAAATTTACCATTTGAATCCATATTTTTCTACAAATCTAAGTTATTAATTGTTCAGTCCTTCTACTAATGATATCTATCGATTCATTGAATTCAATGGTTAATATTCTAGTTGAAATATTTTCATAAAATCCTAAAACGAATTTTTTTCCCTGTTGAGGAAGGAAATATATATCTATTGGTTTTTATTAATTCTTTTACATCCAATGAAGAATATCGATTTCATTTTGATGCCATAAATTGAGGGGATGATTTTAGGTTTGAAAGTTACTGTAAATATAAATGATATAATATTAAAATATAATATTAAAATAAATGATATATTATTTTGTATATCAATGTCAATCATGTTTATAGTAAGATGTCTCGAAGGAGAAAAATAGTCTAAAATCATATCCTAAATTCATGGGTGATATAAAAATTTTTATGGTTTTCATTGGAATATAACATTATTTTTTAAATTTTCAGAAAATATTTATTCTTGAAAATTAACATTAATGATTGAATAAAAATAATTCTATAAAATATAAATTTTAAAAATTTGGGAATCTATAGTAATATTATTTCATTAAGAAAAATATATCATCACTTCATTACCTCTAATTAATTATGGACCAACTAGAAGATAATAAAAGATATGTTTCTTTGGAAGATATTGAAATTGGAAAATGATGGTTTTTAGGAACCGGAATATTTTATTGATATTTTTGTCCATCACAAGTCATACGTAATAAATATCATGATGATTTTTTTTTAAACATACTTTTTAACATGTTATAAACACCATTTAAGACTAGAGATACTATAAAGGTACAATTAGATCATATAAAAATTCATAAACATCTTGAAATTGAGTTATTTGAAAATGGAATAACATTAAACTATAAAAAATCCAAAATTATATCATTTACTATTTAATGAAATCCGATAATTATTCTTTTTTGGATTTAAATTTTAGGTTACTATATGGTAACGATTTTAATTTTTCTCTCAATTTCTGAAATTGTCAAATAATTGTATTAAAAATCCATGATTTCATTAGAATAATGGAATGATTAACACATAATATTATTATATAATTGATGAATTCATTGATTGTAGGTGTTTTGACTAAGATTTAATATTCTTTTTATGATAATTGGGCGTCAAAACAAGTATAATTCATTGAGTACATTGGAAAAAATATATCAATATAATTTTATATAATTTTCAAAAAAATATCTCTACTAGAATTCTATAACATAATTTAGCATTTATGATTACTATTTTATAAAAGTAAAAAAGTGATGGTATTAAAAAAAGTATTGTATATTCCAATTTTATTCATGAAAAAAATTACATTTATGGAAATAATAATTAATTAGTTGGATGGTAAATTATAGAAGTATACAAGAAAGATAAAATATAAGTAAATTTATCTCATTGTTTTTAATTTCAATATTATGTATAACATAATTGAATGGGTTTAAGTAAGTTATATTTTGATGATGTAATAGACCATTATTTACCATTATATTATCTTGATATGATTTGTTCTATTGGGGATCATGAATTATGTCTTTAAAATCATAAAAATACAGAGCGTGTACATATATTCTTCTCAATTTTTTAAAATGAAACTATTTGTTCAATATGTGATACGTTTACCTATAAATTTTAATGTATATCTAATATTAAAATTTGATTCAATAGTTTATGTATTTGATGATAATATAAATAAAATCAAAAAAATTACCCCGACCACTCTTTAATAACATTGATAGTGTAATTTTTCTAAATAGTTTTAGACAAACGACATGAAATAAAAGTTATGCCCAAATATATGAAATCAAATTTCTTTTTTAAATATCATTTTTTTTATTTTCAAGTATTTGAACTTGTAAAAAACATATCTTTGATTATGTTCTCTATGTAACACACCATCAATATTTAAAAAACCTAATATCTCATCAGGGTTGAATTCATTTTGAGTTCATACATGTATACATGGTGAATTAACAATGGAATGAAAAATATTTTTTTAAAAGGGAGTAATATAAAGTAATGATAAGTTATATTTTATGGCCTTATGGATGAATTAATTGAGTAATTTTATATAATAATGAATTTGATAACAATGATTAAATTAAATTGGATTGATTTTGATTATGGATCATAAATTTATCCATATTAAAGATAAATTTAAATTAAATATTTAATTATTATAATTTAAAATCATCCATTTATGTTGAATAATCACAAAATTTAATGAATAATATACAAAATGATGTAAAACATTGTGGAATTTAAAAAACTAGTTGAGTGTATTGAAAATAAAATCCCACGAAAATTAATTAACAGAAAAATAATCTTCTTCCATGGATGTGAATGAATATTGAAATTAGTAATAAAAAATAAAAATTTACATATATATTTATAGAATACATATAAGTAACAATGATGACACCTAAATGTTAAAGTTCAATGTTATTGATAAGGTTGATCATATAAAAAATTAATTTAATATAACATAGGATGATTAAATTTTTACTTCATAATGAATTTGTTGATGTTGAGGATGAGGAAGAAAAAAAATGTGTCAATGAATATGGATATGAATATTTTGATTAATGTATCTCATTATAGTTACTTTCAAAAAATATATAATAAGTTTTTTAATAAATATTTATTACAATTATTGTATTTCATATATGTAATTACATTTGTTTTCATTTAACATAATTATGTCTCTATTTATTTGATATATATGAAGAGAAGTTAGATGATTTAATTTTTAGACTCAATAAGGATGATATAGATAATTTTGAGCCTATTTTTTTCATCAACCAAGGGAGTTTCTTTGACACCAATAACGTGGTGGGGTTGATGCCTTTCTTGATTGATAATTATGGATACTTTTCAAGTGAAATGTCTATATATGGTCTTCAATCCCCCTTAGAGGAAGTTAGTTTGAATGAAATTTTTTTAGTTTTCCTTTAATTAATGTTTTTTAATAATTGATTTAAAATTTATCCTTGTTTTAATATTTTTTTCATATCTCCCCATTTTTGGGATGTGATATTCAAAGAAAATATTTTTGTATTCCCTTGGGACATTAGATTATATTCCTAGAAACATGTGTCATCATTTATCTAGGAAATTTATGGTACATAAATAAATAATTTATTTAATTTTGAATTTATATAATTTAATATTAATTATCCATACTGATTATTATCTCATTCTAATTAAATCATTCACCCATCTATTTTGGAGGCATATAAGGATTGAGTATATAAAATTTTATATAGGATTTTATA
Organism: Viscum album; assembly: GCA_963277665.1. Classification (NCBI taxonomy): domain Eukaryota; kingdom Viridiplantae; phylum Streptophyta; class Magnoliopsida; order Santalales; family Viscaceae; genus Viscum; species Viscum album. The sequence continues at coordinate 1,385,456,151 of OY728160.1, forward strand.
TAATATTAAGAATTAAGATATGTAGAGAAAATATATGATTATATTAGATTAATGAATTTTCTGTCGTCGACCTGTTTATTTTATCACCATGGATAGAGATGGATTGGAAACAAACTTGATAGAGAAAAATTTTAGGATGTGATCATATTACAGTCAACAAAGTCGAGGGAGATATGATGTAATATATAGATTTTGGACAAATAACATTATTTTACATCCTTAAATTTTTTAATAAATATTATTTAAAAATATATATATATATTTATAAATTTCAATGAAATTTTTTTGAATTTTACATTTGGTCACATCATTGTAGATTTTTATATATATGAGTGGATAAATAATAATAACATTGCTAGGCATATTACTCATGGGAGACAATGTGAAGTCATGAATTGTAATAAATTTTCAGGTTTTAAATTGAACATAATGTAAATTAATTTCTATATTAAATTTATATTAATATGTTTCTCGTATTCATATTAGGCATATATTTATTAGATATAGGAGGTTTAGGTTGAGAAAACTGTTGTCAATAAGGCCTTAACAATTCAAATTTTGATTATGTGTCGTTGTTTTGGTAGATAGTGGGCAGTAATGTCGAAGGAAAATAGATAAATGCATGTTAAAGATCAACATCATCAACTTATTACAGTATTGAAGTGATTTTATCATTATTACCAAATTTTGATCATATGTAATCTTTTTCCTTTTCTTCTGAAATAATATGATTATAGGATTCGACTATTAGAAGATACTATATAGAGACCGAATAGATTCTATGAAGTGAAAATATAACAACAAGTGAATTTGAATCAATAAAATGAGTATATTACTAACGATATAATAGATTGTATCATCCATATTACATGCAGTTTGGGGACTGAGTTCCCTCTACCACATGTATTTAACCCCATCCTAAATGGTGAAATATATATTTTCCTTTTCATTATTATATTTTTTAGTATATGGGCCCTAATTTTAATGATAATATTTGTTTAAAGATTTAACATTTTAGTTTATCTTAATTGTTTTATATTTACACTTATTTTAGAATCATTACTAATTCACTAATATCTAATTTTTATGACAGGCTTATATTTGTTCATCAAACTTAACTCTAGTAACCGTGAGTTAGTGTGTACTTTGTTACAATGGTGTCAGATATATGGATGTTCATCGTGAAGGACTGATTAGTTTATATGTTTTTAATATATATATATTCAAACATGAATCTCATAAGACATTGAAATAATGTATCGAGACACAGTGAAATTATATATTCATCATCATAGAACTCAATAAAATTTTTATTATTTATATGATGTGAAATGGAATCAATATATGTTTTGAGCCCAAATGCTTTTACATGTTATTTAAAATGGAATCTATTAGGAGTAAATAATGCATTATCCTTATGAAAAGGAAGATAACTAAAAAATCATTCCATGTTTTTGTTGGCCTTATTAGTCATGTTAGTGCATAGAGGGGATTTTTGATTTTGTCCGTAACCATCATTACAAGACCAATTCATTCCTTATTTATTGATTAATAGTCATAACCAAAAACAAAATTCATTAACAAAACAAAATTTATTTTGTAATGGAATTTGAATATTAATATTTACCTTAACAATAAAATATCTTTTTTTGAAAACAACAACATATAGAAAGGTTATATATATTTTGAAATCATCATTTCCCTTATATAAAGAATATTGATATTTAATAAAAATATAGTGTCCATAAAAAATTTATCAAACTGGTGTGAATGTCTAAAGAGAATTTTAATTAAAAATATTTAATAAGAGATAATATATATGCATTAATTCATTAAAAAATATATTTTTAATAAATTCATGTAAATATAAAAATAAATGCAAATAGATGATTAATATAAAATTATTTTTTCATTAAAAATTTATATTTCAATAACCATTGAAAACATACCGATTAAACTAAATTTCATAGAATGGTTATGGAGGTTGAAATACCCATTAATTTTTTTATATGTGAAAAAGAATAATTTATTTTTATTCTTTATGAATAATAAAAAAGTGATCCTTTTGGAAAAAATTATAGATTCATTTCAAACCTTCAAAAAAATCAAGGTTACCGTAATATTTTTATAATATAAAATTTTATAAAATAACATTATATTTTGGATTTTTGGATTAATATAGACATGGAAGTAATATATACATGATCTAAAAGTGGAATAAGATCAAATTTTTGATTAAAAATATCATTTCATAATTCATGATTCTAATATAGGAAGGGATGTAAGAAAACAATCAATCTATGAATTATATAAATTATAATGGAATATGTTATGTTTTGAAATGATAGATGGTAAGATTCTTTCAATGAGAAAATATATGACGTCCTTGAAAAATGTGATTTTATAATAAATTTCTAATTATAAAATATAATTTATATTGTATCCACTTTAAATTTTAATCATGTATTTAAATAATAACCCGCATGAAGAAATTTACATACATATTAAATACATTAATGCAGAAGCATATACCCTAAATTAAATAATATTGGTACAATATATCAAATATGTCTCAATGGAGTGAAATTTTAGATTATATCATTTACCTCACACTTCTCCATTGTTAAACATGATTCATCCTCCTTCATAATGGTTTTATGTGAGTTATAAATTTATTCTATAACAAAATTCATATTTATAATAGCATATATGATCATTTTGTAACAACTTATCACCATTGTGTTAATAGTATTTATTTATTATCATTGGGTTTGGTGTTAAGTACTATTTTTTATCATGCATGTTCAATCATTGATGTTTCAGTTATTTTTCACAGCATCTAGTTTCATCATATAAATAATTATATTTTTTTATATTAGATTTAATATTTAGATAAATTATTATAATCATTCTTGGAATTTTTCGAAGGAAAAAGAATCAGATGCTTCGTGGATATAGTTAATCATACACACCAATGGGGAATATTAAAATAATTAATGTTTTAATGGGTAATCAAGTAAATGGTATATTAAATTTATATAATTTTTACTATTTCATAATTATCATATATTTTCAATCATTGAATCATTATTACTGTCCATGTGAGGAAGTGATAGAAAAAATTACATATGTTAGTGAGGTGGCTTGATTCCATACACTTGACAAATGGATCTGATTCCAATTTTATGGAGAAGGATATTGGTAATGTTATGAAATAAAAATAATAACATCTTTGTATATGGAATATAGTTGTTTTATTTTGTTTGATATTTTAGCACATAATTGATGTTGGTAAAAAAATGTAAAAAGAAATATTTTGGTTGATATTATTACCACCCCCTAAAGGAAAACCCATTAGATTTATTCTTAAAGACCTAGGCTATAACTTCATTCAATTTTTATGGATAATAGGTCCCTATTTATAAATAATTTATTATTAATTTTCATTGTGAAATTCTTGTATTCAGTAAAAATAAATGATTGAATATGATTTGGGAACGGTAATATCCCATTTTTCACTATAAAATATTATATTTATTATTTTGTTGGTTAGATACTGAGATATACAGGGATTTCTAAGAACATGTATCCTTAGAATATATGTAATAACATTAAATATATTTTATTATACGTTCATGATTTTTTTTTCAAAATTTATTTTCTATCTCCCGAAGGGTGTGTTGTTTGAAAAATATGATACCATTAATAGGTTTGGGGTGATCGTTATATCTAAGGGAAGACATTACTTTTATGTGTGTTGGGAATTTTTTAACATCACATTTGAGGATTATTTATATAATATTTTTATTTATATATTTTAAAATATAATGAATATCTCTAAATAGTGTGTCGTATGATAAATATGAGACCACCATTAGGTCTGGGGTATTTGTTTTACTCTAGGAATGATATAACATTTGTATGATTTATGAATTTGGTCAAATAACACATGATGTTAATTTACATAAAATTTTTTATTTTTTATTTTCTGAAAATAAGGGAATATCATTCGAAAGTGTCTTTCATGTGAAATCTATGACTTCCATGAAATCCTAAATGTTGGTTTTACTATTGGATCAATAGAAATTTTTTCCATACCAATTGTTTTTGTAACATCACACATAATGATAACTCATTTATCCTTCTTTGGTTTACTAATTTTTATTAAAAAGAATAATATATGTCTCTAAATAAATTCTAATAAATTATTTCGATATTTTTCAATAGATAAATTTATTTTGTGTCCGAATAATTATATGTACATAAAAATAATTATAAAAATAATTGAATTAATATTTTTGTTCTTTATTGTACTGAAAATGTTGAAATTAAAATCGTAATTGAATTTGTTTAATAGTGTAGTTATCATTCACTATGTATGAATACTTTTTGGGATGTTAGATAACATTAAATATATTATAACTTGTCACAAAAAATTTTCAATTTTGGGTTAAATATAAATTCATTAACTACATGGTATTTAATTATTTTTGTATTTAGAATTAGATTAGTTGAAATGAAGTGAGATTTTTAAAAGTAATTATAAATATTGATGTTGTAATTTTTATTATTATTAAATTCAGAAAACAATATTTTTGTCTGTAAAAAATATTATATTCATATATATATATATATATATTGGTTAAATATATACATATTTGTGTGTGTGTGTGAAGGTATATATATATATATTCTATTTTTCAAATATATATATATAATGTATGCATATATATGTGTCTGTTAGATATATATTTCCTTATATATGGTTGTGTATACATGTAATGTCTGTGAATATATATCTATATATATAATAATTTTAATATATATATTTTATAATGATTTAATGGGATTTTTACTAAAATTTGAGAGAAAAACATGTAATTGGTTATAATGGGGAGGTGCATGGTTTAGGAGGACGGAGAATTAAATTAATAAAGAAGGTAATATTTAATGAAATTATTAAAGATGATAATAAAAGATGAATTAAACAATATATAAGATTTTCAAATGTGGAGCTAGCTAAAACCTTTCTATGAATAATTTTTCCATCCCATCATATTAATCCCTCTCTCATCCATCCATATTTCATATTATTATTAATATTTCCTAATTTTACAGTAAACGTGTCTCCATAATACCTTCTTCATCATTGAATTGATTTATAAGGCGTTAGTCCAGTTGGATTTATCTCGACATGAAGAATTTAAATCATAATTTTTTTTCAATGGAAAGAAGGTATTCTATTTAGATATAAATAAATTATTCTATTTCCATTTTTTTAATAATTTAATATATAAATAATTATAATAAATTCATTTATCAATAGGAAATAAATCTCAATGGTGGAATTGAATAAGGATGTCAACATTTATCGAATCATTGTTTTACAAATGTTATGAAATGCCTCACCATTGAGGGATCTCATTAACACATGTTTCGATAATTGATTTTTTATTGGATTTTTTATATAATGCTTGATTTTGATCTCATGTGGGTATGTGTAGAAATTATATTTATATTTATTCCATTAGTGATATTGTTGTATTCATTTTCATGTTTGACTATTATCTCATTATTTTACCTATGATTCCTAGTTTCTCAAGATGATATTTTTTGGTATGACTACTTATGTGCTCATCATATATATATGTTACAATGGCTTGGTGGTAGATATTGGTACTTATTAGAGGGGAAACATTGTAACATTTTGTTTGCTTAGATATACAATTCTCTCTAATTGTGACAATAGTAATTATAGACCCAATAATATGGTAGTGATAGACAAATATTTTTGTAGAGGATTTACTAACCACCTATGAATTGAGCTTCATGATTCCTATTTGAAATTCATGTTAAATGTTTTATGTTTAGAAATCAAATACTTGTTTATTTACGATCCTCGTTAAATAATTGATGGTGGATATATGATGTTACCATCAATCAAGGTTTTTGATCCACTAATGGATCTAGAATCGAATTATAATGTTTCACAACATCAATATTATTTTTGAGTGGTGAACTTGAACCCTATTCGATTTGTGATCAGCATGCATAATGCATAGTTGATTTGTGAGTGGTGTACTTGATTGCATGATTAATTAAGAGAAACTTAATTTAAATTATATAGGATACATTATGTTATAATAGAACACCTTTTTTTAGATTCACTTGCTCCATAGAATCCATGTTTCGGTTCTTGATGGCTAGTTGATATTCATGGTATCACACTAGATGCCTAGTTGATTTTTGAGAAGTGGACATGATTCCTAGTTGGTTTTTAGTTGGCGTACTCAAAGCTTTGTTTTATTATGAGAATAATTTCATACATGGGGTAAATGAGATAACTGAGTCACATATATTCATGATTATGTTAGTTTGTTAATAAATTAGTATACTAGTCTATGTGGCTAGTTTTTTGTATCTTCAAATATCCTCATATTACTATTCTGACATGAAAATGAAGTGGGGATGACTAAGGGTATGTTTAATCCTAATTAATACACCACTTCTTGGTTTTCTATGTTTATTTTGTATGCATTGATTATTATTATAGAATATATTATTAAACATCATAACATTGTATTATAGATGCATCAGCGGTGTCTTGATGACTCATGTATTGAAAGCCTATTCAAGAATTTCAGTGTGATTTTAGATCTTATGAGGGATATATTAAAGGGGAAGGGTCCAATTTTAGATTGATGATTTTAGTGCATTGCACAAGTTCCAGCGACAGAGGCCACCCAGGATCCACGGAATGACGGGCCCAGAGGCAGCTGTGGATTGGATGGAGGCTGTCGTGAGAGTTTTCAGATTGGTAGGGACACCATCTGACCTTATGGTGATCCATGCCATGAGTCTTCTGCACGCAGACGTAGGTAGATGGTGGAGCTTGATGCTCCAGGTTCATGACGAGGCATCTTTACTTTGGACATATTTTGAGAGTCTCTTTTACTCAGAGTTTTTTCCAGCCACCCTTTGTGCGGTGTGGATTCAGGAGTTACTTCATCTGCAATAGTGAAATAAGACAGTAGCTCACTACTCAGTGAGGTTTACTGACCTCTTACGCTACTCCACGGATATGGTACGAGACCCGTTCTTCATGTCCCCGACCTTCAATCAGGGACTCATTCACGAGATCAGGGCATCGATGATTCCCCTCAGTATCCCGGTGCAGGAGGGGGTGCTGGAGTGAGCCCTTCTAGTGGAGAGTTTTCTCACTGAGTAGTCAAAAATGGCGAGACCCACCATAGGATGTCACGTAGTGGATTCTTCTGCAGCCGGTAGTAGACAGATGACACACAGGTCCAAACAGACCAGGCCATCAGGTGGGCAACCTCAAGATATTGGTTCGGATGTGCGGGGCACACGAAACATAGCCAGCCATACGGGGAGCAGGCAGTGCTTTGCATGAGGCTGGTAGGGTCACATGGCTCGTGACATCCCGACCCACCATGTCGCTGAGCAACAGACAGTAGAGTGACCTCCCAGGAAGAGGTAGAGGTTCGACCATGGTGGTCTGCATGGAGAAGGCGGACACGACAGAGGAGCTAGCTGAGTAGCAAGTGGTGGATGATGTTTTGAGGCTCTACCACCGCCACCACCAGAAGGACCACATCAACCATAGGGAGCTTGATGATAGTGGTGGGCTCACCTCCAGGCAGTCGAGACCTACAACCATGGCGCACCTGAGATGATTCGAGGTATTATCAATGTCTAATCCACCCTTGCTGCAGTACTTATAGACACAGGTACGAGTCATTCTTTTATTTTCGTTGCCCTTTTTTGGAGATCAAAGATTCTAGCAGAGCATTTGGCTCAATCCTTGCAACTAGCGACTCCTACAAGAGAAGACTCGATGATTACTCACTGGTTCTGGCAGTTTGAGATTACTCTAGGAGGTGAGATCTTTGGTTGGGATCTTCTTGTAGTGGTGTCGAGGCCTTACGATGTCATCTTGGGTATGGACTGGATATCCACAGTTCATGTTAAGATTGACTATATTTGGCGAAACGTGCGGTGTTTCCGCGCGGATGGGACCATGTTCACCTTCACCGGCGAGAAGGGAGCCTTTTCAATTCATGAAGGATATATGCAATGAAGGGGGAAGCCGATCACACATCAGTTGGCTAGTCCCGTCCTCGGAGCAGTCGATGTGCGGAGTCCGAGTTTTCTTGTTTTGGTGGATCAGTACACAGTTGTTTTCCCTGAAAACATTCTAGGACTACCTCCTCGTAGAGAGTTACACTTCTACATTGATATATACCATGTGACAGTACCGATATCTACTCCAGCAAATCGGACGGCTCCTACCGTGCTTCGTGAACAGTTGGTACAACTGGAGGACTTGTAGGGGAAGGGATTTATGCGACCTAGTTTTTCACCCTTTACATCACCTATTTTGTTCTCCAAGAAAGGTGATGGGTGCTTGAGACTGTGTGTCGACTACCGTCACATGATTCAGGTGACCCTGAAGAACAAGTACCCACTTCCTAGGATTAACGACCTCTTTGATCAACTCAAGGGAGCACGATGGTTCTCGAAGAGAGACCTCAGGTCTGTCTCTCACCTGCTCATGGTGAGAGATGAGGATGTGCAGAAGACGACCTTTAGGTGTTAGTTTGGCCACTACGAGTTCTTGGTTATTCCCTTCGGTGTATCCAACACTCTTGCAGTGTTCATGAGTCTCATGAATAGTATCTTCCAGCCATACCTCAATCGTTTCGTTGTAGTCTTCGTCAACAACATATGGATTTACTCGACTACTGAGGAGGAACACTCCTACCATTTACAGGTGTTATTGGAGACAATCTGGGAGCACCAGCAATATGGTATTCTCTTGAAGTGCTAGTTCTGGATTTGAGAGGTTCATTTCTTGGGACACGTCAACTCGGAGGCTAGAGTATCTGTGGATCCAGAGAATATTGAGGTAGTGCTTGCTTGGGAGCCACCATGGAATGTGATGGAGGTATGAAGATTCCGGGGTCTGGATGGATTCTATCAGAGATTTGTGCCAGACTTTTCCCGAGTTGCAGCATCGTTTTCAGTATTGACGAAGAAGGGGAAACCCTTCGTGAGGTCAGATAGATTCCAACAGAGGTTTCAAGAGATGAGGAAAATATTGACCAGTGTGCCCATATTGAGGTAACCGGAGGAGGGCGTAGGGTACGTAGTTTTCTGAGATGCATCAAGGATCAGACTCGATTGTGTCCTGATGCTGGAGTGAGCAGTGATCGTGTATGGTTCACGACATTTGAGATAGCACAAGAAGAACTACACTACCCATGACATGGATTTAGCAGCAGTGGTCTTCCCCTTGAAGATGTGGCAGTACTATCTGATGGGAGAGTATTTTATAGTCTACTCTGACCACCATAGTCTCATACATATCTTCTCAAAGAAGGACCTGAACCAAAGACAGTAGTGATGGCTCGAGTTCCTCCAGGACAAGGAATTTGAGATAATCTATACTCCTTGGAAGGGGAACACTGTAGCTGATGCTCTCTGTAGGAGATTGGGGATTCAGTTTCTCAGAGAAGCAACAGAGCAGCTAGCTGTGTTGCAGTTATCCTGTGTGGATAGAGATGGAGCTTCCTTTCTACAGTCTCTCACAGTCACTCCTACATTCCTTTAGTGAGTTAGAGTGTCACAGCATGGGGACGTTGACTGTGGGATGTGACGTTCTCAGATATCCTCAAGTTAGGCACCAAGAAGGTTTTCTGAAGGTGGGGAGAAAGTCATCAAATTCAGGGGATGTACCATGGTACCAGTTGCATTACAGGAGGAGGTGTCAAGGTATTTCCACACATCCCCTCTAGTGGTGCATACAGGTGTGGCAAAGATGTATCAGGACCTCAAACGATAGCACTGGTGGATGGGTATGAAGAAGGTGGTAGCAGACTTTGTCTTGTGGTGCCTCACTTGTCAGAAGGTGAAGGAAGAGCACCAAGTACCAGCAGGGTTATTACAACCATTAGAGGTTCCAGAGTGGAAGTGGGATGGGATATACAAGGATTTTTTTACAGGACATCCATGTACATCCAGAGGACATGACTCTATCTGGGTGATCGTAGACCGACTCACCAATTCTTCCCACATCCAACCAATCAGAGAGCAGGGCTTAGTAAAGAGCTTGGGATGCCTCTACAATTATGATATCATATGGCTTCATGGTGTGCCATTAACTATAACCTCCGATCGAGATTCTCATTTCACATTCCGGCAATGGAAGGTGTTACAGTAGGCTTTTGGGACACACCTTCGCCTGAGCACCGCCTTCCATCCTCAGATGGATGGTCAGACTGAGAGGACCATTCAGACTCTTGAGGACATGATCTGTGCATGTTTCCTTGAATTTGGTCATATCTGGGAGGATCACTTACCCTTGGTGGTTTTTTCGTACAACAATAACTACCACTCAACCATCGGGATGGCACCATACGAGGAACTATACAACCGACCTTGCAGATCACCTCTGTGCTGGACTGACCCAGGGGAGTCAGCACTAGTAGGACCAGAGATGGTTCAGGTTACAATGGAGAAGGTGCATATCATCCAGGAGAGGATGAAGACTGCATAGAGCAGACAGATGTCCTATGATGATAGGAGACGGAGACAACTAGAGTTCAAGGATGGTGACCACGTCCTCTAATGGGTCTCACCTCGAAGAGGTTTACAGGGATTTGGATGTGGCGGAAAGTTATCTTTGAATTTCAATGGACCATTCCAGGTCCTCAGCAGAGTAGGCGAGGTGGCTTACCGCCTGGCCCTTCCACCTCAGTTGCACCGGGTTCACGACATCTTCCATGTATCTCAGCTGAGGAGATATGTGCACGACCCATCCCACATCATCGACCACGAGGATCTAGACATTGATGACTTGGAGACATTCACGGAGGTCCTAGTGGAGATCGAGGATTGGAAGGAGTGGGTCCTATGTGGACGGTCGATTCCTCAGGTGTGCATTCACTGGCAGCAGGAGAACCTCTAGGAGAGCACATGGGAGCGGGAGACTTAGATGCTAGCTTAGTACCCTCATTTGTTTCCCTAGTGTGTGTTTTATATTTATGAGAACATAAATCCCTGATGTGTGGGTAATTTAAAGACTTGTAAAATTAAAGGAATTATTTTTTCTTAATTTCTTTGGAATTTTACGAGTCTTCAGTTTCTGACGGTGCCTGATTCTGAGCCCCAATGTGCCAGGAATCAATTTCTGATGTTTTGTTCAGGTACTTTCAGTAAACATACGTGTGTGTTTTTCTATATTTTGAACCGGTGCTCGGAATTGATATATGAGGACACTGATGAACTCACAGAGCCGATACTCTCTTAACAGGACCGTTACCACATATGCGTTTTATACATGATGGAAGTTATATTTTGGGGATTCTTTTTATATTTAGTAAAAAATTATGTGATACATAATTTTTATAAAGGGTGGTTACTTTCTCCAAAGAGGATTTGTATGTGGGGCTCACACCCCCCATAACCACCTAATAGATGATAATTTTGTGGTGGGACCCACATGAACCCAAACTCTTCAACTCCCAAAGAAACCCCCTTAAACCGTTAAGCTTCCTCCCCCCTCTTTTAATATTGAACTATCTACCTCAAACTCACTCTCATTAATACGCCAACACCATTAATTAATTAATTTAACTCAATAATTAAATAATTTAATTTAGTGTATGAATTTTGGAAACATTATTCCAACTTTAAATAAGTGAAACCTTTCTTTTATTTGGGGTTGTCATAATCGTTGGAGAGCCTTGGAGGATTATAGAGGAGGTCTTCTTCCCACTAAGAACACGAATATCTTCTTCAACGACCTTCCTCTGCATCAAGGGAGAAGACACTGCCCTGGAGGAACATTTCCAATGACAACGACTATTCCTCCGATGTTGACGGAACGACACTGTCTTCTATGATTCTTTTTTTCGTGATGCTGTTTTCCGTGACTACGACGAACGTACCTTGAATCAAGGTAAGGGGAATTATGGATTATTTATTTATTCTTAAGTGTGTATATTACCCTCGCACCTTGGCATTTTATTTTGGTTGATGGGGATCAATTTGTTATCAACTAACGTTGAGGGTGCAAGCCGAACAAAAACTACTCAACGTCCCTCCGTTGAACCTTGTTTATGTTGGTGATGTAGGCAGAGCTGGTAGGGTGCGGTGCCGACGCACCACACGAGAGGAAGGAGGCCACGACCAAGAGGAAGTGGAAACCGAAGGCCATGGCTAGTCCGGGCCGTGGCGGTGGAGGACCGGCGTCGTCACGCCGTCCATGTAGGGGAAATCACGGCCCACAAGCACGGGTTGCTCGGCCGAAGAAGAAGCGGCCAGCTAAAGCTGGTCGGGTTGAAGGTCCTGTGGCACCACGCAATGGAAAAGGTGAGGGATGAATCTACAGGCCGCTTACTAAGCCAAACTAGCTTGCCTTAGCCATCCGAGCAGGAGACCGCGACTTCTCTTGGTGTTGTGCTGCGGGAAGACTGCGGCTCGCGATAGGCAGGCTGCTTCAGTGGGCGAACCGGACGGCCGCCTGCCAGTTGGGAGGAAGAAGCTAAGGTGCCGCATGGGAGGACAGCGGACCACTATGCGGGCTGATTGCGCCAGACAAACTGGTCAGGTTCAGCCGGCTGGGCAGCAAGGAGGGGCAGCGCCGCTCAACGCCAACAGGAAAGCTGGACTGGCCCACGACCCGGGACGGGTTCGCGGGTGGGCCGCGCCCCACGGGGTCGGACCAGCCGGCCTAGGTCCCTATGTGGGTCGTGCTCCACCGGGCCCAGCTGACCCCCAGGTGGGTTGGACCTGCCAAACCAGATCATGCCGACCCGTTATCCCCCTGGGCTTGACGGGCCGGGCCGGTTTTGCTTAAACGCAAATATCTACTAGACCGCATGTCTGATTGACGCGTCATCTGTGCACTAGGATCCTCATGATGAGGTGGTACTTTTTCAATAATCTATGTGTGTTTTGGATGACTTTGGGAGAAGTTCAGGTTTGGATCGAGCATAAATCCAACTGGGCCCCTAGAACAAAAATTCCAATAACTCTTAGATCGGGCATCCAATTGAGGTGCTGTTTATCATGTTGGGTTTCTTTTTATGGGACAGAACATTGGGATACATCAATTCAGGAGTTTGTTGATGTATTTAATCTTAGCTCGATGAGAAGACCCTCTAGGAATCGAGCGTGATATTTTCAGGAAACTAAGAGCTGGTTACGACTGCGACGACTACTGTACGGGGATCCTCCGTGGGTTCGGAAACGATTACTACTGTACATGGATCCTATGTGGGTTCAGCAGTGATGACTACTGTACTTGGATCCTCCATGGGTTCTGCAGCGATGACTACTATACTTGGATCTTTCGTTCATTCGGCAGTGATGACTACTGTACTGGGATCCTTTGTGGGTTCGGCAAAGACAACTCATGTTCTGGGATCCACCGTGGGTTCGACAGAGGAGATGATTCAGAGTCTACAACTAATCATCTCTATCGCTATTCGTGAGTTCTTTACCTGTGTTAGATGAGTCTAGAATTTCAATCATTATCATCGATGTGATTGACTATACTTACAGTATAGACTGGGTTGTGCTTGGGCTTGAGAGTTGGAGTCAAACTGTGGTTGATAACTTAGGAATATGTATGGGAATATACCATAGTATGTTGGTTGATACTTCGTGATTGTATCTCTCTTCTTTGGTTTATCCTTCTTGGATTCTAGGAGACCTTCAAGCGTCTCGGGGTCCCAAATGTGTATCGTTTAATCACACATCCACGGGCTATTCCCGCACTACGTTGTGTTGGATGTAGATGAAAGACAACACTGATCGAGGAAGAGACTTTTAGAGTTGGACAGTACCCCGAAGTGGACCACTTGGCAAGATGTACACGGAGCAGACGGATGGACCTGGGGTGCTGAGGAGGCCATATTTACCCACTCTTTAGGTGGGATTTCTGAAGGACGACTCAATATTTGCTGTTTTCCTTTACTGTAGTTTTACTAGCTTTTCAGTGGTATTGTACTTTACTCTTGGGCTTGTATTTCTGGAACTTTCCCTTCCAACAATTTATTTTGTTTACAGTATTACATAGACATTACTTCCTCTTGCGTACTCTGTTGTGTGTGTGTTATAGGTTATAATGGAAATTCATTCCCTTTATTTGGGATTACGCCTTTGGTGATAATCGCCATACCCTGGCCTATGGAAGGCGGGCCTGGGGTAGTCACGACATGGGCCCCAAGGATGGGTTCTGACAACCATGATCACTCCTAAACATTTCATCATCTACATTATTTTCCTTCATTGGGTGGTAGTGTATTCGAAAATAATCATCCTTGATTAGTTGAATTCATCACCATTATTTTATGTTTATATCATTCAATTAAAATATATATTTCCCATTCTTATGATATTTTTTATCACATATTTCACCATATAGATAATTTATCTGTATATTCATATTAAATATTATAACAGATAATGTAATATCATGACTATGATAGTTCAATTAACTATTTATTAACTACCTTGATTCATATGCAAAAACATTATTAGACTATAATAGGACACAACCTATATTTTTTTCTTATATACATAATTATATATCAAATATCAATAATTTTCTAGTGGTAGAGTTGAAATTGTAGCTTTAACAAATATCAACTTTGATTTTCAAATTAAATATTTTCATTACTTTGTTTGTGTGGACTTAACCCCTTTTTGAGTGATCATAGTTAATGTGTTATCCAATGATAAAGTATTAAGAAAAAATCATTGACACTAACAATCTAAAAAAATGAAAATTTGTACCATAATTATTTTCAATGGTGTAAGCCATTAATTTTCATCTAGTTTCAGAGTTGGTTATTTTTTTCTATCCATTGAGACAATGGGGTCATGAAAAGAAATTTTCCAATGATAAAACTCAAACCTACTAAATTATGAATATATCCCAATTCCTATAAGTGGTTATGTAATTTTCAACATGTTATTATCATTATCATCATAGTATTAAATTGCAGATAGATATCATCAATAAGTAGCATAATAAAATTATCATCATATTCTCATGAATACTGAATTTATTAAATCTATAAAACATATTGTGAAATATTTAATCCAAATTGATTTACTCCAAACTCGTAATTTCTGTACATTGTTTGAAATTAAACCTTTAGAATTTGATCCTTCATTATTCTCAATTGATAATACCCAAAACTATGATCAATATTAGGAAAATATTGAGATCCATGAGCCACATCTAAGGAGTAATAACTAAGATGAAATGTTACTAGTTAGTTATCAAAAATTTATTTATTTCCATATAATCAATGAAAAACCACATAAATCTCTCATAATTGTTAATTAATATAATATGGTATATCCATGGTAGAAATCTAGGTTGCTAAAATCTCTTACTAGTCTACTCTGATGACTGTTTCATCAACTATAGTAATTAGAACGTACATATTTTTTAGGTTGTATTTCATAATTGTCTAGCATCGGGAATTAAATCAATGGAAATATTTTCTTCACTCTTTTTTTATTGAAGGTAATTCACCAAGAAATATTTCAGTGTATTAATCCATAATAATTGAATCCTAAATATTATGATCAGCTTTTTCATATTTTGATTATGGATGGTTTTCGGCCCTAATAATATAATTTAGAATCCATACTAGAGGTTGATTAAACGTGACTTAGATAATAAATCCTCCCATATAATGATATGGAACATACCTTGACTTTAGTTTCCAAAAATATTTCCACTATGAGTATTTACGAACAACTCCCTTCTTAATTTACTATAGAAGTATTTAATTTAAAAAAAAGAATATATAAAAGAATGTGAAGATAAAAAATAAAATAATTTTTCATATATATTTTAGGTGATGAATAATGTACATATAACCAATTCTTTAGTAAGTTAATCATTTTATATAGTTATTTCATAAATATGGAATTCTACCCTTATCCACTTCTCCAGTATTTTTTGTTGATTATTTTGGTAATAGTTTTAATGTTTTACCATTTATTTTCAATAATAGTAATAAGATACTAGTTTTATATTTCTTTTCATTACTCTAATTATCCAGAAGAATCATACCTCCACACATAAATGAAACACCCATTACCTTAAATATTTTTTTTGTATTATTCTCCCCACATTTTCCACATGATGGAAATTGATTAATTCTTCTATTCTTGTATGAGGAATTTATTTCTTCAAATAACTCTTCCAACCTATTATTCACATTATTATAAATTTATATATATTACTTTTAAACAACATTCCAATTTTTTCAGGACATATGTATATTATATAATATGATTAAAATATTGATAAATTAGTTCCCTTCAGAGGGCTAACTTAAGACCTTAAAATAAATTGTCATTATTTCCTTTCAGATAACATATGTATTCCATAGAACACTTTGATTTTCTTTTAAAGGAATACTCTTTCTCCAAAATAACTTATCATCACTTTTTTATGATATGTAACATTGATTTCATTTCAATTCATTGCTCAAAAGGAAATTATTCATGAAATAATGTTAATTTATATACTATCTATTAAATATGATGTAATTAATATCCATCCCAAGTATTATGGATTAATTACAACATTTTTTCATAGTCAAAATTAAGTCAATATATTGAAAATATATCATTTTCATTTTTAAATCATCTCAGGGAAAGATATATTTTCAAGGTACATAATCCATTAACTATATACAACTAGAATTGTGGTTAAAATTAAATAGGGAGGCATTTTATCCCATGAAATGATAAAATATTGGGGTATAATTCCATAAATTATCATGTTGCTATATATATGAATGATTGTGATTCCTAATCTCTATTATCTTTCCGAATATTTACATAAACATCATATCTCCATCAAAAATTTAATTATCTTTCTATGCATGGAAATATATACAAATGAAAATTGTATTGATAAAATTATTTCTATTAGGTTCTATTTTAATATATTGAATATAATATATTAGAAAATAAAAGAATGAATGTAAAACCATAATATATAAATTTAATTTTTTTTCGTAGTTAACATTAACTGAAAGAATATGTACATCTATTCTATGAATGATTATCATGGTTTCATTGGAAATAACATTAATTCATAATGTTTGTTTCAAAATTTTTATAACGTGTTATAATGAAAATCATAATTCACACCGGAATGTCCCATGATAGTGTCAAAATAGGTTCACAACAATGTCCAATTCAACATGCACTAGAATTATGGTCACGGTATAATCAATCAACTCTTTTAAAAGTTATCACCCTTCAATTAATTTCTGCCAAAACAACATATACATGTTGTATCCAAATATGGACATATTTCATTCCAACATAACATCATATATAACTTATTTAAACATTTATGATATTATTTGATTATTTGACATATCCCTATACTCTATCATTATATTATGATCTTCGATCTATGTTTTCAAAAATTTAGTTCTCATGCTTTCGACTAATCCTTCTCAAATACCAAATGTAAATTCCCCAACTCTAGTAACCGAGAGTCAGTTTTTACATCATATTTTTATATAAGATACCACTAATTTCATACATAAGGTCCTATTAGTTTATTAGCCATTATGAACTACATACCAGCATAAATCTCATATTATATTTGAAATAAAATATATAAAAATAGTGAATGTAAATATACTACATCCCTGAACTCATTCAATGATTTATTCTAATTATCCCGGAGAAGTGAAACCAAATATGGGTTAGATAAAATTCTCAGTAAGGTTTATGAGAAGAATTATATATAATGATATATAATTCATAAAAAATATTTATTAGTAGATAACTGAACACACATGCCATTTAATCAATAAAAATAGAATAAAATCCAACCATGGATAATATATTTACAATAATCACTTGAATAAAAATAACTAAATTTATAATGAATAAAATAAATACTATTAGATATCAAGATATTATAAGTAAATATTTCCTTACAACCAATAATTAGAAAAATATAATTTAATCTAAAGTATGTTATAAACCAATAACGTATCCAATAAAGCTATAAAAATTTGTTGTCGCCTGAGATATATAGATGCGTCAATGGGATTTTTCATTTCAAGCCCTACCCATCACTCCAAGTCCAATGAATTCATCAAATATTGAAAAATCAATTTAACTAATAAAAAATAATACTTATCATAAAAATATCCCTTTTGAGTAGAGGATGCATAATATTATGATATCCCCGATCAATAAAATATCTCTCATTGATTAACATCATATGTATAAATGGTTTACATATTAGTTAATAACAATATCCCTAAAAAATAATATATATATATATATTTATATTTATATTTATATTCAAGTGAATTTTATTGTCCAATGAAAACTGATAAAAATATTATTAATCATTGAAGATAAATTTAATGGCCACTAAATTAATAATATATGAAATAGGACCATCAAATCATAAAAATTACTGGTTGTCAAATAAATTCATTTCTCTTAGAGAATAAATGATATGGAAAGTGAAATAATAAAATAAATTTCAATTAATGTTTTTTTATTAGTAAATACATTTAAAATTTTACAATAATAAAAATATTTTAATGCACTTATGGTGGTGGGAATTTCAATAAACTCAGTATACATAAAAAATAAATAGTACTTTTGATATTTTATAAATAAACTAAGAGATAACCATTTGGAAAAATTATGTATGTATAAACATAAAAAAAAATTAGTTATAAATTATATCATAAAATATGCATAATATATTTTTTTCTTAAATCAAAAATATAATTTTTTAAATAAATTATTAAAATATATACAAGGAATAAAAATATACATGACCAAAAATTGGAACAAGTTTTATATTACTTTAAATAATTTTCTTTCATAATTAAAATTCAAAATAATCTAACAGTAAAAAAACATGGAAACTCCTTAAATAAAAAGATTATTTTAAATTATATGATTTTAATCAATGATTTGTTATAATATTCCTTCTATGAAAAAATAAATAAATCCATGATAAATGAAACATTAAAATAAACTCCTACCACATTAGTAACATTTAAATTGTTACCCTTGATTGTGCAAATGTGAATTGAAACATAAATCCTCATTAAAAAATATATTTTCAGATTAAATGCATAAGTGGTAAAATATATATACTACATAAAATAAAATAGGTTCATAATAGAAAATATGTCTCAATGGAGTGGAAATTGAGTTGAAATGCCTTACCTCACGCATCCCCATAGTAGAACATGTTTTAAACTCATGTATAATTTATTTAATCATATTGAAAATTTATATTAGAACAATAATAATTATTATTATAACTTATATTTTACACTTAAATCATATTATCAACCTTTCATTAAAAATATTTCATATTATCATTGTTTCATTAGAAAACTTCTTTATTTTCCAATGTGTGTTTGGTCACTGATGTTCTGGTCCTTCTTCGTAGTTTATAGTTTCATCATCAACATAATTATACCAATTTCAATAATTTAATATGTCACAACCCATCCCCTGGGGCCCACTCCGTGACTATCCAAAGTCCTTCATCCATAGGCCAGGGGCTGGGGACTAGCACTAGAGGCATAATTTCCTAAAAATCGGAATGCATTGCCTTTATAACCTATAAAACGCAAAAAAAATATAACAAATATAGATTCAAACACTAATTAAATTTTATAACAATAGAGTTCTGAAAAGTAAAAAGGGGCCAGAAATACAAGCCCAACTATAAAGTAAAAGTAACTGGAAGTACAAGTACAACTGAAGAAAGGAAAAACAGCAGTTGGTCCATCCTCCAAAATTCCTACCTTAAGGGTAGGTACAGATATCCTTCTCATCTATCCATGTTCTTCTGTCTCCTCCATGTACCGACTCATCGTAAGGTCCACCTCCGGGTACCGTCCTGTCCTGGCAGTCTCATCTACAACCAGCGCTATTAGTTGTCTACATCTAATACAACATGGTGTGGGCATAGCCCGTGTAGGGGTGAGTATAATAATACTAAGTAGGGATCCTGATACCTTCAAGGTCTCACAAAATCCAACATGTATAAGCCACAAAGTATGAAATTAACCTTAATAAGTCATATTCCCATACATATACCTAGGGTATCTAGTAATCCATGTCAATCATGAGGAAAACACAAAATTACTGACTCAGATCAACAAGTAATTTATTCACATTATCTAAACCTCTGTTGTTGGAGAACTCCTTCTCAATTGAGTATAGTGGGCTTGTCGTGTCATACAAAGGAACTTCCAACTAACCTTGGGCTGCTGAGGTACTCCTCCTATCGAGTATCGTGGATCTGCTGCGTTACACGGAGGTTCTCCCCATCGTTGGTCTGCCGCTACACACATGCACTCCCCCTCATAGCCTACAGAGTTAATCCTCATGTCGAGTACCACGATTATGCTACCACAACCAGTCACCCCTCCACCGCGGGTCGGCCGCCACAACCAGGCGCTCCCCACATGGCTTGTAGAATCTCTCCGAGTGAAACAGTCTGCAGTCGTCAGGCTCAACTAGCTACTACGTCTCCACACTCTGTTCGCTCATCATTGGAAGGATCTGCTTCACAATCAGCTAGTCGATACTCCAACAGTCACGAAGTCCCATGAAGAAGTATTTAAAATTTCTTCCACATCATAGGGGTCTCAACGTAACAGAAGACGTGTCAATCAGATGCTCGGTCTATGATTTATTAGACTTTTAGTCTTGGGGGCCCGGTTAGATTCGTGTGTGATCCTACCAAACCATATCTCAACTATTCCCCAAACTCCAGTGGGGTAAACGGAAACAGTCAGTCATGCTCAATGATTACCAATGTTTCTGATTGGTTTTCAATCAAATATCCAGTGCCAAAGATATTATTAAAAGATAGTAAAGGGACGTAGTAGGCTCGGGTCTGGTTCGACCCAGTCAGACCGACCCCGCCCGACCCAGTCTAGGCTGACTTGGTTCGGGTCGACCCGACCTATCCCGTTGGGTCTGGCCCATCTCGTTGGGCGGGCTAGCCCATTTGGTTTGGCCCGGCCCACTGTGCCCATCCCAAATGGCCTTGAGGGCATGGATCGGTCACGAGGGAACGGACCAGCCGCAGGTCGGCGACAATGGTGGCCCGGCCCATAGGTCACTGCAATGGGGAATCTCGTCCCGGTGGGTGCCACGAGGGTGGCTTGGCCCAGAGAGCGCCACAAGGGGGTGCGGCTCGGGGCGGCTCGACATGGAGGTCAGGGAAAGTTCGGTCGGGGAATCACGAGGGTGTGGGCTGCTCGGTCGGTGCTCTGTGACGGCTGTTCGTGTCATTCAGGGCGCTACGAGGGCCGACAGGCTGGCGCGGCCGAGGCAGCTCGAGATGCTGGCGGGCTGGTTCGGCCAGAGGAGGCATGATGCATATGGGGTGCGCAGGCGGCACAACCGTGGGGTGCTTGGGGCATGCATACAACGGAGATGCGGGGGGTACGGGGTGCGTGGGGAATACATATGGTGGAGCTGTGGGGCACACAGGGCGCGCGCAGGACGTGGGTGGATTGGTCGGTGGATGTCGCGAGGGCACGGTGGGGAATATGTGTCGTGGAGTGGTGTTGTGCTCCATTTCCTTTGTCGTGGCTGGTGGTGGTGTTGGCCGCCGTTCTTGTGCTCCTCCTCATAGGTTGTCGTCCTTATCCTTCATGAAGAACACCAAAGGAGATCAGCGGAGGGGTCATTCCAAGTTTGTTTGGCCCACACCATCCACCTTTAGAGTGGTATCAAGTGGACCTACTTTAATCATGAACCAATAATGAAAATAATAATCGAAATGATTCAAGAATTCCATAATAACCCCCTACCTTATTCGAAGTTGGTTGAAGTTGGTGCGAGAATGTGGAAATCGATTTGTTTTAGACGAACACGTTCTACATTGAGGGAGAGGCTCAGAGTCTAGGTCGTTCTTCGTAGCCGAAGGCATTCCTCGTCGGCCTTCTTCGTCGATGGAGTGTTATTCATGAAATAACATATTCTTCATTGGAGAGTGCAATCCTCTCTGTGTTGGGCATCACGTCACTTCACCAGCGCTTCATCGCTTGTTGAAACCATCCCAAATCATCCCCAAGCTCCATATATATAGGAGAGGGGGAAAGGTAGGTAATGATCATTGTAATTTATGAGGGTTCATTTTTTAGGAACTATCCAATTTTCCAATGAAATTATTACTTAATTTAATAAATATGGAAATCCAAATAATCAAGTTGGCACAATTGATGAGGTGAATTGCCAACATTAATGTGGAGGAATCTCAACAGGACACTCCACTTTAAAGAGGGGGTTGGGAGGTTTCCTCCCCCCCCCATTAATAGGGGTTGGGTGGTCCCCACCAAAATAACCTCTCATGGGATGCCAAGGTGTTTTGGTCCCCACGACCATAACCTCTCACGGGAGGTTAAGGTCTTGTGGTCCCCACTCCAAACCTCCACATGGACGATTGAACCAACAAAATAAAAATTAAGCTACACAGCTTTATTTTTATTCACAAAAATGCCAAAATATATCTTTCAGTCATGACCCATTGCCGTCGAGGTGAAAGTATCCTTATGTTAAAACTGGCACTGTGGGTTCAACAGTGCCCTCAGATTTCAATTCCGAGCACCAGTTCAATTGTTTTAAAAACCTGCTCATACGTTTACTAAACGTACCTGAACAAAATTTCAGAAATTGATTCTGAGCACACTGGGCCTCAGAATCACACGCCGTAAATTTTCACAGACTCGTAAAATTAGCATTCAATTAAAAAAATTACATAGAAATTCCTAGTATTTACATAACATTTATTCTTTATATTAATTTTTATAATTATTCATTAATTTTTTACATGTGAAATTAATTGTATCACTCCATGGAGATTTTATTTCATACATGTGCATGAGAAAAATTATTATTTTTTAAAATGGGTAAAATGATGATGAATAAAATTATATATTAAAAATAAAAGAAAAATGTTATGTCATAAATATAATATATAATCAATTTTTTAGAATATCATGATCTTTGAAAGGTAGTAATGAAAAATAATTTACATCGGTTCATGAGATAGTAGTCCACGACACACATTAGTGATGGTTTCGTTTCCCATTTAATGGGGAAAGGGATTGATGAATATTATAAAATAAACAGAAAAACCATCTGCAGATTTGGGTGATAATTTTTATATTATATTGTATCATTTCATACATAGTTAAATTTTATAAAAGAAGAATTGAAAAATAATGAGCTTAGAAGAGATGATAAACTTCTCATAGAGAAACCACTATTTTATCTCAAATTAATGATCCTCGGGTTGGTATTTATGGAATAATTATACCTACGTAACATGGATGAGGATTTTGGTGATATATTTGGGATGGTTTATTATGCTAAATATCTCAATATATATGAATTAGTGTTAGGAGTAGGTTCTCGTTTATAATGAAGGTGGGTGGTACACATATAATTTTTCAATGTTTTAAAATATTATTAAGTAACATTCTTTGAGAAATGGCTCTAAAAGGGCTTGTTTTCTTAGGAGATAAGTGTATGGTGTAAATAATACCGTCAAATTGTGTTTAAATATGTCTTTAGGTCCTTTAAATCATTAGAAATTTATATCAACCCCCAATAAAACAATTTTATCCATTACTGCAATTTCATATTATTTGTATTTTTCCATTAATTATGAAAAAATGATCAGTTGAAATTATAAAATTATATTAATTATTATATTATTAAATATTGAATCCCGACACAAACATGGGAAACGTGAAACAAAATAAATTTTCAACGAAATTCATTTCCCAAGGATCCAATGATCTTGCATTGACTCCCTGAATAGTAATAGTCCTTATATGGATTAAAATTAATATTTTTAGATATATAATATATAAATTCATTTAAATAATTTATCATTAAATATAATTTTTATTTAATTAAAATTTTAAAAAAATATTCCCTCAAAAAATTGCTAAAAATCATTATTTTTTACCTACAAATGATTATATCAATATTTATATATTATTGATAATAAATACATCATTAATTGAAAAATTTATAACATACAATTATAGAAAAATTAAATAAAAATAAAAATATGAAATTTTTTATTATTTATTTAATCTTATTTTTAATGGAAAATTTAAAAAATATTTCTATAATATTTTTGAACTTTTAAATTAAAAATATATATTCATATTTTAATAATAGAATTCTAGTGCCATAAAATATTAAAATGTTCACTTCATTAAATAACTAATAAAAATAATTTTCAATGACATTAACTAAATCTTAGATGTCACAAAATCCCTCTCAATTAAATTCTGAAACAATTATTAGAAACATATTACAATTTTGGTCAAAATCAATATTTTCAATGGTATAAAATATCTATCACAAATACTAATTGGGACAAAAAAATTTAATTCTTAAAAAACGAGTTAACATATACTTATTTTTAATGAGATTAGTTTATTATTTCAAATAATATTTTTCTTAAAACAAATTTACTTTTCTCAAAGTGTGACCACGATATTAATTGTTATAGGTCATCACATTGAATGTCACAGATTTTCTGATTTTTTGTGAGGTTATATTTGCAATGGATTCCCATAAAAATTACTTTTCAATAGGGGAATCCATCAAAAAATCCCATCATAAATTAAAACTATTTTCATAGAAATGATATATAAATTATTTTTCTGGAGTCCCAATGTGTTGTGATGTTTTCAAAATTTCTTTATGATATGTTTCTATAAAATGGGAGATTGATGGACATCACTAAAATAGTACATTAATATTTATGATTCATCAATATCATATACCAAGATATGAATATAATTAAAACCGTATGAAATTTTTTTATTATGTTTTACTGGTAAGTATTTTTTTATCGTATTGTATTATTATCCTACAATAGGGGATATAATGTTCATCAATTCGACAAAATATTCAAAATGGTTTTTATTTAGTTTTTAATAATAATGATGATTTATTTATCAAGATACAAAAATTTAATAATAATTATAATTTTCTATTGTTATCAATTTCTAATGGGTATTTAATTTTAGTAATGTATATCAGATGACAAATATTTTAAACCAATACCTGACTTTCATCATGTAATAATGGAGGTTTACATAAAAGAGAGAGGTTCTCTAATTTAAAAGGTGTAATTATATATTGACTAACCTGATTTTCCCCTCTATAATGTTTTTCAAATTAACATTGAATCAGGTTTATAAAAAAAATTGAGATCACATGGTCCATTTATACCATAAAACTGTTCAAGTGTATGGTGTGCTTCCTACAGAGGAGAGTGTCTCTAATTTTTGTGAGTGACCACCTTGAAACATTATCTATATAGATTTATAGAGATACAAAATTTCATAATATAGGAAGAACTATTTAAATTTTTTATCCTCATTGTAAATTGTAGGATGATAGTAGATAAGGAACAGAATTGGTTTATTCGATTGTGTTGTATATGAAATAATTTGACAAGACCCATCAAAAATTACTCATGATCTTCATGTTAATATAGTTTTCAATGAAATAGGGAACCAAAAAGTGGTATAGAAATTGAATTTTAAGATAAAATTTTAATGCTAAAATAAAAGAAAAAAACTATTAACAGGGGACCTTAATTATATTTACATATTGTACTATAATAATTAAATACTAATATTTTTTAATACATAATTCTTGTCATTATCTAAAGAATAAATAAAATATAATTTTTTGTCATGGATTTTGATAATTTTTCGTAAATAACTAGTGTAGAACTATATGTGTAGAACATATAGTTTCTACTATTGGGTAACATTAATAATATAAATGATGTGACTTATTATTCAAATATAAATGAATTATGATGAAAAATTTATCCATAAAATTTAATTACTTATTTCATTATGATATGAAATAATTTAATTAATATTTATTTTTTAAATAAATAATTTTTTATAAATGTAAATTAAATAACCACAGTGAATTAAAATATATCACGTGACTGCAAGAAATATTGGAAAATAATTTTTAATGTTTTTTAAGAACAGTGGATGAGTCCAACATGAGGTGAAACTAACATCATGAAGATATTTTAATTGAATCAATATAATTAATTGAAAATATTATAGTTAAATTATTCAATTGTATATTTTGTAACATTATAAATATAATATTATATTGATCATTTTAGCGTCATTTATTTTGTGGCTCGGGTGATTTTGAGTGATTTAGAATTAAATAAAAACTCAAATATTAAATTCATGTTATTTTATGACTTATTATAGAAAGATACAAATAAAACAATAAAAATTTACCAAACAATAATTATTTTGGAATGTAGGTTCAAGGCATAAAGTCCTTAAAAATGGATAAAATGGTTTTATTTTTGAAATTGTCTTTAACATTATCTTAAAATCCCAATGTACATATAATTGTGTAAGAGATAACATGGGGATGTACATAATAAATGGGTGAGATTAAAATAATATTAGAGTAATAATAAAATAAAAACCTGATTACATTATTACATTCTAGTAAATAGTCATATAAATTATAAATAATTGGTTCGAGAAACATAAACATGAATTGAACCCTGATAAAATTTGATAACATGAAAGAAAACATGGAAGTATTGAAATGGAACAAAATATGAAATTTAATCATAGGTCAAGGATAAAAACCCTGAAATCCTAAGAGATTTTGATTTGGATAACCTCACTTTCACCATAATTGTCATTTCATGAGAAAAAAAAATTACCCAATGCATTACAAGTCAATATAATTCTAAGTAACCCTGTCAAATTCAATTTAAATACATGCATAAGTGTTCTATATAAATCATTCTTCATTAGAATTTCTTTAATAAATTTTAATCCCAAAATAGAGGAGTGTGGGTTTAATATAATGTAAATCCCAAATAAATAAACTATTGGTTCATCTAGGATATTACTATTTTATTGAAAAATAATCTGTTTTCAGAACCAAAAGGACTATCCTGTAAAATCAGTGAATATTTTTAGGATCATAAAAACTATACACATAGATTAAATGAATTTTCTAATTAGATATAAATGGTCTATAATAACATTGAAATCATATGATATGAATATATATAGGGAAAATCATTTATCTGTTTGGATAATTGGGAAATTAAAATAATAATATAAGAAAATGGTCAAATAAAGTGGAGGAGAAAAGGGTCCCTCACAATTAAATGTACCTTCTAATATAATAGATGTATTTTATTAATAGGTAAGGGAAACCTGGGTGGGAAATGGAGAGGGAAGGGAAGAGAAAAAAAAATTCCATGAGTTTTGAGTGAAGAGGAATGGGAGGTTGGGTGGGTTGATATTGAAAGAGATAGACTAACTCTTTGATTATTTTTAAGCATTAGTGTTGGAATCTATATAATAAATTAATCAAAACCACATAATATCCCATATTTTGATAAAATTGTTTCATCAAATGTGTATTAGAATAGATTATTTTACATGTATAATATAAATAATCCATAAAAGAATAACCTTGTTGATGGGCAGCTGAATCATTATTATAATGAACTAATTTTAAAACCATAAAATATAAAATATAAATTGAAGGATTCTTTATGGATTTAAAAAACTAAAGAAGTAAAAAACATACAATATTTTAAATATAAAATATAATTTCTTTTCTTGAAAATTATTTATATAATTTATTACAATTCATTTGGACATTTATGATTTCATAATACAAACAATATATTAATATTATATTTAATTTTCACCAAAAAAATATATTACCAGCCTAAATTTTGAAAAATTCCTTGTTGGATAATTTTGATATGATAATTTCAAAAATAATATTCATTTTATCCTAATAACACTATATTTATGAGAATTTACACTTTTATATCATAAATACTCATTTATTGAAGAATACTTGTTTAAGAAAACAATTTTTGGACCCATACAAAATTTATTTTTGATTTATGAAAATTATATTTTCATTTATTTTTTTTTATTTTTATTTAATAGGAAAAAAAATTTAAAATAATATTTATTTCATTAATTATTTTATTCATAAAAAATCCTGTATTAGTTAAATCTATATAAATCCTAAAAGAAAAATTTGTTTTTAATCATATTAAAATAGAATTTTTATCAAATTATTTATCTAATCATTTATAAAGAACTATTAAAAAAATATAAATATAATAATTATTTTGTTAAAATAAATATTAAAATTCATAATGATAGGGATTAGATATTTGGACCTTTTTTGCACTAGTGAACTATTAAAGGTATGTGGGGTTATCATGAGATTATCTTGGTGTGGTTTGGAATATTTGGATTAAGTAGTGACCTAAATGAGCTTGTACTACTTCTATAAATTGTTTCATTTAGGACAATGTTGTTGAACTAGGGAGTGGGATTGGTCATGTTAAAATCCAAGTAATTCTATCCCCCTCTTAATCTTTGATAAATATCATTTATATGCTATGATCCTCTATGTCAAGGTCATCACTTTTTCTGTCTGATCCAATTGATAATTATCATAACACATAATATAAAATTCCTAATGGTAACTATAAAATTTCCATAATATCAATGTTTGTGATTATTAATGGTATTTTTATTATAAATATATATAACATATAATAATCCATAATAACGGATGTATTGAATGTGTTTTCAATAACATAGTTTCTCAATAATGAGTTTATGCATTTAAAAATGGAATTCAATTTATACTATTTTGGGTCATTAAACAGTTACCCATCTTAAAAATTTCACTATATTATTTTATTTAATACAAAAAAATAAATGAGGATTCAAATATTTCATCACTTCTTCTGTTTCCCGTGTTGTTATGTAGAATTTGTGGTTCTACCAGAACACATTTACCAGTTCAATTGGCTTTCTTTTGTAGAACCTTGTCTCTGTGATCAATGATATGCATTAGATCCTCCCCATATAAATGATCATACTCTAATGGTACCAACTCTATATTTAGTACATGTGAGGGGTATATTATGTACATTATGAACACAAATATATGGAACACATCTTGTACATCAACTAGGTTGGTTGGTAATGATAGTCCTTAGACCACTTCTCTGATGATGTAAATGATCTAAAACGGGATGATGAATCTAGGAATACGATTTCCCTTATTCCAAAAACTTATGAAATTCATAAATGGAAAAAATTGAGGAAAACTTTTTCTTTGACAAAAAACTCTAGAACTCATCAATGACTTTTTGCATATATTTTCTATCCATGGTTTGAAAATTTCATATGATTCTTAACATTTTGAACATACTCTATCATTTTATGGATAAGATTAGGTCTCACCAGATTCCACTCTCAAAATACATCTCAACATGTCAGAGTCTGATACATATTCTAATAAGGATCCTTATGTTTTTCTATTTGAATACTATAATATAAACTGTTGTTAAATGAGAATTCCACTAAAGGAAGGAGCTGGTCCCACCATCCTTCAATGTCTACTACACATGATCACAACATTTCCTCTAGAGTCTGAATTTTCAATTTATACATAACATCCATATTAGGGTGATAAGAAGTGATGAACCTCAGTTATATATCCAATTATTCCTTCTGGTTTTTGTAGAGCACTAGGGTAGAAAATGGATGTCGATCATATACAATAATGATAAAAAATATATATACTCTTAAAAATTAACTTATGTGTATCTTGGTGAGTTTTTAAGAGAGTAATCTGACTTGATAGTAATTAAATTGGATAAATTTTAATGGTGATCAACTACCACATAGAGGTTTTTATTCTCATGATGTGTCCTATGAACAAATCCACGGTTATGTGATCCTATATCTATAATGGTATGGGAAATTGTTGCATCATAACCTTGATCTTATTTTATTCCACCTTGACATGTTGGCATAAATAGTATTGAGATAAAAACTACACCATAAAACACTTCATTTTATCTTTATATAATATTTTTTCAAATCCATATAAATTTTAGATATTCTTGGATGAATATTAAAGGATGAGTTATTCAAATAATTAAGAAGACCCCCTTTTTGTTTTCATTCTTATGTGACAAATATCATGGCTCTGAAACTCATAACTCCTACTCTATCAATGTTGAAATATTTAATATTATATACCATCTTCGTTATATATTCATAATCTTTCTGGGAATCCATGACCCTCTCAAAAATATATGGTTGAAAATGTATTATAGGATTCTTGGATTAATTTCCTTTTATTAGAAACATGAATATCCATTACATATCCATGAAGATTGGATCCCTTGATATCCTAATCATTGTTAGCGAGGAAGAATATTCTCTACAGAGACCGTAATCTGCATTATTTATGTTACCAGGATGGTAATGGATTGAAAAGTCATAGTCCATGATCATCTCTAATGACCTTTGATGGAATATTTTTTACCCTTCTCCTTGAATGTAAACTTTAGGATAGACTGAAATGTGTATATGTCACACTTATCATTTTGTAGATGTTGTCTCCAAATATAAAAGGTGAAGATCAATATAAAATTTTTAAGATACTCTGTTGGGTATTTAATCTCATGGATCTCTAACTAGTGGGTGTCATAGTCTATTACTTTTCCTACTTTCATGAGTATAAAAATGAATCCATTTCTGGACACATGAATCTACATCAAAAATCAATTACCACTAGGTGGAAATTTTTATACATCTGTAATGATTAGCCTCTTATTAAATTATTTAAATCTCTACTAGAATTAATTATTCAAGATAATAACGGATCTTTTCTGATTTATCATATTTTTTGGATGAAAATTGTGAGGATTTTCTCAAAAACTATTGATAATACCCCTCTAATCCAACGAATGGATTTATTTATATCACATAGACTGGTTTTGTTCATCCATAAACTACCACATTTCTTGAAGAATCCATAGATATCCATTTAATGGTGATAAATTTTCCCCATAATGTTACTTTATCCAAAAGGAATCTCATTTATTATAGTTTCTTATAAATATTATTTCAAAAGGGTCTTTAGATGACTATTAAAAATATCCTCATATTCCTTGATTATTTTTGTGTAGATAAGAATATGTTCCATAAATACTACCTCATATTTTTTAAGGTAACATTCTGAAGAATTTATTGATCTTGACTATAAAACCACAATCTTCTACAGTACACTTCTCTTGAATAATGCAATAGCATGTGTTGTACGCAACATCGAGTTCTAACACACACCACAACCGATCAAACTAGCCGTTATGAATAGTAATACCTACTTTTTGAAGTTTTATCTCTAAAAATGGACTTAATTTTTGGATTCGGAGTATCTAATTTATCCTAAGGTGAAATTTTGGTACATTTCGGATAACTTTAATATTTTGATGAATAGTAAAATTACTAAATTTTAATTAAAAAAAACTTTTTTAATCAAAATAATTAATAGTGATAAATAATGAATTTTAGTGGGTTTAAAGTATATTTAGAATATATTTTTACCATTTAATAAAATTTTGGTCATTGGACATAATTTCACAATTAAACCGAACATAAACAAGTATCAATCATTTGATAGTTATTATATCTTAAAAACACGCTTTTTGTTTTGACAGCGGGAATTAATTTTAAATTAATTTCTGCCACTTATGTGTTTGGAATTTGGAAAAATGTATTCCATATTTGGAATTAGGAGGTTCAAATTTTGTAAATAGGTAACTTTTATTTTTATACATTTTGAATAATTACTTCGGTAAATATTTTATTTACCATGGTTAAAGGGTAAATCCGGTAAATAAGGTTTAAAAAATAATATTATAACAATACCAAATTACCCTAATGTGTCCTAACCTTATTGGTTGATACATGTTCGACCATGGACATATTTGGATCGATTTTGGGACACCGTGGTGCCACTTGTAAGTGATAGGGACACTTTACTTTAATTAAGTTAAAATGAATACAAAAATGACACAAGCATATATCTTTTAGAAACACAATTTTTTACATAGAGTTATATATGTCTGAATTTCGACTATAAATATTCATTAGAAATCTAAAACTATTTCCTAGATAATGGTAATTTATTTATATTTTTTAGACATTAAATAATTTTATTTATATATGACACAATGGTGATACAGTAATTACCATAATAGTGAAAAATTAAAATGATTAATATTTTAGATACCCAAATAAATATAATTTGGGACATTTTATGAATTAAACTAATTTCATAGGTTAATATGACATGTTAGGAATGATTTAATTAACTTTTTTAGAAGTAATCATTCTGTTATGAGTTTTACAAAAATCAATTATTTAATAGTGTCAAAATTAACATAAAAGAGTTTTAAAACAAATTTTATCTTATTAATTTATATTAAATTCATAAAAATCTATGTTTCGTCCAATAGAATTATATCATAATAGGTGTATCATTAATGGACCACTTGGGGGTCTCTTGGATGTATATAGTAAGTTTATTAACCATATAATATAAAAATACAAAGTGACATTGTAAAAGTGAAACTAATTAACTAAGAGTTAATACTTAAAGATAAAGATATTATAATGACACAAAACTGTCTAAATTCTATTGGATGAGTGTTTTTAGACCTATCCCCACCTTAACATTTAAATAATCCACTTTTTAGCCTTTATAAACCGAATATGAATTTATTATAAAATAATATTTCTAGCTTTTCCAAAGGTGCCCGTCACCCCTCTTATAAAAGGGCACTCTCCCTTCTCATTAACTCACACTTTCAAAGCCTTTTGGTTTGGCCATCCTCTGCCCAAATACTCTCTAAAATTCCCTAAGTTCAAAATAGAGGCCTTCCTTTAGTCAGAAATCCATCTTAAAGAGCCAGTTTGATCAAATCAAAAGGAAGAACCCAAAGAAGAGGTAATGATTTCACCACCCTTTTTCAAGTTCCTTTCTTATTCCACTTCTTCTTTCTTTGTTATTACCATTGTAAAATAATAAATCAAGTATCATATATATACTATGATGTTATTATAAATATGGTACAATCATATTCAGTATTCTATCCACCCTGTGAATAACATGTCACCATACGTGCGTACGTACGGCTTAACGTCTCCACGTCGTGGTGTAATTGTTATTCAATAAATTATTATTTGAATGGGTATAGTAATGAAGTTTAATTCAAGTAAATAATAAATTTAACATGATAATGATTCTGTATATATGATATAACATCCAATTATATATTATTTTAATATCAAAAGAATGATATTGTCGCTCGTGCGTACGTACGGACTACCGTCTTCACGAACGCGATGAGATTCATTCTCCATCGTATCCATTCAAGTATAAATCTCATTTAATGATTAATAATAGTATATAAGGACTTGATATCATTCTGGATATTAATAAGATACAACCTATCAATGAAAAACATGTCTTACGTAACAAAACATATAAAATAAAATGAGTAAGTTAACACCCGAAACAATGATAATACTAAGATATTATTAACAAATCAATTTTAAAAGATCATATATGATATAATATTGATGTATATGATTCTTGTATAATTTAATAACAATTATTTAACCACTATATAGGAGTTTAACCTACCCCCAAACACGGAAATGTATAAGGTAAGGGTTTATTTCGCAATCTCTTCATTATCCGAGGTTGTTTATACGTAATAATCTACTGGGATTTCTTTATCATTCACATCCATGTTTATTAAAAATTTATTTCAATTTTTTTTACTATTTACAAGAATATGGGTTAAATTCATTTATACCCTTTTTTGACTTTTTATAAGAGGTTTATAAAGGAATCTTTCTTTTGTTTTTCAAACAAGGTCCTTTTTTTAACCTTTTCGAAAGAATTAAGGTAAGAATGTTTTTTTAACTTATACGGCGGGTGCGGCTATTTTCCGCCGTTATAAAATTTTCAAATCTTCCCTGACAAGATTTTAAGAATATTTTCAAAGAAAATGTTTTATTTTATAAACATATGACTCTTAAATTATATCAAAATTGGAAGATATTTTTCTCTAAAAAGAGTTTTGACTTCATCTATGTCAACATCCTTTGATGGATTTTATGCTTATTTGAAGTTGATTTATTATGATAAAAAACTTATATATTGTATTGAAGGTTTTGTGATATGTTTGACTGTGGATATGTTATTTTTATACCATTCATGGTTTATGGATGATGTATTTACTTTTCGTATGCTAGTTTTAATATGAATGTTTATGTTATGTTTAAACCTTTTCATATGGGAATGCATTGGAAATAATATGTGACTGGTGGAGCCCGCTATATCTCCTAGATGCATCGGTAGGTCTCATGAGACAAACTTGTGTCTTGGAATAAGGCCTTGGAAAAATATTATTTGTAGTCCTGGCATGAGGCCTTGGCTATGTGGTTATGATAGTCTGGCATTATGCATTCCATCATTATGAAAGTGTTTATTGATATTCCATGTGATTATTCGATTAGTATAATATCCATGTGAATAAGTAAATGAAATTATTTCATTTTAATTTTTCCATACTATGTTGAATTTCAAGTTTAAAAGGCTTTTGTTTTAGTTATACATTGCCTTAAATGTTTATTCTTATTTATGAAAGTTTCCGCTATATTTTTATCCTTACTGGGCATTTGAGCTCACCCCTTTTCTATGTTTTATTTTTCCCAAGATGTGAAGAAGTAAACTATGAATGACCTGCAGGGATATTATGAGGGGATAATAGTGTGGTCTATGTAGACAATATGTTGTTGTAATAGTTTTTCACTTTGTGATGTAATGTAAAACTTTATGAATATATCTATTGTTTCCAAGGCTACTAAACCAATAGGTATTTAGAGATTTGATCTTTCTTGTGATCATGCCAATGTTATAAAATAATGCACCGACTCTGGGTAACTGGGGTCGGGGTGTTACAGTTGGTATCAGATGATGTTTAGTACAATCCTTGGAAGCTATATTTAGAAAAACTCTGATTAGAGCACGTAGAACTAAGATGAACATTGAGGATTAGTATAGAAGAACTTCTAGAATTTTGGTATTGTAGAGATTTTGTGAGTTTTCTGAGCAATACATCCCTGTCTGGATACGAGAAGGTAGAGGCGGCTCTGGTACATATGTACCTAGGGGTAAAACCCAAAAACACAGCTTTGACCTAGACTCGAACGGGAACTGGTACACGACAACGAGCCTTGCTGCACTCTTTGTTACGACACTCCTGGGGGATATGCTTAGGATAACTCTCATTTTCTTTACAAATCATTATGAAGGGTTTATGAGTATATACTTCCTCAAAGAAAACATTTTTTATGATTATGGATTATATCCATAAATAGTTCAATTTATGTTAAGTGTATATTAGTTTGGGATTATGTATTTTGATTCATAAACTGATCTAGTTTATGCCATTGTTTAGAAATGGCGCCTAGAGGAAGAAATGGAAAATGTATCAATGCACGCACTCCATGAAGGGATTTCCCTCCTTCTCAAGATAATTATAGTGGAGCTAGTGATGCAACATGTGTCGATCAGCTAATCACCATACTAGGACAACTCACTCAGGTTATGAATAATAAACGTACCCGTATGGAGCACCCTGATCTGCAGCATGGAGGATCAATGTTAGATCGATTCATGAGGCAACAACCACCAACATTCAATGGGAGTACAAATCCCTTAATAGCTGAGCAATGGATAAATTCCCTAGAGAAAATATTTCAGGCATTGGGGAGTAGTGAAAGGGAAAAAGTTATCATGGAAGTTTACCGCCTCACTGGAGATGGTGATCAATGGTGGTCATTGATTCAAAACATGAAGGAAGATGAAGAAGTATCAAATATGGAATGGAGGGAGTTCAGAGATCAGTTTTTAGAAAAATACTTTCCTCGAGACCATCGAGCAGATATGGAAAGGCAATTTCTGAGTCTGAGACAAAAGGAAGATGAGAATGTCGCAAAGTATGAGGCTAATTTTACAAGGTTAGCAAAGTATTCCGGAGATTATATATGTAACCCAATAAGTAAGGTTGATCGTTTCTTTGATGGGTTAAAAACATTTCTTCATCGAGCATTAGCCTCACAATCCTTCTCATCATACGAAGACATTGTCTCATGTGCTATCAATACAGAGAAAGAATTCTCAATGTCTTATGACTTTAAAGAAAAGAGACAAAAGAAGAGATCTGCTAATCAATTTGGGAATGGAAATAAGGGGAAGAAGGGAAAGGTTGAATATCCATCCTGTGGTAAATGTGGGAAGAAACACCCCAGTACTTTCTTGAAGGGAATTGGTGTCTATTACAAGTGTGGTGAAAAAGGCCACCAAGATCGTGATTGCAACGGGAAGAAGGAAGCTACCAATGTTCAATGCTACAATTTCGGGGAGATGGGACATTACGCAAATAGATGTACTAATCCTTAGGGGAACTTACCTCAGAAAAGGACAAGGGATCAAGGCCAAGTTTTTGATATCACTACTGCTAATGTAGAAGCTCTAAAAGACACGGTGGCATTTAATTTAATGGTTTCCCCAAGTTTAGAAAATGCATTATTTGATTCTGGATCCTCGCATTGTTTCATATCTTCCCAGTTTGCTATGAAAATTAGATATTTCCAATTTTACATAACAAGGGATTTTTTAGTTAAAACTCCTAAGGGAAGTATCATTGGAACAAAGTTTTGTGAATTAGTCCCCATTAGTGCACATAAATGTTCTTTATCTGCTATTCTCATCGTCATACCTATGATTGAGTTTGATATAATCCTCGGTATGGATTAGATTTCAGACTATGATGTGAAGATTTATTGTAGGAAGAAGGAGGTTACGATTTTTTATGATGATGATAAGTAACACCTTATCTTTAGAGCAGAATCGTCACCACCTAATTCTTATCTAGATCCACCCCTAGTAGCTCAACTAAATTCAATTATTGGGGAGGAAGAGAATGAAATGACTGTGGGTGAGGAAAGGAATGTTGAAATAGAGGATGTACTTGTCGTGAAAGAATATGTATATGTATTTCTGGAAGATTTACCTGGACATCCTCCAGAATGTGAAGTTGAGTTGTCCATTGATTTAATTCCTGGATGAAGGCCTATATCGAAGACCCCTTATAGAATGACCACTGTGGAATTAGTCGAACTAAAGATACAACTAGAGGAATTGAGTAATAAGGGATTTATTTTCCCTAGTGTTTCTCCATAGGGAGCCCCTGTTCTTTTTTTAAAAAAGAAAGATGGATCTATGAGGTTATGTATCAACTACAGAGAGATCAATGCTATAACGATAAAGAACAAGTATCCCCTACCATGCATTGATGATTTATTTGACCAACTGCATGGAGCTCAATACTTTTCAAAGATTGAACTTCAATCTGGATACCATCAGTTGTGTGTGAAGAAGGAAGACATTCCGAAGACAGCATTTCGAACCAGGTATGGGCATTACGAGTTTACTGTAATTCCTTTTGGATTGGCTAATGCACCCACTATATTCACGGATCTGATGAATAGATTTTTCATGGAATATCTCGATGAATTTGTGGTGGTATTTTTTAATGATATCTTGGTATACTCCAAGAGCTACGAAGATCATGAAAATCACTTGCGCGTTATCCTGAAGACTCTGAGAAGACATGAATTGTATGGAAAGTTTAGCAAATGTGAATTCAGGCTTCATGAGAGTTCTTTTCTTGGCCATATTGTCTCTGAAGATGGAATATCTTTTGATCCTTCTAAAAACAAGTCAATCCAAGAATGGCCAGCACCTACGAGTATAACTGAGGTACATAGTTTTATTAGTTTAGCATGTTATTATTGACGTTTCGTCAAGAATTTTGCCCGATTGGTAACCCATTAATGAAGCTCACACGTAAAGGGGTTAAATTTGTTTGGACAAAAGAGTGTGAAGAATGTTTCGAAGAACTGAAGAGAATATTAGTCAATTCTCCTATATTGACTCTACCATCAGGGAATGATGGGTTCATTATTTATAGTGATGCATCGAAGAAAGGACAAGGTTGTGTCCTTATGCAGAATGATATAGTTATTTCCTATGCATCACGACAGTTGAAAATTCATGAGCCAAAATATTCTACACATGATCTTGAGTTAGCATTTGTGATCTTTGCATTGAAGATATGGACACACTACCTCTATGGTGAAAAATGTGAGATTTATACTGATCACAAGAGTTTAAAGTATATTTTCTCACAAAAAGAACTCAACATGTCGCAAAGGATATGACTTGAATTACTCAAGGATTATGATTGTACGATACACTACCACCCGGGGAAGGTAAACAAGGTGGCAGATGCATTGAGCAAAAATGATCATGGAATTTTGAACAATATGAGAATTGAAAGGGATCCAATTTTCATGGATCTAGTGAAGATGTATATGGGAATAACCAGGGAAGTAGAAACATCAATTCTTTTTCAAATGGTTGGAAAAACATCTTTACTAGAAAGGATTAAGTGTTTTCAGACCGATGATGAAGAATTTCAAAAGATGATTAATGATGTGAATGATGGGAGATTGAGAGCCTTTGTGTATGAAGATGGAATTTTGAAATTTGGGAAGGGACTTTTTGTTCCCAATATACCTGATCTAAAAAGGGAATTTCTAGATGATGCTCATAGTTCCAATTTCTATATACACCTTGGGAGCACCAAAATATATAGAGATTTGAAGGAACATTTTATGTGGGACAACATGAAGAGGGATATTGCTGATTTTGTGTCAAGATGTATGGTTTTTCAACAAGTGAAAGATGGAAGGCAACGGCCTGGAGGAGTCATGAAACCTCTTCCCATACCAGAGTGGAAATGGGACAATATTATGATGGAATTTTTCATGGGACTACTAAAGACTCTTAGAAGGAACAATGAAATATGGGTTATTGTGGATTGTCTTACCAAGTCAGCACATTTTCTTGATATAAGAGAAGATCTACCACTGGAACGTCTAGAAAGACTATATATTAATGAATTTGTGAGACTTCATGGATTACCCCTATCGATTGTTTCTGATCGTGATCCCTCTTTTACTTCAAGATTTTGGAAGAGTCTTCAGAAATACCTGGATACTGAACTTCATTTGAGCACTGCCTACCACCCTCAAACAGATGGACAATCAGAACGAACTATTCAAACCTTAGAAGACATGTTGAGATCCTACTCACTTGACTTTCGGGGTATGTGGGATCAATATTTACCTCTGGTTGAATTTTCCTATAACAATAGCTTCCATTCGAGTATTCACATGGCACCATATGAAGCGTTACATGGAAAGAGATGTCGTACACCAACCTGTTTTGATGACGTTGGTGAAAGAAAACTTGTAGTCCAAGAGCTAGTGGTGGAAACGATGGAAAATGTGAAGGTAATCCAAAATCACATCGAAGCAGCTCAAAGTAGGCAGAAGAGCTATGCCGATAATCGAAGGAAGGATTTGGAATTTTAAGTCGGTGATCATGTTTTACTAAAGGTATCTCCATGGAAGGGAGTCATACATTTTGGTAAGAAAGTTAAATTGAGTCCCAGGTACATCAGACCTTTCGAAATTCTAGAACGAATTGGGGATGTAGCTTACCGATTCGCAATGTCGCCAAGTCTCCCCAAAGATCACGATGTGTTCCATGTATATCTATTGTGGAAATACTTGCCTGACCCAACACTTGTAATCACATATGAGGAATTAGAAATGGAACCCGATCTGTCTTATTGCGAAGAGCCCGTCAGGATTCTTGATACGCGAGAACAAGTACTGAGAAACCGGACGACGTGTCTGGTAAAAGTTTTGTGGAGAAACCATAAGATGGAAGAGGCAATGTGGGAACCCTAGGAACTTATGATGAAGGAAAACCCGAGTCTTTTCATATGATATTATTCTAGAAATTTTGAGGATGAAATTATTTGAAGGAGTGGAGAATGTAACACCCCAAACTTCTATGGTACGCTTCTCTTGAATAATGCAACAACATGTGTTGTACGCAACATCGAGTTCTAACACACACCACAACCGATCAAACTAGCCGTTATGAATAGTAATACATACTTTTTGAAATTTTATCTCTCAAAATGGACTTTATTTTTGGATTCAGAGTATCGAATCTAGCCTAAGATGAAATTTTGGTACTTTTCGGATAACTTTAATATTTTGATGAACAGTGAAAATTACTAAATTTTAATTAAAAACAACTTTTTTAATAAAAATAATTAATAGAAATAAATTATGAATTTGAGTGGTTTTAAAGTATATTTAGAATATCTTTTAACCATTTAATGAAATGTTGGTCATTGGACATAATTTCACAATTAAACCGAACATAAACAAGTATCAATCTTTTGATAGTTATTATATCTTAAAATCACGCTTTTTGTTTTGACAGTGGGAATTAAGTTTAAATTAATTTCTGCCACTTCTGTGTTTTGAATTTGGAAAAATAGATTCCATATTTGGAATCAGAAGGTTCAAATTCTGTAAATATTTAACTTTTATTTTTAGACATTTTGAATAATTACTTCGGTAAATATTTTATTTACCATGGTTAAAGGGTAAATCCGGTAAATGAGGGTTAAAAAATAATATTATAATAAAAACAAATTACCCTAAAACGTGTCCTATCCTTATTGGATGACACATGTTCGACCATGGGCATCTTTGGGTCAATTTTGGGACCCCATGGTGCCACTTGTAAGTGATAGGGACACTTTATTTTAATTAAGTTAAAATGAATACAAAAATGACAAAAGCATATATCTTTTAGAAAAATAATTTTTACATAGGGTTATATATGTTTTCATTTCGACTATAAATATTCATTAGAATGATAGAAATATTTCCTACATAATTATATTTTATTTTTAATTTTTAGACATTAAATAATTTAATATATATATGACAAAATGGTGATGAAATAATTACCATAATAGTGAAAAATTAAAATGACTGATATTTTAGATTCCCAAATAAATATAATTTGAGACTTTTTATTAATTAAACTAATTTACTAGGTTTATATGACATGTTAGGAATGATTTAATTAACGTTTTTTAAGCAATAATTCTGTTATGATTTTTAAAAAAATCAATTATTGAATAGTGTTAAAATTGACATAAAAGAGTTTTTAAGACAAATATTATATTATTAATTGATATTAAATTCCTAAAAATCTATTGTTCGGCCAAGAGACATATATCATGATTGGTGATTCATTAATGGGACACTTGGAGGTCTCTTGGATGTATATAGTAAGTTTATTAACCATATAATAAAAAAATACAAAGAGACATTGTAAAAGTGAAACTAATTAACTTAGAGTAAATACTTAAAGATAATGTTAGTATAATGAACCAAACCTGTATAAATTATATTGTTTGAGTGTTTTTAGACCTATCCCAACATTAGAATTTAAATAATCCCCTTTGGATCCATTAGAAACTGAATTTGAATTTATTATAAAATAATATTTCTAGCTTTTCCAAAGGTGCCCCACACCACTCTTATAAAAGGGCACTCTCCCTTCTCATTAAATGAAACCTTCAAAGACTTTTTGTTCGGCCATCCTCTACCCAAATACTCTCTCAACGTCCCTCACTTCATCCTGGAGGCCTTGATTTAGTCAGAAATCCAACTTAAGGAGCCTTTTTGATCGAATCAAAAGGAAGAACCCAAAGAAGAGGTAATGATTTCACCACCCTTTTTCAAGTTCCTTTCTTCTTCCACTTATTCTATCTTTTTTATTACCATTATAAAATAATAACTACAGTATCTTATATATACTGTGATTTTATTATAAATATGGTACAATCATATTCAGTATTCTATCCATCCTTTGAATAACATGTCACCATACGTGTGTACGTACGACTTACCGTCTCCACGTTGTGGTGTAATTGTTATTCAATAAATTATTATTTGAATGGGTATAATAATGATGTTTAATTCATTTAAATAATAAATGTAACATGATAATGATTCTGTATATATGATATAACATCCAATTATATATTATTTTAATATCAAAAGACTGATATTGTCCCTCATGCATACGTACGGACTACTGTCTCCACAAACACGATGAGATTCATTCTCCATCGTATCCATTCAAGCGTAAATCTCATTTGATGATTAATAATAGTATCTAATAACATAAAATCATTCTGGATATTAATAAGATACAACCTATCCATGAAAAACATGTCTTACATAACAAAACATATAAATGAAAATGAGTAAGTTAACACCCGAAAAAATGATAATACTAAGATATTATTAACAAATCAATGTTAAAAGATAATATATGATATCATATGGATGTATATGATTCATGTATAATTTAATAACACTTATTTAACCATTATACAGGAGTTTAACCTACCCCCAACCAAGGAAAAGTACAAGGTAAGGGTTTATTTCGCAATCACTTCATTATCTGAGGTTGTTTATACGTAATAATCTACTGGGATTTCTTTATCATTCACATCCATGTTTCTTAAAAATGTATTTCAAAACATTTTTACTATTTACAAGAATATGGGTTAAAGTCATTTATACCCTTGTTTTTCTTTTTATAAGAGGTTTATAAAGGAATCTTTCCGTCGTTTTCCAAACAAGGTCATTTTTTTATCCTTTTCGAAAAAATTAAGGTAAGAATGTTTTTTAACTTATACGGAGGGTGCGTTTATTTTCCACCGTTAAAAAATTTTCAAAGATTCCCTTACAATATTATAAGAATATTTTCAAAGAAAATGTTTTATTTTAAAAATATATTACTCTTAAATTATTTCAAAATTGAAATAGATATTTCTCTAAAAAGAGTTTTGATTTCATCTATGTCAACATCCTTTGATGGATTTTATTCTTATTGGAAGTTGATTTATTATGATACAAAACTTCTAAATTGTACTGAAGGT
The DNA here is from genome assembly GCA_963277665.1 of Viscum album. NCBI lineage: Eukaryota > Viridiplantae > Streptophyta > Magnoliopsida > Santalales > Viscaceae > Viscum > Viscum album. The sequence continues at coordinate 1,385,499,151 of OY728160.1, forward strand.
TATGGGATATGTTTGACTGTGGATATGTTATTTTTATACCATTCATGGGTTATGGATGAAGTATTTACTTCTTTTATTCTAGTATTAATATGAATGTTTATGTTATGTTTAAACCTTTTCATATGGGAATGCATTGGACTTAATATGTGACTGGTGGAGCCCACTATAGCTCCTCGATGCATCGGTAGGTCTCATGAGACAAACTAGTGTCTTGGAACAAGGCCTTGACAAAATCTTATTTGTTTTCTTGGCATGAGGCCTTGGCTATGTGGTTATGATAGTCTGGCATTATGCATTCCATCATTATGAAAGTGGTTATTGATATTACATGTGATTATTCAATTAGTAGAATGTCCATGTGAATAAGTAGATGGAATTATTTCATTTTATTTTTTCCATACTATGTTGAAGTTCAAGTTTAAAAGGGATTTGTTTTATTTATACATTGCCTTATATTTTTTTCTTATTTTATGAAAGCTTCTGCTATATTGTTATCCTTACTGGGCATTTGAGCTCACCCCTTTTCTATGTTTTATTTTTCCCAGGATGTGAAGAAGTAAATTCTGAATGACCTGCAGGGATATTATGAGGGGATAATAGTGTGGCCTATGGAGACAATATGTTGTTGTATTAGTTTTTCACTTTATGATGTAATGTAAAACCTTATGAATATATCTAGTGTTTCCAAGTCTACAAAACCAATCGGTCTTTCGAGATTTGATCTTTCTTGTGATCATGCCAATGTTATGAAATAATGCACCGACTCTCAGTAACTAGGGTCGGGGCGTTACATTGACCATGATGATATTTGAATTATAAGTTATTCATAATTAAATCACAATGGACTCATAGTGCCCATACCTTTTATGAAAAGTACACTAGTGGATATCATCATTCTTAACCATTAATTGGTAATAATTGAACTTATGATCCCCCATAGAAATATATTAGGATCCTCATAGTTGATCTAAAAATTAACTATTCCATGAAAAAGGATATTTTCTCTTTATCATGATCATGTTGAGATCAAAAAATAAATGTAGAGATTCATTACATCATCCTTTTTCTTGATGATGTTGATCGGTGAACGCCATGGTAAAGCACATGGGTGTGTAAACCATTTAAACAGATTCTCCACTTTTTGATTATTAAACACATATACTAAATATTGGTTTTTATATATTTTTCAAGGATATTAAATAAACTATGGGTGAATGATCGATGGATAGCTCAACCTATAAGTTTGGAGGAAGTCCCGGAAATTATTTGGGAAAAACGTCCGTATATACCATGATGATGGTAATGTATTAAAGGATGATATTTTCAATGTTCTCAATAATTTTGTAAATATATAATTTCTTATAAGGAAATAATATCCATCCTTTATATGATTATACTATAGGAGATTCATCATACTCCTTACACTTGTAAATAATTGATGGGAGAATCATGATATAGAGGCTGATTACCTTTTATTGGAAGTTCTTGATGGATCAATATAATGAATGACAGTACATGCCAAGAATATATTTAATTCCGCTAAAGTATGTAAAATAATTTCTATGATGTTAAGATTAAAAATATGGAGAGGGGTTGAATTGTATGATTGGGATGAAAAAATTGACCCGTTTTTCATCTTTATAAATATCATGACTTCCCTATTTGGAGGAAATGTTTTATTAAATCTACAAAATGTTCATGTTATGATTTAATTTGTAGAACCATAAGTGATAATCATGCATTTACCATTTTGAATCTAGTTCTGATAACTTACATCATCCAAAAATATAATTATTGAATAGAATTTTTAAACAATTAATCACATATAAGGGATATTATTATAATTTAATTGAAAACTAATATATTAAATATATTACAGATCTTATGAATGTATAGGTTTCAATCTATGTTATCCATGAACTATTTCTTAATTATGAATCATATACACTTTTTGTTCCCTTCGTAATTTTTCATCATGATCATATAAATTTTCCAAATCATATCTTGCAATAGTGTCAAAACATATTTTCAGTAAGGATCCTTAGAAAGAATCCGATGATGATCGATTCCAACATAGTTCACTCATTACAATTTTATAACCCCTAAATTTTTAGCACCAAAATATTTATTGAAGTATTTTTTAATAATTTATTTAATCATTTTTGTATTTTTCATTTCACACAATTCTGAAAATACACTATTTTATATTTAATCACTATGTTTGTCTTACATAAACAATATGACAAATAAATTTTATCTTGTTCTATAAGGATCACTGAGGATAGAAGAAAACAAATACATTCCAAGATATCTTGCATAACAAGTAAGGAGTGTTACCAAAAAATAATATATTATTAATATATATATTAATAATATATATCCTAGTAGTTAAATTTAATTTTATGAATATTATTTACTAAATTTATTGGTTTCACCAAATACAAAATTAATTAATTGGTCAAAAATTATTTATAAAGGAACATAATAATCAAATTGAATATAAAGGGAGTATTTTTTCAAAAAAAACTATTATTATGTTCACAAAATTATTTTAATACTTATAAATTAAATTAGATAAAATTAATAATTGATTTAATGTATTATATATTATATATATCCATTTAAATATTTTATATATTCATAAAATATATTTTATAACCATTAGATAAGAATAAAACCAATTTAACATATAAAATCCAACATTTTTATTAATGTATGTTTACATATTGTTGATAAAGTAAAAGAATCAAATAAAACTTTTCCCACTTTTATAAATTTTATATGTTAAAATAAACGTCATACTTGAAACATAAAAAAAAATTAATTTAGGTTAATTTTTTGGTAATTTTATGTATCGTTTCAATTTTATATGAAAAGATTAATTTTTAAAATTTTACTTCAAAAAATCGTTTTAATTTATTATAATTATAAGGATAAAATATATTATAAATCGGTTTAAATGTTTAATTAGATAATATTTTTATCAATCACTCCAATTTTGGGAATTTGAAACATTTTTATGTCGAATTTTATATAAAAACATTCCAAATTTTTTAATGTTATTAATTCAAAAAACCCCATTGTCGACCCAACTATGGGATTAATTTTAAATTAATATCTTCCACTTATATGTTAGGAATTATGAAAAATGGATTCCATATTTGGAATCATAATAATTTATAATGTCTAATAACTTCAAGTTAGTTTTTGACCAAAAATATTATTTATGTATTTAAAATTAATTACAATGATTAAGGTTAAATTCTGCTAAATACGGAACTACACAATAACCTTAAGAAAACAATCGATGGATAGACTTGTCCAAAACCCATTGTACGGACATATTTGGGCCCTTTTGTCTGTTTTATTGACTCTAAACCATTGTTTATCCAACATTAAAACTTAGGTGTGGTTCCTTTCCATTGAAATATTATTTGAGTTCCACCCATCCTATTTTATAAAAGGCCTCCTCTCCTCCCAATTCCTCACACCTCTTAATCCATATTAGATCGAGATTAATTCTTCCCATGTATCACTCCAATATCTCTCCCTTATTTCATGAAGCCTACTTTTGGTATAAATCCATCCCTGGAAACACTTTGTTGCAATCCAATAGTAGTTAACTGATTAACAGGTCACACTCACCCTGATACTCCTTTCATTTATTATTTTATACACACACTCAAATCATAATATTCAATCATAATATAACAACATAAGTATCTTAAGTATTCTATGATGTTTATTTGATATTACTTAGACCTTTACATACACACACATACACCCAAAGGGTAATGAACATATTGTTTATGTGTATGTGGACTACCACGTCACTAAACGATGATTATTGAATTATTCTTTACCTCCACTCATGGTGTGTATAATGATGGAAAATATGTTTATATATGTTATATATAATATTTATTATGTATTTATTCTTAAATAACTCCTTTAAAATCTCACATTTTTGTACATTTTTTTTAATATGATAATTTCATTTAACGGTGGGTGGACTACCGCCCCGTCAAAGCCATGGCATTAATTAATACACAACATATAATAAATTATGGATTCATGTAATGAATATATATGATATATAATATATAATAATTTTAAAATCATTATGATATATATAATTATATATTCATATATAAATATTTGTCTTTTACTTTCTTTCCTTCAACACAACAACTAAACAAAAATAGAGTAATTGTGTACGTATGGCTTATTGTATCCATAAATGGTGTATTATGATTCATACTTAAATGAATTTATGAAATACCCATATATTGGATGAACATTATATTGATATCATATTTTTCATTTTTTAAAAATGATATAAGTATAAGGAATAAAGATATAACAAATTAAGACACATGCGAAGAACAAAGCGAGTATTATCTGAAGTGAAACTATAACATATGATGGTTAAAAAGTGGGTAATATAAGTATCTAATCATACCATATGTGGTATAAGATATAAGAATATGGTTTGGTGATATATGTATAATAAATTTATATTTCTTATACAGGAGGTTTGTATGAGAACATAGGATGTCAAGACACAACGAAAGGTGATCTCATTTGAGTTTTTATTTCTATGAGATACATGGTATGTCTACAACTATTTACTTTTGTGGTGTAAATTTACATTCAATTATTGTATTCATTTATTATTATTCATAAAATTAGGGGTATTTTAATTTCCATTTTACAATATTTCTTTCATGGGGTCAATTTTTCAAAACATAACAAATCGGTAACAATGATTTGCCTAAATGTACCATCATTGAGACTCATTTTTAAGCACCTAAAGTAGTTTTAGTGGTGTATATACATACTCTATTCATTTAATATCATGAATCATAAAATTTTAATGATATTTTAATATTAATGTAATTTTCTTCCCATACATGAAGAGTATGATCTCATGTAACCAGGTGTTATGATTTTTTTGAAGCAATCTGATCTATTTTAAATATTATTAATGATTAAAAAACTGTAATGAAATATTACGATCCATATCACATGAATATTCATTAGTTTCCCTCCAATTTGATTATTAAATATATATTTATCTATTAGCACTGTTATATCACTCTAGAGTACATAAGATATTTTTTATGTAAAATCTGTAATTCTCTCTCTTCTATTAGATATCTATTACATTCAAAAATTTGGTTTTAAAAAATGTAATAAAAGGATATTTCAAACCCATTTTATAGAAAAATGGATTACCAAAACATTTTATTGTTTAAAAAAAATCCTCTATATGTGTTCAATAATATTTTAAATGGATTAGGTTTTCAAAATGGTTTCTGTTTTAAAAATCATCTTTCATTACTGGGGAGATATTTTCCATAAGAAATCTTTTCAAAAAAATCATTAAAAATTATTTCACATCTTTGATAACATACTTTTGTGTCACTAAATAATTTCAAGGGAAATTATTGGATTATTGAATTAATATTCATTCTCAAAATGGATTATGTTTTTATGGAATGAGGTTGATGAAACATATTTCTATATTATAGGTTATATGCTTTTGGAATCCAATTCTTTCACAGGATAGGTTTTTGATGAAATGATTTGAAACGTGTGTCTTTTTCTAAAATATATTGTATGATTACATGTTTATCAATACCATGAAATTACATGGTTTAGGATATTATTGTTTATTATTTTTTCGAACATGTATATATGATTTCATTTTGAGATATGTGGGACCTTTATCTCCCTCCATTGCATTGGGTAATTCTAAACGTTTTATGAGGACAAATGGTATATGGGAGGACATCCAAAGACAAAAACTCGAAGGTATATGTGAGGAAATACCAATCCCAGAACAAGAGGGTAAATTGGAGGATATCTCATATCAGAAATAAGATGGTACATTAGAGGATATCCCAAGCCCAAAACAAGGGGGTAAACATGAGGACATCCCAAGCCCAGAATAAGAGGGTACAAGGGAGGATATCCCAATCCCAAAACAAGATGTTACTAGGGATTGAATCTCATGCTCGAAGTAGGTGAATAGGTGATTAACCCAATCTTAACATGCTACAAATGCCTTGGTAGGCCGCCTATATATAGGGTTTGTATATGTGCTTTTCATAATCCCATGTTTTATTACAATGTTATGCTTTCATATCTAGTGTTCTTTATTTCATTATTATTTTGGTCTTTTGATGATTCAATATTTATTATGATCTCTAATTATTAGGGTATGATATTTAAAGATTATTATCATTTTTCATACCCCATTGTCTTTGTTTTTACCCGCTATTTGGTTTAATTACCCTTAGTAAGCATATGACCTCACCAATTTCATATGTTTCATTTCCCCATGTTATGAAGAATGGTTTCAAGTATAAGTTACAAAGGTGGAGTTCATTATTGTAGGTGTTGAAGATATTTAACTAGGATATATGATTTTGTTTCCATGTATTGAAATATATTAAACTATTATGGACCTCATGAATTTCTTTTTGTAATCTACTGAATTTTCATCTAAAATGATTTAATATCAACGTATGTGAAGCATGCGTAATTATAGGTGGTATCAATGTAATGGTTTACTCAAGAATTATAAAATGGGATGATAAAACATTAGTGAAATTGGATTCGTAGAAATAAATCCATTTAAAGATACTACATGTGGAAGCTTGTCTTGAACAGATGTACATAACAGTAAAAACTCTAAAAAGATGTTTTGGTCTTGACTTGTGGTAATCTACAACACAATAACAAACAATTTTTCACCCCAAGTTTGACATTTCTGGGGATATGATTTGGAAAATCACAAAATATTGTCGAACCATCATGAAGGATTTAAATATAAGATGTATATGAATAATATAGGATGAACATATGGTGTCATAGTTTAAGAAAGGTATAGTAATTTAGATATCATATAAGATTTTTTCATTATTATTTGGTTCCTCACTCTGATAGTTGTTTTTATTTAACCCAATGATTTTGGTTTTTGTTAATGGCATGAACTTGAAGGAACCACGTTAATGGGTATTACAATTAACACTATAGTAATTCTCTCCAATGAGATATAATTCAATGGGATTAGGAATAAAAATTATCATTTGTATAATCACACATTTTTTTAAGCTATGAACCATTATAGATCCCCAAATGAGTGAAGGAGGGAAAATATTCCACTGATCCATTCATGAGGAAACATCCTTCTTATTTTAGTCGGTCTCTATATCCATATACTGCGGAATAATGGATTAATACCAAAAAAATGATATTTTACATTCTCCAATGATCAAAACATGAGAAATACATTATAGATATTAATCATATAGAAGTTAATATTGATTATTGGTAGAATCTAATCAAGAATATAAGGAAGAAATACGAAATTGAGTCAACAGAATGAGAGATGTTCAAAAAATTATTCATTGATAATTCCTATCCTCTTATTATTCATATGAATATGGAAAAGGAATTAATAGAGCATAATAAAAATGAGGACGAATCTATTTGTGCTTATGAATAAAATTTTACATGTCTTGAGAAGTACTCATTGGATATAACCACTCAACCCAAATGAAACATTTATCAATTATTTGGTGATTTGAAAACTAGTATTCAAAAGGACTTGCCTATATGAGACTTTTCCTGCTCGGAATAAGTTGTTATATGTGATATAAATGTGTTAAAGGATGTTGGGTTTGTTTATTAATATCATGGTTTTGACAAGAACATTAACATGGAGTTCAAATTAAATTCTAAGAACCATGGAGAAAAAAATGAGCTTCCCATTTTGAAAAAATTATGTCATAAAACCGGAGCGAACTATCTTAAGGGGACTACTAAATGTTTTAAGTGTGGAAGGGATGGTCATTGAGTGGATTAAGGCCAAACTGAAATGAGGAAGTTATAAAATGATGAAAATAATAATAAATACCAATAAAATATACCTTCAACAAATCATTGTTTCAATTACATGGTGTTTGGCCATTACACTATCAAGTGTCCCAATCCATGGAATAATGAGAATGATATGCCACAAAAAGTTCTAAATATAAAGAAAAAATGGGAATGATTATGTGATAATAATGGATGATGTTAATGAGTTCAATTGTTAAGTACTTATAAATCGCTCCATAGTTGGGAATTTTATGTTTGATTTTTTTTTTGTGAATAATCCCTCAAAAAAATTATTTTTCTTCCTTCAGTGATAATTCATGAGATTATCTTTTCAACAATGAACATGGTTAAAAAAAATAACATTTAATATTCTATAAATACATGGATGGACCCATGTTTCAAATAAAAATGATATTGGATTATGATAAGAGCTTATTTAATGAAGAAAATGGGAATTATATTTTTGAAGGGTAACAAGGTCAGCTAGTAATGAAATGTTCAAGTTTTAAATTAAATAGATTTTGTGAGATTAATGTATATTCTTGCCAAATTAGAATTTATGAATATTGAATAACCCATTCAACCCCCTTTTCTTAATTATAATTGATGAAAACTGGGATGGAATATCCTAGATCAAATGATTTGTTAGTACATCATGAATGAAAAAATCAGACTTATTTTGGGAGAAATTGGTGAAGTAGATCAAGGAAAAAAAGTGTGATGATTTCCTGAAATCATGAAAGTATATCATTTCCTGAAAATTCATTAACATTAGGAAAACTGATCTTGATACCAAAAAGGTTATCATATTCATTTATTTCCAATGAATCATATGGTCCCCTAGTTATTGTAGATTTATCGATTTGGGGTTTTTAACATTATCTTGACCTTGGTCCCTATCAATATTCATCATAACATGATCGTTATATTTCTCTTCAATGCCAATGCTTTCACTTTCCACCTATATTCTCCCATGTGGAAACCCAGTTATGTGTTACATTAGGTAACAATAATGGTTCCAAAATTTAGTTTTTTAGGGATATTTTAGTATTTATTTTTTATGTGGGTTTATATAAATGAAACATTAATGTTTTAAAACGTTCAAAACCCAAAGGAATTTCGATGGATAAATTCATTTTACGGAGGGTAGAATATAAATCCCTGATATTTTCAGAATTATTTTCTTCTAATTAATTTAATCTTTTTGATATTTTTCATTTCACATAACACTAAAAAGGTGTAGTTTATATTAATGAACAATAATTGGATTACGTGAACAACACAATTTATAAATTGTATCATTTTCTAAATAGCATAATGATGTTATCTAACAAAATAGACTTTCCTTGGTGGTTTTCATAATATGAAAGACCGAGTGGTACTGAATAATAATATTTTATTAATATATATAATAATATATAACTTAGTCGTTAATTTTTCTATAATGAATAAAATAAAAGAAATATATGTTTTTCATAAAATTTAAAATTAATTAGTTACAAATTATTTAGAAATAAATTTTCGAAATAAATTTAATATAAAAAGAGTATATTATAGAAAACTACTATTATGCTCACAAACTGGTTTTAATCCAAATTAATTAAACCAGTTACATTTATATATTAATTTTAATGTAATATATTTTTAATATATCCATGTAAATATTTTTCATATTCATCAAATATATTTTATAATCACAAGATAAGAATAAAATAAATTTAATAACTAAAACTCAATGTTTTAATTAAGGTTTTTTGACCTCTTTTTTATGGGAAATTTTTATTAAATATTAATTTTTAATTTTTATAAATTTTATATATAAAAATAAAATTCATATTAATATTAGGAAACATAAAACTCATGTTAGGATAAAGTTTTAGTAATTTTTATAAGGTATCATTTTTTAAAAAAATAGATAAAAATATATGATTTTAATTCAAATCTTATTTTTAATCTAATCTAATTATGAAAATAATTAATATTTAAAATTGGAATAAAAGTTTTATTAGATAATATTTTTTTCAATATATATAATTTAGGTCATTGGAATTATTTTCATGTGGAAATAGAATATAAACACATACCAAACTTTTGAATTTTTTTACATTAAAAATAATCATTGTCTACACGACTATGGGAATAATTTTAAATAAATTCACGATGCTTCTATATCATGAATTTGAAAAAATTTATTACATTATAGGAATTAGAATAAGTTTTAATTTATAATAAGGTCATATTAGTTTTTGAACATAAATATTAGTAATGTAATTAAAATTAATTACAATGATTATGGTTAAATTATTCCTAATAATGAAATAAACCATAACCCTAATCCCTAAAACGACCTATAAACATTCCCTAAAGAACTTTTATGGAAATATTTTGACAATATCCTCAATTTTATCAACATTTATCTTCTATGGAAACACTTTCATAAAATTTGGGTGGTGTTCCTCTCCATTAAAAAAATACAAGAGTGCCACCCATCCCCCATTATAAAAGGCATCCTCTCCTACTTCTTCCTCACACATCTCAGCTAAATTTTTCTATAAAAAAATATGAAAAGTTGTCTCCATTTTATCCCTCCATTCCTCCCAGAAGGTTACTTTTGGATTAAATCCTTACATGGAAAACCATTGGTTCAAACAAAAAAAGAGTTAACTGATTAATAGGTTACACCCTCCTTCAAACTCATTTCTTTTATTTTCGTTATCTACTCCCTAAAATATTCTTATTAATTTATATTATGAAAAAAAATATAATCCTAAATCTACTAGTATTTAATGATTTTAAAAGTTATTCCTTCAATTATACACACATGCCTCTATTGTGTGAAGAACAAACTGTTTACGTGTATGTGGACTATCGCCTATCTAAAAGATGATTGCCCAATTTTTATTTACCACCTATAATGGTTGAAATTATGATGAACACTATATTTATATATGTTATATAATATAATTAATATTTTTTTAAGGATATTATAATTCTTTTATAAACACAAATCTGTATACTTTCCATTTCATTAGCACAATAATTTTGTTTAAGGAAGTGCAAACTACCGCCCCCTAAAAACGGTGGGATTTGATCATACAATACATGAAATGTATTAAGGATGGATGTGTATAATATATATGAATTATATTAAATAATTAATTGACTTTAATTATGATATATATATTTCAATTAGTTTTTTTCCATTAACAAGACAATCAAACCGAAATAGCATTCATGCATACGTACAGCTCGCCATCTCCATGAGAAGTGTATTTTGTTTCATACATTAATAGATAATTATAATACAAATATATTGTATATAAATGATATTTATATCATGGATTAAATTATAGAATCATGACATGAGTTTAAGTTCAAGTGATATAACAAATTAACACACATGCGAAGAACAAAGAGAATACTATATGAAGTGAATCCTTAATATATGTTGGTTAGGAAGTGGGTTATATAAGGTCATAGTTAAACCATATATGATATAATATATAAGAATATATTTATATGATATATTAATAATAAATTTATATTTTTTATACCCATGGTTTTTACAAATACGAAAAGAGTCAAGACACAAGGTAAGGGGATCTCATCTTACATTTATTTCTATACGATTGATGTTATGTTCGCCACACTTTAGTTTTGTGTAGTGAATGTACTATACATGGATTAATTCAATGATTAGTATATTTAAATATATGGTTATTTAAAATCAATTTTATGGTCTTTATTTTAGGGGTTTTATGTTTCAAAAGATAACAAATTTCTATAAATGTTTTTCCACAGTATGCCTTCTTTTTTACTCATGTTTTTTATGCACCAAAATTATTCCATTGAGGTTTGTATACATTAATTTTATATTTTATATCATAAATAAAAAAAATTTAATGTTATTTTATATTTACTTTATTTTCCTTCTCTTACATGAAAATTATGATCCCATGTAACCAAGTGGTAAGAGTTTATTAAAGAAATATGATCACTTTTTGATATTTTTAATGATTTTATGTCCATATGGAAATATTATGATATATATCACATGAATAATCATGAGTTTCCTTATCATATAGTTATACAAGATATCATCATGTATTAGTAACAAAGTCTCCCTCTTTTTTACTTAATATAATATCTTTAAACACAATATGATTATCTCTCTCGTCAGTCTGAATTATATTTTATTCAATAACCATTTTTTAAAAAATGTTTTCAAAAGATTTGTGAAGCCTATATTCTAGGAAAGGGGATTTCAAAAACGTTTTATATTTTTCAATTAATCATTTAAATGGTTTTATATATTTATTCAAAGAGAATGGTTTTCTAAAGATTTAATATTTTCAATTTTTTCCAAAGCATAAAGGATATTTTCCTCAATAATTATTTTTCAATGATCATTTAAAATTATATCCCATCTAGGATAACATAAACTAGTGTTTATAAAGCCTTTTGGAGGAAATTATTCAATTATTCAACTCATATTAATTCTCTTAATGGATTTTTATTTGATAGAATGGTAATTAAGGAACATTTTTCACTTTCATGGGTTATATGTTTTTTCAACACGCTTCTAGCATGGGTTATGTTTTTGATTAAATGATTATGAAACATGTGTCTTTTTCCACAGTCAATGTTATGATTTAATTTTTATGATATCCATTTCATTCCATGGTTTATGTTGTAATTTTTTTATTTTGTAGTACATTTATGTATGACTTCATTGTGATATTGGTGGGACATATATCTCAATCTACTGAAATAGTTAAAGATAAATGTTTAATGATATCAAATGGTACACATGGGGAAATCCCAAACAAAAAACAAGTGGGTCAATGGGAGGAAATCTCAAGTGAAAAACAAGAGGTTAAATCGGAGGAAATGCCATGGTAATAATAAGAGGTTACACAAGATGACTTCTCATTCCCAAAACAAGGGGGTAAAAGAGAGGACATACAAATCCCAAAATAAGAGTGTTGGTTGGAGGATATCCCTATAATGAAAACAGAAGGTACACGAGAGGGAATCCAAAGACCGAAGCAGTTACATGGGTGATTTACCAAATAATTATATGTTACAAGGTCCTTGGTAGGATTTGTTGATATAGGGGTTTTATATATATTTTCCAAAATTCAATGTTTTATTCATATGTTTTTATTTACTCGATTATGTTATTTATTTACTTATGATTCATGTCTTATGAACATAAAATCATTATTATGATCTCTAATATGTTGGGAATTATCTTCAAATATTATTCTAATATTCCATACCCCATTTTCCATATTATGCCAATTAATTTGTTTTATTTTCCCTTAATTAGAATCTAAGGTCACCACATTATTATGATTCATAAAACCAAGTTATGAATAATTTTTTTATGTTTAATTACTAATAGTGGAGATCTATATGGGTGTTTTTGATGATATATCACCAAGATATAAGATTTTTTTTTCCGATGTTTCCAAAGGCACTAAACTAATATGGCCCTGGGGAAAATATTTTTGTAATGTGTTGATTATTCATCTAAAATGGTATAATATCCTTGAATGTTGGTATTGGGTAAATATAAGGTCAAAAAATTCTAGAAACGCACCCGTATATAATTTTCAGACTAAGATTTATTTTCTAGAATCCCATTTAATCTAGATTTTTCTAAAATTGTGGGATGTTTTTATATGTATTGTGTTATAACTATTGCTTTTTCTTGACTCTTCTAATCCCAATCCCTAAAAATAACATGAATTTTATCTAATACTAACCATAAAAAACTATGTCATTACTAAACATTATCTCATGATTTATTAAATAAAGGTACACCAAGTAAACCCCTATTATATCATATGGTCGAGTGTCTTTGGTAATTTAGAAAAATTAAATGAAAACATAAAATATGGATAAAATTATTTTATTCAAAATAACATAACGTGCCATTATAATTCCATATTTTTTATAATACAACACAGGATAACCTTGGAACACAAATAATAAATGGGTGAGTTATAAATCCATGTAAGGGAAAAATCAAAGCACATTGTGATAAAAGAATTTTATCAAATTTAGTAGTTGAATAAATGAGACATAATGGGGGTTATAATAATAAACATGGACATTGAAGAATGATATATGGTGATAAGATGAATATAACATGGAGATGTATAAAGAACATAAAACCTAACATAAAATATAGGTCAATGCTGACAAGAAAGACATAATAACAGTGTTCTTAGGATATGTTATTATACACCAAACATGGCATGTCCTAAGATAAAAAATTACCCAATACATTTTATAAGATTATAGTTATATACCAAGCCATTAAATTTATATAATTTACATTAAAAATTGTTCCACATAGATCATAGAAAATAGGGATGTTTTTCATCACTTTTTACCCATTGATCAAGGATTTTGGGTATACAAAGATATAATTCCCAAATACATGAGATATATGTACATCAAGATGAATAATATTTATTTGTAATTGAGATGGTTATATTAAAAATAAAATATTTTGTCGTATGATAATGGAATAAATTTGACTATATTACATCTATGATTAATGATTCATAAAAGGTATTAATGAGATAGATTGTGGAAACTAATCACATAGAAATCATATGAATGTAAGGGGGATGTGAAAAACCATATCACAACATAATACAATTTGGAGAAATAATATGAATAATATAAATAAGGTTCATGATAAAATATGATAAGGATAATATCCTTTATTTTGAGAGTATAGTGACCAAGGAATAACATACATGTGTATTACATCATTTAACATAACTATTAAGAATATTACAAAATTAAATTCAGGTGGACCATAATATTTTAGTGCCTCTTGATACATGGACCAAATTATTCATATTTTTTGAATGATATTCAAAATAACCAGTAAATATATCCACCTTTTTTACTCCTCTATTAAACCTTTTTTAATATCCTTGGGAATGGAACCATAAAAAAGGGTGATATGAGATGCTTAGTAAGGGTAAACAATGAGATATGTACGAAAAATCCAAATAATAAGCGTATGAGAACATGATAATAATGTTTTAATATAATAACCAGAATATCAAGGATAAGATACATTAGTCATAAAATAAGGATTTCTAATTAAAAAGACATGAATAAGAAGATAATTGGGATCACAATCAATGAAATAAAAATATTGGAATAAGACATGGAATTGTTCAAGATAGATAAATACATAATATTATTTCCAAATAAGTAAATTCAAAACTTATATGTGTTTCTTAGAGGATTGTTTTACCTCCCCAAACCAACATAGTAGTCATGGTTAACTCCAACAACCCTCTTAGCAGGCAGGGTTCTTTACTGAACTAAGTTCATTCCCAATTCCATCCAAGCCTATATCATGAGATGTAAATAAGTACCTAATGTAATGGTAGGATATATAGGTCCTTCTTATCTCATAATGATATCATACATATGTGTGACTCGATATCCTAAATAATAAAAGCATTACCCATGAAATTAAAAGGGTATAAAAAACATGTTATCATATCATAACCTTTGGAAAAGTGATTAATTTAAATATGATTTCATCAAAATCCTAACTCATGAAAAGGAGAGGGTTTCATTAAAATTTTATCATCATATAACCCATATATGTGTATGAGTTTCATAAAAAGACATGGAATTATAAAAAGAAACCCTTAAAATAAGGAAAAATAGTTTCACCATTCATTCATATACCTAGTAATGAATAAACAATATCAATAGATGAATTCTTATATAGATTATTATATCGAATAATCAATAGGAAAATTATTTTAGGATAAAAATAAATAATTAAAAATCACATTTAAAAAACATGAAACCTTTCCCAAATCCATTTCATTGAAAACCACTCTGGAAAACATATAAATGAATATTTTGGAAATATTGAAAACATTTCTTGATGAGAATACCATTTACACATTGAAAAATTTAATAATAAATCAAAAAAAATTTGAAAAAAATTTTCTATGAAAATAACACTGAAATCATATAAGGGTTTATTTAAAACCATTTAGAAAACATTGTAAACGAAATAAATTTTTTAAAAACATTTTACATAAATATATTAAATAAATGGTTTTAAAATCTTTTAATATTTTTTAAACATAAAACAATTTTGAAAAAAATATACATGAAGAATTATAAATAATTTTTTGAAATTAATTTAAAAATATTTAGACATAAATATTTTTTCTTTGAAAGAATGTAATTTATGATTTGAAATTAATTTAAAACAATTTTAAATATAAAAAAATTTAAAACAGTTTTCCTCTAAAATATATAAATTAATTTTATAAAATTAATTAAAAAACATTTCTAATAAAAAACCTTTTTAAAAACTTTTTGATTAAAATGATCATTACGAATATTAACTCCTATAATTTTATGAAAAAAGTTACGAATTATTTTTTAAACATGAAAAGGTGTATTCAACGAAATAACAGTCATGATGGTAGTTAAATCCAAACATTTTAAAAATTACTTTTATGTTTTATGTATTTTAGAATAGTTCCTCAATCTGAAAATTAAAAGAAATTTCTTTTTTTAAAAGAATATAATAATAAAAGATGGTTTCATGCTTCTATTAACTATAGTAGGAGAATATTAGAATATTTTGCTGACATGATTAGAAAAAACTATTTTTAAAGAATTTATTTCTACGACAAAAGAGAGAAATAATGTTAGATTTTATTAAAATAAATCTTTTTATCCTTAGTAACAAAGCGTGTAAAGTTGTTACCATTACATGGATATTATGTGAATAAATATAATTTGTCTTATATAAATATATATATCAAAGTATTTCATCATTGGAATCAAAATCATTAATAATCTTGATAAATGACGAGATTGATGAAATAAACTCTTAACACTTTGGTGAAATTAAATCATAATAGCATTGATAAAATCATACTACCTAAGGCATAAAATGTAAAAAAATGGCTATAACATATATGTAATGGCCCGGACCTCTCCGCATCATTCCTTTGTCAAAAAGAAAGTCAAGAAGTGTTCTGGAGTGTAAAATAGACTTTTCCCACACTTTCCAAAATTTTGAAACTACACGCCGTGTAGTTTGAGTACTCGCCATGTACCCCCTTCCCAGGTATACCCCGTGTTGCAAAACGTGTCCTTGCTGTGTGGAATAATGGGTGCACACCGTGTGTCCAGATCTACACGCCGTGTAGTCCTTCCCCGCGTACGCGTTACCAGTCAACGGCCGTGTACCGTGTTGGAGCTGTGTCCATGTCGTGTGCAATAAATGAGTACACGTCGTGTGTCTAAACAACACGTCGTGTAGTCCTTCTCTACGTATGCGTTACCCTCAAACCATGTGTTGACCAGTCAACAGCCACAGGGCCGTGTTGGATGCCACGTGGAGACCTTGTGAAAGAACCGAGTACACTCTGTGTACCCTAATGTACACACCGTGTACTTTTGATTTTCACGCCTATAAATGGAGGGGTCCCCTCCTCCTTACAACTCACACCTCTCCTCTCCTCTCCTCTCCTCTCCTCTGAGCAGAGCTCTCTCAAGAGACTCGAAGGCACTTTCGTCCATAACTTCATCATCCGAGCCCCGATTTACGATCCGTCTACGGCCATGAGATCGTAACGAAGAGGTGGAGCGTCCGAGCTTGGATCTGTTGTCTTTCCTTCGGCCCTTTCATTCCGACTTCCACCCGAGGAGGTTTTTCCAAGACCCGACAGAAGTGACAAACGCAGACAGACATCTTCTAAGGTTGATTCGGGGGAGCGTTGAGATCAGATGCTGTTGAGGTAGGGACTTTACCTTGGTCTCTCTAATTTGTGCATCATGAGGGGTGGGTGTTATGTTGTTTATGTGAAATACTTTTGAACCTGTTTAATAAAGATAATAACTGGATTATATGACGGGGATGGGAAGTTTGTGATTTCTGTATCTTTACCTTTTATATCCTGTAATATTATGTTGTGAATTGAATGAGCTTCTACCTATGGAAAATCATGGTCATTGGGGGCCTTTGCTTACACAATTAAATGTTGGCCTCTCATTCTGGATTTTCATATGGATGGAAATTTGTAGAATGTGGAAATTGGTTAATCACGTAATGTTGGCTGTTTAAATAAAAATCTAGAACCCTTGTGTGACACCCCGATTGAACCAAAATGGAATAATGAACATGTGGGTGTTGTCTTGGTTACGTAGCATGTGATGGGGGTGTTTTGTGGGTTTTTTTAGTTTGGGTGAGCAGTGGGTCTGCGGTTGGCTTGGTTTTGGGATGGTGTGAATGCTATGATGGTGATAGGATGTGGGGCTGTAATAAATGGTATTAAAGAGATGATGATGTATGGTGTGGTTATGGTGGTTTGCAGTGGGGCTGCAGGGATGAGTTTAACTGTGAATGGACTATGGGTTGTGTTTAATAATTAATGTGGAAGAGTTAATGAATGATGGGGCTTGGTAATGAAACGGAAATAATAATCAATGGGTTGGTTGGTTAATAAGAAGGAACTTGTTGTGTTAATGTGTTTTTCCTTACTTCCTTTGTGGATGGCTGGGATATGCTTACGAAAAATCGTTGTGGTTTGTTGGGGATTGTTTCCCATTATTTAAGGAACTAAATAAGATAATTTCTGTTGAGATTTGAAAACCTAAATGGGGTTGGGGTTGTTTTTTGTATGCATGCTTCGTGGTAGTAGTGCCGAGGCACGTGCTCAGATTCTCTGTTTAGAAGCCATAGGTTGGGTTGAGTGGTCGCTCCATATATATATATATATATATATATATATATATATATATCTGTATCTTTTGTGTTATATCGCACCACACCCATGTTGAGCACTTAGTGCCGAACACTACCATTTCATGGCAGAGGGTGTTTTCCCATAGTTACTAACTTATTCCTTCTCCTTCTCCCCTAGGATGTGATGACTTGAGGCGACCTTACACCAAAGACTCTTCGGGTAGGTTTTGATTGGGGTGGTTAGGCCCAAGACTCTTCGGGGAGACTTATAGGTTGTGATGGCTTGAGGAAACCTTACACCTACGACTCTGCAGGTAGGTTTCGATTTCAGGCCCAGGTGTCTTCGGGCGAGAGTTCTGTTACTATTACTATTCTCAAGAATCTTCGGGATGAGGCCCAGGTGTCGTCGGGCGGGGATGTGGTTGTGGTTGTGAGGGCCAGGTGTGTGGGGGCGGGATGTGTGGTTGTGAGGCCCAGGTGTGTGCGGGCGGGATGGGTGGCTGTGAGGTCGAGGTGTGTGCGGGCGGGATGTGTGGTGGTGAGGCCCAGGTGTGTGCAGGCTGAATCCGTGGTTGTGATGCCCAGGCATGTGCGGGCGGGGAAAGTGTGGCAGTGATAGGACGTTCAGATTACTAATCGGAAATGGTGCGGGGTACCCAATACTTATTCTTATACTATTACTACCTGATGTGTTTGTGTTTTGGTGAGTGTGGCTGGTATGGTTGGTTGGATAGTTTTCCTTGTTAGGTTTCTTCTGTTATTATCACGGGAAATTAGGATGTCTCCCCACTTTTGCACGAGAGCTTTAGGTTTTCCTACTAATTATAATTGTATGCTCACCCTATATTTACTTTCTGGTTTCCATGAGGACTACCAGGGCCGTGTGGGACCCTACTAGTAGGATAGTTAGAGTTTTTGTTGTTGTTGCACCTTTGTTTTCTTTTGGTATTGTACTTTGAGCTTTCTTGTACTTGTACCTTGTTATAAAATTGTTTAAACATGCATGTGGTCTTGGTTTGGGGTTCTTTCTATACACTTGTTATTTTTCCTTTTTGGTGGTTGACATTCCCTATTTCCCGATATTTAAAAATAAAAAGGTTAATGCCTCCCATACTTGTGAAAAACTCATACCCTTTGTGCTAGTCGCCACCCCGGGGGCTACTGGAGGCGGGACTCGGGGGTCATTATCTCCCTTTCACCATTTCCAGCTCAGGAGGGGCATCTTTGGTGGGAGGGGGTCGTGACAGAATGGTATCAGAGGCTGATGGTTGGGAGATAGGATGGAGTCTGGAGTTAGGCATAGTGAGGAATTCATGGGATGGTAGGGAAACAGAGTTGGTTGACCTTGGTGCATGACATAGGCCATAGAAGATCGGCTAGGACATGGGATTTTAGGGCCCCTCTTGATCCGACGAAAGGAATCTGAGCCTACAAAATGACCAAGTGAGACTACATTGATTGCAGGGTAGAGACCCTAGGGATGGTACATGCATCATCATGATTGTTTTTTACTTGATTTTGGTGTTCTGGGAAAGAATTTAAATAAAATGATAATTAAAACATTGACAAATTCCTTACTACTTGGGCTTAGGTTATCCTTTTTTACCATACAGCTATGGCACCTGGACGTCATCCCTTGGTTGCTCAGAAGGCCGAGGCCCAGCAGATCTAGGCGGTCGATCAGTTGAGGATTGACCGAGAGGAGGAAGATATCCAGTGGCCAAAGACTCTCCGTTCATTCCAGTGGAAGACCCTCAAGAAGTACGAGGCCAGTAATTCGGATACGGAGACGGAGGGGTGGCTTGAGGAGCTTGGGATTTCTTTTACCTTGATCTGTGCTCTGAAGGAGTACTGGTTTCCCCTAGTAGTCAGTAAGCTAAGAGGTGTGACACAACAGTGGTGGACGCTCTACCTTAGAGAAAGGATAGAGGCAGAGGTTCTTTGGGATGACTTTGAGAAGGAATTCCAAGAAGAATTCATTTCTTCTATGATCAAGGTGGAGAAGCGGCAGGAGTTACTCTCCCTTCAGTAGGGGAGTATGTCGGTATGAGAGCTGGGGATCAAGTTCAAGGATCTCCTGCGCTTTGCTCCGGATCTCTTTCCGGATGAGGAGTCTCGGGCAAGATGTTTGGAGGAGGCGCTTCGTCCTTCGCTATAGTATGTTGTCTTCCCCTTCACCCTTCTGACGTACATGGTGGTGCAGAAGAATGCAGAGGTCGTAGAGAGGGTGCACTCACTGGGAGGTGCACTTCGAGAGGTGTTTCAGCCAGGTTCGTCGAATGGGAAGGCATTCAGCAGTAGGTCTCCTACGACAGGACCTTCTAGGGTCAGGCCAGTGGGGAGCAGGCCCCAGCAGTTCCAGTTTAGATCTTCAGGTCGTCGTCCCTTTTCCACGAGCCCAGGACCGAGGTGTTTTTCTTGTGGAGGTTTCGGGCACATTCAGAGTCGGTGCCCAACCCGAGCTACGTACGGTAGAGTTGGGCAGGTTCATCACCCACCGTAGCAGCACCAGTTTCCTACGAGGCCCTTCCAGCAGCAGCAGGACCATGGTTGTAACAGCCCAAGATTTTATAAAAAAATATTCTTTGTAATTTTATTAAAGTCTTGTGTTGTACGCTACACCAAAAGGAGCTTGCACAACACGCATCCTTGACTTTCCTTTCATTACACGCAATCACGTCCTTCCTTGATAGCGTGTGTAGTACGCAATACTGAGTTTTACTAAACAACGATATGCTACTAAAATATTATTAAAACTAACCGTTATGAATAGTAATAACCACTTTTTGAAATTTTGTAAATTCTATTTTTCAAAATGGACTTCATTTTTGGATTCGGAATATCGAAATTAGCTTAGGGTGAAATTTTGGTACTTTTCGGATAACTTTCATATTCTGATGAATAGTGAAAATTACTAAATTTTAATTAAAAACAACTTTTTCAATCGAAATAATTAATAGTGATAAATTATTAATTTTAGTGGTTTTAAAGTATATTTAGAATATATTTTTACAATTTAATACAATAATGGTCATTGGATGTAATTTCACATTTAAACCACTTATAAACAAGTTTCAATCTTTTGATATTTATTATCTCTTAAAAACACGCTATTTGTTTTAACAGCGGGATTTAATTATAAAATTAATTAATGCAACTTCTATGTTATTAATTTGGTAAAATAGACTTCATTTTTGAATTCGGAATATGAAATATAGCTTAGGATGAAATTTTGGCATTGTTCTGAAAAACATCAATTTTTGATGAATAGTGAAACTACTAAGTGGAAGTTAAAAAAACTGAATTTTTCATAAAACTTAATTTTACCGCTTCTGTGAATGGAATTTTGAAAATCCGAGAGACACGGTTAATATAAAGGACTAAAATGTGGTTCAATGAGATTAAAATAATTTTTGGTGAATAGTAACTTTTTACTTTTTTTTACCGCGGTTAATAGTAAATAGGGTAACTAAGGGTAAATATGATATTACTATTACCCTAACACATGTCTTAATTCTATTGGATAAGTGTAATTCGACCAAAAACAACCTTATGAATATAATATGACCATTTAGGCCCACTTGGATTAGATTAGGACATTTATTATTATTTAATTCAAAGAAGAGTTAAAAGAGTTAAAATCGGTGTTTATTTACTAAAACATTTTTAATATAGGGTTATACATAAGATAAATTCGATTGTAAATATTAATTAGAAAGCTAAAACGATTTCCTACATAATGGTATTTTATTTGTAATTTTTAGACATCAAATAAGTTAATTTATTTATGACACAATGATGATGCAATAATTATCTTATTAATGAAATATTGACATAATTGATGTTATAAACACAAAAATAAATGTAATTTGAGACTTTTTATGAATTCCACTAATTTTCTAGGTTACTATGATATATTATTGTTGATTTAATTAACTTTCTTCGAACATATAATTCTGTTATGACTTTCACAAAAATCATATATCAAATAGTGTCAAAATTGACACAAAATAGTTTTTAAATCAAATATTATATTATTAATTGTTATTTTATTCATAAAAATCTAAGGTTCGGCCAAATGACTTAGATACGGATATATTTTTTTAATAATATACAATTTGGGGTTCGTTTGGCATGGTATAGTAAGTGTATTTACCATATAGTGAAAGAAAACAAAAAGACACGGTAATAGTTAAATTATTTAACTTAGAGTTAAATCTAATTGATAAGGTTAAAATAATACCCTAAACTTGTCTAAATCCTATTGGATGATATGATTTCGACCCATCCTAACTTTAGCTTCGAAATAAGACCCTTTGGAACCATTATAAACCGATTTTGACTTTAATATAAAATAATATTTTGAGATATTCCTAAGGTGCCCCTCTCCTCCCTTATAAAAGGACACCTCCTCCCCCTCCTCCTCACACCAATTTGAGCACTCAAGCTCGGCCAACCCCTGCCAAAATCTCTTCTCCACTTCCCTAAAAACATCCTAGAGGTTCTGGTATTCCTCAAAGACCAATTTTAGTGCCCTAAGAGGAGGTCTCAAAGAGGCACTTCAAAGAAGAGGTAATTACCGTTACCAATTCTTTCATCTTTATTTATTCTTCCACTTCTTCTTCTTAGGTTGTTTCATTATGAAGTAATAAAATCAGTATCACTCATATACTGATATGTTATTATAAGTATGAAACAACCCTATTTCACCATCTATCCATCCTACGGAAAAAGAAATCACCGCGCGTGCGTACGTATGGAATACCGTCTCCACGCCGTGGTGTAATCTATTTTCCACCACCACCTTACATGGATGGGTATAATGGTGTAAAGAATAACTATAAATAGTTATTACAACATCATATTGATTCTGATATATTTTATAATCCACTCTAATTCAATTCAATATTTATAGAAATGATATCATCGCTCGTGCGTACGTACGGACTACCGTCTCCACGACGCGATGAGATTCATTCTCCATGTTAACCATTTAAGAATGATTATAATGTATATATAAGAAATAATAATGAAATATATGACATTATAAAGCTACTGTATTTATGTATATATATACATATGTATGTCATCTACTTACTTCCATTTCAAGACAATAAGGAAAGGAAAACAGCGTTCATGCGTACGTACGGACTACCGTCTCCATGAACGGTGTTTTTCATTTTATTTATCTACCTATTATATATATATATATACTGAATATATATGATATATAAATCATATTTTATATTCTGGAAGTGAGTAAATCATGATATAAGTAATAATGATGTCAAGAACAACAAGTCAAAACATCTACGATAAATGAAACGATTTTACCCAGAACGCTTCTTTAACATGGAATTTACAAAAGAACGGGTAATATAATGTCATAAGTGAACCATATATGATATAATAACAATGAATATGATTCTGTAATAAGTCAATAACATGATTTAAATCATTATACAGGAGGTTCAGACACTTACAAAACAAGTCGGACCTAAGGTAAGGGAAATATCACAATCTCATTTTTATCCGAGATTGTTTATATTTTGGTATTTACTGGGGTGTATTTTATCATCCACATCCATGTTTCGTCAATATGTAATGTTATTTACATCCACCTAAAATTGTTTAAATACAATTTTACCCTTCGGTGAGTTTTTAGTAAAAGATATGAAAGGAATCTTTTTTCGTTTTTCATACGAGGTACTTTTTGACTTTTCCGACAAAAGTACGAGAAGAATGTTTTTTAACTTATATGGCCTGAATGGATTTTTAAAACATTATTTCAAAGAAGCTTCCTTTACAAGTTTTCAAGTTTATTTTTAATCAAATTATTTTATTTTAAAATTTTATGACATGTTAAGAAAAGAAAAGGTTTTGAAGTAAAAAGGATATTTTCCTCAAGAATGTAATTCCAGTGTTTTATCAAAATTATTTTCCATCTAAGATAATAAAGGGTTCTGATTTTATCCCTATTATTACATTGATTTGATTATGTTGTGATGGAATTATTTTTATGAATCCCTTTATCATATATGAATTGTTTTATGATGTCATGATGTTTATGATTCCCATTTTTATCACATGGGTTACGCAATGATGTATGGTATATGATTTTGTGGCACACCTAAGAATGGTATCATTATGAGATGGGTGGGACCTATATCTCCCTCCAATGCATTGGGTAAAGATTTTATATCTCATGAGATAGACAGGGCTGGAATGGTAGGTTATAACGGTTCAGTGAAACAGGATTGAAACGAGGGTTACTCGATTCAGAAAGGGACTTTGTCCACTAAGATAGTCTTGGAAATGAGTCTTGACTAACAAGAAATTATTCTCTATGATTATGTGTGAATGCCACAAAGTTTCATGTTTTATGTTATGATTATTGTGATTACATTTCACTACCATGATTTATCCCATGTTATGAAATTATGCTCTCTTTTGCAGGTTAAGATTTCCAAAATGTTATGTTCTTTTGAATATGATGTGATTGATATTTCTGTTGTTTACCCTTACTGAGCATTTGAGCTCACCCTTTTATGTTTTCTTTTCCCCAGGATATAAAGAAAGGTTTTAGGTAAAAAAAAGGGATGATCTTTATGGGAGATATTGAAGATCTTTCACCAGGATTAGAGGATTACGTTCCGAGTTTCCAAAGACACTAAACTATTACGATCCTTGTGTGTGTGTTTTTGTTATGTACTAAGTATTCCGCAAAAGTAATGTAATGTCCATGTACGATAAGCTTCGGGTCTCTACATTTGGTATCAGAGGAAAGGTTTAGTCAACCTTTGGAATCTAGGATGCGAGAACTTTAGTGAGATCCCTAGAGATATTTCTAAGTTATGTCTAGGGATGTCCCTAAGGTTAAGTATACGTATAGGTTATAGTACTAGAATTACGCTATCGATCATAGAATTAAACCTAAGATGTTAGATATTGAAGGTACTTCCCCTTTATTATGTTGTTTTCCCTAGCATGATTTTTGCCTCTCACCCTATTCTTTTTGGGTTTTAGACGATGGCTGGAACCCGAAGGAACCGGGTTGATCAATGCAATGGACAATGCAATGATTGCCCTCCTGAACAAACAAATGTTATGGGAGATGGAGTGCAAAATCTTATTGCTATACTTACACAAGCTATGAATCATTCTGGACTTCCAAATGAGCAGAGAAGGGAACAATATTCTATTGAGTCCTTCATGAGGCAACGTCCACCTTCTTTCAGTGGGTCTTCTGATCCACTTGTTGATGAACAATGGATCAGTACTACTGAAATGATATTTTCAGTTCTTCAATGTTCTGAACATGATAAAGTCATCTTAACAGTATATCGTTTGGAAGGTGAAGCTGATAAATGGTGGAATCTTATCAAGAATACGAGGCCAAGAGATGAAATTGAGTCCATGGAATGGGACGAGTTCAAGAACTTGTTTTTCAGTAAGTACTTCCCTCGTATTCTTCGAACAAAGATGAAGAAAGAGTTTCTTGAACTGAAGCAAAGGGACGATGAATCTGTTGGTACCTATGAAGAAAATTTTACAAGACTTGCAAGGTATGCTTCTGGAATTATCATCCAACCTGAAAGTAAAGTTGATCGATTTTTCAGTGGCTTAAAAACAAGTCTTCGAAGGGCATTAGCTATAAGAGACTTCAGTAGCTATGAAGAAATTGTGCATTGTGCTATCAAGGTAGAAATGGTAGTTGGTGTTACATATCCATCCCATGGTTTTGACAAGAAACGAAAGATGGAGTTCAAGAAGAAATCTCAGAATAATGGTGAAAAGAATATGAATGTTTCCTTATGCACAAAGTGTGGAAATAAGCATGGTGGAGATTGTCTTAAAGGGACTAGAAAATGTTTTAAGTGTGGAAAATAAGGTCATCGAGCAGCTGAGTGTCGAAGTAATGGAAAAAGGGTTTCTAATGATGTGAATAAAGAAAACTCTGCAGAGAACACACCACCAACACTCCAATGCTTCAAGTGCAAGGAAATGGGGCATTATGCTAATAATTGCCCTAATCCAAGGGTTAGTGATGATCAACATGAGCAACCACTGAAGGGAAAGGACAAAGGGAAATCACATGCGATCACTATTGGCAATATAGAATATGACAACGATGTGGTGGAATGATTAAGTGTTTATGTAATGGGATTCCAAAATAATGTTGTATCATTGAGTATTGCAATATTTATTAATGTGGTATTCAAAGTGAATGAGATATTTTTTGGAAATAAGATGATATGCGCATAATGAAGACGAGAAAATGAAATGTTTAATAGTATTCATGAGCTCATGATTGATATAAGGACTAAGTGATATCATGGTTTGAGTATATAGAATTTTGAGGATTTTGGTATGTGGAAAGTGTTAACTTTTAACTGCACTCATGTTTTCACTAAGTTATTCAAGAGATTACACGATTAAGGACTTTGAATGTTTGGAATGTGGCCAACAAGACATATCTTATGATATGTGGGGATCAACGACAGTATTAAATCCCTGGTAATCGTTGTCACTATATTATAAGAGTGGACTGCAGTATTATGTATAAGCCTAAAGATTAGACTGGATTATGTTGGACATAAGTTAGTATTGTTTAAGGATAGAAGATTTTCGATATTATTAATGGGATGTTATAGTAACGTAGTTTTAGAAAAAGGACAACCTGCAGGACGGGCGACAGCCCATCGCTTCGGACAAGGCTATGGGAATCGAACCCACAACCGAAGTGCGACTGGCCTTTATCGCCTACCACTGGCCTACAGGAAGTCCCTGTTTAGTAGAAACTAGTTTTATTATATTAAGCAGTATGATATATGAAGTATAAGTCCATTTTAGGAACCATATATGATTAATCTCACTATAGATCGACTTATGCATATAATTTTTGCTAACCTTTTGTTTGAGACAGATGGAATGACCCATCATTCTATCACATGATCTGCTAATAACAAATTCAACTTCATTTATTTAAGAGATGAAGTGGAAATTGTTCAAGGCACGAACAACAGTGAGATTGTACCAAAATAAAGTAAGTATTTATTCTAATTCAAATTTTCAACTTTAGGGAAATGATCTTGAAAACCAAAAATGTTGTCCTAGTGATCTTATACCTGATGAATCAGAAGCTACCTTATATCATCACAAATCTATGGATTTGTGATTACTGGCTTTTCCATATCCATGTTCTCTACCACTCTCCATCAGAACATGATGGTTAGATTTCTCTTCCATATCCATATTTTCACCTATGTGGAAACCCAATGATTAGTTTATTTGGGTAACCGTTATGTTTCATACTTTTGTTTTTAAATATTGGTTTTGATATTCCTTTTTACGATGTGGGTTTCTATTAAAGAAACTTTCGAATAGTAAACCATTTATAACCCCGACGAATTTCGAGGGCGAAATTCATTTTAAGGGGGGTAGAATGTAACAGCCTAAGATTTTATAAAAAAATATTCTTTTTAATTTTATTAAAGTCTTGTGTTGTACGCTACACCAAAAGGAGCTTGCACAACACACATCCTTGACTTTACTTTCATTACACGCAATCACGACCTTCCTTGATAGCGTGTGTAGTACGCAATACTGAGTTTTACTAAACAACGATATGCTATTAAAATATTATTAAAACTAACCGTTATGAATAGTAATAAACACTTTTTAAAATTTTGTAAATTCTATTTTTCAAAATGGACTTCATTTTTGGATTCGTAATATCGAAATTAGCTTAGGGTGAAATTTTGGTACTTTTCGGATAACTTTCATATTCTGATGAATAGTGAAAATTACTAAATTTTAATTAAAAACAACTTTTTCAATCGAAATAATTAATAGTGATAAATTATTAATTTTAGTGGTTTTAAAGTATATTTAGAATATATTTTTACAATTTAATACAATAATGGTCATTGGATGTAATTTCACATTTAAACCACTTATAAACAAGTTTCAATCTTTTGATATTTATTATCTCTTAAAAACACGCTATTTGTTTTAACAGCGGGATTTAATTATAAAATTAATTAATGCAACTTCTATGTTATTAATTTGGTAAAATAGACTTCATTTTTGAATTCGGAATATGAAATATAGCTTAGGATGAAATTTTGGCATTGTTCTGAAAAACATCAATTTTTGATGAATAGTGAAACTACTAAGTGGAAGTTAAAAAAACTGAATTTTTCATAAAACTTAATTTTACCGCTTCTGTGAATGGAATTTTGAAAATCCGAGAGACACGGTTAATATCAAGGACTAAAATGTGGTTCAATGAGATTAAAATATTTTTTGGTGAATAGTAACTTTTTACTTTTTTTTACCGCGGTTAATAGTAAATAGGGTAACTAAGGGTAAATATGATATTACTATTACCCTAACACATGTCTTAATTATATTGGATAAGTGTAATTCGACCAAAAAAAACCTTATGAATATAATATGACCATTTAGGCCCACTTGGATTAGATTAGGACATTTATTATTATTTAATTCAAAGAAGAGTTAAAAGAGTTAAAATCGGTGTTTATTTACTAAAACATTTTTAATATAGGGTTATACATAAGATACATTCGATTGTAAATATTCATTAGAAAGCTAAAACGATTTCCTACATAATGGTATTTTATTTGTAATTTTTAGACATCAAATAAGTTAATTTATTTATGACACAATGATGATGCAGTAATTATCTTATTAATGAAATATTGACATAATTGATGTTATAAACACCAAAATAAATGTAATTTGAGACTTTTTATGAATTCCACTAATTTTCTAAGTTACTATGATATATTAGTGTTGATTTAATTAACTTTCTTCGAACATATAATTCTGTTATGACTTTCACAAAAATCATATATCAAATAGTGTCAAAATTGACACAAAATAGTTTTTAAATCAACTATTATATTATTAATTGTTATTTTATTCATAAAAATCTAAGGTTCGGCCAAATGACATAGATAAGGATATATTTATTAATAATATACAATTTGGGGTTCGTTTGGCATGTTATAGTAAGTGTATTAACCATATAGTGAAAGAAAACAAAAAGACACGGTAAAAGTTAAATTATTTAACTTAGAGTTAAATCTAATTGATAAGGTTAAACTAATACCCTAAACTTGTCTAAATCCTATTGGATGATAGGATTTCGACCCATCCCCACTTTAGCTTCCAAATAAGACCCTTTGGAACCATTATAAACCGATTTTGACTTTAATATAAAATAATATTTTGAGATATTCCTAAGGTGCCCCTCTCCTCCCTTATAAAAGGACACCTCCTCCCCCTCCTCCTCACACCAATTTGAGCACTCAAGCTCGGCCAACCCCTGCCAAAATCTCTTCTCCAATTCCCTAAAAACATCCTAGTGGTTCTGGTATTCCTCAAAGACCAATTTTAGTGCCCTAAGAGGAGGTCTCAAAGAGGCACTTCAAAGAAGAGGTAATTATCGTTACCAATTCTTTCATCTTTATTTCTTCTTCCACTTCTTCTTCTTAGGTTGTTTCATTATGAAGTAATAACATCAGTATCACTCATATACTGATATGTTATTATAAGTATGAAACAACCCTATTTCACCATCTATCCATCCTACGGAAAAAGAAATCACCGCGCGTGCGTACGTACGGAATACCGTCTCCACGCCGTGGTGTAATCTATTTTCCACCACCACCTTACATGGATGGGTATAATGGTGTAAAGAATAAATATACATAGTTATTACAACATCATATTGATTCTGATATATTGTATAATCCACTCCACTCCAATTCAATATTTATAGAAATGATATCATCGCTCGTGCGTACGTACGGACTACCGTCTCCACGACGCGATGAGATTCATTCTCCATGTTAACCATTTAAGAATGATTATAATGTATATATAAGAAATAATAATGAAATATATGACATTATTAAGATACTGGATTTATGTATATATATACATATGTATGTCATCTACTTACATCCATTTCAAGACAATAAGGAAAGGAAAACAGCGTTCATGCGTACGTACGGACTACCGTCTCCATGAACGGTGTTTTTCATTTTATTTATCTACCTATTATATATATATATATATACTGAATATATATGATATATAAATCATCTTTTATATTCTGGAAGTGAGTAAATCATGATATAAGTAATAATTATGTCAAGAACAACAAGTCAAAACATCTACGATAAATGAAACGATTTTACCCAAAACGCTTCTTTAACATGGAATTTACAAAAGAACGGGTAATATAATGTCATAAGTGAACCATATATGATATCATAACAATGAATATGATTATGTAATAAGTCAATAAAATTATTTAAATCATTATACGGGAAGTTCAGACACTTACAAAGCAAGTCGGACCTAAGGTAAGGGAAATATCACAATCTCATTTTTATCCGAGATTGTTTATACTTTGGTATTTACTGGGGTGTATTTTATCATACACATCCATGTTTCCTCAATATGTAATGTTATCTACATCCACCTAAAATTGTTTAAATACAATTTTACCCTTCGGTGAGTTTTTAGTAAAAGATATGAAAGGAATCTTTTTTCATTTTTCATACGAGGTACTTTTTGACTTTTCCGACAAAAGTACGAGAAGAATGTTTTTTTAACTTATATGGCCTGAATGGATTTTTAAAACATTATTTCAAAGAAGCTTCCTTTACAAGTTTTCAAGTTTATTTTTAATCAAATTATTTCAGTTTAAAATTTTATGACATGTTAAGAAAAGAAAAAGGTTTGAAGTAAAAAGGATATTTTCCTCAAGAATGTAGTTCCAGTGTTTTATCAAAATTATTTTCCATCTAAGATAATAAAGGGTTCTGTTTTTATCCCTATTATTACATTGATTTGATTATGTTGTGATGGAATTATTTTTATGAATCCCTTTATCATATATGAATTGTTTTATGATGTCATGATGTTTATGATTCCCATTTTTATCACATGCGTTATGCAATGATGTATGGTATATGATTTTGTGGCACACCTAAGAATGGTATCATTATGAGATGGGTGGGACCTATATCTCCCTCCAATGCATTGGGTAAAGATTTTATATCTCATGAGATAGACAGGGCTGGAATGGTAGGTTATAACGGTTCAGTGAAACAGGACTGAAACGAGGGTTACTCGATTCAGAAAGGGACTTTGTCCACTAAGATAGTCTTGGCAATGAGTCTTGACTAACAAGAAACGATTCTCTATGATTTTGTGTGAATTCCACAAAGTTTCATGTTTTAAGTTATGATTATTGTGATTACATTTCACTACCATGATTTATCCCATGTTATGAAATTATGCTCTCTTTTGCAGGTTAAGATTTCCAAAATGTTATGTTCATTTGAATATGATGTGATTGATATTTCTGTTGTTTACCCTTACTGAGTATTTGAGCTCACCCTTCTATGTTTTCTTTTCCCCAGGATATAAAGAAAGGTTTTAGGTAAAAAAAAGGGATGATATTTATGGGAGATATTGAAGATCTTTCACCAGGATTAGAGGATTACGTTCCGAGTTTCCAAAGACACTAAACTATTACGATCCTTGTGTGTGTGTTTTTGTTATGTACTAAGTATTCCGCAAAAGTAATGTAATGTCCATGTACGATAAGCTTCGGGTCTCTACAATGCTCCTCCGAGGGAAGACTTTACGGGAGGAGGCCAACCTCAGGGTACTCCTCAGGTACCTCGACCAGGGCGTGGTCGGGGAAGTGGATGAAATCAGAGAGGCAGAGGAGCTGGGCATGGAAAGTTGCACGCAGCAGAGTTGGTAGCTCCAGCAGGACCAGAGGTGGTGTGAGGTACAATTTGTTTGTTCAGAACTCTTGTTTCTGCTTTGTTTGATTCGGGAGCTTCGCACTCCTTTGTTACATCGGGTCTAGCCCATGCTTTGGGACTAGATGTGGAGAGAATTTCTGTACCACTGGTGATGATAACACCAGTTGGAGGCCAGACCAGCATATCTTTTGTTTGCCGGGGATGTGGGCTGATGTTGGGACCACATCGATCTAGTGGGGACCTTCTTCTGTTACAGATTCAGCCATACAATTTCATCCTAGGCATCGACTGGTTGTTTTCTATTACTTCCGTTATCGACTGCTTCCGGAGAAGAGTCGTGTTCTTTGATGTGGATGGGAAATGCGTATCTTTTGTTGGTGAGAGGAGCTATCAGGATGGAAGCCAGCATGTGGAGCCTCTCATATCCTTGTTGGGTGGGTTATCAGTGGTTCTAGCTGATACAGATATGAGGGATGTCTCAGAAGTTGTTGTGGACTTCCACGATGTTTTTCCTGAGGAGGTTGTGACTCTACCCCCCCCCCCCCCCGACGTGACGTTGAGTTCGGGAAAGACTTCCAGCCTGGTGCGCGTTCGATTTCTATGGCCCCATATCGGATGGCACCGTCGGAGTTGCAGGAGTTGCGGATTCAGAATGACAATCCGATGGAGAAGGGTTTTGTTCAACCTAGCGTGTAGCCATGGAGTGCTCCAATTTTGTTCGTGAAGAAGCCAGATGGTGGTCTCAGGCTATGCATAGACTACCGAAGGATGAACCAGGTAACGGTCAAGAACCGTTACCCCCTTCCAAGGATAGATGATCTATTCGACCATATGAGGGGAGCAGGTTGGTTTTCTAAGATTGATCTATGATCTAGATATCATCAGCTGAGGGTGAAGGGCAGTGACATCTCAAATACTGCTTTCAGGTGCAGGTATGGGCACTTCGAGTTTGTAGTGATGAAGTTTGGAGTTACGAATGCACCAGCTATGTTCATGGGACTTATGAACTTTGTCTTCCAAGAGTTTCTGTATCGGTTCTTCGTTGTGTTTATCAATGACATTCTGATCTACTCAACATCATAGGAGGAGCACGTTGAGCATGTCAAGGCATTATTGGAGGTCCTTCGACACCACCAGCATTATGGGAAATTGTCGAATTGTAACTTCTTGACACAAGAAGTACACTTCCTTGGGAACTTGGTGTCTCAGAATGGAGTGCCAGTGGACCTATTGAAGGTGGAATCATTTGTTTCTTGGGCAGCACCCAAGAGCGTGGCAGAAGTTTGTAGTTTCCTGGGGTTAGCAGGTTACTATCGGAGGTTTGTTTCATACTTCTCTCGAGTTGCTGCTCCACTGACAGCTTTGACTTGGAAGAACCATGTCTTCTTATAGAGCGAGCAGTGCCAGAAATATTTTTACTACTCAAAGGAGAAGTTGATCAGTGCTCATGTACTCAGTTTTCCAGAGGAAGGGTTGTTTTATGAGGTGTTGTGTGATGCTTCTGGCCTTTGTCTGGGGTGCGTGCTGATGTAGAAGAAGGGTGTGATCTGTTATGGGTCTAGGCAGTTGTGCCCTCACGAGCATAACTATGCCACCCATGACCTGGAGCTTGCATTATTAGTGTTCTCATTGAAGTTGTGGAGACATTACCTCTTTGGGGAGTGCTTTGTGGTCTTCTCAGATCACAAGAGCCTGCGTTATATCTTCTCCCAGCATGACCTGAACTTACAACAGCGGATATGGGTCGAGTTTCTCCAAGACTATGACTTTGATATCTCTTACACTGACGGTAAGGGAAACATTGTAGCTGATGCCCTGAGTAGGAAGTCGCATGAGGAAGTGGTGCGGGAATCTGCTGATGCTTGGAAGGCGATGGGAGAGTTGGTTGCGCTGCACTTAGATTTAAGGGAAGAAGGTGTTAGGGGATGTTTGTTCCAGATGATGGTGCAATCCTCCTTGTCGCAGCAGGTGGAAGAGTCTCAGTGGGGGGACTCTGAGGCAGAGGTGATGCAGGATCGTGTCGATCAGGGGAATACTCTAGAGGGATGGTCAGAGGACAGCCGACATCAGATGCTTTTCCATGGAAGGATGTTTTTCCTAGAGGGTATGCATGAGGGAGTTCTCTGTGAGTTCCATAGCTCAGCCTTGGCGGTACATCCAGGAGTTTCAAAAATGTACCGAGGCCTAAGGGATCAGTTTTGGTGGCCCGAGGTGAAACATGCAGTGGTGGAGTTTGTGGCTAAGTGCCTAGTGTGTCAGCAAGTGAAGGTTGAGCACCATGTTCCCGGTGGTTTTTTTCATCCGTTAGATTTCCCCAAGTGGAAGTGGGATGAAATCTCAATGGAATTCGTCACAGGACTACCCAGATCTCAGGGTGGTTATGATGCTATCTGGGTAGTGGTGCATCGTCTGACGAAATCAGCTCACTTCTTAGCAATCAAGGAGTTGGGCCCGGTGAGTACCTTATTACAGAGGTACATAGATGAGGTGGTGCGTTTGCATGGAGTTCCGAGGACTATCCTCTCATACTGGGATACTCAGATTACCTCACGAGTCTGGAGGGGGTTACAACATGCTTTCGTCACCCAGCTATGCCTTAGCACTGCTTTCCATCCCCAGACCGACGGGCAGACAGAGCGGACTATCCAGATGCTGGAGGACATGCTACGAGCATGCATTCTATATTTCGGAGGATCATGGGTATGAAACTTGCCATTAGTAGAGTTTTCCTACAACAACAGCTTCCACTCTACTATTGGCATGGCACCATTTGAGGATTTGTATGGAAGGCCATGTCGTTCACCCATTTGCTGGGCAGAAGTTGCTGAGACGGGTGCTGTTGGACCAGAGGTAGTGCAGAGCACCACAGAGAAAGTCCAACTTATACATGAGAGGATGAAGGCGGATCAAGACCGACAGAATTCTTATGCTGATCATCGGAGGAGGCCCTAAGAGTTATATCTGGGAAATCATGTTTTCTTGATGGTTTCCACTCAATGGGGGCAGCAGAGGTTTGGGAAAGGGAGCAAGCTCTCACCAAGGTTCATCGGACCTTTTAAGGTGTTGAGGCAAGTCGGCGAGGTCGAATATCATCTGGCCCTACCAACTTAGATGGAGAAAGTCCATGATGTCTTCCACGTCTCCCAGCTTCATCGGTACTTACATGATGACTCTCATGTTATCAACTGGGGAGAGTTAGACATGGGAGATGACGCGACCTTCAAGGAACGACTCGTCAGAATCAAGGATCGTAAAGAGAAGGTTCTCAGTGGATGAACCATTCCCTTGGTTCGTGTGTTGTGGAGGCATGGCGGTCTCGAGGAGAGCACTTGGGAGCGGGAGACCCAGATGCACGCTCAGTGCCCGGAGTTTTTTTGACTTGTGTTTTTCCCTTGTTATTCTGAGCTTTGTGTTGATATTGTACTATGTACCCTTGTTATGGAATGCTTGGCTTGTCAGTTGTGAGACCTTTTGTTTCTTTGTTCCCTGTTAATGTGTAACATGTCCAGATATATGGTAAAGGGAAAAACCTGACCCTTAATCGAGAAGCATTAATGTGGATGCGATTGAACCCGTGCGGGTGAGTCAGTGCCCCCTAATGTGGATAATATCTCAACATAGGTGAAGGAGTTTCCCAAACTCACGTGTTCAGGAAGTGTGTTGGTTGTGTGGTGTTGGGGTTAGTGCGAGTTGGAAAAAAAATCCTAATGTATGAAAGTGGGAAGACCCAATTCTTAATCGAGACGCATTAATGAGGATGCGATTAAACCTGTGCTGGAGAGTCATTGCCGCCTAAAGAGGATAATATCTCGACATAGCTGAAGAAATTCTTAACACATATGATTAGAGTTGTTGGTTGGGTTCCTGTTATAACAAGAACCCTAAGAGGTATCATGTTGGGTTCCTCTGGGTTGGTTTTTGAATTCTCGTGGATGAGAA
Source organism: Viscum album (assembly GCA_963277665.1). Classification (NCBI taxonomy): domain Eukaryota; kingdom Viridiplantae; phylum Streptophyta; class Magnoliopsida; order Santalales; family Viscaceae; genus Viscum; species Viscum album. Next base: position 1,385,535,562 of record OY728160.1, read on the forward strand.
TGTTTTAAGAGGTATCTGATGTAATGGCCCGGAAGTGTTCTGGAGGCTAAAATGGACTTTTCCCACACTTCCCAGAATTTTGAAACTACACGCCTTGTAGTTTGAGTACACGCTGTTTACCCCCTTCCTGGGTATACCCTGTTTTTTATACCGTGTCCTTGCTGTGTGGAATAATGGGTGCACGCCGTGTGTCCAGTTCTACACTCCGTGTAGTCCTTCCCCGCATACGCATTACCAGTCAACGGCTGTGTACCGTGTTGGAGCCGTGTCCTTGCCCTATGCAATAAATGAGTACACGTCGTGTTTCTAAACTACACTCCATGTAGTCCTTCTACGCATATGCGTTACCCTCAAACTGTGTGTTGACCAGTCAATAGCCGCGGGGCCGTGTTTGAAGCCACGTGGAGACTGTGTGAAAGAACCGAGTACACGCCGTATACCATAAAGTACAGGCCGTGTACATTTTCTTTTCACGCCTATAAAAGGAGGGGTCCCCTCTTCCTTTCAACTCACCCCTCTCCTCTCCTCTCCTCTCCTTTGACCAGAACTGTCTCAAGAGACTCGAAGGCTCTTTCTTCCATAACTTCTTCATCTGAGCCCCGATTTACGATCCGTCAGCGGCCACGAGATCGTAACGATGAGGTGGAGCTTCCAATCTTGGATCTGTTGTCTTTCCTTCGTCCCTTTCTTTCCAACATCCACCCGAGGAGGTTTTGCAGGGACCAGACAGAAGTGACGGACGCCGACAGACGTCTTCTAAGGTTGATCCGGGGGAGCGTTGTGATCGGAACCTGTTGAGGTAGGGATTTTACCTTCGTCTCTCTAATTTGTGCATCATGCGGGGTGGGTGTTCTGTTTTATACGTGAAACACTTTTGAACCAGTTTAATAACGATAATAAATGTGTTATATAACGGAGATGGGAAGTTTGTGATTGTTGTTACTTTTCCTTTTATATCCTCTAATATTATATTGTGAATTGAATGAGCTTCTTCCTATGGGGAATCACGATCATTGGGGGCCTTTTCTTACGCAATTAAATGTTTCCCTCTCATTCTGGATTTTCTTATGGATGGAACTTTGTGGAATGTGTAAATTGGTTAATCATGTAAATTTGGATGTTTAAATAAAAATATGATACCCTTGTGTGATCACCCTAGTTGAACCAAAATGGAATAATGAACATGTGGGTGTTGGCTTGGTTATGTGGCATGTGATGGGGGTGTTTTGTGGGTTTTTGTGGTTTGGGTGAGCAGCGGGGCTGTGGTTGGCTTGGTTGTGGGTTGGTGTGAATGCTATGATGGTGATAGGCAGTGGGGCTGCAATAAATGGTATTAAAGAGATGATGATGTATGGTGTGGTTATGGAGGTTGGCATCGGGGCTGCAGGGATGAGTTTAAATGTGAACGGACTATGGGTTGTGTTTAATAATTAATGTGGAAGAGTTAATGAATGATGGGTTTGGTAACGAAACGGAAATAATAATCAATGGGTTGGTTGGTTAATAAGAAGGAACTTGTTGTGTTGCTGTGTTTTTCCTAACTTCCTTTATGGATGGAAGGGATATTCTTACGAACGATCTTTGTGGTTAGTTGTGGATATTTTCCCCGTATTTAAGGAACTAACTAAGATAATTTCTGTTGATCTGTGAAAACCTAAATGGGGTTGGGGTTGTTTGTTGTATGCATGCTTCGTGGTAGCAGTGTCGAGGCACGTGCTCAATTTCTCTGTTTAGAAACCATAGGTTGGGTTGAGTGGTTGCTATATATATAAATGTATCTTTTGTGTTATAACGCACTGCACCCATGTTGAGCACTTAGTGCTGAACACTCCCATTTCATGGTAGAGTGTGTTTTCCCATAGTTACTAGCTCCTTCCTACTCCTTATCCCCTAGGTTGTGATGGATTGAGGCGACCTTACACCCAATACTCTTCGGGTAGGTTTCTATTGGGGTGGTTAGGCCCAAGACTCTTCGGGCAGACTTATAGGCTGTGAATTCATGAGGCGATCATACACCCAAGACACGTCAGGTAGGTTTCGATTTCAGGCCCAGGTGTCTTCGGGCAAGAGTTCTATTACTATTACTATTCCAAAGAATCTTCGGGATGAGGCTCAGGTGTCTTCGGGCGGGGATGTGGTTGTGGTTGTGAGGCACAGGTGTGTGGGGGCGGGATGCATGGTTGTGAGGCCCAGATGTGTGCTGGTGGGATGCGTGGCTGTGAGGCCCAGGTGTGTGCGGGCAGGATGCGTGGTGGTGAGGCTCAGGTGTGTGCGGGTGGGATACGTGGTTGTGAGGCCTAGGCGTGTGCGGGCAGGGAAAGTGTGGCAGTGACAGGATGTTCAGCTAACTAATGGGAAATGGTGCGGGGTACCCAATACTTGTTCTTATACTACTACTACCTGTTGTGTGTGTGTTTTGGTGAGTGTGGCTGGTAAGGTTGGTTGGATAGTTTTCCTTGTTAGGTTTCTTCTGTTGATCTCACGGGACATTAGGATGTCTCCCCACTTGTGCACGAGAGAATTAGGTTTCCCTACTGAGTATACTTGTATGCTCACCCTACGTTTACTTTCAAGTTTCTAGGAGGACTACCAGGGCCGTGCGGGACCCTACTAGTTGGACAGTTGGAGTTGTTGTTGTTTATGTACCTTTTTTTTCTTTTTGTATTGTACTTTGAGAATTCTTGTACTTGTATCTTGTTATAAAATTGTTTAAACATGCATGTGGGCTTGGATTGTGGTTATTTCTATACACATGTTATATTTCCTTTTTGGTGGTTGACATTTCCTATTTCCTGATCTTTAAAAATAAAAAGGGTAATGCCTCCCATACTTGTGAAAAGCTCATACCCTTGGTGCTAGTCTCCACCCCGGGGCCTACTGGAGGCGGGACTCGGGGGTCATTATCTCCCTTTCACCATTGCCAGATCAGGGGGGGAATCTTTGGTGGGAGGGGGTCGTGACAGTATATAACATTTAAATTGGAATTATATTCACCTTTTAAAATAAAATATATACAAAACATAACATTTGTCTCATAGAAGGAAATTTGAGACAAAATTACATTTCCAAAGTGGTAACATTAGAACTGTAAACCACATGAAATATTGATCATATAAGTTATATTTAAATTAAAATAAATATAAGGATATTAATCATATAAAACATTAATTGTTTCAGTATACACAAAAAAATATAGTATTGGTGAAAATGGCATAAGTCTCAATGAAATAAAAATGAGAAGTGAAAACCCTTACGCTAAGTCTTGAATTTCTTAATACATATTCCATTATCATGTATAATATTAATATGTTCATTTAAAATAATATAAATAACATAATTATTATATATCATACCATAAATTATTTGATTCTAACATTTCACTACCCGTTTATCAACTATTTCATGTTAATGTAACGTTTTAGGTAATAACTTCTTTCTTTTTTTAACAAGTTTTCACTTGTTATTCTTGATCGGAATTTGTAGAAAATGATTTATTTATTTACATAATGTAAAAAATGGTGTAAATATAATATATATTTATTTTTCAAATTATATAAAATATTTAATGAATAAATTGAATGCATTGTTCATGGAAATGGTAGGTCGTATGTATGCATGAATGTTATCTCTATTTTCTTTTAGTTTTTTTAAATAAAAAAATTAATATATATATATTTTATCATTCCATTATTATTGCTATGTAATAAATATCACATATGTTTATTAAAATCATCCTAAATAAATTCAATTAAATGGTTGAATAAATCAAATTTCTTTTAGGATGCGGTAGTCCAATATCAACAAACGAAGTTATCGTATACCCAAAAAATGGAAATCCTGAAAGTATGGGATATATAATAACTCCAAAATCATCAATAAATGGAAAATAAATTATATATCCTTTTAAAATAGTATTTACATCATCATTAAAATCCATTAGATGTGGTAATCGAATAATGTTTGACAACGGTTCGTGAGGCTGCAGTATGTCGTTCACATGATCTTTGAGTTCATGTACCATTTTATGAATGTCTGTTTGATTAAAGGTAATACATAAAAAACAAAATATAGGGATATAAAGGATAATTTGTTTATAATATATGAATCTAATAAAAAAAATTTGTGGAGAAAGAAATAAAACCAAAGTTCTTATTGAAGGATGTTACATCTTCGTGGATAACTCTTTTTCTTTTGCAGTAAAGGCTTCTGTGGACAAAATTATACCCAATTTAATGTGATATGATTAAGGGGGAAATGTTGGAGGGTTAGTAGATAAGAATTTTTTTTGATAAAAATGGATTTTTAGATTTGAATAAGTGAGGGGTGAGTTTACAATTTATAGTGGAGGAGGAGTGGCATTCTTGTAATTTTAAAAATGTGAACACTAATGAGGGCCCTCCCATATATCATTTTCACCCAATATTGTTACATATTACATAAAATAGAGGATATGGTTGATATATTCCCTTAAAATATCTTTTTACATGTTTCTAGGTTGTTAGACAACTTAAGATAATGTTTAAACACAGAGAGAAATGATTTTTACATTCATCGATATAATTAATTTTAATTAGTTTCACTTAAAATTTTGGTAATAACATAATATGAACATATTAAAAATTATAAATTAATTTGAATCCAAATATTTAAAACATTTTTTCATATACAAAACAATGAATTGTTAGAAATTAATTTAACATTAATTCTACAGACAAGATGACACAATGAGTTTTAGATGTTAAAATGATCAAAAGATTACAATGTTTCTATAACCAATTTCATTGTTAAAACGTTTATTATTAGCTAAATTGTATTAAAATATTCATAATTTATCTATTTATACTTTAAAAATAATTTGAAAAATAATTTCATTATATAAATAACTTATATGAAAAATCATTTTTCAATTAAAACACATTTCTTTCAATATTCATAAAAAATTTAAACATCCTTGAAAAATAAAAAAAATGCATCCAAATTAATGTTTTATTTTACTATATCAAAAATTATGTTAGAATTTTCAAATAAAAAATATAAAACTATAAAAAATTATTTTTAAAATAGGACTTCCATTAAATGGCGGCAAAAATGCCTTTTAAAAAATAATAGTTGTTATACATAAAATTATACAATATCTTTTTTTATGCCTATAAAATATATTCGATGCATGTAAAACCATTATGTTGAATTTATAATATTTATACATATTTCATTAATATGCCTCACTAATAGTGATTAATTTAATTTTTTAAGAATAAATGCCTCTCTGGGCATAGAAATTGATTGTTTTTTAAAATACCACACTTTATATAGAATGGGTTTTTATTTTAATTTCTAAATAAATTATAACTAGTGAATTAATTATATGAACATGTGAAAACCATATTTTCATAACTTAGTTAATATTATTCCTCTATTATATTTCAATGGATAATTGATAACTATAAAAATGAATTAATAACAAGACTGTTGTTTGGAATGACATGGTCTTGTGTGTAACAGAAGTTATAGAATGAACTCAGCATTGTGTGTAATAAAAGAAAAACATGGTGTTTTGTATTTGAAAATATAATATAAGGGTTTTTTGTAGTATGATATTGACATATTTCCATATAAAGAAACATTACCTTCATTATTCTTATATGACATGCTATGTTTAGTGTTGTGTGAAATGTAAAATATTGAAAAAAATAAATTAATTTAAATTTATATATATTTCAATAATTATTAGGGTGTTGCATTATTACCCCTTTAAAATGAATTTCAGATCCACATTTTTTCTGTCTAATTTTAGTATCAATACTAGAAAATTTCTATCATAAGAACGTAAAATATAAAAATTAATACTAAAAATTGTAAAGACTCATAAATTTCAAGGGAGTTTTTTTCTTATTTTTCTTTGGTATTTTACGAGTATGCAGTTTCTAACGGCACCTGATTCCAAGACCCGATGTGCTCATAATAATTTCCCGAAGTTTTGCTTGAGTACGTTCACTGAACGGACGAACGGGTTTTTCAAACTTTTGAACTGGTGCTCGGAATCGAAATATGAGGGCACCGATGAAACCACAGTGCCAGTTTTTTCATAAGAGAACCTCTTTCAGGGATGCGTTTTCTTGGGAGGAGATGTTAAAAATGTGAGGAATAAAAATAAAAATTGATTTAAAATATTATTTTTATTTTCATACTGGTGGTTTAACTGTTATGGGAAGGAAGATGTGAGGAAGTTGGGGTGGGGCCCACACGAGCCCCCACCTCCCTAAAATTCCTAACAACCCATTAAACAGCCCATTTATATCTTCCCTCTAGAAATTATTTTATATTTCCTCCACATTAAATTACATGCCAATAAAACGCCTCATTACTTTGACAACACACGTTTATTAATTCGGTGATTTTGTTTTGAATTTTGAAAATGTTGGCATGAGTAATAAAATAAGGGAAGCCTTATTTTATTATTTTGGAATTGTTGTGTGAGAAGGATTGGGGAGAAAATACATGAGCCTTGAAAAACATCATATTCATCGCGAAGAACGTCGAGTCTACGACGAAGAACTCTGTCACCGCAAGGGGAGATCGCCGTACCATCTCCTCTCATCTCTGCAGCCGGTGAGAGATACCTTCTTCGGAGAACGATGATGCGTCACATCCATTGTCAGGCGAACACCGAATACGCTTACAGAGCCTTGTCCCGCGATGCCCTCTTCCACAATGTATTTTTCCCGTGACGAACCTCATTCAACGAATTCTTCGAGGTTGGGGTTTGATTTTGATCATGAATATTCTTTGTCATCCAACGTCAAATTATTTAGCCACATGATATCAAATTAATGAGAGGGGGTCGGAATACACAAAAATGGCCGGCCCTCCTCCCCCTTTGTTGTCGTATTCGTTGCGGCTCGACCAAAGGCGGCGTGGTGCAACGGCACCGCGTAGAAACTTGGAGGAACGCGGTGAAGAAGCGCGGTGTAATCACATCGCAACGTTGAGGCTGAAAAAGGCAGCGGCCAGAGCGGGGCAGGGGAAAATGGGCGCGGCGCCATCGCGCCATGCCAGAAAACCTTGGAGGGCCATGGCCGGAACAGGCCACGGCGGAAGGGCATGGCCCCGTCGCACCGGCCAGTCGGACCAAGGCCGTGGCCTTTGGCCGCAGCGGAGCATGGAGCGGTGGCCGGAACCGCCGGCCGCCGGCACATGGAGGGCGGGGCCAACCGATCCCGCGTGGTAAACGGATCGTCCTTTACGGCCCACCAGATCCAGAAAACTGTGGGTTTGAATCCGCGGTCAACGCGGCAGGGCGGACCCCCGGCGGGTCCGCCGTTCTGTCTGAAGGGGTGGCGACTCCCCCCTTCCATGCTCATGCGGCGCGTGACGCCCTCGCCGGGCCGGAACAGTCGTGCAGGGTTAGCCTGCCCGCGCCGGGCTGGGCCACACTCTCCAGGGCGGGCCGCGCCCTGATGGGCTGGACCAGGACCCGGTTCCGGTCGACCCGGTTCGGGCAGACCCAGGGGGTCTCGGGTCGGGTCGGTCCGGTCCCAAAACCCCCTAAAATCAGACATGTTTGTTTAAACGTCTGTAACATGGGCTACAAACCTCCGATTGATGCACCGTATATTGAGATGTGATCCTCCAATCGATATGGTCATTTAATTATATTACACTCAAGGTTTAGGATAACTTTGGGTACGGCCGGGTTGGTTCAAACACGAAACCAACCGGGCCCTCGAAGCGAAAAAGCCTATAACTTGAGCTTCGGACGTCCGATTGACGTGTCGTATACTTTGTTGGATTCCTCTTAGTGAGATGGACCTTTTGGATTACTTTGCTCGAGGTTTGGATGTAGTTGGAGTACGGTCGGGTTGGTTTTGACTTAAAAACCAACCGGCCCCCTAAAACGAAAAGGCCAATTACTCTCAGACCGGGCGTCCGATTGACGCGCCATCTATCACGTTAAGTTCCTATCGATGAGGAAGAACATTGGGATACATCAACTCCAGACTACATGCCAGTTGATGTATCGACCCCTTGGCTCATGGAGCGGACCCTCTCGGAAATGAGCATGTTGTGTGCGGGAACCCTAGAGCAGGTTGCGACGACGACTACACTGAAATCCTCTGTGGGTTCAGCAATAACGACGACTGCACTGAAATCCTCTGTGGGTTCGGCAGTGACGACGACTGTACTAAGATCCTCCATGGGTTCGATAGCGACAATGATCGTACTAAAATCCTCCGTGGGTTCGACAGTGATGACTACTGTTCTTGTATCCTATATGGGTCTGGTAGTACGTGAATACTGTTCTTGTATCCTACGTGGGTCCGGCAGTATTTGACTCTGTACTTGTATCCTACGTGGGTCCGACAGAGTGGCTAATCTAGTATCCTACTTGGGTCCGACAGCTTAGCTGGTCTAGTATCATATGTGGGTCCTTCTTAGATGAATCAGTGGCTACAAAAGATCATATCTATCACCTTACGAAGAAGTATACTTGTGTGAGCTGAGTCTTGTCTTTCAATCATTATCTTCGATTTGTTTGACTTGCTTCCCTATGTGGATTGGGTTGTGTTATCCATTTTGGATTGGATTGTGCTATGTTGTTTGGAATAGATCGAACATGGGCTTAGAAGTTGGAGCCGAATTGGAATTGATGACCTAGGTATATGTATGGGAATATACCTAAGTAGTGTTGGTTGTTACTTCGTGATTGTATCATTCCTTTGTGGATTATCCTATCTGGATTCTGGGAGACCTTTGGGGGTCTCAGGGTCAATATTGAATAGAATATACTCACCCATTCATGGGCCATGCCCGCACTACCTTATGTTGGATGCAGACGATGGAAAACGCTGATCGTGGTTGAGGCTTGTGGAGCATGTCGGTACCCGGAGGCAGACCACTGGGCGGGACGTACACGGAGGGGACGGCTGGACCCGAGGAGCTGACGAGGCTATCAATACCTACCCTTCAGGTGAGATTTCCAGTGGACGGCTCGATGTTGCTACTTTACTTTTCAGTTGTTGTACTTTACTTTAGTTTGGGTTTATATTCTGGCCCACTTACTTTTCTGCACTTACTTTTGTACGCATTTTTTACATAGTGATTACTTCTGCTAGCTTACTTTGTGGTGTTTGTTTACTTTATAAGGCAATGAATTTGATTTTTGTCAGGATTTATTCCTTGGTGCCAGTCGCCAGCCCCTGGCCTATGGAAGGCGGGCTTGGGGTTAGTCATGGCACGGATCCCGAGGACGGGTCGTGACAAATTGGTATCAGAGGAGTTCAGTTCTACCGCAGAACTCAGGACTCTGATCTTTCTTCTATGTGAAGAAATAGTGTTAAGTGTATTGAGTGTGGTTATCAGTCCAGGGAGTCCTGTGTTGGTGCGGCGACTGACGTATCCATACACCAGGACCACGACTACTGATTTCCGACTCAGTGCACAAAAACATTGACTGCATTTGTGTTTCAAAATTTTTCGTTGTGATTACTTTGTGTCAGCTCACTAGGTATATTTTATTGACTATGGCACACCATTTTCTTTTAAGGATGCCCCCACGATGGCAGCCAGCTAGTGTTACGAGCTTTGTGCGAGACGACAGCCCACTGAGCGACGATGCCTCGGTACAAGGCCCTTTTACAGCAGAGGCACCGGCGGTACCTCTACCCACCGAGCCACCGATGCCACTAGCCCCAGTCGCTGAGAGTGCACGTCACCTTAGTACACTGTACGAGTTTTAGCATCAGAGAACGCCCAGGTTCCACAGGGAGAAGGACCCTCAGGAAGCCTAGGATTGGCTGGAGGCTGTAGTTTGAGTTTTCTGGTAAGTGGGGACACTAGCTGACCTCATTGTGATCCTTACAGCGAGCCTACTGCACACGGTATCAGGCAGATGGTGGAGCCCGATGCTCCAGGTGCACGATGAGGCATCTCTCAGTTGGTCGGACCTTGAGAACCTATTCTGCTCAGAGTTCGTCCCAGCCACCCTCCGTGCGTTGCGAATTCAAGAGCCACTACAACTACGGCAAGGCAGCATGACGGTAGCCCAGTACTCGACGAGATTTACTGATCTCTCGCGCTATTCGACAGACATGGTACGAGACCCATTCTTTTGGGCCCAGACCTTTGAGCAGGGACTGACACATGAGATCAGGGTATCGATGATCTCCCTCAGCATTTCGACGCAGGCAGGAGTACAAGAGCGATCCCTTCTTATAGAGATATTTCTTACTGAGCCTACACCATCAGCGAGACCTACCGCAGGGTGGCATGTAATAGAGTATTCTGTAGCTGGCAGTCGACATAAATCATAGGGGTACATGTGGACAGAACCAGCAGGAGGACGACCTCAAGACACCAGCTCAGAGGTGCAGGGAACACGGCGCACAACCAACCTTCCGAGGAGCAGGAAGTGCTACGCATACGGCTGTAGGGCCACATGGCTTGTGACTTCCCGACCTGCCATGCAGAGGAGCAGCAGATGGTTGAGGGACCACCTAGGCAGAATAAGGGGGTCGACCGTGGCGATTCACATGGAGCAGGCGGATGATGCAGAGGAGCTGGCCGAGCAGTAGCTAGTGGGTGACGCTGTGAGTCTTTACCACCACCACCACCAGGAGGTCCACCCTGACCATAGGGAGCTGACGGGCAGAGGTAGGCTCAGCTTCAGGCAGTGGAGGCCTACGACCACGGCGCACCAGAGATGATTCGAGGTACTATCTGTTTCTACTCCACTCTTGCTGCAGTTCATATAGACACAGGAGCGAGTCATTCTTTCATTGTCGCTGCCCTTGTTCGGAGCTCGGAGATTCTGATGGAGCCGTTGGATCGATCCTTAGGACTAGAGACTCTTACGGGGGAAGACTCGAAGATTACACACTAGTTCCGGTAGTGTGAGATCACACTAGCATGCGAGAGCTTCGGCTGGGATCTTCTTGTAGCATCTCGAGGACTTACGATATCCCCTTGGGCATGGATTGGTTATCTACAGTACATGATCAGATCGATTGTATTAGGCGCAAGGTGCGGTGTGGCCGCACCGACGAGAGCAGGTTCACCTTCACCAGCGATAAGGGAGCCTTTGTAGCACAGGATGGACTCACGCAGATGAGAGGAAAGCCGATCACTCATCAGTTGGCTAGCCTCATCCTAGGAGTAGTTGACGTGCGGAGTCCTAGTTTTCCTGTAGTGGTGGATCAGTATGCAGACGTTTTTCCAGGCGAAGTTCCCGGACTACCTCCTCGCCCAGAGGTAGACTTCTATATTGACCTGTACCCCGGGACATCCCTGATATCCACTCCATCATATCGTATGGATCCTGCTGAGCTTCAAGCGCTACGGGTACAGCTGGAGGACTAGTAGAGCAAGGGATTCATCCGACCCAGTGTTTCACCCTGGGAATCCCAAATTTTGTTCGCCAAGAAGGAAGACAACAGCTTCCGAGTGTGTGTAGACTATCATCACCTGAACCAGGTGACCGTGAGGAACAAGTATCCACTACCAAGGATTGATGACCTCTTCGATCAGATTAAGGGAGCATGGTGGTTCTCAAAGATAGACCTCAGGTCTGGCTATCATCAGCTCAGAGTTCAGAATGAGGACATGCAGAAGACGTACTTCAGATGTCGGTAAGGCCACTATGATTTCTTGGTTATACCTTTCGTCATAACCAATGCTCTAGTAATGTTCATGAGTCTCATGAACAGGGTCTTTCAGACATACCTCAATCGATTTTTCGTGGTCTTCATCGAAGAAATATTGATCTACTCGACCACTGAGGAGGAGCACGCCTACCACTTGCGTGTTTTACTGGACACACTCCGAAAGCACCAGCATTATGGTAAGCTCTTGAAGTGTCAGTTATAGTTATGTGAGGTCAACTTCATGGGACACATCATCTATGAGGCGGGTGTTGCGGTGGATCCTGCGAAGATCGTGGTAGTGCTAGCTTGGGAGCCACCCAGGAGCGTGATGGAGGTGCGGAGTTTCTTGGGGCAAGCTGGGTACTACCAGAGATTTGTGCCAGACTTCTCCAGAGTTTCAGTACAACTTTTAGCTTTGACGAAGAAGAGGAAACCCTTCGTGTGTTCATATAGAAGTCAGGAGAGCTTCTAGGAGCTGAGACAGAGACTGACCAGCGCACCTATCTTGAGGCTACCAGAGGAGGGAGTGGGTTATGTAGTCTACTGCGATGCATTAGAGACCGGACTCAGATCTGTACTAATGCAGGAGTGGGTAGTCATCTCCAATGGATAACATCAGTTGAGGGAGAATGAGCAGAACTACGCTACCCATGACCTGGAGTTAGCAGGAGTGGTTTTCGCTCTGAAGATGTGGTGACACTATCTGATGGGCAAGCGCTTTACAGTCTACTCTGAGCACCAGAGTCTCAGGTTCATCTTCTCGTAGAAGGACCTGAACCTGAGACAGCGGAGATCGCTCGAGTTCTTCCAGGACTATGACTTTGAGATAGTCTATACTCTTGGAAAGGGTAACGTAGTAGTCGATGCTCTCAGCAGGAGGAAGGTCATTCAGCTAAATGTGGAGGCGATGGATCAACTAGCTGCTTTGCAGATATCCTTCATGGATAGAGATGGAGCAGCCTTTCTTCAGTCACTCACTGTCACTCCTCCACTACTACAGTGGGTCAGAGAGGCACAACCTTGGGATACTGACTGTGAGACGCGACCTGCACAGATTTCCACAGGATAGGCACCTGATGGTATTTCTAGGGGAGGAGAGCACAGAGTCCTTTTCAGAGGACATTCCAGGGTACCAGATGCTTTAAAGGAGGAGGTTCTGAGAGAGTTCCACAATTCCCATTTAGCAGTATATCCATGAGTAGTGAAGTTGTACCAGGATATCAGACGGCATCACTGGTGGCCTGGTAAGAAGAAGGTTGTGGCAAAGTTCTTTTCTCGATGCCTCACCTGCCAGCACGTGAAGGTGGAGCACCAGGTACCAGCATGCTTGGTACAACCCTTGGAAGTCCCGGAGTGGAAGTGGGACGAGATATCTATGGATTTTGTGACTGGACTACCTCGTACTTCCAGAGGTCACATCTCCATTTGGGTGATTGTTGACCGACTCACCAAGTTAGCTCATTTCTTACCCATTAGAGAGCAGGGCTCAATGGAGATCTTGGGACGCCTCCACTTCAAGATATTGAATGGATTCATGGTGTACCATCATCTATCGTCTCAAATGAGAAGCTCGCTTTACTTCCTGGCTTCGAAAGGGGTTGCAGGAGGCATTTGGGATGCAGCTATGTCTAAGCACCGCCTTTCACCCTCAGACGGATGGTCGGACAGAGAGGACCATTCAGACTGTCGGGATCATGCTTCGTGCATATGTTCTCGACATTGGTCGCATTTGGGAGGATCACCTTCCCTTGGTGGATTTTTCATACAACAACAGCTACCACTCCTCCATCGGGATGGAACCATATGAGGCATTGTACGGCCGACCTTTCAGATCAACGCTGTGACGGACAGACCCTGGGGAGTCAGCACTTGTGGGACCGGGGATGGTCCAGGCCACGATAGAGAAGGTCCACATCATCCTGGAGTGGATGAGGACAGCTCAAAGATGACAAAAGTCTTATGCTAACAGGAGGCGGAGACCACTAAACTTCGAGGATAGTGACCACGTCATGTTGTGGGTCTCACCTCGTCATGCATTAAGGAGATTTTGTCGGGGCGGCAAGTTATCTCCATGCTTCATCGGACCATTTCAGGCTCTCAGCAGGATATAAGAGGTGGCTTATCTCCTGGCTCTACCACCTCAGTTGCACCGGGTGCACGACGTCTTCCACGTATCTCAACTGAGGAGGTACGTGCACGACCCGACGCATATCATCGACCATGGATAGCTGGACATTGAAGATGGGGTGAATTTTGCAGAGGTCCTAGTGGAGATCGAGGATCGACAGGATCAGGTCCTATGTGGGCAGTCGATTCCTCTAGTGCGCATCAGATGGAAGCATAGGAACCTCGAGGAGAGCACTTGGGATCGGGAGGCTCATATGCAAGCTTAGTACCCTCATTTGTTCCCCTAGTTTTTGATGTATCTTTACGGGGACGTAAAGCCCTGAGGTGGGAGTAATGTAAAGACCTATAAATTTCAAGGGAAATTTTTTCTTAATTTTCATTTTTATTTTACGAGTATGCTGTTTCTAATCTCACCAGATTCTATGGCCATGTGTGCTCTAAATCATTTTCTGAAGTTTAGCTCGGGTTCGTTTAGTGAACGAACGAGCGGGTTTTTCTAAATTTTGAACTGGTGCTTGGAATTGAAATCCAAGGGCACCGATGAAACTACAGTGCTGGTTTTTGCTTAAGAGAACCTTTTTTTGGGTTTTGTTTTCTCGGGAAGAGATGTTAAAAATGTGAGGAATAAAAAAAATTGTTTTACAATTTTATTTATATTTCTTTACTGATGGTTTAAGTGTTATGGGAAGGAAGTTGTGAGGAAGTTTGGGTGGGGCCCACATGATCCCCCACCTCCTTAAAATTCCTGACACCGCATTAAACACCCCATTTATTTCTTCCCTCTAGAAATTATTTTATATCTCCTCCGTATTAAATTACATTCAAATAAAACTCCCCATTAATTTGAAAATGCACATTAATTAATTTGGTGAATTCATTTTGAATTTTTAAATGGTTGGAATGAGTAATAAAATAAGGGAATCCTTATTTTATTATTGTGGAATTGTTGTGCGAGAAGGAGAGGGGAGAAAATACACAGGCCTTGAAGATCTTCATCTTCTTCATGAAGAACACTGAGTCTACGACGAAGAACTCCATCACTGTAAGGGTAGATCACCGTATCTTCTCCTCTACTCTCCGCACATGGTGCAAGATGCCTTATTCAGAGAACGATGACACATCACATCCTTTGTCAGGCGAACATCGACAAGGCTTATGGAGCCACATTCCATGACACCGTCTTCCGTGACGTCTTTTTCCAATGACGAACCACGTTCGACGACTTCTTTGAGGTAGGGGTTTGATTTTGTTCAGGAATATTCTTTGTCGTCCAACGTCAAAATCATTAGCCCCTTGATGTCAAATTAATGGGAGGGGTATGGACCGCATGAACACGGCCGACCCACCTCCCCCTTTGTTTTCATATTCGTTGTGGCTCGAACGAAGGTGGTGTGGTGCAACAACACCGCACGGAAACAAGGAGGAACAAGGCAAAGAAGCGTCGTGTCGTCGCGCCACACCGTTGAAGTCGAAAGAGGCCGTGGACGGAGCGAGGCCATGGTAGAAGGGCGAGGCGCAGTCACGCCACACCGGAAAACCATGGAGGGCCTCGGCCAGAGCGGGCCGTGGCGGAGGGCCGCGACGCCGTCGTGCCGGCTGTTGGACCAAGGTCGCAACCTTGGGCCGCGACCGAGCAGGGAGCGGCGGCCGGAACCTCTGGCTTCCGGCACATGGAGGGCGGGACCAACCGGTCCCGCGTGGTAAACATTCTGGCCATTACGGCCGGCCAGATCCGAAAAAATGGGGGTTTGAACCACCGATCAACGCGGCAGGGCAGACCCCCCACAGGTCCACCGTTTGGTCCGAAGGGGTGGCGGCTCCCCTCTTCTGTGCTCATGCGGCGTGAGTCTCCTGCACCAGGCCGGGCCATGCCCTGATTGGCCGGACTCAGACCCAGGGTGGGTCGACTCGGTTCGTTCCGACCCAGGGGGTCTTGGGTAGGGTCGGTCCGGGCCCAAAACCCCCTAAAATCAGATAGGTTCGTTAAAACTCTCGTAACATGGGTTACTGACCTCCGATCGATGCACCGTCTATTGAGATGTGATCCTTATATCGAGACGGTTGTTTCGGTATATTACACTCAATGTTTCGGAGAACATTGGGTATGGCCGGGTTGGTTCAAACACGAAACCAACCGGGCCCTCGGAGAGGAAACGCCTATAACTTGAGCTCCGGACGTCCGATTGACGTGCCGTCGACTTTGTTGTATTCATCATAGTGAGACGGACCTTTTAGCTTACTTTAATCGAGGTTTGGATGTAGTTGGAGTACGTCCGTGTTGGTTTTGACTTAAAAATCAACCGGGCCCCTCGAACGAAAAAGTCAATAACTCTTAGACCGGGCGTCCGATTGACGTGCCGTCTGTCACGTTGAAATCATATAGATGAGGAAGAACTTTGGGATTCATCAACTCTAGACTATGTGTTAGTTGATTTATCGACCCCTTGGCTTGTGGAGCGGACCCTCCCGGAAATGAGCATGCTGTGGGCGGGAACCCTAGAGCTGGCTGCGACGACGACTGCACTGAAATCCTCCTTGGGTTCACCAGTGACGATGACTGCACTAAAATCCTCCATGGGTTTGGCAGTGATGATGACTATACTAGGATCCTCTGTGGGTTCGGCAGTGATGACGACCGTACTGAAATTCTCCATGGGTTCGATGGCGATGACTAATGTTCTTGTATTCTATGTGGGTCTGGTAGTACGTGACTACTGTTCTTGTATCCTACGTGGGTTCTGTAGTGTTTGACTCTGTACTTGTATCCTGCGTGGGTCTGACAGAGTGGCTGGTCTAGTATCTGACGTAGGTCTGACTGCTTAACTGGTCTAGTATCCTATGTGGGTCCCAGCATAGATGAATCAGTGGCTACATCTGATCATCTCTATCAGCTTGCGAAAAAAGTATACTTGCGTGAGCTGAGTCTTGACTTTCAATCATTATCATCTATATGTTTGACTTTCTTCCCTTTGTGGATTGGGTTGTGTTATCCTGTGTGGATTGTATTTTTCTATCCTATGTGGACTAGATCAAACATGGGCTCGGAAGTTGGAGACGAATTGGAATTGATGACTTAGGTATATGTATGGGCATATACCTAAGTAGTGTTGGTTTTTACTTCGTGATTGTATCTTTCCTTTGTGGACTATCCTTTGTGGATTTTCGGAGACCTTCGGGGGTCTTGGGGTCCCCACTAAGTAGCATATACTCACCCCTGCGCGGGCTATGCTTGCCCTACATTGTGTTGGATGCAGACAATAGACAGCGCTGATCGTGGTTGAGGCTTGTGGAGTAAGTCGGTACCCGGAGGCGGACCACTGGGCGGGACATACACGGAGCGAATGGCTGGGCTCGATGAGCTGAGGAGGCTATATGTACCCACCCTTCAGGTGGGATTTCCAGTGGACATCTCGACGTTGCTGCTTTACTTTTCAGTTGATGTACTTTACTTTAAGTTTGGGTTTGTATTCTGGCCCACCTACTTTTCTGCACTTACTTTTGTACCCATTTTTTACTTAGTATTTACTTCTGCGGGCTTATTCTGTGGTGTTTTTTTAATTTATAAGGCAATGCCTTCCCATTTAGTCGAGATTTACACCTTGGTGCTAGTCTCCATCCCCTAGCCTATTGAAGGCGGGTTTGGGGTCAGCAATGGCATGGGTCCCGATGATGGGTCGTGACAAAAATTCCTTTAAAATGGAATGTTGTAACTATAACGGTTACCCAATAAAACTCTTAAATTTGTTTACATGTAGGAAATAATTGATTGGGAGTATATATTATACATGAATTATATGGGTAAATATTTATTGAGAGTGATAATAATAATTTATAACTAGCAAGTGAATAATGAAAGGATTGTTAGGGCTAGAAACACATTAATTAGTGGTGATTTATAAAATCACAGATCAAATGAAATGAATGTATGAGGATATGTCATTTTCCATAACTTTTTCCTTATATTTTAGACTTATTTTACTACAAAAAAATATTACACAATATACTTACATAGTTTTATGCCTTTTCATATACACAATATTGTCCTTTGGTTGTATATTTCTTGATTTCCATGGAATCTATTACTCCATGAAATAATGATGAATTTTACATTCTAGATGTACTAAAAATTTATGAGGTACAATACTATTTTACTACACCTATCATTAGTTATCATCGCAAAAAAATTGGTATCCATGTTTATCCAACATGCATAAATCCTCACATAGTGATATAATACATTATTATCACAATATTCATCTAAAGTTTAACTTAATATTCCCATAATGGCTATCCCTATAACCCTTGTAAATAATGAAATTTTGAAACATTATAAATAAGGTCACTAAATTTTCTTAACATTGGTTCACCATATGAAATATTGTAGTTCATGGTTGTCACAATCTTGTCTTGTCAATACCTTCATCGTGAATTATACTAAAACATGGTAATAATATGTATTACCATAAATCCATAATGAAAACATGTATGTTTTCTTATTCAAATGGTCAATTTATATAAACTATAAATTCACAAAATCTATTATATCCATCCATGATTGGACAATCCAATTTTTCAAAAAATACGTTATTTATTCCATGGTAATTAGTATTATACAAATTTACATTATAAAAAAATTAATGCATTAACATCAGGAAGATATTAAGGGTTATCGTCCCCTTAGTATGTTGTTTTCTATAAATATTAATAGACCCCTAAATCACATTTCTATTCAATCAGACCCATCAACCATATTCTTGAAAATACATAGTAAAAAACATAATCTAAACAATCCTTACAAATTTTTATATTAATATAATATAATTCATGAATCAAATTACCTAAACACTACATTTAAATCATCCATAGGAAAATAAAAAGGATACCTCATTCTCTTACATTATACCACATTCAATTAAAATTTCGTATGTCGTCTCATCATCATCATCAATATAACCATTACTCATAAAACCTTTCCAACTCCCTTCATGAGCATTCTAATTAAAATATTTATTTTCATAACACCAATTAATTCAACATTTAATATATTCAACTATCTATTATTACATTTTACTACTATTAAATAGGCTTATACCAAAGGGTACAAACCATTGGAAAAATCTATGAAACCGTTGGGCTTTGAGGCATTGGTATATTCATATCCCAACTATTCCAACTTGACCTGTTGGGATACGTTTGTGGATTTTCAAAATACCAATGATTCATTGTAACCATAGGTAATTTGTTTCCCAATAGTTAATAATTGTGGGTTTATAATGTTTATAAAACTAGAGAAATGGTTCAGGAAACCATTGGAATACACCTATTGCAATGGTTTGGCAATCCATTTCCGTAGGTCGGGTGGTATAGATATTCACCAATGGTTTAAGAACCGTTGGTATACTGCCTACATGACACACTATTCAAACATTTTTATTGAAACTGCTTGGATATAAACTGTTGGGATATAGTTATACCAAAAGTTATCAAACCGTTGGAATACACTGCTAAATATGTATACCAACGGTTCATAAAACCTTTGGTATTTCCACTTTTTAGAAAAATAATAATAGCCACCTCTCTTCTATCCAGCCACATCCAGCGAGCCAGAACCTTTAATAACAGGGATTCAACCTGTAATCAAATGATGGGTTTCTTCCTACAACCTAAAATTAGAAAATATAGAAACAGAAGGAAACGTTAATCCTATAATCATAAAGAGAACACACACACACACACAAAAACTACAAACACAAAAAAATAACAAAAACTCACTGAAAACACAAAAACTGTAACATCCAATAACACAAAAACTCCAACCTGATATCACACTGAAAAAAAGTAGCAGAATGAAAACTTCTAGGAAACCTTATATTACACAAAAATTTACTGAAAAAACATAAAACACACACCAAACCTGAAATCACCATGAAAACACAAAAAATCACTATAGACACACAGAAAAATCATTGAAACCCCACAAAAAACACACAAAAGCTCACTGCAATCACCTAAAATCACATATAAACAACACAAAAACACATTGCAATCAAACAAAAAATATCACTAAAATACAACACAAAACCTATTAGGATTCCAGGATTCTACATTGATCCTGATGAGTGTGGAATTATTAGAATATAGATATTCAACATTGACAATGTTGAGTGTGGAATTCATATGATATTGGGATTCAAACTTTATGTCTATGGAATTATTTATGTAATCCCCCTAGATTTGATGATGTTACTACAGATGTGGGAATTACCAATATGTATTTGAATTGAATCCATGGACAAAAAAACTCAATTTCCCTAGGGTCTGGGAAATTGGCAGATAATAGATAATGTTTCACATCCAAGGATATTTAGGAATATACGGTTGTTCCTGATAGAATTTTATTTATTATCGGTAATTGGTTATGGGCTTGCCAAAATTCTATTTCCAAATGAAATTCACCTGGTAAATAGTTCTTGGACATACTACATTGATATTTTATTTCCACAATAGGATTGGAATTGGTTTTAAAATATATACTTATTGGAAAAGTTTCTTAACATTCTCAGAGACACTTAAGAACAATATGGGGAAGGATTTGTCGATCATAAGTTTCACATTAGAGCCTTAGGATCAATAGTGATGCATAAATTATTATTAAATATTTTATAAATTTATTTATATTTGAATATCACATGGAATGATACATATTTAATAGTTATGTTTCGAACTATATCAGCAGTTCTCTTCTATTTTGTACACTCACCATGCTCAGGATTCCATGAAACATTCATCCCTGAGAAGAATTATTATGTGCATATAGGATCAAATTGGGTAATGGATCATTATTACATGATAATGATGGAGCAGTTTCGATGGCTTGGTAATTCAAATGATATGAGACTCAAGGATGGATTGGATTCTCTTTTTCCTTTTATATTGCTTTTTTATATATGGGACCAATCTGGTGGGAGGCCAGTGTCTGATAGTTTTTATGTATTTAAATTTAATTCAATTATTTTTTATCATTTGTGCTCTAATGTTTGTATCATAGGTTTTGATTGGTTTATTTTCAAATATTGTTGTGCACTCTGAAAAGGGTTATAGTATTCCAATGGTATGACCCTAAAACCTAATTTTTAATTGATATCCTCTAGTTTATGGGAAGGTGTGCTTAAGGTCTAGTGCTAAATATTTTATTCAGGCACCAACTAGTGGATATAGACAAGGGGAAGGATTTTACAAGGGAGAATAATTTCATGAATTATTCAATTACACTTAGGGACTAGTGTATTTATAAAACGATCATGACCATATACATAAGGCTGGGAATGATAAAGTGGGAAATTATTACTTCTGTCAATTTAGTATTTCCTTATCACCCATGAAGAACTAGGTGAACCACTCACACATATTAGCTCATACTCAGAGGAAGGGACATCGAATAAGAATTAGGTTGGGTAGGGGCTCGACATGAGTCTATCACAATCCGTATGATATAGGATGGAAAGAAAATTGTGTTTTTAAGTTGTTCCAGGCCATGATGTCTAGACATCATTATGTATCATTTATAGACGGAATCAATCCATACATTTTCCTAGAGGGAATTTTGAGGTAGTCAACTAAGAAACCACACACAATGTCATCAAGTAGTGTGTTTTCTCACATTAATCATCAAAATCATAAGTATCTCTTCCTGACCTACTAATCTATGTCAGTTCTATTCAATATCCTTAAGAGGGAAAAACATATATATCCAAGAAAGATACACCTTCCATCCCTTCATCCTACCCCTGGCATGGACAAGGTCCAAGAAGAGTATAAAATGACCAAGGTTTGAGAAGGGTTGAACCTGATGTATGATGTGGGTGAAATATTCCTCAATACTTTTAAACTGACATGACTATGAACACTCTTAGAATCTCCTGATATGGGTAACTTTCATCCGACGTACATATCTAGGATGGGGGATTCACTAGGAGATGGTAATCATTTATCCTAAAATTGAATATACCATCAGGTCTGTATCACATTTTCTGATATATTTTTATGCTTCCCCCAATTTATAGAGGTGGTGTCTATAGAATTATCCTTTAACATATTGTGATAGTGGAAGGGGAATCATCTGTGAATCAATGATGCACGGCATATAAACACATTTTTATCATCCCTTAGATCATGGTTGAGGTGAAAGAACTAGTTTCTATATTAACTGGAAAAGGTAACTGCTCTGTGGTTAACATAATTTTTATTCATTTGAAAACATTATTTATATACATTGAATAAATGGTCTTATGTGATTAATTATGGAAATTCAACCTCATGGATCAGGGATACCAGATCCTTTTGCCTCAGTATCTCTTCCCATAGAAGCCTTATATACCCCATGCACACCAAGTTATGCGAGTACAAGTCCCTCACTCACCACCGTGTTCCTGAATATTTATATGTTCCATCACTAGTCCTAGGAGAAGGTTTAGATTACTCTATAATTCAATAAAAAAATTAGGAAAAATTGTTTGGAGAGATATAAAGAATGATCACATAGGGGCCCTTTAGAGAGTACAAAGACCATTTGGACCACTTCTGGAACATGTTTAAAACCCTCAACTCCAGTGGGTTAGAAAATGAAGTACTAAATGCTACGGTGAAGGAGGAAATCACCCTTAGGGAGGATAATAGGGACATATAATTGAATTTACCAGTATTGGATCTTTCATGTTTGGTTGTATGACATCAAAATAATTCCCTATAAAAATTATCTCAAAATGAAATTGATTAGTGACTCACCAAAACAAATTCCAAGTTGGGAGTGTTAAAATTTATATGATTAAATATATATTTTTACCATTATTTATAAATGTTGAATATTGAAAATAAGATAGTAGGAGAATAATATAGGATCTATGATGTGTTATAGGAGGACATGTATGATGATACTACCAAGAAAAAGGCACTATGATAGGCTGCAGAGGTGGGTAATGCATCAATTGATTAATTACCCAAATTTGTATCTACTCTAGGGTAAAAGATAGAAGATCTCATAATGTCTTAGTATAACATACTATCATTATTTTTTATTGATAGGAAACCACGTTTCTCTGGGGAATAATGGGAAATATTCAAAGAAGTGGGGATTCCTCCATTATTTTGAATTATCAACATAGAAAAACGTATGAATTACATGTGTATAAATAAAGTAGTATGAGACTCTATAGAACCATAAACAGTAACATGATTATTCAATCATAGATTTCAAGGGGATTGATTATAAATATGTTCCATGGGAGTCATGGACTCTATGGACGGTAAATGAATGGAAATAGATTAACATAGTAAACCTATAGATATGTTGTTCACAAGAAACCTTGGTTTAGAGAAGGTTGATTAGTGATTTTATGGAAATGAAATCACCCTATCACAAGGCCACCAATTAGAGAGGATATCGATTTGGATATGAGTGTACTAACATATGTATTATTATGTCCACTGAGTAGAATCTAGGAAGAGTTTGTGGGGCCTAGAGGATACCCATGTGGATGAGATAATAATGTAGATGAGTTCAACATGGAGTTCTTTTGGGACTAGGACAATCATGAGGTGAATAATACTCTTTTACTAGATGGATGCTGAGATGTTCATCAAGGCATGGGATAATCCTTTAGGTAGTAGTCTAGACTATGTGACTGATTAGATAAAATAATGTGGTGGTGAGGACTTGTACGCATTGGAAAACTGGGATTAAATGAAAGTTCCAAGAATATAATGTAATATTTGAGGTAATCATAAGGTAATTATTTATTTTTTGAGTATGAGACTGATTTAATTCATAAGGAATTTAGTAGATTCCCTAGTGTAAGATATATGAGTTCTAAGAGGACAAATTTTTTTCACATGGATGGTGAGTCATTTTTGAGATGGGGGTATCGGTCCCGAGTGACTAGAACCTTGTACCTATCTGGTGAGCTAGGATATGGACCAAATTCCCTTGATATTTCATACACATGTGGGGTGACATATTCTAACAAGTATAGTGATATATCTTAAGGAATGACAACACCTTGGGTGATAAGGTCTTGGAAGGATCCTTACCTGTTTGAAAATGACGTTATCATATTAAAACATGATATCTAGCCCCAACATTATTGATAAGGTACTAGTCCAGATAATGGGATCATGTTGAATGATACAGTTCTAGATAAACTCCACCATGGGTGATAATGGAGTTTTTCAAATCTGATATTAGACCTACCATGGTAAATATATATTATTTTAGACCATGGATATACATTTATCATAATATATTAACATAGATGTTTGTTGAATGAGAAGGTTGGTATGTGATATATAGTGGTATGAGAAAATACCTTTAGTAGTATGGTAGATGTTGGGATTTGAGTTATGACATATATTTAGTGATAATAATTATTCTAGGGATTGTATACATGACTCTATCCTACAAAATAAGAGAATATTATGTACTGTATTAGGATGGAGTTGCCCAAACGGGATTGTATGTGATGATAATAGGTGGTGATCAGGGATAGAAATAGAGCATATTGTGTATTTTTTTTATTTCAGTCATATTCGAGGGAAATTAGTTGATGTATTATTGTATTCATCCACATGTTTTATTAATATAAAATTATGTTTTCTTCGGAATAGAATACCACTAAAAGTGAGAAATATATATGTTTGTTTTTGTTGTCCATTTTCATCCACAACTATGAATGGTGTAGATCACACCACGCTTCTATATGAATATAGAAGAACTAGATGTTGCAATGTTGTGTAGTTATCTACCCTAAACGTGATTCGTCCTCCGTTGGAGGGGTTTTATTATAAAATCATGGAATTACTTTAACACACAATTCATTTAATTATATTTAAGAAATTTTCTAAAACACATTCAGCACAAATAAAAAACAATAAGTTAATATACAAGATCAACATAACAATCACAATGAATTTTCTTAGACAGATCACCTCCGCTGGATGGGTTTTATTATAAAAACATGACATTATTTATCAAATTAAACAATAATATTAAATAATAGTTTTTGAAGATATGCAATTCAATCTAATTAAGTAGAATTAATAAAGAAGCTAAATTGAATTTAAATAATTCTTGAATTAAAGAGGCTATAGGAGGGACCCTACCTCAAGGTGGAACCAAGCAATCCACATCGGCACTTGGAGATTTCTATGTAAAAGCTGTTGCTCCCCCATTGTGTATATGCACCTTCAAACACATGCAAGGACACCTAGCCCCAATGCACACACCCACTTGGACATGAACATGTGAAATTGGATCCTTGCACATATTCTTATATGAATATAACCGTCTTCACTCACCTGTGTATGCATTTATATATATATACATGGTCACACCTGGACCCATACATTTATAATCACTTCCAAGAGTGATTATACAAGTAATGAGGGAACCCACATACACGTACTTTCCTACCTATGCACACGCAGGCAAGTCTCCCTAAACATCGAGACTCAAAACCAATGTGTAGGGATCATCACACTATAAAAAGGATATTAGGAACCTTAAAACACATAAATGGTGCTACAAATCCAATAAGAAACTAACCAACAACATTAAAGGCTTACCTAGATTGGCAATAGAGAACCAAATCCACTCGAACCAACTCGAAAACGATCCAAATACCTACCAAAACTATAATATGTTTTCAAAAACACTGAAATCCTCAAATACATGAGGTTTGAGACAAGTAGTAACCATAGAATGTTACTTTGGTTCAAAGTCGACGGATTATATCAATCTGAACGCCTTCCGTCCCCCTTCGCAAAATTTAACTACCCTCTGTCCATAGAACGTAGTAAATGACCTACGTCCAATGCGATAATGAAAATAAAATAAAAAATAAACTAAAACATACATGTCTCCTATGTCTATACAGAACACCGCCCAACATATAAGAAACATAAAGATGCATGTGTCAAATCATGTTCCTGAATGCAAGGGCGAAACATATGCATTTTTCAAAATGACAATATCAAATATTATATTCTTATTAATTAACAATTAATCATCCTATTAATGATATATAATTATTTTGGATTGATTTTTGTCTTAGATTTATTTTGTCTGATACATGTTCTTTGGGACATTTCCATTATATCTAGTTTGTCTCATTTTTTTTATATTATCTTGGACAATTTCATTCATTTGGGATCTAGTAGATCATGGAATTAATAATAATCAGTAAATAAATATTAATAATTATATCCACTGTTTCCATATCTGGGGTAAAAACTACATTGAAACAAATGATATCATATAATGAAAATCATAAGAGAAGAAGGATGTTAAGTAACCTTATTCATGAAATTCATACCTAATATAGGTTATGCATGGGAACAGAAATAATAAAAATACCAAAATTAAATTAGGCCATACAAATAGGGCAGAATAAACCAACCAAAAATGGTGACAAATTGTGGAAGATGAACCATGATGATCCAACTGCATTCCCTTAGGATGCAGAGGCCAAATCACGTCTGAGGTGGACCTGAAAGAATCATGATATGCCATAGAAATAAATATAAATATTAGATAAGTGGAAATTATATAATCGTAATAGAGTAGTTTAAAGTCTTTGTGAAGATCAATAATGTTTTACTACAACGCCCTAGACATCCCCCCACCCCCTGGACACCACCCCACAACCTAAACACCACCACCCCAACTAGACACCCCCACCACCATGGACAACACCCTCCACCCCAACCCCCGGTCGGCCTCACCCCCTCCCACCCCCTTGGAAACCACCCCAAAACCTGGAACCCCACCACCCTTTGACACCCCACCCCAATGGACACCCCCCACCCTGGGATATCCCCCAAAACCCTGGACACCCCCACCCCCTGGACACCCCTACCCCCATGGAAATCCCCCCCAACCACCACGGACAAGCCCCCCAACCCCTGGGACACCCCAACCCCATGGAATCCCCTGACACCCTTTGATAGTCCCCCCAACCCCTTGGACACCCTACTCGCTAGACACCACCCCACCCTTGTGGCCACCCCCACCCCCTAGATACCCCCAACACCCTAGACAACCCCACCCCCTGGACAGCCCCACCCCCTGGACAGCCCCACCCCCTGCACACCACCCCACGCCCATGGATCCCCCTAATACTGCCACCCCCTAGACACCCCCTAGACACCCCCACCCCCACCCCCTAAACACCCTCTACAAAGATAACTCTTTTTATGTTTTGAGAAAATAAAAATCAATCATATATCACAGAAAAATGAAAAAATATCAAATGATACAAACTGAAGAAACAAAACTCAAACAATACAATGGATCAATTACCCCTACCAAAATATTATTTGGGTCCCACTGCCAAAGATTACCTAAATCATAGAAAATGTATAAGGGGTTGCTCGACCAGAGGGTATCCATGACCTAGGTGGGATTCCTGACCAAAGGGGATGCTTTACCTTCTCGACCTAGGGTGGATTTTCGTTAGGTGAGGGAATGATTGATCTAAGGGGATTTGCGTTGGGTGAGGGAAAGCTCAACCTAGGGGGGATGTGCAACCACGGAGGGGGTGCTCAACTTTAGGAGGACGAAGAGGGGAAGCGTGAGCGAAGGAGAGAAGCAAGAGTAGATAAATGAGGGGTAGTATGAATTGGAGGAGGTGATCGTGAGCGGGATGAGAGTGGTAGTGAGGGTAGTCGAGATGGGAATTTTGGTGAGGAGGAGTTGGGATGGAGAGGATCAGTGATATAGTGATGGAGAAGTGGGGAGAAACGTGAGGTGAAGTCTGGTCTTGATAGGAGGAGGGTCGTGAGAAGAGGCATGTTGGGTTGTTTTATCCCAACTGTTTTTATGAACTATTGTGTATTGAGGCAGGGTTTTCTAACAAATCACTAAAACGTTTGGTAAAACCGACTTATATTAATGTTTACCAATGGTTTCACAGAACTATTGGTACATGTTCTTTATTCCAAAGGTTTTTCCATAACGTGGAGAATGAACTATTCGTATAGGTGGTATTTCAAACAATGATGGGAGTCCATTATTCATAGTCATTATGTTAGCCAGGAATTTCATTTTCTATTATGATTTGTGATTAAAAGAGTGGATTAATATACAAAAAATTAATCACGTACAGTGAAAACTAATTAATAATAATAACAATGCCAATTACTGTAATCATCCTCCAATTTGACTACTCTTAAACAACTTTTCAACCATGTTAAATGTTAACATAGTTCATTCTGGTTCCCACCATTGACTAAAAATAGAAATATTCATTTGGACAACACTATTATAGCATAATACATAATAATTGTGAAATATCACTGAGAAGATGTCTGAATCATGTAAACTACATATTTAATCTAGGTAGCCTTAGTTCTATCCAATGTTATTCATAGTAATATTATATCAAAATCATTCGTGGTGGTTCATAATGTGTTTTTGAATCCCCTGTGAATATCCCTCGATAGTGTCAAACTAGGTGTGCATCAAGGGCCATTGTTGTACACCATTTCCCAATTGAGTCTTTCTCATAATAGTGTTTTCAAGGTTATTTCCCAATGTGCATATGTTCTAGAGACTCATTTACTTATATTATCTATACAAGGTTGTATTTCTTGTAAAACAGTCACTCTATCTATTTTAAATATTCTAGGTCATTTTTTATACGATAACTCATCCTTAGAATTATCCATAGAGACATCCCTAGACATAAAATTATAAATATTACTAGGAATCTCTATAAATTACTATAATATTAATTTAAAAAGGTTGACTAAAAATTACATTAATAACAACAATAGTTACCATATCTACTCATAAATGGATATACATTATGTCATATCTATGGAATAATAAATACATTACACAATCATACACCCAAATATCAATTTCGTTTAGTGTATTTGGAATCATAGAAAACATTATTTTAATTTAGTGAAAAACCTTGAACATCTCCC
This sequence comes from Viscum album, assembly GCA_963277665.1. NCBI lineage: Eukaryota > Viridiplantae > Streptophyta > Magnoliopsida > Santalales > Viscaceae > Viscum > Viscum album. The sequence goes on from OY728160.1 coordinate 1,385,564,310, forward strand.
ATAATTATTTACCCCTTTAGTAATCCAACATACAACAATTCTCCATAACTTAGGGAAAGGATTCATAGTAATGGTGTGAGATCAATTTCTCAGGAAGGGTATACAAGGAGGTATAAAAGAAAAATCGTAAGAATAAGGTTATGAGAACTTGATAATAACATTATAATGTCATACCATGCATATCGAGGATCATATAAATGAGCTACAACATATATATCATAAGATAAAAAGACAAGAATCACAATGTAATAATGATTTTGGTTCATGAAATCATAATATCCAAATAAGACATGGAATTTCAAAAAGAAAATAAACATAAAAAATTATTTATATATTAGTCAAGAAAATTAATCCAAGGACATATTAGTATATAGTATTCACCACTAAGACCATCATAGTAGTTAATGTTATCTCTAATTACCTTCCTAGAACACATTCCCCATCGCTTAGTTATGTTCAATCCCTATTCATGTAATGTCAATATCTTGAGATAAAAATCATTACCAATTGCATTAGTGGGAGATATATATACCCCATATCCCATAATGAAATCACACATATATTTGCCACTAGATAATATAAAATATTATCATAACACGTGAAATTAATATTTTATCATTAAAATGTATTCATATAATAACATATAGAAAATAAGTATAATTCAAAATCATTTCATCGAAACCATAACCCATTAAAAGTGGTGGTTTTCATAATCCTTTAATCATGATATATCCCATGAAATGGAAATAGGATTCATAAAAAAATATCATCATAATCATAATACATTAAAAATGTAATACAGATGGATGTGTAGAATCAAAACCATATTAAATCATAAACTATATAATTGGGTGACATTGTAGATGGAAAAGGATTTTGAAAGATCACTTGGAACATTTCAAAGGGAAAATAATCCTTATTTTAATATCACTGTTAAAAAACTAAAACACGTTAAAAGTACTATTCTTTGAAAACCAATTTGAAAAACACTTAAATTAATCTTTTAAAAGAAATTAATATGTTTATTAATGAAATTAGTCATTCCAATTTGAAAATATCTTTTTAAATCATAAAAAATGATGAAAATATTTTTCATTTAAAATTACCTTGAAAAAAATAATATATAATTTTTAAATATTTTGAAACACTTCTTAAACATTAGAAAATTTTTAAAATTATTTTCCTTTATTACTTATAAATGAACATTTAAAAATTGGTTAATACTTTTACAAAAACATTTATGAAAGAATTTCCCATGATAACATATAATGGTTGTTTTTAAAATCATTTAACAAGTTTTTTAATGATACAATAATTTTAAAAACCATTTTAATTCAAAACAAATAAAGGTAGAATTGAAAATGATAGAAAATATTTTTTTAACATAAACATTTTTTTAATAAAATTTCCAGTGAAAAATTATTAAGGATGTTTTTAAAATCATTTAATTTACTTTTTAATGATAAATCATTTTTGAAAAACATTCCATTTTAAAATCACTTAAAAAATACTGAATTTATAGAATTATAGGGAAAATAATTTCATAATAAAACCAAATTGTAATCCTGAAATGGAGAATACAAAAAACCATGGTCTTGATGGTTGATAAACTTGTACATGTCGAACATTCCTTCTATGAAATGAATTGTTTAGAAAAGTTCCTCTATCATAAAATGACTAGAAAAATTATTTTTCAAAAAAAAATTTTAAAAAGGAAAATATTTGTTCTAAATGTATTTTAATGATCATATTACATTCAGTAAAAAATTATGAAATTATAAATAATCATTTTTGGAATTAAAATTGATTTGCGACCGAATAGATAAATAAAGTCACATTTTCATAAATGAATTTTTCACAATAAATACAAAATTGTGTAAATTTAGTATCATTACCTATATATTTCATAAATAAATATAATATAATATATGTCATGTAAATTATTGATATAAAGATCCTAAAATTTATTAATGGAACTATAATCCTAACCAAATTTGATTAATTCTGCGCTTGTATTGACCACCTTTTACCCCCTCAGTGACATTTAATCCTAATACACAGGAAATAATAACATTAAATAAATCTCAAATTATAATTTAATGAATTTTTCCCATGATATAACATTTAAACGGTCATTATATACTCATTTCAATATTATATAGTGTAACACCCCGAGATTTTATGAAAAATATTCTTTTTAATTTCATTAATGTCGTGTGTCATACGCTACACCAAAAGGAGCTTTCACAACACACATCACTGACCTGGCTTGAATTACACGCAATCGCGACCTTCCACGATAGCGTGTGTTGTACGCAACACCACGTTTCGCTAAACAACGACATGCTATTTAAATATTATTAAAACTAGATGTTATGAATAGTAATAACCACTTTTTGAAATTTTGTAATTTCAAAATGGACTTCATTTTTTCATTCGGAATATCGAAATTAGCTTAGGGTGAAATTTTGGTGATTTTCGGATAACTTTCATATTTTGATGAATAGTGAAAATTACTAAATTTTAATTAAAAACAACTTTTTCAATTGAAATAATTAATAGTGATAAATTAATAATTTGAGTGGTTTTAAATTATATTTAGAATATATTTTTACAATTCAATACAATGTTGGTCATTGGATGTAATTTCACATTTAAACCAGTTATAAACAAGTGTCAATATTTTGATAGTTATTATCTCTTAAAAACACGCCTTTTGTTTTGACGACGGGAATTAATTTATAAATTAATTAATGCAACTGATATGTTTTTAGTTTGGTAAAATAGAAATCATTTTTGAGTTCATAATATCAAATATATCTTAGGCCTAATTTTTGGTATTTTTCTGAAAACTTTCAATTTTTGATGAATAGTGAAACCACTAAGTGGTAGTTAGAAAACTGAATTTTTCATAAAACTTAATTTTACCGCTTCTGTGAGTGGAATTTCAAAAATCCTAGAGATACAGTTGATTTCAGTAAGTAAAATGTGGTTCAATGAGATGAAAATAATTTTTGGTGAATAGTAACTTTTTACTTTTATTTACCACGGTTAAAAGTAAATAGGGTAATTAAGGGTAAAAATGATATTATTATTACCCTAACACATGTCCAAATTCTATTGGATAAGTGTAATTCGACCAAAAACAAGCTTAGGAATAAAATATGACCATTTAGGCCCACTTGGATTAGATTAGGACATTTATTATTATTTAATTCAAAGAAGAGTTAAAAGAGTTAAAATCAAAGTTTATTTACTAAAACATTTTTAATATAGGGTTATACATAAGATAAATTCGATTGTTAATATTTATTAGAAATCTAAAATGATTTACTAAATAATTGTATTTTATTTGTAATTTTTAGATATTAAATAATTTAATTTATTTATGACACAACGATGATGCAGTAATTATCTTATTAATGAAATATTGACATAATTGATGTTATAAATACTCAAATAAATATAATTTGAGACTTTTTATGACTTACACTAATTTTCTAGGTTAATATGACATGTTATTGTTGATTTAAGTAACTTTTTTCGAACTTATAATTCTGTTATGAATTTCATAAAAATCATGTACCAAATAGTGTCAAAATTGACATAAAATAGTTTTTAAAACAAATATTATATTATTTATTGTTATTTTATTACTAAAAATCTGAGGATCGGCCAAATGACTTAGATAATATTATATATATTAATAATAAATAAATTGGGGTTATTTTGGAATGATATTGTAACTTTATTAACCATATAGTGTAAGAAAACAAAAAGACATGGTAAAAGTTAAATTATTTAACATAGAGCTAAATCTAATTGATAAGGTTAAAATAATAATCTAAACTTGTCTAAATCCTATTGAATGAGAGGATTTAGACCCCTTCCCACCTTATCCTCGAAATAAAGCAATTTGGAGCTATTTAAAAACGAACTTGACTTTATAATAAAATAATATTTTTAGTTATTCCAAAGGTGCCCCTCTCCTCCCTTATAAAAGGGCACCTCCTCCCTCTCTTCCTCACACAACTTTGAGCCTTCAAGCTCGGCCAACCCCTGCCAAATTCTTTTCTCCACTTCCCTAGAAACATCCTAGAGGTTCTGGTCTTCCTCAAAGACCAATTTTAGTTCCCTAAGAGGAGGTCTCAAAAAGGCGCATCAAAGAAGAGGTAATTTCCGTTACCAATTCTTTCACCTTTATTTCTTCTTCCACGTCTTCTTCTTAGGTTGTTTCATTATGAAGTAATAACAACAGTATCAATCATATACTGATATGCTATTATAAGTATAAAACAGTCCTAATTCACCATCTATCCATCCTACGAAAAACGAAATCATCGCGCGTGCGTATGTACGAAATACCGTCTCCACGCCGTGGTGTAATCTGTTTTTCCACCAACACCTTAAATGGATGGGTATTATGGTGTAAAGAATAACTATACATAGTTATTATAACATCATAATGATTCTGATATATTTTATCATCCACTCCAATTCAATTCAATAATTATGGAAATGATATCATCGCTTGTGCGTACGTACAGACTACCGTCTCCACGACGCGATGAGAATCATTCTCCATGTTTACCATTTAAGAATGATTATAAAGTATATATAAGCAATAATAATGAAATATATGACATTATAAAGATACTGGATTTATGTTTATACATATGTATGTCATCTACTTAATTCCACTCAATTCAATAAGGAAACGAAAACAGCGTTCATGCCTACGTACGGCCTACCGTCTCCATGAACGGTGTATTTCTTTCCATTTATCGATCCATTATATATATGTATATTCTGAATATATATTATATATAAATCATGTTTTATATTCTATAATTAAGTAATAACGATCTATGTAATCATATAAATAATTACAAGTTAAAACACGAACGACAAATGAGACGATTTTACCCAAAATGCTACTTTAACATGAATTTACAAAAGAACGGGTAATATAAATTCATAAGTGAACCATATATGATATAATAACAATGAATATGATTCTGTAATAAGTCAATGAAATTATTTAAATCAGTATACAGGAGGTTCGGACACTTACGATGCAAATTGGACCTAAGGTAAGGGAAAATATCACAATCTCATTTTTATCCGAGATTGTTTATATGTTAGTATTTACTGGGGTGTATTTTATCATCCACATCCATGTTTCCTGAATATGTAATATTATTTCCATCCACATAAAATTGTTTAAATCCAATTTTACCCTTCGGTGAGTTTTTAGTAAAAGATATGAAAGGAATCTTTTGTCATTTTTTCGTACGAGGTACTTTTTGACTTTTCCGACAAAAGTACGACGAATGTTTTTTTAACTTATACGGCATGAATGGATTTTTAAAAAATTATTTCCAAAAATATTCCTTTACATGTTTTCAAGTTTATTTTTAATCAACTTATTTTAGTTGAAAATTGTATGACATGTTAAGAAAAGAAAAAGTGTTTTTGAAGTAGAAAGGATATTTTCCTCAAGAGTGAAGTTCAAGTGTTTTATCAAAATTATTTTCCATCTAAGATAATAAAGGGTTCTGTTTTTATCTCTATTATTACATTGATTTGATTATGTTGTGATGGAATTATTTTTATGAATTCATTTATCGTATATGAATTGTTTTATGATGTCATGATGTTTATGATTCCCATTTTTATTACATGGGTTATGCAATGATGTATGGTTTATGATTTTGTGGCACACATAAGAATGGTATCATTATTAGATGGGTGGGACCTATATCTCCCTCCAATGCATTGGGTAAAGATTTTATATCTCATGAGATAGACATGGCTGGAATGGTAGGTTATACAGGTTCAGTGAAACAGTACTGAAAAGAGGGTGACTAGGTTCAGAAAGGGACTTTGTCCACTAAGATAGTCTTGGAAATGAGTCTTGACTAACGAGAAATGATCCTCTATGATTATGTGTGTATGCCACAAAGTTTAATGTTTTAAGTTATGATTATTGTGATTACATTTCACTACCATGACTTATCCCTTGTTATGAAATTATGATCTCTTTTACAGGTTATGATTTCCAAAAGTTATGTGCTTATTTATATGATGTGGTTGATATTTCTTTTGTTTACCCTTACTGAGCATTTGAGCTCACCCTTTTATGTTTACTTTTCCACAGGATATAAAGAAAGTTTTTAGGTATAATAAAAAGGAAGATCTTTATGGGAGATGTTGATGTTCTTTCACCAGGATTAGAGGATTATATTCCGAGTTTCCAAAGACACTAAACTATTACGATCCTTGTGTGTGTGTGTTTGTTATGTACTATGTATTCTGAAAATGTAATGTAATGTCAATGTACGTCAAACTTCGGGTATCTACAGTTGGTATCAGAGGAAAGTTTTAGTCAACCTTTGGAAACTAGGATGCGAAAACGTTAGTGAGACCCCTAGAGATATTTCTAAGGTATGTCTAGGGATGTCCCTAAGGATAAGTATACATATAGGATATAGTCCTAGCACTACGACAACGATCATAGAATCTAACCTAAGATGTTAGATATTGAAGTTACTCCCCCATTATTATGATTTTTGCATCTCACACTACTCTTTTTGGGTTTTAGAAAATGGCTGGAAACAAGATGATTCATGATAATGGAGGATATGATGGACAATGGAATGATATTCTTCATAAGAAATCAAATGAAATGGGATTTGGAAGTCCAAACAGCATTATTATGCCGAATCAGCAATCTCATAATATGATCAATAATGTAAAATTTGGTAACTTTCCTGACTCGGCAAATAAGAGAAAGATGGAGTTTCATGATGATCATAGAGGAACGAAAGTTCAATTTCCCCTATGTAAATCATGTGGGAAGAGGAATCAAGTAGAATGTTTCAAAGGAACTGGAAGATGCTTTGGGTGTGGAAAAGAAGAACACAAATCCAGTAAGTGCAATGGAAAAGTTTCAGTTAACACCATGGATGAGGTTAATGGTATTGCTACGACATCAATAATGGTTAAATGTTTTAAATGTGGAATGTACGGGCATTATGAAAACCAATTCCCCAAGGGAATGTCTCATGAAGAGAATCGGTATGGTCGTATGGGTAGTATTTTTGTTAATGATGATGAAGAGACTACAAATGATATATGAGATGAATGAATTTTTGAAGCTCGGTCAATGGTTTAAGAAGGTAGTGGAATGATTACATGTTTATCAAGTGTAATGTTGTACTATAGAATAAAAAGACATCTAAGGATTGTTACACTGTTGTCTTTCCTTAAGTTTTGATAGTTTATGATGAATGGTATGAGTAACAAAGAAAGGTTATTCAAGTATTTTTTGGAAAGTGGATGATATGCACATAATGAAGTGATAAATATAAAATGAAATGTTTAACAGTATTCATGAGCTCATGATTGATATAAGGACTAAGTGATATCATGGTTTGAGTATATATAATTTTGAGGATTTTGGTATGGGGAAAGTGTTAACTTTTAACTGCATTCATGTTTTCACTAAGGTTCAATGGGTATTCAAGAGAGTACATGATTAAGGCCTTTGAATGTTTGTAATGTGACCAACAAGACATATTTTATGATATATGGGGATCAACGATGGTATTAAATCTCTGGTAATCGTTTTCACTATATTATGAGAGTGGACTGAAGTATTATGGATAAGCCTAAAGATTTGAATGGATTATGTTGGACATAAGTTAGTATTATTTAAGGATAGAAGTTTTTTCGATATTATAGATGGGATGTTATAGTAATATAGTTTTAGAAAAAGGACAACCTGCAGGACGGGTGACAGCCCATCGCGTCGGACAATGCTGTGGGAATCGAACCCACAACCGAAGTGCGACTGGCCTCTATTGCCTACCACTGACCTACAGGAAGTCACTGTTTAGTAGAAACTAGTTTTATTATATTACACAGTATAATATATGAAGTATAAGACCATTTTAGGAACCCTATATGATGAATCTCACTATAGATGGACTTATGTATTTTTTGATAACTTTTCTAACCTTTTGTTTGAGATAGATGGAATGACCCATCATTCTATCACATGATCTACTAACACATCATGAATGAAAAATTAAACTTCATTTCTATAAGAGATGAAGTGGAAATTGTCCAAAGAACGACAAACGGTGAGACTATACCAAAATCATGAAAGTATTTCTTCTAATTCCAATTTCATCAACTTTAGGGAAATGATCTTGAAAACCAAAAATGTTGTCCAAGTGCTCTTATATCTGATTAATCAGATGGTACCTTAGATTGTCACAAATTTATGGATTTGTGATTGTTGTATTTTCCATATCCATGTTCCCTACCACTCTCCATCAGAACACGATGGTTAGATTTTTCTTCAATATCCATATTTTCACCTATGTGGAAACCCAGTGAATAGTTTATTTGGGCAACCGTTTCATTTCATACTTTTGATTTTAAAGATTGGTTTTGGTATTCCTTTTTACGATGTGGGTTTCTATTAAAGAAACTTTTGAGTAGTAAACCATTTATAACCTCGACGAATTTTGGGGGTGAAATTCATTTTAAGGGGGTAGAATGTAACACCCCGAGATTTTATGAAAAATATTCTTTTTAATTTCATTAATGTCTTTTGTTATACGCTACACCAAAAGGAGCTTTCACAACACACATCACTGACCTGGCTTGAATTACACGCAATCGCGACCTTCCACGATAGCGTGTGTTCTACGCAACACCAAGTTTCGCTAAACAACGATATGCTATTAAAATATTATTAAAACTAGACGTTATGAATAGTAATAACCACTTTTTGAAATTTTTTAATTTCAAAATGGACTTCATTTTTGGATTTGGAATATCAAAATTATCTTAGGGTGAAATTTTGGTGATTTTCGGATAACATTCATATTTTGATGAATAGTGAAAATTATTAAATTTTAATTAAAAACAACTTTTTCAATCGAAATAATTAATAGTGATAAATTATTAATTTGAGTGGTTTTAAAGTATATTTAGAATATATTTTTACAATTAAATACAATGTTGGTCATTGGATGTAATTTTACATTTAAACCAGTTATAAACAAGTGTCAATCTTTTGATAGTTATTATCTCTTAAAAACACGCCTTTTGTTTTGACGACAGGAATTAATTTTTAAATTAATTAATGCAACTGATATGTTTTGAATTTGGTAAAATAGAAATAATTTTTGAGTTCATAATATCAAATATAGCTTAGGCTTAATTTTTGGTATTTTTCTGAAAACTTTCAATTTTTGATGAATAGTGAAACCACCAAGTGGTAGTTAAAAAAACTGAATTTTTCATAAAACGTAATTTTACCGCTTCTGTGAGTGGAATTTAAAAAAACCTAGAGACATGGTTGATTTCAGTAAGTAAAATGTGGTTCAATGAGATGAAAATAATTTTTGGTGAATAGTAACTTTTTACTTTTATTTACCATGGTTAAAAGTAAATAGGGTAATTAAGGGTAAAAATGATATTATTATTACCCTAAAACATGTCCAAATTCTATTGGATAAGTGTAATTCGACCAAAAACAAGATTAGGAATAAAATATGACCATTTAGGCCCACATGGATTAGATTAGGACATTTATTATTATTTAATTCAAAGAAGAGTTAAAAGAGTTAAAATCAAAGTTTATTTACTAAATATTTTTTAATATAGGGTTATACATACGATAAATGCGATTGTAAATATTCATTAAAAAGATAAAAATATTTACTACACAATTTTATTTTATTTGTAATTTTTAGACATTAAATAGTTTAATTTATTTATGACACAACGATGATGCAGTAATTATCTTATTAATTAAATATTGACATAATTGATGTTATAAATACTCAAATAAATATAATTTGTGACTTTTTATGACTTAAACTAATTTTCTAGGTTAATATGACATGTTATTGTTGATTTAAGTAACTTTTTTAGAACTTATCATTCTGTTATGAATTTCATAAAAATCATGTACCAAATATTGTCAAAATTGACATAAAATAGTTTTTAAAACAAATATTATATTATTAATTGTTATTTTATTCCTAAAAATCTAAGGTTCGGCCAAATGACTTATTTAAGATTATAGATATTAATAATAAACAACATGGGGTTCTTTTGGCTTGATATAGTATGTTGATTAACCATATAGTGTAAGAAAACAAAAAGACATGGTAAAAGTTAAATTATTTAACTTAGAGTTAAATCTAATTGATAAGGTTAAAATAATAAGCTAAACTTGTCTAAATCCTATTGGATGAGAGGAGTTAGACCCATCCCCACCTTAGCGTCGAAATAAATCAATTTGGAGCTATTTAAAACCGAACATGACTTTATAATAAAATAATATTTTTAGTTATTCCAAAGGTGCCCCTCTCCTCCCTTATAAAAGGGCACCTCCTCCCTCTCTTCCTCACACAACTTTGAGCCTTCAATCTCAGCCAAACCCTGAAAAATTCTCTTCTCCAATTCCCTAGAAACATCCAAGAGGTTCCGGTCTTCCTCAAAGACCAATTTTAGTGCCCTAAGAGGAGGTCTCAAAAAGGCGTTTCAAAGAAGAGGTAATTTCCGTTACCAATTCTTTCACCTTTATTTCTTCTTCCACTTCTTCTTCTTAGGTTATTTCATTATGAAGTAATAAAATCAGTATCACTAATATACTGATATGTTATTATAAGTATGAAACAATCCTAATTCACCATCTATCCATCCTACGGAAAATGAAATCACCGCACGTGCGTACGAACGGAATACTGTCTCCACGCCGTGGTGTAATCTGTTTTTCCACCAACACCTTACATTGATGGGTATAATGGTGTAAAGAATAACTATACATAGTTATTATAACATCATAATGATTCTGATATATTGTATCATCCACTCCAATTCAATTCAATAATTATGGAAATGATATCATCGCTCATGCGTACGTACGGACTACCATCTCCACGACGCGATGAGATTCATTCTCCATGTTAACCATTTAAAAATGATTATAAAGTATATATAAGAAATAATAATGAAATATATGACATTATAAAGCTACTGGATTTATGTGTATATATATGTATGTCATCTACTTAATTCCACTCAATTCAATAAGGAAACAAAAACAGCGTTCATGCGTACGTACGGCCTACCGTCTCCATGAACGGTGTATTTCCTTCCATTTAGCGATCCATTATATATATGTATATTCTGAATATATATTATATGTAAATAATGTTTTATAATCTATAATTAATTAATAATTATCTAAGTAATCATATGAATAATTACAAGTTAAAACACGAACGACAAGTGAGACGATTTTACCCAAAACGCTACTTTAACTTGAATTTACAAAAGAACGGGTAATATAAAGTCATAAGTGAAACATATATGATATGATAACAATGAATATTATTCTGTAATAAGTCAATGACATTATTTAAATCATTATACAAGAGGTTCGGACACTTACGAAGAAAATCGGACCTAAGGTAAGGGAAAATATCACAATCTCATTTTTATCCGAGATTGTTTATACTTTAGTATTTACTGGGGTGTATTTTATCATCCACATCCATGTTTCCTGAATATGTAATATTATTTCCATCGACCTAAAATTGTTTAAATCAAATTTTACCCTTCGGTGAGTTTTTAGTAAAATATATGAAAGGAATCTTTTGTCGTTTTTTCGTACGAGGTACTTTTTGACTTTTCCGACAAAAGTACGAAGAATTTTTTTAACTTATACGGCATGAATGGATTTTTAAAACATTATTTCCAAAAAGATTCCTTTACAAGTTTTCAAGTTTATTTTTAATCAACTACTTTTAGTTTAAAATTGTATGACATGTTAAGATAGGAAAAGTGTTTTTGAAGTAGAAAGGTTATTTTCCTCAAGAATGAAGTTCAAGTGTTTTATCAAAATTATTTTCCATCTAATATAATAAAGGGTTCTGTTTCTATCACTATTATTACATTTATTTGATTATGTTGTGATGGAATTATTTTTATGAATTCATTTATCGAATATGAATTGTTTTATGATGTCATGATGTTTAAGATTCCCATTTTTATTACATGGGTTATGCAATGATGTATGGTTTATGATTTTGTGGCACACATAAGAATGGTATAATTATGAGATGGATGGGACCTATATCTCCCTCCAATGAATTGGGTAAAGATTTTATACCTCATGAGATAGACATGGCTGAAATGGTAGGTTATACCGGTTCAGTGAAACAGGACTGAAACGAGGGTGACTCGGTTCAGAAAGGGACTTTGTCCACTATGATAGTCTTAGCAATGAGTCTTGACTAACAAGAAATGATTCTATATGATTATGTGTGTATGCCACGAAGTTTAATGTTTTATGTTATGATTATTGTGATTACATTTCACTGCCATGACTTATCCCATGTTATGAAATTATGATCTCTTTTACAGGTTAAGATTTCCAAAAGTTATGTGCTTATGTATATGATGTGATTTATATTTCTTTTGTTTACCCTTACTGAGCATTTGAGCTCACCCTTTTATATTTAATTTTCCCCAGGATATAAAGAAAGGTTTTCGGTATAATAAAAAGGAAGATCTTTATGGGAGATGATGAATATCTTTCACCAGAATTAGAGGATTATATTCCGAGTTTCCAAAGACATTAAACTATTACGGTCCTTCTGTGTGTGTTTTTGTAATGTACTATGTATTCCTCAAATGTAATGTAATGTCAATGTACGTCAAGCTTCAGTTCTCTACATATAGGTTTATAACATTACATATGTCAAAAAAGGGAAAATTGAGACAAAATTACTTTACAGATTTAGTAGCATTTAAATCGTAGACTGGAGAAAAGATCTATCATAAAATGGATTTTAATATAACCATAAATTTTAGTATAATAATAATACAATAAATTAAAAGGATCAATATTTTCCCAAAAAAGTGAAAACGGTGAATGTGGCGTTAGTCTCACAGAAATAATAGTGAGACAAGAAAACCCTTACATTAAGTGTTAACTCACTTCTAACAAGTTCACACCTCTTATATAATATATATATCTTCATCAAATTACCACCACATAACCATATCCATACATATCACACCATTGATTATTTTTCAATGAATTTACATTACCCATTTATAAACTATATCAGGTCAATGTGACGTTTCATGTAATTAATACACTGTTTTTCATATATATTTTGACTTTTTATTATTGATATTATTACATATATCATGGTATACATATTTAAATAATGGAAAATATTATATAAATATTATATATTTATTTAAAAATTAATAAAATATTTAAAAAAGAATTAAAATACATTGTTCGTGGATAGAGTAGGCCATATGCAAGCATGAACTATGTCTCATTTTTCATATGGTATTTTAAATAAAATAAATGAAAATTATATATATATATATATATATATATTCATTCAATTAGTATTAATATTTCATAAAAAATACATTTTTGATTTTACCAATCATTAATACAATCAATATATTGTGTGAACGAATCACATCGCTTTGTGTATGCGATAGTCCACACGTCCAAAAACAATGTTATCGTATTAATATAAAATGGAGAGTGTGAACGTATGTATTATTTAAAAATTCCAGTAAAATCGTGATAAATATCATAAATATCATATATATCAAATAAAAACATTACATCCATCATTATTCCCAACAATGAGATATGGTAATGTAAGAAAGAACAACATCAGTTAGAAATGAGATAGTCCACCATACACATGAATGAATACCGTGTAACCCAATTGATGGATCTATGTGTGATTATAGGTATTACAAATAAAAACAATATAATTGTATTTAGGATACTTATTATTTATATAATAATTTAAAAAGATGAATTATGGTGGTAGAGAAATATGTAAAACAGAATTTCTTATTGATGGATGTTTCCTCTTCTTTGGGAAACTCTTTTTCGTTTTCACAAAAAGGATTCATTGGTTAAATCTATAGACAAATATAGGAATTTTGGATAAACTATTGAAATTGGGAGATTATTTTTCAATTTTTTGGATGAGATTATGGTCTATATTGGTTTCATGATGTGAGTGGGATGAGTTCTCTTTTTATAGTGTAGGATGACTGATATTCCTGTAAATATCCAAAGGTAGAAATTATTGAGGCTTCCCTCTTAAATCATGTGAATTCAATAATTTTCCAAATATGGAATAAATATTTCTGGACATTATATTTTTTTAAATGTTAATATGTTATTTTTTCCATTAATTTTATGATTAACTACTAAGAAAATTCATTTTTTCCCTAATCATTGTAAATCATTTTAATTACATTTAATATTACATTTTGATAAAAATTAATGTTAAATTATTAGACAATATAAATGACCTTTAATCCAATTATTAAATACTATATTCAAATTTACATGTACAAAAGTGATAGAAATTAATTTCAATTTATTTCTTGAGATGGTATCAGACAACATGTTTTGAAAGTGAATGTGTTAAAAATATTGAAATGTTATTATATACAATATCAATGTAAAGATAATTATAATAACCTAAATTGTATTAATTTATAGAGAATTTGTATATCTATAATTTTTGAACAATTTATAATATATTTTAACTATATAAATCAATTAGATCAATATTTAGTTTTCAATTCAAATTCATGGTTTTTTATTATCCATAAAAAATGAAATTACAAGGAAATATACAACCAATTCACCAAATTTAAATTTTTATATTCCTATTAAAAGTATTATTATTATTTTTTCAGAAAAATTATAAAACAATCTATTTTTTAATTATATTCTTACAATAATAGGAGAAAAAATAATGTTTTAGAAAAATATAGATTTTATACCTAAAGTTGGATTTCATCTTTTTTAATTCTTAACAAACTAAATGGATGAATTTAAAAAATGATTTAATTTTCAAGATAGTAATTTATTTAATATCTCACAATAATATTAATTTATATAATTTATTAAGAGAATATATGTTTCTGGGAATATTTTTTTTAAAATCACTTCTTTTATATTCAATTATTTTTTATTTTCATTTTTACTTAGTTGATAAATAATAAATAATTTTATTATGTCGTAAAATTATAATTTCATAATTTAGTAAATATTGTTAATATATACCATTATAATGGATCAGTGATAACTATAAAAATATTTTAATAATAATTTTGTTGATCATAAAAACTCAATATTATATATAACGCACGGTATTTAACACACACAGAATCATGTGTAACATAAGCCAAACATAGTTTTTTTTTGTGTACCACAAGCTACTATAATAGTTTTTTGAACAATATTGACATTTGGTTTCATCAAAGTAATGATAAGTATTTTTTTTGACACAAGCTTTATTTATTTTTTCTAGAAATACATAGTGTTTAAAATATTAACATAATTTGAAATAAATATTTCAAAAATTATCATGGTGTTACATTATAACCCATTAATCGATATATCCCCCAAAAATTAATATAGATTCTAAATTTATTAATAATTTAAATATCCTTTCATAAAAACTGACCTCATAAAAATTAATATGAAAACATATTTTAAAAACATAATGTTGGTACCATAACGGTTACCCAATTTAACTCATAACTTGATTTCCACATAGGAGAAAGTTGGGTTGAATTATTGATAAACATTGAAGAAAAGTGTAAATAATTATATAGAGTGATAATGATCATTTATCTCCAGCATTCTAGTTGTCAATTCCAGGTTAAGGGCCTCAAAATTGTAAATCTTTGATGACTTATAAGACCATGAGATCAACAGAAAACAAGGTATTATGTTAAATATTTTTTAATATCCTATTCAATTAGATGAGGAATAGTTCTATAATATTCGAAAATTATGAGATAAAGTAAATTTATTTTCTTCTTTATAATATAAATAATATCACCATTTGGTTGTGGCTTGCACGATATCCACATAATATCTTACTCCAAGAAATGAAATTGAATTTCTCATTCCTAGAGTACTATCTAATCATGACGTAGAATGATAATTCATTTAATATTTCATTAGTTAGAATCTTTAATATTTCTAGTCCTAGTTATCTAGCATGAATAAATCCATTCTTGGTGAGATGATACATTAATCTCCCAAATATTGAGTAAATTGTAACATAAACATTCAAAAAAAGGTTAACATGTTTACACTTTCAAAATCTAGAAACCTGAAACATTATAAAGAAAGTCACAAAATCTAATTAACATTGATTGACCATGTATAAAAACTTAGATATTGGTTGTGACATTCAAAAAATGTAAAAACATTTATCAATAATTTTATTGATCCATGGTAGTAACTTGAATTAACAAAAACACATTATGAAAACGTGCACGATTTTATATTCCAATGATAATTGGATATATTTCTTATTTTTTTAAAAATCTCCCTCCATGATAGTGAAAACATCTGTTTCAAAAAATCCATTATCACATCCAAGGTAATTCTTGTAGTCCAAATTAATTTTTCAAAACATCATTATATTAACCTCAGAAATATATTAAGGGTTATAGTACCCTTAGTCATATATTTCCCATGAATATTAACATTCAATTAAGTAACTTCTCTAGTACATTGAAACCATTCAATATATCCTTGTAAATACATAGAGAGAAAATAATCTCAACAATCATTATATATCACAAAATTTATATAGCATAATTATTGAATCTGAATACATAAACTCTTTTGTTACATTATCATTAATAAAATAACATGGATACCTACTCCAACAACTTAAAAGCTTCTTAAATTCACATTTCACAAGTAATCTCATCATCAGTAGTAATATAATTTTTACTCAAACAACATTGCTGATTATATTCTTGAGATTTCCAAGTAAGACAATAATTTTTTATATTCCCATTCATTGTTATTTTAAACCATTCAACTGTCAATTGTTTCATAGGGAGGAAATTATTCTCATTCATTGTTATAACTAATCATTTCATTTTACCTTTAAAATTAAATTCATTGTGTCCATAATTTCCAATGTCAGAAAATCAACTCATACCTCTATGATGTTCAGATGGGATTTTTTTCCCACACTCTAAACAAATAACAAACTAATTCTTATTTCTTATTTTTTATCCGTTACCCAAATTCTCAATGAACACATTCCATATTTTTTTTTTGTTAGTTTGAAAGTTGATTAAGTTACACATTTTTAATTATGTTATGTAAAAATTAATTAGGCATAATCAAAACATCCATTACTCTAAACATCAATCAATTACTATGTTTAAACAAATTTTTCACCACACTAAAATTTAATCAGCTTCCTTATAATTCCCTTCAATGAATAAAATAAGAATACAGAGTGTGAAAAAAACATTTCATAGAAGAAAACCTCATAATCCTAAAATATTACTTAAAGGATATCTAAATCATGATAGATACATCATTAATTTATGATTCCTTTGGTTTATTATTCATTATTAGTAGTAATCTTCTAATTATATTCTTTATGATGGTTCATAAGGAGTTTTTGACATCCTAAAGAATATCTATCGGGAGAGTCAAAACATGTGTGAAAAGGCCTATTTTTGGGGTCCAATTCTCGATTGGGTCTAGCTATGTATGAAGATTTCAATGTTTTAACCCCTATGTGAATTTCTTCTAGATCCACAAAACCTTGTAGTTTGTAAACAAGGATTTATTTCCTGGAAAAATCTCACTCTAACATTTACCAATATTCTATTACATTTTCAGATACATTAACTCACCCTTAGAATTGTCCTTAGATACATCCCTAGAAATATCATTAATAATATTACTTGTGATCTCATTGATGTTTTATCATTCTAGATTAAAAAGTATGAATAAACATTTCCTTATATACCAACTAAATCATCCCTCACTTCCCAAACATCCACATACATTAAATCATTTTTTGGGAAATCCTTAATAAATTTCACAAACAGATTCCAAAATTCCATAATTTTTAAGCATATTTGGAAACATGGAACAAATTATTATAATATTTTGAAATATATTAAACATCTTCGATAAATATATTCCCCTTAGGTAGTCCTAAAACATTCTACATTATATGGTAAATGGAAAAATAATTAAGGGGGTGCTCAAATTCTTAGTAAGGGTAAACAAGGATATATATATTCATAATCATGTATATAATTGTATGAAAACTTGATAATAACGTTTGATGATACTTCCCATAATATTAAGAATCATACACATGATTCATGAAATAAAAATTGGTTGTTCATAAGACATGAATCATAAGGGAACCAAGAGCATAAGTCATGAAAAAATAACATAAAAATTAGAAATTGAATTATCCGAGACACATAAACATATAAAATTATTTATATAGTAGTAAAGTAGATATTTCCATGGACAACATGGCAGAATAGGTTCACTCCACATACCGTCATTGTAGTCAAGGTTCACACCCACGACCATTTAATCATACAAAGTCTATTACTAAACCAATTTCACTCAATATTCCAACCATTTCTATATCATGAGATATAAATCAGTACCCATTGCATTGGTAGTATAAAAAAGTCCCAACTATATAACAAATAAATCCTATATATTTGAGAAATAAGACCTTTATAATTTACATCATAATCAAATAAATTAATTTAGTTTCATTACCATGTTATCATATTTTGATATTTGGATAAGAGAAATGTTTTATAATAATTTAATCAAATTAATAACAAATAAAAAAATTATTATTTATAATCATTTTATCATGATATAACCCATATAAGGGAAAAATGTTTCATAATGAACTTGTCATCCTAAAATTTAAACATTCACATAAGAAATAATAATTGATTCATAGCATCATATTCCTATCAAATGAGAAACTATATCAATGGAAGACATCTTATATGGATTATGATTTTGAAATATCACTTGTAAAATTGCTTATGGATAGTAACCCTACATTGAAAATCACTTAAAAAATGAAATGTTTTAAAAAAATTATTTAAAAATAACTATGAAAAACATATAATGGAATCTTATAATATCATTTAAATCATTTCTTGATTAAAATATCTTTTCCACTATGGAAACTTTTTATTCAATCATAAATAATTTTGAAAACATTTTTCTTTGAAAGTTCCCTTAAAAAATATAATAGATACTGTTAAAATAATTTAAAATTATTTTTAGACATAAAACATTTTTGAGGTTCCTTTTCCTTGAAAATTTATAATTGAATATTTGAAAATCATTGAAACATTTTTGGAGCGTAAAACACTTTTTATAATATCATTCCATTAAAAATTATAAATGATGTTTACAAATTCATTTATAACACATTCTATTAATAAATAATGTTGATAAAATTTTTCTTTTAAAATATATAAATCTATCTTTTAAAAAAATAAAAAAAAACATTTATTCATAATTTTTTTAAGATTTTTCCTTGAAAACATTTAAAAGAATGTATGAAAAAAATCAATCTCTTTTTATATAGAAATTATTTATAATACAATTTTCATTTATAATAACATTAAAAAAATTAACATATAGAATGTTATGATGATTTTTTATAAAAATAATAATCTTGAAAACCTGTAATGTAGTATTCAAGGAAATTATGGTCATGATGACAGATAAATCCATATATGTCAAACATTCCTTTTATGTCGTAAAAACAATAGGAAACCTTCTCTATCAGAAATTGAAAAAAATTATTATTTTTAAAAATTAAAAAGTTAAGACATGGGTAAAAAGTTATTATAATATTCATAAGAGGGTATTTTAAATATTTTTATGACAAATTCAGAAAACATGATTTTTAAATAAAACTGTCTACTCACTAAAAAACATAAATAGTGTCGGGTTTTTAGAAATATATTTTGTTTATTTTTATAAATACAAAAGAGTATGAAAATTATAAAACTACTTAGATATAACATTAATTAATAGATTTGAATAAAAATTTAAGATAATTATGGATAGATGGGTCATAATATTTCATCGATGGATGCATAATCCAAAATAGTCCCAATAAATTTTGTGATTGTATAGAAAAACGTTTACTAATATGGTAACATTGAATCGTAAACCACCTGAAATAATAACATTAAATAAATACTAAAATATAATTAAAATAATTTTATCCTTAAATATAACATGTAAAAAGTTAATATATACACCTCATAAAAGAATAAAAGTGAATTGCATAACATCTATTTCAATGAAGGAATATTGAGACAAGATTACCCTTTGGATTTGGAAACTTTTCAAATGTAAAAACCATGATTGATATATCGTAAAAGGGAAATGTAAATACCATAATTTATAATTATACTTATAATAAAATAAATTCATGGTAATTATATACACCAACTAAAACAAATGAGTGGTGAATATGGCATAACTATAGTGGAATGAAAAGTATGACTACAAAACGCTTACCTTAAGTCTTGAATTTCATCATAAAACATTAAAATATGGTAAAATAAGTATAAGTATTTTATAAATCTTCCAGATAACAATTGTATTTTATATAATGACATATATAATTTTATTATGACATTTAATTAATTATTTGTCAACAATTTCATGTGAATGTATCAATTTTTTGTAGTAACTGCTTTGTTTTCATTCATGTATTGAATTGAAATTCTTGATCCTCTTAATTATATCATGATTTCCATATTAAATTAATTTAAAACATGGTATAGGTATGATATATAATCCATATATATGTATTTATACTAATATATAAATTATATAGATAAAAAATGAAATACACTGGTAATGGAGACGATATGTCATACGGACTCATGAACATTTGTACCATTTCCTATCTTGTTTTTAATGAATGAAAAGTAAAAAATAATATATATATATATATAATCATTAAATTTTCATTATTATTTAATATATATATTTATGTCATATTTTTATTTAACCCAACCTTAATATATTCTATGTAAAGAATAAACTAATCACATCACTCTGAGGTGGCGGTCTTCAACCCGCACACAAATGATGTTTCCAGATTCCCAAAAAATGAAACACATGAATTTAAGTGTTATATAATAGTTATAGAAGCATAAATAAATGACAAATATCTTATATATCATATATTAAGAGATGTTATATCATAATTACCATTATTTATAGTTGATAATGGAAGAACTAATGACATTGGTTTGTGATGTGGTAGTCTGCCATACACATAAATGATGATTTTGTTTCCCATTTGATAGAGGTGTGTGTAATTTTACTCCATACCATTATTATAATTTCATATAACTATATTTAAGATCTAGAGGATATTATATATTCTTCTAATAATAATAATTGATGGTGTGGAGAAAGAAATATAACAAAATATCTATTTGAAGGATGATACCACTTCTTTGGGAAACTCTATTTAGTTTACACCAAAGGGATTCCTTGGTTGACATTATGAAAAATTTGTTCCCATAAAGGAGAAGGTATATAATTTTTATGCTTAATTTGTTTTGTTTTTTTATAATAAAAATGGAATTAGAAATTTGAAAAAAGTAAGGGTTGTGAGTGCGTTTTTTGTATTGGATGTGGAATATAATTACTGTAATTATTAAAAGATAAACAATATAGAGATGTCTCACTTACCTTATGTTCATAAAATAGTGGTCTATTTCAGATATATGTGTGAATATGGTCGAAATGGGTGGAAAACATTTCTTTTGGACGTTTTTCTAGGTTATTTATCCACATATGATAATTTTTAACCAAAGAATAATCTTTTTACCTTATATGTTGTAATTAATATTAATTAAAATAACTAATATTTTTGGTCAAAAAATATTTTACCTTATTATATGTTATAAAATAATATAAATAAAAATACAAAATATATTTTTTGAAATTTCAAAAAAAATTAATTATCAGAAATAAATATAAAATTTATTCTATTGTTGGGAGAAGACAACATGTCATAAAAGTTAAAATGTTCGAAAGAATTTAATATTATTATATAAAGTTTCCTTGTAAAAATTATTATAATGAATTCAAATGTATTAATATATGAATAATTGATATAAATATAATCTAAACTTGAATTAATTTATAATTTATCTATATAAATAATTTAGATGATAGTTCAGTCATCAATTAAAACAAAGTGCATTCACTTTTCATCAAAAATCACACTTATCAGAAATGTACCCATAATTCACCCAATGTAAATCATTGGTATTTCAAATTCCATAATGAGATTTATTTTTTCAAATAATAATTACAATAGTTTCAAAAAAATTTCTAATGAATTTTAACCACTAAAAGGCATCAAAATTTCCTTTTAGGAAAATATAGCCTTTTTACCTAAATTTTGATTTGTTCTTATTTTAATTCTAAAAATATTATTTCATGAATGTAAAAATATTTTGTTGAATTCTTTATATATAAATTTAATTAATATTAATCACTATTGGTGGTTAATTTAAATTATTATGATAAAATGATCTTATGGGCATACATGTATTTTTTTTAAACACTTCTTTAATATTCAATTTGTTTTTATTTTCATTTCTAAATAGTTCATAACCAAAGAATTATTTTTATAAACATGTTTAAAAAATATTTTAATATATATTATTTAATCATATATATATATATTAAATTTCTAAGGATATGTGATAATTATAAAAATATTTGAATAATAATATTGTTTCTTGGAAAAAAATGGCCTTACGTGTAATATAGGTTATTAAAGGAACTAAGCATTGTATGTAAGAGAAGAAAAACATAGTTTTGTTAGTACTTCAAGATAATAACAGTGGTTAATGTATCACAAGGTATAATTTTTTTTATTTATAATTAAATAATACCGTGTTTCTTTCATATAACACAAACTATAATTAGTGTTGTGAGAAATGTAGATTATTGAAAAGATTAAATTATTTTTAAAATATTACTTCACAAAATATTGTGGTGTTACAATGTTGGTTCAACTAAAATCTTTTTAATATCTTATTAATATCATGGGGAACCTTAACAGGGTTTTAGGGAGTGATTAGAAGAGTAAAATATTCTTCCAAGTGTTTTTAGTGAAGTTTAATATGAGGATTAGTAGGATAATATTGAAAAATTGGGGGGATTATTTAATTAATTTCTAAACAGAGGTTTTTGTATATTTATAATAAATTTATCGTAACAAAAAACAATCCGTTTGTGTTTCCCAAAGGATTATTCTAAATATTTTTGTACTTAATAATACTATAAGTTTTAGAGTAATTATCTATCAAAAATAAAATTGGTGATGTTGAGTTGGGTCATGCTTAAGTGAAATTGATTTTAAAACCATAGAATATAATATAGGGTCAGGATGATTCATTAAGTATATATAAAATTAATCAAATAAACTCTAAATATATTATTTTAATGGGATAATAGTGTTTTGGTCAAGGATACTCACTATATTATTAATTTATTAAATTTTATTTGGTAAGATGTCATAATACACACCATATATTGTGTAACACCCCGTGATTTTAAGATAAGAATGTTGTGTTCCATAGCTTATACCACACCCAAAACATTGCATAAAATCCACATAATATATTATATTAATATAAGTTTTATTACAAATTAATTGAATTTGTGTGCATGAATATGATTAACTGAATCAATATATATAAATATATGTCGTGATTAATACAAATATATTAATTAATTATTATTAAATAGTTAGTCAAATTTTTAGTAACCTCATTTGACACTTCAAAAATCATTTCCTTAAAGCCTTGTATTCCAGAAACTATATCATGGTACTGTAGTAGTGGTGATACTGTAGTAGTTACTATAGCAGTGCGAGTACTATAGTAGTACAATTCACTGAGGGGTCCTTTGGGCCAAAAAATGGGCTTTCATTCCTTGTATTCAGGCCACTTGGCAATGGGGCTTCGAGCTATGTAATGGGTCTCCCTATACCCAGTATCAAAGATGTATTTACCTTAAATAATAAATTTAATCTTCGGCCCAATCTTTAAAAAAATTATTTTTTAGTCATATATATTCCTGATTTTGGAAAGAGATTAATTTTAATCATAAAGACACATCTTTTTTCCTAAAATTAATTTTAAATGCATAATTTTCCCAAATTTTATTTAATAAGAATAACCAATAATAAGAACTTATTTATATATATTTTAAAGATTAAATTCAAATATATATTAATTAAAAGATTTTTAATAATATCACATATCATATAGTTAATATAATACCATCTTACGCTTGAATAATGTAGACTTTTTTGAAAACCCTTTCTTTTACAAAAAATGCAGGTTTGATTTTATGTTAAATAATATTTTTTATATGAATTTAATTTAATAAAATTTATTACATATTTAAAAACATAATAATCAAAATTATATTAAATTTTGAACATAATTTTCTATCACAATGATTAGTAAAGATGGTGAAATTTATTTACTATCAAGAAGTTTAAAATAGGGATTTTCACCGTACATGTGATTGTGTTAAAATGAGTTTTCCTCACACATGGAATAATTAATTGATAAATTGGTTTTAATATTGATAATTTTTTCTTCCAAATTAAATAATATGGTTCATTTTATATTACACATAATGGATAAATTTCCTTGGTTAAAAAATTAGTTACCATAGTGAAAACTGAAATTGTAAAATTATGTAATCATTTAAGATATGAGAATAGAATACTTCAAAAATATTTATTTTTATATTTTCTTTTTGTGGAAATACACAAAATAACTCAAATATATTATATATAAACTATTCAATAACATGGGGTGAAAGTTACTTCCCATTATTTAATAGTTTTGGGTCTTTACGAATATTTCACTCCTACTCAATTATAAAAAGGCACTGCATCCCCTCACTTATTCAAAACACTCATACATTTTTATTTACCAAAACTAGAAAAAAATATCCCCAAAAATTACTTTTTCCAAATTATAGCTCTTATTTAATTCCAATAATTCAGGGCCTAGTGTCCATAATAAGAGACCCAAATGGGGTTCTTCAAAGATAAAGAAAATGTTTTCAAAAAGATCCATCTTTTTTCTAATATTTTATCACCTTAAATTATTTCCTAAAAGATAAAACATAATAATACTAGTATCCCAAAAATACTGATATGTTATTATGTTGATGGAATAATATTTAACCATCTTATTCATTATTGAAAGGGATACAAATCTATCGCTCATGTATGCGACACACTACCCCATTGTGATTTGAGGTAGTATGTTTTCCATCATCAACACTATAGATAGTAATAATGGGGGAAATAATCAGAATATATGATATATATAACATGATATTACCTATTTGAAATTAATATATCATACAATTCCTTGCCATTTCTACTTTTAAGGGAATGATATCATATTTCATGGGTTTGTGAGACCTACAATATCTACGATGAAATGTGATTCATTTTCCTCGTACAAAATTCAAGAATCAATCAAAAAATGAATCTAATGGGTAAATATGATATTTAAAACATTAATATAATTATATATATTTTAGATATAAATTGTATTCTTATGAACTAGAATATCTGTGGAAAAACCTGCATGAGATAAAATGTCCATTAACCTCTGAAACAATAGTAATATTGAAATATTATATAAAAAGTGTTATAATATGATTCTGTAATATCATATATGATATAGTTAATATGAATATGTTTTTTTAATCAATAAAATATTTTATATGATTAAGGAGGATGTTAAATGATGTCCCAAAAAATGGAAATTTCATGCATGGAACTTCATCTGAATTTCCATTCAATAGAGTATATTTTAATGTTATGCACATAAATTTTTTTATAGGGTTTATACTATTCCACATTTCCGTATTATATTATGAAACCATAATAATTCATGGAATATTGTTTTTCAATTTTAAATATATAATCCAAGGGAATTTCACTGGATAGTTACAAAGTGATATGGAATTTAATTAATCAATGTTTTCATTATGATATATAGATACTTTATTATCATTGATATTCTTTTATTTTTTTGGAAATTTATTTCGATTAAATTCTTGTGTGTTAAAAATGACTGATTTTTATTTTAATTTTTTAAAAAAATATAATCACAAATTAATTCTCCCTTCAATTTTATGATAATTATAAGTGTCACTCATCTCAAATTAACTTCTTAGGTACATATGTTATGTTATAGACTTATCTCATTTTTGGATTTTTTTTAATTACACATTGATATTTTATATTGTGAATCTATTTATATTCATTGTATATAATATTTCACATGAATAAACATCATTAATCTAGGAAATAATTTAAAATATTTCAATGTGGTACGAGCATATTTCATAATCACAATTTATTATGGATTGTTTATTCAATAATTTAAAATGATGTAAATTGGATGATTATTCGCTATAAACACATATAAATTTTCTCTTCCTATTATTATTCATGAAATATTCAAGTAATATTTATATTGTAAATTTTTTTAAAATTAAAATTATTGGGAACATGTTTTTATTAGACTCCAACATCAATTCTCTCTTCAATAATAAATCCATTATCGTCTTAATCATGTTTTTTAAAAAATAAAAAAAATTTACCATGAATTTTTAATGTAATTTTTACCCATAATTTTATTTTTTAAAGATGTTTTAAATGTAATATTCTTATCATTTTCAAAATAAATCCCTTCAAATTTTTTTATAGAAATCTATAAGGAATATTTTTAATACTACACAACATGAAAGGAACATTCATCCCATCATATCCACTCATGGTTTTGAATTTTACATTACATGTTTAATGTATTATCGATAATGAAAATGGATATCTTAATATTTAGTAGATTAAAAATTATAGAATTTTATTTTCCAATCGAAAATGGAAATTTCATCAAAATAATTTAATGATCTATTTATTATATTTGAATTAATAAATTAAAATAATGATTTCATTTATATATAATCCACTGTGGATATATTATATTGAATCTATCCTTGTTAATTCGCTAAATGGTTTATGATTAGTTTTACTAGGGAAAGAGTTGAAATTAACATTTAGTTTAATATTTTAGTATTCAAATTTAAATTAATCATTCACTTTTTTATAATCATGTTTTCTTAAAATTATCTTAAATTTCCATATTCATTGTATCATGAATATGATTATTGCCTATACAATATATAATTTTTAAAAATTGTTTTTAAATTCAAGGTCATATGATTAACTACGTAATTTTTAATAAAACTGTATTATTTAATGGATATTGATATTTGATAAAAATTAATATTTTTCATGAATTAGATCAATCATTCGGTATATGATGAATTCGAAATAACTAAATTGGCAGATGGGATAATAATTATTTATCTAATCAATGCATAAGTACTCTGTAGAGGAGAATAAATAATCTTGCATTAAATGTGTTTTTATAACTATTTTTGAATCGTAATGTGACATATCATGACTTTATATAAATATTGATGTTATATACTAATTATTCCCAATATTAAATATTTAATTATTAATATTAATAATAATTTTTCATTTATATTATCCATGGATTCATTTTTTTAGATATTGTTATTGATTAATGTATTTTGGGGTTTTACCTCTCCATATTGATTATTCAATATCGAATCTCAATATTATAATTATTTAAAGGTGTTTAATTTTTTATGAATTCATTTTTATCATGATTATTGATTAATTATAGTTTTTGATGCATGTAACCCTTACTAAGAATGAAATCCTACTATATTTTTTTCCATTCCCGAGGATAAGATGAAGGAATATTTGAATGAATTTAATAATATATAATTATTTACATTAACTTTATTTTATTTCAGGTTTTCATATCTAATATGATATTCATATAAAAATCTAGTTTATCACTACTTCTAAGCTATTAGGTTATTTTGAATGTGATCACTTATATCTAGTGGAAATTAATAATGTTATCACCATATATGGGACACTAGAGTTGTGTTCTTTACAGTTTATATTTGATTTTGTTTATTAGAAACCTCAGGAACTAGATTAAGAAAAAAATATTTTAAATAAAACAACTCTATTATAGGATTTAAGGTAATGTATGGAAAATATCATTAATTTTTTGTAAGGAATATTCTATGTTTCATTTCCTTAAAATGCATCCCCATCTACATACTAATAGTGAACTTAGTTCTAGGATAGTTATACCTAGGGTAATAACTCTAAAAAGGATGAATTTGGCTTTGTATTCGTAATCACACGGTGCACAAAAAAGGTCCACACATCACCCCTTGGTTTTCACTCTAAAGGGATATTCATTGGTCAATTAAATTTTTTATAAACTATAGTGATGTATTTGAGTAGATAATGAATATCAATAAAATAGGTTTAAACTAATATTTCATGGATTAATATGAATGTTTCATGATTTATAAATAAAATAAATTATTATATGTTTTTCTAATAGTGATAAATATTGTTCACACTTTGCATTTTAGATATAGTAAATTTATAGAACCTGATGGAATTGTGTTAACATTATACAAAATGTATAATGTTTTGATTATGAGTAACTCAATGTGATGGTATGATTAATGATAGTAATATATTAAAAATTTTAGATACAATATTGGAGGTATAATGTGATGGGATATTAATATGATTATGGAAACATTAGTAAATGTTTATGGGAATAAAACCCAATGGTTTACTATATGTTTTACTGAAAACATATATAAGAATGGACTCATTTATATTTTTCATGAATAATATTAAATCTATTTTTAACATTAAATGGGTATTTTAACTCTTGTTTTTTTTTGTAATTTTAGGTCATTAAAATATGGGAATGATATATGAATTATATTACTATTGTGTTGGAGAATAAAAATTTAACATGTCGGGTGACAACCCAACAAATCTGGCAAGGCATCAGGATATGGCCCCATAATTGAAGGGAATTATGGGTGCATCGTATGCTATTAGACTACATGATTTTATTTTTATTATGAAATTATATTTACACAAATAGTTGATAATTATATAATATGTATATTTTGGGGATCATATTATAGGATCAAATATTTTTTTCTTTTTGGGAAAAAATTGATATTTCACAAGATGTATTATCGCGTTGATGTATATATGACCATTAGGATTAGAGTCAAGTATTTAGTTTAAGAATGCATTAATTTTTTTAGATGTATATAAAATGGTTTGAGATCACCCTTGAGGTGGAAATATTATTTCATATTTATAAAATATATGTTAATCTAGTTTTACGTTTACATATTTTTGGAATAATCCATGTTGATTGTTTGGTATAAATTTGGAAGTAAAATTTCATTTTTCTACAAATAACGGTTTGTTAATTTTTTGTTACTATATTACCTTTTGTTAAACATTTAAATTCGAGTTAATATTAAAATATAAGAGGAATATCTTGTTATTATTTTATATGTCTTATGATCTATTAAAATATAATTTTAAGGCACTAGGAATTAAAAAATCCTTTTTAATATTGATTACAACAAGCCAGAGGAGAAGGGGAAATTGATCTAAGCACAACCAAAGGATGAAATTGTTCTTATGAAATAGGAATTTGTAAAGTATGTAAGTATTTTAATGTTATTTGGAATTACATTAATTACCCAAATTTAGGAAAAGGATATTGAAACAAAAATTTTAATGTTTTACCTCTACATTTGATGCGTCCATGGTCATTTATATCATCACGTATTTCAGGTTTTTTGGTTATAGAAATTTTCTAGATAATTACCTTTATTATGATCATTTAACTATATTAATCTCTATTATTATTTATTAATTTCTCTCATGTACATAACATCACTCCACAATAATTTTTTCCCCACTTGGAAACCAACTTATTTTCTATTCTAGATGACTTTCTTACAACTGTTTCAATATTATCATGAAGAGTATTACTAACCATTTTTACAATGTCAGTTTCTAAAAAGAGTATTTCCAAATAACAATAAATTTATTTTTGAGAGTAAGATAAATTTTCGAGGATGAAGTTTATATATTTTAGGTAGAATATAAAACCTTTTGATTTTATAAAAAGGTCATTTTGTCTTATAGTACATACAACACACAACACTTAGCTTAAACAACCCACAAAATATATTATTTAATATGATAATTATAACCAAGACATTGAATTGGAGGGTATTTGTAGGATTACAAGAATTATGTAATTTATATATAGAGATAGGACTTAAAAAAATATTGAAGAATTACTAATAAATATTCTCTAAAATGTTGTTTAAAATCATTTTATTCTTCAAAATAGATTTACCTCAAGTGGATTTTTTTTTTTCATTTTTTATCTGGGAATTTTATATAATTAATACCAATTTTATAAATATTATATAATAAAATTAAAATATTTTTTAAATAACCTTTTCGAAATTATATTAGTAATAGGTCTTATTAATTTTCTGAAAAGTCTTATTCTCCTATGAATAGTGAAAAATACAGCATTTTGTAAAACATTCAATTTTTCTATAAATTGAGAAATTTTAAACAACAATTTATATTTTAATTTTATATAAAAGTAATATAACTATAATATATATATTTAAAACAATAAATTATATTTTAATAATCTTTATTTTGGATTTTCATATATGTTTTTTAGTGTAAAAATGAATTTTTCTGAGAACTGTTTTGAAATGCATAATATTACACCGATTTAATTTAATAAAAACCATAAAATAATATTAATTTAAAGAAAATAAAGATATTATATATCTAAATATATATAGTCAAATCCATATAATTATGATTATCATTCATATAATTAATAGAAGATCATATTATCCTTGAAAAACGCATTTCATGAAATAAAACATTATGACAAAAAATGTGTGTTTTTTAAATTTAATTATGAATTATATGTGAATTGAATTATAAAAATTGGAATATATTTTCGAATAATAATAATAACCATTATTTATAATGGTTAAATATTTTTGTTCCACAGTTATTAGTAAAGACAATAAAATTTATTAACTGTGATTAGGGTAAAAATGGGGATTTGCGCGGTACATGCTCTTATAATAAAAATAGGTTTCCATATATTTTTATATTTATTTGACCACTTTAATTTAAATTTTTTAATAATTTAGTCAATATTATTCAATAATGATCATTTTAAATAATCATGAATGTTAAAATACCTAGGTTAGAATGTAGTTTTCCTAGTGAAATTAGTAATGGTAATTGTTTGTAAACATAAAGGATGTGAGATTAACAGGATTAAATCATTTTTTTATGAATTAGTGGAACGTTAATATGATCCCTCTAATTTACTATTTTTCTAATTTTTAGGTACTTTGGGTGTGATTTACTTCCCATTTTTGAATTGTTTTCTTCATTTTCCAAAAATTACTTCTCTTCCATTATAAATGGGAAGTAACTCCCCTAACTTATTTGAAAATATCAAGAAATTTTTTTCAACCAAAACCACCCAATGTCTCTCCCCAAAATCCAAATACACATTATAGATCTACTATTGTTTCTAAAATTTGTACTCTTTTGTCCTTAATAGGAGATCCAATGGAGGTTATTCTAAGAGAACATAATTATCTTCATAATACCCCTTGTTTTTTTTAATTCTTCATTACACCTTAAATTTTATATTAAAATGTTCAATATAATAAAACAAGTATCTAAAATATTCTAAGATGATATTATGATTACGTCATAATATTTATCCAAACCATTCGACCCCCAATTGGGACAAAATTCATCACTCATTTGTATAATGGACTACCACCTTGCAAACTGATGTAATTTTTTCCATTAACAACTCACATTGATAGTATTTATGTTGAAAATAATGAATATATATGATATATATAACATGATATCAGTTATTGAAATCTAATATATCATCCACCTCTTTACCCTTCCACCCATTAATGGAATGATGTCTTTACTTGTTCATACATTTGACCTACCATCTCCACAAAGCGATGTGATTCATTTTCAGTGTCCAACATTAAAGAATAGAATTAAAAATATATATATTAACTAAATCTGAAATTTAAACAAAGAATTTAATTATAGAGACTATATATATATATAAATATATATCCTTTGGACAATACCAGAACCTCAGTGACAAAACATGCATGAGAAAACACGGAAACTAACTCAGAAAACAATGGTAATAATGAAATATTATTTACAAATAGGGGATAATATGTTATAAAAAGAACATA
The DNA here is from genome assembly GCA_963277665.1 of Viscum album. Lineage (NCBI taxonomy): Eukaryota > Viridiplantae > Streptophyta > Magnoliopsida > Santalales > Viscaceae > Viscum > Viscum album. The sequence goes on from OY728160.1 coordinate 1,385,596,570, forward strand.
TATTATATTATAAACATTAATATCGATCTATTATAAATATGTTAAATGTTTAGGGCCATTAAACTAGAAGTCAAAGCATGTAGAAATAAATGGAAATTTGAGTGAAGGAGCTTTGTCTCAATTTCCCATCATTGAGACTTATTTAAATGTTATATCGCTAAATTGTTTTATTTTGGTTCGTGACCCCCCCCCCCCCCAATAGTACACTTCCTACTATGGATATAACATAGGGATATTTGTGATGACCTAAATCCCAAATCATGCAGGTTCTATGATGTAAACTAGCAGTGGTGGTATAATAATCTTACAATTGTGTGTATTTACCTCATAGAAAACATGCGTTTGTTGGATATAAGGCAGATACACAAAAACCCATCCATGAAATATAAAATAAATCAAATTTTAATACATTATATTTCATATATTCATTAATCAACTAGAAAGAAAAACTACAGGTACCCAAAGAAAGATGGTAGTAACCATAAATCCCAAATATCCCATGTTAATCCCTGAGTTAGTAATTACAAACATGATCTCTAACATACTCCTCCGGACCTCAAAAATGATTATATATGCATCGGTTGAGAATAAAATTATTGACAGTGCGTTACTCTTTATATCCCCTCATGTTGATGATAAATAAATCATATAAGATTATATTTAAAAATAATGACACTCACTCATCACCAAAACATGATTTCTAATTTCCTAGCCTTATCATTGCTAGTTGTCACTGTGAATCACATATTAAATAGAACATACAAATTATATCAAAAAAGGATGCCTGTTACCACTTTCTGACTGGTTCTTCACTCTTCCCCTAATGTAACTTGTCCCAATACATCTCTCTTCAAACCATACCATGCAAAAAGAACCTAGGATATATATTACAACATTCAAATCATGAATCACATATCACATCATCCAATATCTTGTCACTACATTTAGTAACCAAGATATTTTTTCGAACCAAAATAACATGTATGATGTGTAATAAACATCTAGAAGTATACCTCATTCCATCTCATCCCAAACACTAATAAATGTACACCTAACCACAATATCATATACACATCACACATATGATAACGCTTTGGATTGTCGTGTTGTGGTTCAGTGTGAAACATCCTCCTCATTCAGCTTTCAAGCACATTATGGATTCTTGGGGTTTGCATTCAGTGGACCGTATCTCGGAGACTCACTAAAAATTGTTCTATAGGGTCCTCACCTATAATGGGGATTTTGTTCAAGCATGGTGAAAGTCCCCATGAATAATGGTTTGTTGGCACTTCAATATTTCGCATTGGTCTACAGTTACTTGTAGGGTGGAATAAAGATCATGGAATGATGTTTGGGTATGTCTAATAGGTATCCATCATACCTTCTAGAATGAAACTTTCCTCAAGAACATTGGTTAATATTTGGTGGGGTTTCACTAGGTGGACGAGTGCACCCATCACTAGAAGGAAACCATTATGGACCACATCTGTGTTGATCGTTATCATTCGCTTCCGATCACAGAGATTATTTATTTGAATTTACTGAATTTATCTGATTGGTCCCAAGTCATTATTTACCCAGGGTTTCCATGGTTCAACTCACCTTGCATCCTTCAGGGTCATTCACATTAAAACTGCATGAAACATATATACAGTGGTCCTTACCCCCATGCTAGTGGCTCTAATCCCAAAGCTCCATCATATCAGCCTCGCGAAGGGTCTTGTTAAGACTTGGATTAGCCAGTGTCCTCACATGCCTCACATTCTCTTGCTTTCATCGCCCCCTCACTAACCTCCCCAGCATACCTGGAACCTATAAATCATTCCTTTAGCCTAGGGGCTTATCCAATCATGAAGTATGGTTCTACCTCCCCTGGATCATAGGCACTCCCATGCTTGGCTCGGGTCCCTTCCAAGCCATGTGAAAAATGGTTGGGTCCTCTGGTGTCTCTCAATCATGCGTGGGTCCCTCCATATATGTTACTCACTAGTGCCTTGCTATATTTCTTCATGAGTTCTTCCTCGAGGTATTTTTATGCTTTTATGTATCCCCTTCCCATACCGACACCGGCCTCATGTTCTGCATTGAGTTGTTAGCCAAGGATTATGGAATTCATGGGGCCAACTTCCTCTCATTGGAATCCCTTCCGAGGGCTAGGATGTCGACATGAAGTGTTATTCAAGACACCATTGATTGGGCTTTTGTGAAGTTAGGTACCAAAGAAGATAGTGGTCGTCCTATGGTCGGAGTTCCTTATTTGGATCAGGCATATCAGAAAATAGGTCTTCGGGCTTGGTTGACCCATAATGTGGTGAGCTAGAAATCCTAAATGATCCCATCTTGGCCCCTACCTAATCATCATATCTCTCTGACATGATTCTAGGAGTGTGTAAAAGGTTCATTATAATGAAGATGTTGGATAGGGAATTCCCATAATTCCTTTTGGAAGAGACTACGATTCCTATAGCCAATTTTGGGACACTATTTTTATAAAGATTCTAATTCTCATCTGGAACTCCCGATGGGTCAGGGCATGGTTAAAAACCAATTCCATGTCCTCATAGTCTGGGAGGCATAAAGAGAAAAGGGAATTGATCAACGAACGCATGTATGCCACTTCTACGATACACGAGATTACTCAAAAGGTTAAAATGCATGCATCCATTCATGGAAACCCGATCAATAAACATGTTTATATTTTTTTTGGAACATGGATGTTATGGTTGATATATTCCATGTTGGTGATCATCATATCACTATGAAAAGTTTCACTGGAGGGTTCTCTATATTTTCTCCATCATTAATGTAATATGTGATGCATAGCGAATGGATTCCCTATTGTTTGAGCAGAATGTGTTCGATCATGGGGATCTGCCCTGGGTGGTGGGAGCGGATTTTAACATTGTCTCACACCTAGATGAGAAGAAGGGGAAAGGGGATTTTCTATGGAGGGCTAGAATTTCCTTATCTCGGTTCATGGATTGCAAATGGTTGTTGGACTTTGGCTATTCAGAAGACCCTAAAACTTGGTGTAACAACCGTAAGGGTGGAAGTTGAATCTGGAGCAGACTCAATCACTGCATTGCCAACATCCCTTCTATTTCCATGTTTCCAAATGAAAAAGTCACCCACGTGACTTTTAGCATCATTGATCACTCCCTGCACATACTATCCCTATGAAAAAGTGAGGTCTTATTAGAGAGGATCATTTTCTCTAGCTACTAGCTGAGTCTCTCTATCTATCACTAGATGGTTAGGGATATTTGGGCTAAACCATCTTAGGGACACTCCTAGCTAGCTATCCATTCCATGTTATAGAGTCTTAAGAAGGAACATAAATGTTGGACTCAGTACCATACCCCTCAGACAATGAGTTTGAAACACTCAAAATGGAAGTAAAATAACTTGAGGAAATCCTAGAGGAAAACTGGGATAACTTAGTCCTCGGAGCGCTTGTTGAGAATGGATCAACCTAGAGGTTATGGTTCTTTTATATGAATGAAAGGAAAGGGATAGCTCGCGGTTGAAATGGCTCATGGAGGGGGACACGAACACCCAATTTTCTATGCATTTATTTTGGAGAGGTTGCATGTTATAAAACCAAATCTGGATCTGCATGATGGAATTTTCATAGATGACAAGCACCATGTAGGGTGTTTTTCTCTCTTGTTATTTAAGGATTTTCTTTTTGGTCCATATGCGACCATGGTTCAGGGGTACCCCATGAGGGAAGCCTCATTTCTGGAGGGGATTCCATGACTTGTGTCTATCTAGGAATATGGTCTGTTGAATGGTATCCCCATAGAGGAGTAGATTCAAGAGGCCTTAATGAACCTAGATCCTGAGAGCACAGAAGGTCACAATGGTTTCCGTGGTACCATCTACAAAGTATTTTTTGAGGTTTTGAGGATTGATATCATTCGTTCCATACAATATTTCTTCCATGGGGTGGCCTTCCTTGGATCGCCTCAGCTCTAACCCTTTTTCTACTTCCAAATATCAACGATTCTTCTTCCCTCCACCTTTATCATCCTATAATAATGTGCAATTTTCCATACAAAATCATGTCTATTTTCATCAACAGGTGTCTTTCTAGACTCCTTCTATAGTGTATTTCCATGGATCCACATGGTTTTTTGAAAGAGTTCTCCATTAATGGTGTTATGGATATGTCACAAGAAATGATGAGAGACCATAACATGTAATCTCAATGATCAAACATGGTCATTAATAATGAAATGATCATGGCATAAAATATGATATTTTGGGGATTTATCAACAGGTTTCTTACAAAGAGGGGTTTTCGTCTTGGGATTGCGACCTTTTATTCAAATGTGTTAGCTCATCAGGGATGGTTGTATCATTCATGAGGAGAACCCATGGCTTCTTTAAGGCCATCCAAGGTCATCAGCAAGGTTACCCATTATCCCCAAGCATCATTATTCTCATGCAAGATACTCCCAATATGATAATCAACATGGGTATTTCAATTGGGAAATCCTGCCTTTTATTGGAATTTTCTGCTCTCTTCCACATTACACATGATGGTTGCCAATGATATGATTATTTTATTGAACACATGGAAGATAACTATACATAGAATTAATAAACTCATAGAGGAATATTCCCAATTTAGTGACCAGATCATCGGTATAGGGAATAGAAACTTTTATGTATCTGATTCATGCATTGAAAGAAGGGTGCTTGATCTTGGTACCCCTTTGAACATGCCTCATGGATCCTTTCCCATGGAGTATATCGGTTCCCATATTTCTTTAGGTATATTGCATAATAGAGACTTTGAAAATTGGTGGACAAGATTATGTGTAGAATTTTAAATTGGAAAGAATCAATTCCTATCCATCAACGGCTATATCTCTCTTTTTAATAGCATTATATCAGCTATCCTTGTGCATGCTCTTTCTTCCTCTAGTGTTCCAAAGGGTGTTATATGGTCCATTAATAGGCTCCTCAAACATTTTATCTGGGATATTCAATTTTAGGGGAAGAGATATTATTTTGGGGTATGATGGAAAGTCTCGTTCATGAGGAATGGAATAGTGTTTAATGTTTGGTGGTCACAATTCATTCAATTTATGCGAGGCTAGCATGGCAAATTATCAAGGAGTGTACACTGTGGAAAAAGTGTATATCACAAAAGTACATGACCAATTCTCTATATCCAATAGCAAATGGGTTGACCTTATGGTCCTATATGTGTAACATCATCTTGAACATCATTCTGCACTCCCAATGGGTTATTGGTGAAGCCAACATCCTCTTTTGGTTTAATATTGGGTCGGGCAACACACTCACCTATCCAGGGTGTCCATCTATCATGATCTCTTCCAATTAATCGAGACAACAACCATCATTTTTTAGATAAGTTCTGAATTCATCTCAATAAGAGGTGTTCCACTACATTCTCATTACCTCGAAGCATGATAGGTGTGTTTTCACTCATTCTATCAAAGGGAAATTTAACTCCAAAGACCATCGAAGGATGAAATCCTCTCATGATCAATATAATAGATGGAATGAAATAGTCTAGAGCAAAGCAAATCCTACTAAACATAACTTTCTTACATGGATAATTTGGAACAATACTTTTCTTTCTAATTTCCACCTCAGACACCTTGGTATTAGCAAGGCTTCATGTTACCATTGCTACATGGAAAAATTGAATAGATCAAGAGTCATGTCTTCTTTGAAGGGGATTGGGCTCGCATGGTATAATGTTCCTTTGGGGAGATCACAACATACTCACCCTAAGAGGACACCAATGACATATTATGGGAGTCATGGTTTTAGGGTTCCAAGGGATCAGAGGTGCAAAATATGGTGCATTCTTTAATCGTTAATGTGGGATGTTCGTGGTTATAGCATGCTAGGAAACAATCAAGATTCAAGGTTTTTACTTCCACAGGTAGGTCCATAGTGTCAAGAGCGTGGTACATTCTGGTTGATCTGATTTTCCTTTCTGTCCACTTGAAGAGGCATCTTCTCTTCATTCTCTTTGTGCTCTTATGGTTGTGGTTCATCACATCACTTCCAAGAGGTGATGGATTTGGTGATTTCCTATAGCGGATTGCTTGAAGTTCCAAAATGATTTGTCTGGTTTACTGGGTAACATGCATGGAGGCATGTGGGTTAGTGATTCTTGGGAGAGTGTAGTCCTGGCATTCACAACTCACTTCTGGAGTGGCAGTTCTGTCCAGGCGGAGGACAAATCTATTCTCTTCTGTTCATCCATTTGTAGAAAAAAAGTAAATCATATTTCCCAGGTGGAGCCATATTCATTGATTATCGATGATGTGTTAATTGTTAAAGGCTTCATCCCTTAGTCAATCTCTTAAATCATTAAGAAATAAAAGGCCCTTCTGAGAAACAACATTGTGGCCATTCACACCTAGTAGGAGGGGAATAAAGTTGTAGGCTACTTGGCCTCCCTAGAAGTTCCTGGTACCTTAGTTATTTGCCTTTATGATGTTTCATTAATTAAACCTGAGGGGGTGAACTTTATTCGGGATGATTCCCTTGGTCTACACTACTTTCGGCCTCTGTAGTTCATGATTTTTTTCATTCCCTATATCTATCCTTTCCTAAAAAAAATTTAATGTTGATGATGATGAAATAACCCCCAAGATATTTCAACCATATAAACACATATAATGGATAACTAACCACTATTTATAAGAGCACATACTACTAAAAAAATAACAGAGTGGGGGTAAAGGGGGCAGTAAACCAACCATTCCTCATCAACATAGATATTGAGGAATACACCCTCTTATAGTCCAATTGGTGTATTCCTCCCTACTGACATGGGTAGTGTAGCATGGGAAATCATTTTATATACAATATATAATATTATTGAAAATCAAAATATGTGTGTGACCATGTTTTAAGTTCATCTGCAGCTATCATCTCTTAGTAACCTGACAGAAACTTCAGTGGAAAATATATTTGATATGCAAATAATATTTTGGAGATTTAAATTAAACATTAATCTATCCATTTTATCAATTTATTAATTTTAATTAGTTAATTATGACTTAATTAACATCATTATTCCATATGAATTATCTTATTTCACATTTCATTAACTAATCCCTTTCCCTTTATTTATAAACAAAAAAGTACAAGGTTTCCCAAGATTACCCGTTATTAGTATTTTCATTTCAGCATCACCAACCCCATGGGTTGTGTAGTTTTTTTTAAACATTATTAAACTGTCCATATTTATAGGTTATATAGGAAAACCATCATAAGCTACCATAAAATGGGGAATGATTCCATGAACATCTAGCAACCTAAAATAATGCTAAAATGGATTTTGATAAAAATCAACCTATTCATCATAATTTTATAGAGATTCAACAGACGATCATCATATCTATCATCATCAAAGTAAAAGATATGTATCAATTCAAACTATTTTATCTTCTATGGTGGAATCCCCGACACCCACACTCATATCATTATGCATCTTACTACCACACAAATATATTGATGCCACATCATTTAGGTCTCCCCTCCTCAAATCACATTGTACATCCTCCGATCATAAATCCAAGGGTTATATAACATTTTAAATCTCGCACATAGGGGAAATCACAAAGAAATAGGAAAAACATAGTCAATTGGGACACACTTCCATCAAAAGAAGTCATTTTCCATTCACACATATACATGCTCTGACAACTCCACACCCAAGGGACTAAACCATTATATAAAATGAGAAATCTAAGACCATGGAATTGTCATTAACACATGACGAGTTCATATTCCATCATGAATTACCAAAATCATTAAGTATAGGTTTTAATTACAACCATCCTAAGGTATCAGCTAAATTATGCTTTTAAAAGTTTAAACTTTCTCCCTAGTATAAAATATTTATTAAAAAAATTTGGAAGTATGTATCGTATAAAATTAATTTAATAGATATTCTCATAGAAATATTTTGATATTTATATTCTAAATCAATTACCCTAACACGTGGAATATCAACTTTTAATTGAACACACACTTTGCATGAATCAAATTATCATCAAAAAACAAGAAACATCGTAATCATTTATCATTCATATTTTATAATAATCAGAACAATTATACATTATAGACATTAATTTTTTCTATAAAATTCTACATTCTCAAAAATTTATAACAACCTGATATAGAAAACACTGGTTAAAAAACAATCTACCTCATAAAACTAGACGCAACATGTTAATAGGGTGAAAAATCAAAACATGTAATTTATATCTAGTTTCATTCTTTAATTTGGATCCATAGTTATTAGGTTAGTTACATTTACATCTAATGTTTTAAAAGATGAAAATATTATATTTTCATGTAAATAAATAGGCAAACAAAGGAATCTCATACCTAAAATGTGTCAACATTATTCTCATGATAATGGATCTATGTTGCGGTCCTTTAATCATCTCTCCCACCAAAAACTGCACTTCCCAAAGACATCATGTAATGTCCCATGATTTTAGGATATATTTTCTTTTCATGTTAATTTATTTTATTTTGACATATTTTGTTATACAGAACACCATGTTTGGACTTCATTACATTCAATTATTAATTTCATTGATATCGTGCATTCCACACGATATTGAATATTTCACAAAACAAGAAATAATATTATTTTAAATATTACACTTTAATAAATGACCTTAAATAGGTATATATGAATTTTATTAAATACCTTATGAATTATATTCATAAATTCCCTTCTCAGTGTACAATTTTTTTTAAATTTTTAGTAAATTATCAATCAATGTTTTGTAATATAATTATCAAAAGTATGTTTTCTTCAAAAATGATTTTTATTTAATTTTATTAAAAATATTTTATAAAAAATATATACATAATTAATAAAATATATTTTCTAAAATAAAATCCATTTTTAAATCAACATATTGATGCTAAATTGTGGTGTATTTTTTTGAATATTATGAAAATATTAATTTTTCAATGAATAAGAAAAAAATTCCAATATTTGTATAACTGTCATATATAACCAATTTATATAGTAATTAATATTCATAAATATTATTGATTTTAACATACATATTTTTTTGTTAAATTCAATCCACTTAATTACTTTTTATTTAACTTTTTTATTTTTTTATTATAGTTTAATTTTCGGTTAAACAAATTCTTTTTCTGAAATCTATTATAAAAGGTGTAATGTTTATCTATTTTAATTAATTTTATTAATGCAAAATGGAGATTTTTTTTAATGAAATTTCTAGATTATATGTCTTCATGGATTAATTTAAATCCATACATTTATTATTATTAGATATAGAGTTAATATAAAATCAAACAGTTATGGAAAAATAAACTTCTTGAAAACCTGTTATTTCGTCGTGCCTGTATATTTTTATTTAAATTTAGTTTTATAATAACATTGAATTTAATTTTGAAACTGAGACTCCATATTTTAAATATAAATTTTTATTATTAACTAATAACATTAAACTAATTTTTTACCTTAATGAATAGTTAAAACCAAATAAAATATTTAACATAGTTAAGGTAATCATTGGTTTACCTTGGTTAAGCATAATAAATAAGGGGTAAAATGATGAAAAAAATTTTCAAATTGATTTGGATGGAAATATTAGAACCATAAATCTTTTTTAATTTTTTTTCATTTTTGATCCTCTATTCATTTGAATTACTTGGGAACACATTTTTATTTTTTAAAAAATATAACTATTGCACTCACCTTAATTTTTAAAGGGCAACCATTCTTATCACCTTTTCACTGTTTTAAAACCCTTGGATCATCCAACACCTTAAGAAATAAATTATTTTATTTCCTCCAATCATAAAAAAGTCTTTTTTTTCTATAAATCCATCATAATAATCATTTTGGTGCATATCAATATTACTTTTCGGAATAAGATGTAATTTACCAAACTGAGTGTTTTATTTTACTTATATCTCCACCACTTTAAAGAAATTTTAAAACATGATTATATAATAAAAATATTAATTACATATAAATATATCATATAATGTTAATGTAATATTTCAAATCCTTTTCTACCGCCAAATGGGATATGAAATCATCATTTGTGAGTTCGATGGACTACCGACATGTGAACCAATGTTATTTGTTTTCAATACCCACCTCTTATATTTTGATATAATGATAAATTTATTGGTTATATATGATATTTATTTTATTATTATTTTTATGAAATGAATATATCACATGATTGTTATTATATTCCACTTTGTGGGTATTGGATAATATCGTTCGTTTGTATGGTGAAATACCTCCTCGGATGGTGATGTGACTTTTCCAAAATTTACATGGAAGGTAACAAGGATGAGTTTACTAAAAATATGTAATATTTGGGATATTAATAGTTTTCTATAACTATATGGTGTAATTAAATTTTCTTTCCTTCTTAAAGTTGTAGTAATGGAAATAATGTTCATTTATATGTACAATCTACCATCTACCAAAACTCTGTGTTTTATTATTTATCTCTAACACTTACAGATTACTATAAATAAATTTATAAAAAATATATAAGTTATTTATATAATATTTAAAAATATATATATTATATAACAATGATAAATTTATGAGGACTATAAATTACATATCAAAAAATTCATAAAAAAGAACTTATTGCATGAAACACAACTTTGTCAATGATTTGTTAAAAAACATGTAATAAAATGTCATAAATAAATATGATATGGTCTATATATATATTATTTTTTATTTAAAATTTTTATAATAAAATTATATATATAATGTATATATGAACGTGTACAATGGATGTTTAAAATTAAGGTAAGGGATTTTCGTATGACTTCTTACATTTGTGAGACACATACCATATTCACCACATATTTCTTTTATGTGGTCAATATAATATACATGAATGTATTTCATGGTTACTATAATAATAATTATTGGGATTTATATATCGATTTTAATGTATCACTTTCCAGGGGTTTACAGTTCACAACATTCCTATGTTGTGAGAGATTTTTGTTTCAATTTTCCTTCCCCTTGATATATGTTATGTTATCCAAAAATATTCATTTATATGGTATATATAAATCCCCATTGATATTTAATGTTGTGAATTTTTTATTCTAATGATAATTTAAGATTAATTTTTTATTATTTTTTCATGGGTATCGCAACTAAATGTTACTGAAGTGGTAATAATTTCATATTACAATATCATAATCTATAATGGTTATCTTTTACTATAATTTCATCTATATAATATCATGATCCATTTCCAAATAAATAATAAAATTTCTAAAAATTGGTTTATTTCATTAGAATGCATTTTTTTCACTTAATATTTTGATATTTATGTACTCAATAGTTCAAAATTTTATATTTAAGAAAATACATTGTTATTTATCACTTTGGTCAAAAATAAATTTTCATACGATTATTTTTTTTCTAAAAATAATACAAAATATATTTTTAAAATTATTCAATTGATTTATTAAAGTCATTTCTACACATTTTTTACTTTCATAGAAGTATTTTGAAAAGAATCTTCACGAAATTTTTCAAATAATGCTCTTTTGTCATTTAATAAAAATATGAAAGAAACATTTGTTTTAAAATATGAAACATGAAAAAATTTCTAAACCGGAAGACTGTTATTTTATTTGAAGATCCATTTATAAATTTTTAAGGATATTTTAAAATAAAAATATTTCTAAAATATTTTTTAATTTTTTAATTTTAAAAATGGTTATTTTCAATGAAGGTATATTTTTCTAAAGAAACATTCCATGTGTATTTTGATTCAAAATCAATTTCCATCTACAATTACATAATTGGATGTTACATAATATTTATTAGAGATATGATCCAATGATACCTTCTTATTCTATATCTATATGACATATGATTATGATGACATGATATATATGAAACAGGTTTCCCGTCCACAAGTTATTACATGATGAAATTATTATAAATTCCACTTCATTTTGCATAGCTTATTCTTTAATTAAATGATGAAATAAATATGAAACATACTTTTTTTCAATAGGGTATGTTATGGTAATTTTTTATTAACCCCATTTATTTTCATGGGTATTCAAATAATATATGTTTTATGATCTTATGGAAAACGTATGTATAAATTTTATTATCTCAATGGTGGGAATAATATCTCCCTCTAATGCATTTGGTAAAGATTTATATCTCATGGGATATATAATAGTAGAATAGGGACTTAACCCAATTTAGTTAGGGACATCTTCCACTATGAGGGTCTTTATAGTGATCCTGGACTGCAATAATGGTTTGGGGAGTGAACCCATTCATAAATGATATCATTTTTATTGAACATTTACTCCTATTGAAATGATTTTCTATTCTTGTAAATCAAAAATAATTTCATATCTTATACCAATGTTATGCTCTCATGAGCCATGTTCTTTGATTATTTTATTATTAATGTATTACAAGATGACATCTTGTTTTCCGTGTCTCAACATCATAATTATTTATATTTTAGGTATGATTTCAAAATGTCATTCTCATGTTTGGATACCCTTATGTACATTTCTAACTCTTGTGGTCATTGATATATCACTTTGTTACCTTTCATGAGCATCTGAGTTAACCACTTATTAGGTTTCCCCTCCCCATGACATAAGTAATTGTTATATTTAGGGTATGTTTGTGGTTAGTATTAAATTGAAAGATCATTATGGGATATATTGATGATCGTTCACCAAATAAGATTATTATTTACCTCATCTCCAAATACACTAAAACAATATTTCCATAAGGAGGGTTTTTATGTATTATATTGAATATTAATCTAAAATTAATATGTTTATTTAGAATTCCTATATCATTGTAGTTTTTTATTATAGTTTATGTTCAGTTAACCTTTGTAAATATTTATGAGAAAACCAAAGTGGGAACCCTTAGGATAATCCTTTGTATTACATAACACCATAAGTAATTATAATGATAATAGTGTGGGTTTCCTATAAATGAATAAAATTTATATACTAAAAGTGGAAGTATTTTTAGAATTGAGTTACATGGGAATAATAACACTGAAAACATTTTTTTGGATTGACTGAAGCATTAACTGGTATATGAAAATGGGACTTAATATTCATCAAGTTTGAAAATCTAGGGGTACATTCTATATTTAATAAAATATTCATTATAAACCAACATAATTGATAAAAATATATGATGATCATGGATAACATTGTTTAATCCAATGGTGTCTGATATTTAAATGATTTTTTCTTCATATAAGAATCCTAAACATAATTTTTTAGATAATCTTCTTTTCCATAAGGATTAATATTTCTCACACTAAACTTTTTGGTTTTATTAAATTAATAAAAAAAGAATGTACTTGCTTAATATTTACCGTGAAAAATAATTTTATGATAAGAAAAAATGGATTTATAACTATAGTGACAGATATTTTGATTACGCCTAATAAGTTATAATGGTAAATTATTAACAATGTGCACCATAACGAACTCTCAAACATGAAAAAGAAGTGAAGGATTGTGTTTGTGAGAGATCAGGTAGTGGAGACCATGTGAAAAATAATAATAATCAATTTATTATACGTTGGGAATGTGGGAGGAATCACTCAAGGTAATATATTAGAGGGGAAATTAGATGTTTTAGTTGTGGAAAATTAGTACAAATGAATTTAATTTAAAAATATACATGAAATGATCAATTTACATAATTGAATATAATTATGTCCCCTCTAAAGTTTCATAAAAAACTATTTAAATGTGGAAGGTATTGTAAAAAAATTATAAGGGGAAATCACATGAAGATAATTAAAAAATTTATATCATTAATGGTTTTTTATTTTACTACGAAGACATTTGGAATGAAATTTTCAAGGAAAACTGTATTAAGGAATAAGATGATGAATCATAGTGAATAGATTAAGGATGAGTTGGATTAGTTCAGGATTTTTTGTACAGGAATTCCAAATTTAATTATATGAATCATGATAAATTTGAGTATTGTTTGTAGATGTTTTTAATTAAGTATTTTAAATAATATGTTTTATGGTAATTATTACCAAGAAAAATTATGAAACAATAATGTGATATTTTATGGAAAACTCTTGACTAATAAATGAAAAACTATATCATATAACTCATATTAATTTATTTCTTATTTTGGTTAAAAAGATTATTGATAAGGATGACATAAATAGGAAAGTATTGATGTGTTCTAAATTTAAGTGTGATTTGATAAAAAAGTGGTGGAGTTTTCAATTTTTGTATTAATGGTGTATATCAAGCAATCTGTACTTTTATTTAAAGAATAATTAGAGAGTTCTCATTATGGTTTTATGTAAATTAAGGTTATTATCATATTCCACATTAATATTTGACCAGTTAATTAACATATGTGCTAGGGAAATTTAAGAGAAATATTTTAGGAAGGTTCCTGTGGTTAAAAATTTATAAAATATTTTATGTTAAAACCAATATATGGTTTTTAAGATATATGTTTTATTTCACTATATAATTATTCATTCATATTAAATAACTCTTGATAACCATTTTGGATTTGATGATAACTAGATATCGATGAAATGAATTATCAATCATTTATAGATCTTATTATCCATTTTTGATTTAGGATTTACAAATCATATTTCTTTCTCAGATTATTATATTATATGAAAATGATTAATGCATAACCAAAGGATGATATTTTTCTTAAAAAATTGAAATTATTTATGTCAGATTAATTTATCATGTTATCTAACATGATTGTTAAAATTCCAACATAATTATGAAATGGATCTTGATAAAAAATATTATTAACATAATCTCTAATTGATTAATTGGATTTTAACTCATCAAATAATTATTACTCTGTTGTGGTTAAATTTCACATAAGCACGCAAGATAGAAGCTTCAACAAAGAATGGAATTATATTATTTTATGTATGAAAATTATATTCTATTCATTAAATTAAAGGGTATGGATAATATTAATTTCATTATAATATATATATATATATATTACCCATTGAATATATATTTATTTATAAATTCTTATTAAATAATTAGTCATTTTTTAGAAAAATAATTATCGATAGTATACTTACTCTAATAATTATTTCATTGAGAAAATAATATAATTAATTTGTAGAGAATATATAAAGTTCATTTTATAAAATTATCTTCATTTTTTAAATCATTATATCAAAATTATCTTAGAGTAAAATTTCATGATTTTGTAGAAAATATAAATTTTTCTATGAATTGTGAAAAATAAAAATTTCTGTAAAACTATCAACTCTTGTAAATAAATAAATTAATATAATTGTCTTATTTTGTATTAATGTAACATAATTATTCTTTTTTTATATTTAAACAACTTATTTATTTATTAATCAACAATATAATGAATTTTTTTACAAGTTGATTTAATGTTTAAAAATGAGATTTGTCTAAAAATTATTTCAATGTATATAATGAGTCATCATTTTAATTATATATTTTAATCCATAATGTGGATTATTTTAAATAAATTTATGTAATATATATCCATAAATATAAATTTATAATAATACAATGGTTTTTTTATACATAGAGGTAATATAAAATCATCTTGTGATTGAATAATAAACTTTTGGAAAACTAGATTTTTCATCACATTTTGGGGTTTTGATTTAAATTAATATTTGTAAAATATATGAATTTTATTTGGTAAAATGTATTATATTTTTTATATTAGAAATATTTATATTATATAAAATTATCATTATATTTTTTTACCATAATGAATACCGAAAAACCAAAAAATTATTTTTTTCAGTTAAGGTAAAAATTGGTTTAAATTAAAGTTAAACATGAAATAGAATTGGAATAAATTATCTAAAAAATAAAAAAAATCCCATTTTATGTGAATATTTTCCCCATATATATTATATGATTGATAATTTTCAGTTTTTTAGATATGCATCATTTCAAAACAGTGGCTACAGTTTTTCATTTTAAAAACATTTCATGCTTGACACTCACATAACTTAAAAAAAGACACCTCTTAACCTCTCCAATAACCACATTGAAAACAAGTTTTTCTTAAAAACACTTGAAAAGACACTTTATTACGTCCCTACTAACGTCCTAGAATCAAAAAAATTTCATAATTCTAACCTATGAAGCACTGTTGTTAAAACCAAAAAAAATTGTCCAAATAAGAAGTAACGTCCCTAACCAGGTGTCCACTATTATTTATTCTTTCGCCTCTTATAGTTATTTTGAACCCATTATTACATGATAAAATCATTATATAGTATTTAATATGATATTATTATGATAATGTAATATCCTAATTCCTTAACCTTCTCGAGAAAATGGGTTATTAAATCATCATTCTTTGGCATGGGGGAGTTCTGCGTCACGAAATGATGGTTTTAGACTTCAATCATCACCTCTTATTGATTGATATCAGAATTTATTTATTATTTATATATGACATATAAGATATTATTATTCTCCATTTACCATGACATCAAATTTTATTTCTTAATTTTCATTCCATCATAATATTATGACGTCGTTCGTGTGCACGGTGGAATGTCACCTCACAACCTGGTGTCATTCATTATTTAATTACATGGAATGAATTAAATATGGTTTTAATGATAATATGTGATATATATGACCTAAAAAATATTTTATAGTGTTAAAATAATATTTACCAATATTACTTTCTTTCCATTGTGAAAATGGAAACTACATTCAAGTGTACGTCTACCGTCTCTATTAATCGTATATTTCATTTTATATTTCAAATGCATATGGATACACTAAATGAATGAATAAACATATATATTATATTTATATCAGGATTAAAATTATTTATATTGTGGAACCAAGATCAATTTAAGAGGAAAATAATGAAAAATTAAACAAACAATGAAAATAAAGCAGTTATTTCTGAAAACATATCATCATCTTTGAATTGTTAATAAATAGGTAATAAAAGGTAATTAGTAAACAATATATTATATGATATATATATATATATATATATTTATAATTGTTAAATATATGTATAATAAAATTATATCTATTATAAAGGAGTTCAAAATGTGTATGAGGGAATATGAGACTTAAGATAATCGATTTCTATCTCTTTCATTAATTTTCTCAGACAGATGCCATATTCAAAACCTATTTCAATTATGTGGTTTTTATAATGACCATGAATTAATTTTCTGATATTTATATTGAAATTTTGATTTTTTTTCATATCTATTTTATAATCTACATTTCATGCAGTTTAATGTTCCAAAGTCTCCAATGTGGTAATGTATTTTTGTCTCAATTTTCATTACCTGAGACTTATTTTTCATTATGTACCTATATTATTTAATAAGGTGTAATGAATTTATTTATAACCATGTTTAATAATGTTTTATATAATTTTTTTCTTTCATGGGGTCTAAAATTCAATGTTACTAATGTGGTAATGATTTAAGGTGACAATCACTTCATTTATCAAGATTGTATATGAGTATGTCACAGATGATAAATTATCATGTAAAATATCTCAATAAACTCTTGAATTTTCATATCATCTTGTTCCAATAACATTCCACTATTTAGGCACTCAATTGTTCAAATTAAATTTTTCAATAAAATTTGACAGTATTTGTATCTTTGATCGAACATCCTTAACCATACAAAATAATGTTTTCTAAATATGTTTTGAAAATGTTTTTTAAATTGTCCAAATGGTTTATTAATGAAATTTTTATCCTTTTTTGATATTTTATAAATTATTTTGAATGTAATATACATGAATTATTTAAATCATGGCCTGTTTGGAATTTATCCTAAATGTGAAAGGAATATTTTTTTAAATGAATGACAAGATCTGAATTCCCCAATTTCACGACCATTATTTTCATTAATGATCACATTCTATGTAATCAAAGTTATTTAAAAATAAAATTACTTTTATTAAATATTGTGAAATTTTAATATTAATAAATTTTGTCTTCAATGAAATTTTTATATGGAAAAACATTGAAAATTACTTATCATTCAAAATAATTTTCCATTTAAGATTAAATAGGTTTAAATTACATTATACTTATTGTGGATAAGATCCAACGATACCATATTTTCTATTTATCTAGACGACTTATATTTATAAAGATATGTTTTTAATAAATCCAGTTTCTTTTTATGGGTTATACCATGATAAAATTATTTTAAATGTTTCATCCTTTTACATGATTTATGCTATGATGACATGATGAAATGAATATGAAACCTTTTTTCAATAGGTTTTTTTATGATGGATGTCTATGAGTTATATTTATTTTCATGGGTTATGATATAATGAATTTTAAATGGTTTTTTGGACCACATGTATATGACTTTCATTATGTGACATGGGGAACTATATCTCTCTCAAAGGCATTGGGTAAATATTTATATCTCTTGAGATAGATAAGCCCAAAATTTGGTGTTAAACCGGTTTTGTAAGGTAAGTTTTCTACTATGATTGTATTAAGAGTGATCCTTGAATACTATGATTGTTTTTGGAGTGAACTTAGTACTCTTTGATGACCATGGAAATGCAGCAAGACTACTTTGGAAATTACTTTTGATGATTATGTGAATCCCAAAATTCAATGTCTTATGAAAATTTTTTGCACTCATTTTCGTGTTCATTGATTTGTTATGATTCACATATTATGAACTGTTATGTCGTATTCCATATTTAATAATTAAGATATTTGATATGCATGGAATGGTTTCTGAATGTTATATTCGTTTTATCATATGCCTATACTAATTTCGTACATTTTTTGTCCTTGATATCTCACATCATTACACATATTGAGCATCCAATATCACCTTTTCTTTTGTTTCAATTCCCAGTATTATAAAGATATGATATATATTGGGTATGATTATTAATAGTACAAAGGGGAATATATTTAGGGAAAATGTTTAAGATAATTGGCCAAATTAGATGATTATGTAACAAGTCTCCAGGGACACTGAACTATTATGGTCCTCGGGTAGGTGTTTTTGTAATGTATTAAATATTCATATAACAATATATAATATCTATCTATGAAAATTAGTTGTCATTATAAATCATTCCATGAAATTACACCATTTCACCACCAAAAAAGATTTAGAATTTTTTCCTCTATGATATCCCATGTGCCACAACAAGAATACACCATGTTGTAGCCATGAGCACTATAGTGAATAACATTCATCCATCGTGTAGCAATTTAGTTTTTGATATTGACACTCTCAATTTCCTTTAAAATCTATCCAAACAACTTGGAACCTTCTTTCGGGACCTCAAACATTTAAAAATCACAATGGAATGGGGTATGTGGATTCTTATCATTAATAAAAGATCCCACTAAAACCGTTATCACCCAGGAAAATAAAAACGAAATATAAAAAGTTGATAAAGAAGAAGGGTTGTCCAAAAAAATCACCCCACATGATACCTATCCTTGATCTCCCCCATTACTAGAGCTCTACAACCTCATTAGAGGAAAAAAGTGGAAAAATAACACAACAATAAAAACTAGCTCTTAACACTTTCCTTGGTGGAGATAACCCTTTATATAGATGAAATTCACCGACATACATGGAAAAAAGAGAAAACCATTTCTTAAATAGAAAAGGATGAACATCCAAAAATTGAAAATAATTTTAAATGGAATATTAAGATATAAAAAAATTAGATACCTACAACCATTATGGGACAAAAATTTACAATTAATCTCCTCCACACCACTATTACAAAATAAAATAAAAAACATGGTAATAGCATGCCTTCTCAACACATTCATTGTACAATTCTATATATACATAGGTCATTCCTCAAAGGTTGCATCATCTTAAAAAATGATCTCTCCTCACTATAAGACAAAATAGTCATCATGAAGATACCAACAGAGTTGTGAAAAATTAAAACAATTGTCTATAGAACTCATCGTAGAGGTATGTTTTATCGGATTTTCCATAGATCCAACGTGATATAACACATTGAAAGGTCTAAAAAATGTGAATAAAACTTAATCCTACCTTGACATGTTAGCATAAAAAATATCGAGATAAAAACTCCACCATATACCACTTCATTTTATCCCACTATAATTTTTTATTCCAATAAATATAAATTTTAGATATTCCTGGATGAATATTGAAGGATGAGTTTTTCAAATCACTGAGAAGATCCCCCTTCAAATTTTATTCTTATGTGACACATATCCTGGCTCTGAACCTCATAACTTATACTTTAACAATGTGGAAATCTAGAATATTCTATACCATCTTCTGTATATATTCATCATATTTATGGGAATCCACGACCCTCTAAAAAAAGATATGGTTTAAAATATATTGGAGAATGTTATAATTAATTTACTTTTATTATTAACATGAATTCCCAATAGATAACCTTGAAAATGTGATCCCTTGAAATCCTCATCATTGTTAGGGTTGAAGCATCCTCTCTATATAGACCAGTTTCCACATTATTTATGTTACTAAGATGGTAATTGATTAAACAATAATAGACCATGATCATCTCTAATGACCTTTGATGGAACATATTTTTACCATTCTCATTGAATATAAACATTAGGATAGACTGAAATGTATATATGTCACACTTCACATTGTGTAGATTTTGTCTCCAAATATAAAATGTGAAGATCACTATAATTTTTTCAAGATCCTGAGTTGGGTATTTAATCTTATGGATATCTAACTAGTTGGTGTAATAGTCTATTAATTTTTCTTCTTTCATGAGTATAAAAATGAATCCATTTTTGAACACATCACTCTACATCAAAAATCCTTTCCCACTATGTGGAACTGTGAGTACAGATGTAATGATTATACACTTATTAAACTCATTAAATCTCTACTAGAATTCATTATTCAAGATAATAAGGGCTCCTTTTTGAGTTATCATAGTTTTTTAAATGAAAATTGAGTGGAGTTTCTCAAAAAATGTTGATATTAAACTTCTAATCCAACGATGGTATGGATTTATATCACATATAAGGGTCTTTTTCATCCATAAACTACCTCATTTATTTACAAATCAATAAGTATCTGATTAATGGGGATAAATTTCTCTAATAATGTTACATTATCCAAAAAGACTCTCATTTATTATATTTTATTATAAATATTATATCCAAACGGTTTTTAGTTGATTATTAAAATTCTCCACGTAATCCTTGATGCATTTTGAGTAGATAAGAATATGTTCTATTAATACTACAACATATTTTTGAAGGTAACATTCCATATAATCTATTGATCTTGTCCAGGAATATTTTTGTAGTATAAGTGAGTCATAATTGCATCAGAATGGACTCATAGTTCCCATAACTTGTATGAAAAGTATTCTAGTAGATGTCATCAGTCTTCACCATTCATTGATAATCATTAAACCTAATACCCCCATAGAAATTTATTAGGCTCCTCATAGTTGATCAAAAAAATATTTATTCCATGAAAAAGGATATTTTTTCATTATTATGATCTTTTTTAGCTAAAAAAGCAATGTATAGGATCATTACATCTTCCATATTCTTGATGAAGTTGATCATTGAACCCCATGGGGAAGCACATGGGTGTTTAAACAATTCATACAGATTCTCAATTTTTTGATTATTAAACACATAAACTCAATATTGGTAATTATATATCATTTCATGGATATTAAATAAACTATGGGTGAATGATCAACTGAGAACTCAACCTATCAGTTTGGTGGAAGACCAAGAAATTGGTTGGGAAAAACATTATTGTATACCATCATGATGGTAATTTAATAATGGATGATATTTTTCATGCTCTCAATAATTTTGTAAAGATATAATTTCTCATAATGAAATAATATCTATCATTTATATGATTATACTAAAGGATATTCATCGTACAACTTACACATATACATAATAGATGGGAGAATCTTGATAAAGAAGTTGATTTCCTTTTATTGACAGTTATTGTTGGATCTTTATAAGGAATGAAAATACATTCCAAAAATATCTTTGAATTACACTAAAGGGAGTAAAAACATATCTAGGATGTTCATATTAATAATATGGATTATTGATGAATTTTAAGCTTGGTATTAAAAAATTTACCAATTTTTCATCTTGAAAAATATATTGAATTCCATTTTTTGAGGTAATTTTTTTTAATTCCACCTAATGTTCATGATATTATTTAATGTGTATAACCATAAGTGATAATCATGAATTTCAATATTTGATTCCAGTTCTGATAATTTAGGTCATTCATAATAGAAATAACTAATATAATTTTTAAGGTATTAAGGATATTATGACAATTTAATAGAAAACTAATATATTAAATATTTTCCTTATCTTATGAATGAATAGGTTCCAATATATGTTATCCAAGAAATATTTTTTAATTCTAAATCAAATATTCATTTTGTTCTATTCGTAATTTTTCATCATGATCATATATATTTTCCAAATCATATCTCGCAATAGTGTCAAAACATGTGTGCAATAAGGATCATTGGAATGAATTAGGTGATGATCGAGTACAATATAGTTCACCATTTTCAATTTTATTACCCCTCAGTGTGTAGCACCCAAAAATTTGTTGAATTATGTTTTTATAATTTATTTAATCTTTTTGGTATTTTTCATTTCACACATCAATGAAAATACACTATTTTAGATTAAAACAATATTTTTTCTTATGTAAACAACATGGTAATTAAATTTTCGATTATTCTATACGGAACACCATGTATAGCTCAAAACAATTACTTTCCAAGATATGTTGCATAACATGCAAGAAGGAGTGTTACCAAACAATAATATATTACTAATATATATATATAGTAATATATATCTTCGTAGTTAAATTTTCGTTTATGAATATTATTACCTAAATATATGTGTTTCACCAAATATAAAAATAATTAATTAGTCGAAAATTATTTATAAAAGAACATAAGAGTCAAATTGAATATAAAGGGAGAATTTTAACAAACAAAATATTATTATGATCACAAAATTATTTTAATATTAATAAATTAAATTAGATCAAATTAATAACTAATTAAATTTATTATATATTATATATATCCAAGTTAATATTTTTTGTATTCATCCACTATATTTTATAACCATAAGATAAGAATAAAAATAATTATAACATATAAAACCTAACATTTTTATTAATGGGATGTTTACAGTTTTTTTATAAACAACCATAAAATAAAAACATTCCATACTTTATAAATTTTATATGTAAAAATAAAAATCATATTTTAAACATAAAAATATAAATTAATTTAGGCTAATTTTTTTTTAATTTAATGTACGGTTTCATTTTTTAATGAAAAGATTAAATTATAAGATTTTAATTCAAACCATCATTTCATACAAATTAATTATAAGGATTAATTATATTTTAAATTGGTGTCAAAGCTTAATTAGATAATATCATTATCAATCAATACAATTTTTTTCATTTGAATCATTTTTATATTGAAATTGAATATAAAAAACATTCCATATTTGTGAATGTTTTTAATTCAAAAACCCCCATTGTCAACCCGGCTATGGGATTAATTTTTAATTAATTTATGCCAAATATATGTTTGTAATTATGAAAAATAGATTCCATATTAGGAATCCTAATAATTTATAATGTCTAATATGATCAATTTAGTTTTTGACCAAAAATATCAGTTATGTATTTAAAATTAATTACAATAATTATGGATAAATTATGCTAAATACCGAACTATTCCATAACCTTAAGGAAACAATCGACCTATAGAATTGTCTTAAAGCTATTATACGAACATATTTGGACCCTTTTGTCTATTTTCACGACTCTAATCCATTTTTTATTAAATTTCAAAAAATAGTAGGTACGATTATTTTCCATTAAAATATTATTTGAGTGTCACCCATCCACTATTATTAAAGGCCTCCTCTCCTCCCAATTCCTCAAATCTTTTAAGCCACATTAACTCATGATAAAATCTTCCCAAAATCTCCCCAAAATTCATCCCTTATTTTATGAAGCCTACTTTTGGTATAAATCCATTCATGGAAATTCATTGTTGCAAACCAAAGGTAGTTAACCAATTAATAGGTAACTGTCACCCTCATACTCCTCTAATTTATTTTTTTCTACACACACTCAAATATAACTACTAATTTATAAAATATAAAATTAAGTATCATAAATATAAAATGATGTTTCTATATTATTACATATAAATTCACATACACACACGTACACCCAATGGGTAATGATTATATTGTTTATGTGTATGTGGACTACCACGTCGCTAAACGATGATTGTTCAATTATACTTTAACTCCTATCATGGTGTCCATTAGGATGGAAACTATGTTTATATATTTTATATATAATATTTATTATTCCTTTATTCTTCTTTACCTCTTTTAAAATCTCACATTTTTATACATTCTATTTTTTTAATATGATAATTTCATTTAAGGGAGTGTGGACTACCACCCCATCAAAGTAAGGAAATCCATTCATACAAAACATAGAATAAATTATGGATGGATGTAATAAATATATACGATATATAATATATTATAATTCTACTATAAATATTTTATATATAATTATATACTCATATATAAATATACATCTTTTACTTTGTTTCCTTCAACAGAACAACTAATAGGAAATAGCATTATTATGTGTGTATGGATTATTGTCTCCATAAACGGTGTATTATGTTTCATACTTATATGGATTTTTAAAATTCACATATATTGGATATACATGATATTGATATCATATTTTACATTTTTTAAACATGATATAAGTATAAGGACTAATGATATAACAAATTAAGACACATGTGAATAATAAAGCGAGTATTATCCAAAGTGAAAAAATAACATAAGATGGTTAAAAAGTGGGTAATATAAGTTTTTAATCATACCATATTTGGTGTATGATATAAGAATGTATATTGGTGATATATGTATAAAAAATTTATATTTCTTATATTGAAGGGTTGTATGAGAACAAAGAAAGTCAAGACCCAAGGTAAGGTGATCTCATCTGAGTTTTTATTTCTATAAGATATATGGTATGTCTACAACTCCTTACTTATGAGTTGTAAATTTACATGCAATGATTGTATTCAATGATTCTTATAAATAAATTCATGGCTATTTACATATCCATTTTACAATATTTCATTCATGGGGTCTATTTTTCAAAATATAAGAAATTGGTAACCATTATTTGCCTAAATTTTCTTTCATTGAGACTCATTTTCTAAGCACCTAATCAAGTTTTCATCGGGTATATACATCCATTTTACATGTTATATCATGAATATTCAAATTTACATGAAATTTTAATATTAATTTAATTTATGTCCCTTATATGAAGAGTATGATCACATATAACCAAGTGTTAAGAGTTTGTTGAATCAATCTGATCTCTTTTCAGGATTATTAATGATTAAAAATCTATAATGAAATTTTAGGATCCAAATATCATGAATATTCATGATTTTCCTTCCACTTTGTTTATTAAATATACCCTTATCTATTAGTACCATTATATTACTCTTGTGTATGTAAGATATTTTTTTATGAAAAATATGATATTCTCACTCTTTGGTCAAAAATCTAATAAATTCAAATATCATGTTTTCAAAAATGATTTAAATGGACATTTGAAACCCATTTTTTAGAAAAATGGATTTCAAAATAATTTTATAGTTTTCAAATAAAATAATTTATATTTTTTCAATAATTTTTTTAATAAAAAAGGTTTTCAAAAGGGTTTATGTTTTAAATATCATTTTTCATTGCTGGGAAGATATTTTCCTCAAGAAATATTTTCAAAAAATCATTAAAATTTATTTTCCATGTTTTAATAGAATCCAATTATTTAATTCATATTCATTGTCAAATGGATTATTTTTTTATGGAAGGATGTTGATAAAATCAATTTCTATTTCATAGGTTATATTCTTTTGAAACCCAATTCTTTCACATGAATGTTTTTTGATGAAATTATTATAAAACAAGTCTCTTTTTCTATAGGATATAGTATGGTTACATATTTATGAATACCATGTAATTCCATGGTTTAGGATATTATTTTATATCATTTTTAGAACATGTATATATGATTTCATTATGATATTGGTGGGACCTTTATCTCCCTCCAATGCAATGGGTAATTCTAAACATTATATGAACCTAAAGGGTACATGGGAGGACATCAAAATCCTAAAACAAGAAGGTATATGGGAGGAAATACCAATCCCAAAACAAGAGGGTAAATTGGTGGATATTTCATGATATAAACAATATGGTACACTGGACGATATCCCCAGCCAAAAAGAGGAGGGTAAACAGGAGGACATCCCAACCACATAATAAGAGGGTACAAGGGAGGATATACCAATCTTGAGACAATATGGAACATGGGATTGAATCCAATCCTCAAATTAGGTAAATAGGTGATTAACCCAATCCAAATATATTATAAAGTCCTTGGTAGGCTACCTAGACGTAGAGTTTTTATCTGTGTTTTCCATAATTACATGTTTTATTAGAAATGATATGCTTTCATATGTTATGTTCTTTATATCATTATTATTTGTGTCTTATGAACATTAAAAATGTATTATGATCTCTAATATGTAGTATATAATATTTAAATTTTATTCTCAAGTTTCAGACCCCATTTTCTATGTTTTAACCTGGTATTTGGTTTATTTTCCCTTACTGAGCAACTGATCTCACCAATTTCTTATTTTTCATTTCCCCATTTTATGAAGAACAGTTTCAAGTAGATGTTATAAAGGTGGAGTTCATTATTGTATATGTTGAAGTTATTTAACTAGGATATATGAAATTGTTTCTATATATTGATATATATTAATATATTATGGTCCTCTTGCATTTATTTTTGTAATGTACTGAATTTTCATCTAAAATGATTTAATATCCATGTATGTGAATCATGTGTCATTATAGTTGTTATCAATGTAATGGTTTAGTCAAAAATTATAAAATGGGATGATAAAACATTACTAAAATACCTAGGTATATTAATAAGGATATGTTTAGTGATGTTTCTTAGGATAAGTATAAGAATTAGCCATTGATATGGAATGTATTTGATAATTTTGGTAAAGGATACTGAAATTGGATTCATAGTAATAAATGAATTTCAGGATACTACTTGTGGATGTTTCTTTTTAACAGATATACCTAGGTGTAAAAACTCTGAAAATATGTTTTGGGCTTGACTTGTGGTAATCTGGAACACAACAACGAACAATTTTTCACCCATGGTTTGACATTTCTAGGGGATATGATTTTGAAAATCATAAAAATATTCATGAACCATCCTGAAGGATTTAAATATAATATGTATATGAATAATCTAGGTTGGAAATATGGTTTCATAGTTTCAGAAAGGTATAGTAATATAGATATCATATAATATGTTTTCATTATTATTTGGTTTCTCACTGTGATAGTTATTTTTATTTTACCCTATAATTTTTGTTTTTGTTAATGGCTGGAACTCGAAGGAACCACTATAATGCGTATTGAAATTGACATTGTAATGATATTCCTCCGATGAAACAAAATGATATGGGATTAAGAATAAAAATTACCATTACTATACTCACACAAATATTTTAATCTATGAACCATTCTAGATTCCCATATTAGTGAAGGAGGGAAAAAATTCTATTAATCCCTTCATGAGGCAATGCCCTTCTCATTTTAGTGGGTATCCTTATATACATGTTGTGGAATAATGGGTTAATAGCACTGAAATGATATTTTCCATTATTCTATGATCAAAATATGAGAAATCTATTTTTTTTATTAATCATATTGAAGGTAAAGTTGATTATTTTTGGACTCTAATCAAGAATATAAGGAATCAAGACGAAATTGTCTCAATGTATTAGGATGAGATCAAAACATTATTCATTGATAAGTCTTATCCTCAAATTATTTATATGAATATGGAAATGTAATTCATAGAGATCAATAAAAAGCATGATGAATCTATTCGTGCTTGTGAAAAAAAAATTACATGGATTGAGAGGTACTCTTTGGATAAAATCATTCAACCCAAAAAAACATATATCAATTATTTGGTTGTTTGAAAACTAGTTTTCTAAAGGACATTCCTATAAGAGACATTAACTACTATGAATAATTTGTTAAACGTTATATAAATGTGTAAATGGATTTTGATTTTGTTTATCAATCTCTTGGTTTTGACCAGAAAAGTAAGATGGAGTTCAAATTAAAATCTAACAACCACGGAGAAACAAATGAGCTTCCCGTTTTGAAAAAATTAAGTGATATAACAGAGAGTGAACTATCATTTGGGTACTACTAAATGTTTATGTGTGTGGAAGGGATGGTCATTTAGTGGATGAATGTGAAACTAAAATGAGGAAGTAATAAAATGATGAAAATATTGATAAATACCTATAGAATATAACTCCTACACTTCATTGTCTCAATTACATGTAGTATTACCATTACACCATCAAGTGTCCTAATCCAAGGACTAATGAAAACGATATGCCACAAAACCTCTAAATATAAATGAAAAAAGTGAATTCTTATGTGATAATAAGTTATGATGTTTATTAGGATAATTATGAAGTACTTATCCTTCCCACTATAGTTGTGAATTTTATGTTTGAATCTTTTGTGAATAATCCCCCAAAAAATTATTTTACATCCTTTACTGATATTTCATGAGACAATCTTTTCTACATGAAATATGGAAAAATAAATAAACATTTTATATTCTATAAATACAAGGATAGACCCGACATTCTAATAAAAATGATATTTGATTATGATAAGAGTTTATTTCATGATGAAAAGGGAATTATATTTTTGATGGGTAACAAAGTTTGCTATTTATGTAATTCTCAAGATAAAAATTAAATAGATTTTGTGAGATTAGTGTATATAATCACCAAATGAGAATTTATTCATATTGGATAACCCGTTCAATCCACTTTTTGATGATTATTACTGATAAAAAATGGGATGGCATATCATGGATCAAATGATTTGTTAGTACTTCATGAATGGAAAAGTCATCTTTATTTTTAGAGAAAGTGGTGAAGTGGATCAAGGAACAAAAATGTGTAAGTATTTCCTAAAATCATGAAAGTATATCATTTAATGAAAATTCTGTAACTGCTGGGAAGATTATCTTGATACCAAAAAGGTTATCCTATTACCTCATTTCAATTGAATCAGATGGTCCCCTAGTTCATGGTAGATTTATGGATTTGTGAATTTTAACATCATCTTGACCTTTTCCTCTATTAATATCCATCCAAAAATGATGCTTATATTTCTCTTCAATGTCAATGTATTCACTTTCCACCTATGTTCTCCCCAGTGGAACCCTAGTTATGTGTTACATTGGGTAAGAGTGATGGTTCCAACATTTCTTTTTGAAGGGATTTTTTAGAATTAATTTCTTTATGTGGATATATATAAATGGAACATTAATATTTTAAATAGTTATTAACCAGAATGAATTTCGATGGATAAATTCATTTTACAATGGGTAGAATGTAAATCCTTGATATGTTGTGAATTATTTTTTTTCTAATTAATTTAATCTTTTTGATATTATTCGTCTTAGAGAACACTAAAAAAAGTCTATTTTACATTAATGAACAATAATTGGGTTAATCGAACATCACACAACCTAAATTGTATCATTTTCTATATAGAATAATGAGGTTATGTCACGAAAAAAGACTTTCCTTGATTTTTTTTTCATAATTTGCAATTCTGAGTGTTACCAAAAAATAATATTTTAGTAATATATATATATATAATAAAATATAACATAGTTGTTAATTTTTTTAATGAATAAAATTAACTAAATATATGCTTTTCATAAAATATAAATTGAATAATTAGTTACAAATTATTTGGAAATGAATATACGATCCAAATTTAATATAAAAGGAATAAATTATAGAAAACTATTATTATGATCACAAAGCTGTTTTAAATCAAATAAAATACACCAATTACAATTATCTAGTAATTTTAATATAATATATTTTTCATATAACAATGTAAATATATTTCATATTCATCTAATATATTTTATAATCATAAGATACAAATAAAATAATTTTAACAGCTAAAAATGGATGTTTAAATTAAAGTTGTATTACCACTTTTTGATGGAGAAATTTTATTAAATATAAAAATTCATGTTTTATAAATTTTATATGTCAAAATAAAATTAATATTTATATTTTAAACATAAATATTAGGTTCGGATGAATTTTTAGTAATTTTCTATAAGGTATCATTTGATTAAAAATAGTTAAAACTATTGTATTTTAATACAAAACTTATATACAATCTAATATAATTATAAAATTAATTTATATTTAAAATTTGTTTAAAATTTTAAATAGATAATATTTTTATCAGTCAATACAATTTAGGTCATTATAATTATTTTAATTTGGAAATTCAATATAAACACATACCAAACATTGGAATTTTTTTACATAAAAAACCAACATTGTCAACCCGACTATGGGATTAATTTTAAAAAACTTTATGATGCTTATATGTTTGAAATTTGAAAAAATGGATTTCATAATAGAAATTAGAATAATTTTTAATGTCTAATAAGGTCATAATTGTTTTTGAAAAAAAATATTAGTGATGTAATTAAAATTAATAACAATGATTCAGGTTAAATTATTCTTAATAAAGAAATAAACCATAACCCTAAGGCCAAAAATGACCTATAAACGTTCCCTAATGACATTGTATGGAAATATTTATACCAAATCCTGTATTTTATTTAATTTTTTCCATTATGGAAACACTTACAAAAACTGTTGGTGGGGTTCCGTTCATTTGAAAAACTACAAGAGTGAAACCCCTCCCCAATTATAAAAGTCCTCCTCTCCTCCCTCTTCCTCACACCTCTCAACTCAAATTTTCATGAAAAAAATCTAAAATGCTATTTCCATTCTATATTTCCATTCCTCCTGGAAGTCTACTTTTTGATTAAATCTTTCCATGGAAAACCATTGGTTCATACAAAAAAAGAGTTACCTGATTATGAGGTAACACCCCCTTTCCAACTCATTTATTTTATTATATTTATCCACTCCAGAAAATATTCTTATTCATTTATAATATGAAGACACTAGAATATTAAATATACTGTTATTTCATTATGTTACCAGTTAGTCCTTCACTTACACACACATGGATCTATTGTGTGACAAACAAAATGTTTACGTGTTTGTGGACTATCGCCTCCCTAAAGGATGATTGTCCAATTTTCATTACCACATATCATTGTAGAAATTATGATGAAGACTCTATTTATATATGATATATAATATATTTATTATTTATTTAGGATTCTATAAATTTTTTACAAACATGAATCCTTATACTTTCCATATATTTAATACAATAATTTGGTTAAAGGATGTGCAGACTAACGCCCCCTCAAAATGATGTGATTTGATCATACACTACATGGAATGTATTAAGGATGGATTTTTATATTTTATATGATATAGATGATATAATTAATCAACTCTAATTATAATATATATATACTTCAATAATATTCATTCCTTTTACACGAATATCAAACGGAAATAGCTTTCAAGCATATGTACATCTCTCCATCTCCATGAAAGATGTATTCTATTTCATAAATTAATGGATAATTATAATAAAAACATATTGGATATACATAATATTTATATCATGAATTAAATTCAAGAATCCTGACATGAGTTTAAGGACAAGTGATATAAAAAAGTAAGACACATGTGAAGAACAAAGAGAATAATATCTGAAGTGAATCCATAATGTATATTAGTTAGGAAGTAGGTAATATAATTTCATAATAAAACCATATATGGTATAATATATAATAATATAATTATATAATATATGTATAATAAATTTATGTATAATAAAATTTTTACCTCAATTTTCCTTCTTTAAGACTCATGTTTTGTTATGCACCAAAATCTTTTCATTGAGGTTTATATACATTACATTTAAATTTTATATCATAAATACTATTATATTAATGATATTTTATATTTTCATCAATTTCCTTCTCTTACATGAATATTATGATCCCATGTAACCAAGTGGTAAGAGTTGATTAAAGAAATCTTATCACTTTTTGATATTGTTAATGATTTTATGTCTTTGATTAAATCTTATGATTTATATCCAATGAATATTAATGAGTTTACATTACATATAGTTATACAAGATATCATCATGTATTGGTAATGAAATTTCACTCTTTTCTACTTTATATATTATTTTTAAATACAATTGTATCATCCCTCTTGTCAGTCTGAAATTTATTTTATTCAAAAACCATGTTTTTATAAATGTTTTCAAAAGATATATGAAGCCCATATTAAAGGAAAGGGTATTTCAAAAACGTTTCATATTTTTTAATCCATACTTTAAATGGTTTTATATATATTTTCAATGAGAAAGGTTTTCAAAAGGTTTTATGTTTTAAAAATTTCTCCCATGAAGAAAGGATATTTTTATACAGAAATATTTCTAAATGATCTTTAATAATTGTTTCCAATATAAGATAACACCAACTAGTGTTTATCAAGACTTTTGGAGAAATTTATTCAATGTTTCAATTCATATTAATTATCTGAATAGATTTTGTTTTGATAAAATTATGTTTATGGAACATCTTTCTCCTTCATGGGTTATATGTTTTTTCAACGTGCTTCTTTCATGGGTAATGTTTCTGATGAAATGATTATGAAACTTGTGTCTTTTTCCACAGTCTATGTGATGATTTAATTTTTATGATATCCTTTTCATTACATGATTTATGTTATAATTTTTTATTATTTTGTGTTACTTTTATCTATTACTTCATTATGATATTGAAGGGACATATATCTCCCTATAAGTAATTAGTTAATGAAAAATCTTTAATGACATCAAAGGGTACACATGATGAAATCCCAAACCAAAAAACGTGGGTAAATGGGGGGAAATATCAAATGCAAAACAAGAGGTTTAACATGAGGTAATCCCATTACTAGAATAAGAGGGTAAAAAAGATGACTTCTCGACCCCAAAACAAGTGGGTAAAAGTGTGGACATCCCATTCCCAAAATAAGAGGGTTGGAAGGAGGATATTCCTAGCATGAAACAAGAGGGTATACAAAAGGGAATTCCAAGACCGAAGCAGTTACATGGGTTATTTACCCAATACCTATATGTTACAAAGGTTTTGGTAGGATTTGTTGAAATAGGGGTTTTATATAAATTTTTCAAAATTTAATGTTTTATTCGTATGTTTTTATTACCTAGATCATGTTATTTACTTTATTATTATTCATGTCATATGAACTTCCAATAATTATTATGATCTCTAATATGTTTGGCACGATCTTCAAATTTTATTCTCATGTTCTATACCCCCTTTTCCATGTTATGCCTATTAATTTGGTTTATTTTCCCATACTGAGCATCTAAGGTCAATACATTATTATTTTTCTAATACCCCAGTTATAAATAATTTTATTGAGTTTAATTACTAATGGTAGAGATCTATTTGGGAGTTGTTGAAGATATTTTACAAGGATATAAGATTTTGTTTCCATGTTTCCGAAGGTACTAAACTATTATGGACATGGGGAACATATTTTTGTAATGTATTGATTACTCATATAAAATGATTTATTATCCATGAATGTTAATATTGGGTAATTATAAGGTGAAACTTTGTTAGGAACTCACCCATATATAATTTCCAGTCTGATATTTTTTTTCTCAGTACCCAATTAATCTATATTTTTCTAAAATTTTTGGATATTTTAATATATATAGTTTTATACCTATTCCATTCTCGTGAAACATCTAATCATAATCCCTAAAAATTACATGAATTCTCTATGATACTAACCACGAAAAACTATATCATTAATTAACATTATCTCATGATTTATTAAATAAAGGTAAACATAGTAAACCCCTATTATATCATAAGGTCGAGTGTCTTTGGTAAATTGGAAAAAATAAATGAAAAAAATAAAACATAGATAAAATTATTTTATTTAAAATATCATAACGTTCCATTATAATTCCATATTTTCACTAATACTACACGGGATAACATTGGCACACATATAATAAATGGGTTAGGTATAAATCCTAGTAAGCGGAAAATCAAAGCACATTTTGATGAATGAATTTTATTATGTTAAGTAGTTGAATAAAAGATACATAATTGGGATTATAATTATAAACATGGACATTGAAGAAGGACATATAGTAATATAATGAAGATAACATGGAGATTTATAAAGAACATAAAAACCTAACATAAAATATAGGTCAATGTTGACAAGAAGGACATAATAACACAGTGTTCTTAGGATATGTTATTATACAACACACATAGAATGTCTTATGATAATAACATTACCCCATACATTTTATGGGAATAAAATTATATACCAAACCATTAAATATATATCATGTACATTAAAAATTTTCCACCTAGATCATACAAAATAGGGATGTTTTTCATCATATTTAACCCATTGATCACAGATTTTTGGTATACATACATAGAATTCCCAAATACATGAGATTTATATACATATTTATTAATAACATTTATTTTTTATAAGGATGGTTATATTAAGAAGGAAATATTTTCTCGTAAGATCATGGAATAATTTTGACAACATAAAATCTATGGGTAATGATTCATAAAAAGCACTAATGAGATAGATTGAGGAAACTAATCAATTAAAAATAATATAAAAGTAACAGGGATGTGAAAAAACATATCCCAACATAACAAAAATTGTGAAATAATATGAATAATATAAATAAGGTTCGTGATTAAATATGATAAAGAGAAGATCATTTATGGTGAGAGTATACCGAATGAGGAATAACATACATGTAACACCCCAGGTAAATAAAGAATATGAAATTTTCATATTTATCCATATTTGTGAATAAAATATTAATATGACTTTAAAGGGGATGCTATGCTCGATGGTGTACCCAACACGCAACAACGAGTTTCTTGGGAATCTTACGTGGCACTCTAATAATAAAATAATATTATTTTAAATGGCAGTTTACATGTATCCGTTGTATTGGCGGAAATGGATAGAAATAACTAAAATATGAATATATATTTTTTTTAAATGTTTTTACATCTATCCAAAGGATTAAAATACGGAAAGAATTCAATTTTAGGCTTTTATAACCTAATTTTCACTAAAGGTTCACTTATCACCTTCTGATGGCGAACTGTCATTAAATATAGTTTTGATCACTCTTATACATTCTTTTGGACCAAATAAAACTCTTCTTTAGAATCGGGACATCAAATTTTACTTTGTGTAATTTTTTGTTATTTTTCCGATAAGGTCCATTTTTTAATGAATAGTGTAAAATGTTGTATTTTAATTCAAAACCTCTTTTTAATCTAATTTATTTATATGATTAGATTATCATTTGAATTGTTTTTAAAGTGAAATTAGAAAATATTTTTACCATTCAATCCAATAGTGGTTGTTGGAATTTATTTCACATTGAAATCGGACTTAAACTAGTGTCAATCTTTTGATACTTATTGTTTCATAAAAACGCGCTATTTTCTCTGACAGCGGGAATTAGTTATTAAATTAATTAATGTGACTTATATGTTTTTAATTTTTTAAAATAGACTTCATTTTCGAATTCGGAATATCAAATATAGCTTAGGTTGAAATTTTGGGATTTTTCTGAAAAACATCAATTTTTGATGAATAGTGAAACCACTAAGTGGTACTTATAAAAAACTGATTTATCCGTTTAAATGAAATTTTTCCATATTTGTGTTTTGAATTTCAAAAATCCGACATAAATGGTTGTCATTAAGAAGTAAAATGTGGTTCAATGGGATAAAAATAATTTTTTGGTGAATAGTAACTTATTAAGTTTTTAATCGCGATTAGTGGTAATTAGTGTAGTTTAAGGTAAAAATAATGCATTAATAAAATAAGATGAGCTTGAAACATGTCCTACCCTAATTGGTTGTGTCATGGAAGACCAAGAAATGCCATGGGTCAACTTGGGGACCCCATGGAGACACTTTGGTTAGGAAATGACATAAATAACTTTTTATTTAATGTAAAAGTCAAAATGACAGAAACATCATATGTTTTACAAAAACAATTTTTACATGGGGATATAATGATCATATTTTTTATTATAAATATTAGTTGGAAATAAAAAAACATTTCCTACATCATAGTAATTTTTTTATAATTTTTAGACATTAAATAAATTAAATTATTTATGACATAATAATGATGCAGCGATGACATCATTATTTGAAGATTTAAATAAAATGGAAAGATAATGTAAAATATATGAACTACACATGTCCAAAACTTATTGGATGGGTGGATTTAGAACCCTTATCACCTTATCCACGAATTATATCAATATGGGACCTTTTAAAACCGAAACACATTTTCAAATAAAGTAATATTTCTTTACTTTGCAAAAGTGCCCCTCCTCTCCTCTTATAAAAGGCCCCCACCTCTACCTCATTTAACACACTCCTAAAGCCTTTGGCTCGGCCAAACCCTTCCCATTTACTCTCTCCATTTCCCTCTCCTCATCCTAGAGGATTCCCTTTGGGCAGAATCCTTTCAAAGGAAGCCTTTAGGCTCAAATCAAAAAAAAAACACTTTTAAAGGTAATTCATTCTCTCATTTTCATTTGTTTTATTTTGCTTCTCCGACCCCCCAAACTCTTTTTATTTACATAATTTGTAACAACACCAGTATCTTCAATATACTAGGATGTTGTTATGAGATTTATTCGAGCTACACTCTCACACAACTACATCAAATGGTTAAAGAACATACGGTTTCCGTGGATGGCGAAATTCTGCCTCCCCAAACGATGATTGTTCAATACTCATTTAACACCTTCAAAGGTGGCCATTATGATGTCACTATTTTTATATATGATATATAATATGTTTATGGTTTCCTTAAGCTTCTGTTTTTTTCATTTTGGGCATACCTTTAAGGTTTCCATTATGGGTAAACGCGATATCTTCATTTAAGGAAGTGCGGACTACCGCCCCCTCAAAGTGATTTGATTCGTTAAATACCATATGTGGGACGTATAAAGGATGGAAATATGATATTATATATGATATTATACTGTAATTATAATATACCTTTATATAATTATTATTCCATTTTATAAAATATGAAATAGAAATGAAAGTAGCGTTCATGCGTACGTACGGCTTACCGTCTCCATGAACGGTGCATTTCATTTCTTATCTCTAAATGATTATGTAATGTTACAAATGAATGAATGTACTGGATATATATGACATATATGATATCCAAATCATGAATATAATTCTGGATATAATAAACATTTGACCACACAAACAATATGTAATTGTAAGAAGTCCACTTTCGACTTAAGAACCAAATATCGACAAAACAAACATTATGAACTTAAATGTTTACATAATGTTTATAACATGGAAATAAGTGATCTAATAGGAATAATGAACTAGAAAAAGGTTCTTAATAAAGTGGAAATTAACTCAAGTTTATTATTCAGGACGTTAAAGAACGATCGATTCAAGTCGGACCCGAGTTAATGGATCCTACTCCTATCTTTCTTTTTAAGTACACACTTTTATGTCATTCCTTTTAAAGCTCATCTTTCTTGTTATTGGGATGATCTATTATATTACGCTTACTGTAATTTTTATGTTCATGTGATGAGAGACCCTATTCTCTCTCATCAATCCATTTTGGATGTTTTGAGTGGCGCCGTTAGGCTGCCAAATTTTCGTAATAGATCTAACCTCTCTCTTTCTTTTAAAGTACTCTCCTTTATGTCACTACTTTTAACCTCCTATTTTTAATGTTGGGGGATGTTCTTTTATATTACTCTTGCTGTATATTTTATTTTAATGTGATGAGATACCCTATTTTATCTCATCAATCCATATTCGGAAGTTTTATGTGGCGCCGTTAGGCTGCCGAGTTTTCGTAAGGGATTTTTCATCTCACTTTTATTCCCGTGAGATTTATGCTACATTTGCCACAAATTCCATTGAGTGGTGTATGTACTGCCCATTATTATACTCTTTTTGTAATATAATTTCGTTTGAGTATTTACATCAATGATCTATTGTCCTTATTTCATGGGGTGTATGTTTTGAAAGATACCCAAGTCGGTAAGGGAACCATTCACCCTCCTCTTTTTTAAAAGACTTCTTTTGTTGGGTATGTTAATTTACATATTGTTATGTTGGGATATGTTCTCATATATCCTTATTGATGTAAATTTTATGTCCAAGTTATGAGATAAACTTTTTATCTCTCATCAACTCATTTTGATGTGATGCCGCTGGGCTGTCAAGGGAACATTTAACCCAATTTCGATTTCTTTGGGTTCAACATGTAGTCATTGAATATGTCATCCATTGAATATGTGTGAATGACCTTTTATTGTTTTACACTTAATATCCACTTATATTGGGTGTACTTATATTTGTCACACATATTTTTGAGATTGATTTGTCCTTAATTTAAGGATACCTTCTCTATAAGGGATTTCATCACATTTGACATTTCTATTGAGGATTCATTGTTGTTATGCACCAATTCACTCTTATATGGTGTATATATTGTCCTTTGGAGTATTATATCATGAATCCATTTATTCTCATGATATTATAAAGTTCTGACTAAATGTTATTCCTCAATTATTGTATTCAAGTGTCTCTAATTTTGGTAAAACCCCTTTAACCAAAATATCGTTTTAAATGTTTTAATTATTTGTTCTTATTAATATCCATGTTTTCAAAATGTTTTTAAGGATTTATTTATATGGATATTAATGGTTTAAAATTTTAATCTTCAAGGTGGTATGGGACACTTTGATTCAAAAATATCTTTATTAAATGTTTTAAATGGTTTTGGAAATGGTTTCTTTTTGAATTGATTCATTATTTCAATATACTAAAATGTTATATTGTGATTGAAATGTGGAAATGTTATGTTTACATTATGTATGTTTTATGTGATACATTTATGTTATGGTTCTTGGGCATTGTTATGAAGACGGGTGGTTCCGTGATAAACTAAGGGTGGGTGAGCCCGATATAGCCCTCCAATGCATTGGGTAACGTGAAGGAGTGAAATGATAAGGTTTCTCCAAAGATATTAAGGGAATATACTATGATGGGTATTCCAAACATAACCAAGAGGGTTACTCCCTACGTAAGAATGTTATGAATGCCTCAAGTTACCTTTATGACTTATGATTTCTATGATTTATTCATGATTTGATGAGGTATGTTAAAGTTCCTATGTTTTATGGGTAAAGCATGATTTCATTATTATGTATATATGAACTCATGTTTCCTTTCCATATTTTTATAACCCTTACTGAGCTTTTTATGCTCATCCCAAGTTTCTGAAATGTTTTTCACAGGTCAAGGGAAAGGTACATGATGTGATGATAGTCTCAAGGATGTGTCAAGAAAGAATCCGTGTTTTATTTTAAATATGTTTCCATTGATGGGAAGAATGAATATTGTCTTTTATGTAACCACTATGTTTAAATGTGGAATGTAATGCAAGTTTCATGATCTAATTCTCTAAAACTCTAAACCTGAAAAGATCCTCAATGTGTAATCTTGTAATAACTCAAGATTAAGTAAGGTTTAAGGCCGGGGCCTTATAGTTGGTATCAAAGGTCGGTTTAGATAACTTTAGAGGTTAGTGTATTCTTTAAGCATAAGTGACATTACCATAATGGTTAGGATTTCAGAAAGAGTCCCAGTTTTAGATAAATTGAATGAGTAATTATATCTTAGTGTTTATCTTACTCATTAGTACATTGTGGTTTTTTTGATATACTCACACTGACCTTTTTTGTTTTAGTAAATGGCTGGATCTAGCAGGCACCAAAGTAACAGTGGATGTGAAGGAAACTGTGACAATTGTTTGAGCAAGCAACTGAATGATATGGGAGCTGCAATGAGAACTCTTTTGATTATCCTCAACCAACTATCTGGAGTAATGATTGACCACCTAAACCTTGGAGATTTCTCTAAGGCATCACTTATGCAAGAAACAAATCCCTACAGAAGTACAGGTAATAATCATAAAGGTAAGTGTGTTCAAAAACCTATGTGTCAAAGATGTGGAAAGAAACACCTAGGAAAATGTTTCAAAGGGACAGAAATATGCTATAGATGTGGAAATGAAGGTCATAAAGCAAGAACCTGCCATTGAAAAAGGAAGCATCCAGTTCACTCGAGGAAAGGGAAAGAAGTTCTTTCTGAGGGATCAATTGAATGTTTTAAATGTGGTGTGCATGGTCATTATGCAAACACATGTCCTATGAAGATGTTTCGTGAATGGGGTCACCAAGAGCGTACCAATATTCGTTTACCAATACCTAATGCCATTCCGATTGAGGATGAAGAAACTAACAATGACCAATCAAAGGTATGTACTATTTCATGACTATTGTTTTCTTATTTTGGAATCTTAGGATATGATTCATGATTTTGTTTGTAGGAAATAGGTATTTCAGAATAAGTTGGAAAGGAATGGATAATGGATCATGAAAAATGTCGAATGAGTAAGAAGTCAACATATAAGGGCTTCAAGAGTTAGGGTGAAATTCTTAAGAGTATTAAGTCTCTTTTGATGATGGGGTTACATTAGAAGACTTTTTATATTATGTGTAACCCTGATGTTTAATATAGGCAAATTTTATTCAAGTAATAGTTATCTTTTCTTTTGTGGACATAGTTATAAAGAACCATTTGGATTTATATGATCCTTACTTTTGAGGTAATTATGGGTTACTATATGTTATGATTGAAGTGAAAGGCATGAGATAAAATTGAGGTTAAATTATGTTATGGTTATTTTTGATGATTTTATCCCTTTTTGGGTAATGATTTTATAATTATATAGTTTTGGAAAAAGGACAACACGCAGACCGTGTGACAACCCGTCGCGTCGGACAATGCTGCGGGAATCGAACCCACAACCAAAGTGCGACTGGTATTTATCGCCTACCACTGGACTACGTGAAGTCCCTGGTTAGTTTGACTGATTCTTTTTAGTTATATGATTTTATGAATTAAGAGTAAGTTGATTTTGGGTTATCAATGAAAATGATTAACCTATCATGGAGGATATGTGATTAGGTTAATTACTTTTCAATGCGAGACTTTAAGAGCAACTGATTTTGTTTGGGGATAAATGTTACGATTTAACTTGGAAGACTATGTGACTAAATCCTTCAAATATTTGGGTTTCAATCTTAGATTGTTTTACTTTGAATAATTTTATGGACAAATTGTTTATCTAATGGTCCTCGTTGATCTTTGGGTTTTGTTGGACAAATTTTGGAGATTAATCATAGATTTTCTTTTTATAAATGGTTATCCTTTTATAGATTATCTGATCTTGTACTAGCCTTTTTGGTTTTGGTTTTGGTTAAAGTCTAGAGACATGGGAAGTACATAGTTCTCTTTTGTGGATTAGGTTATTCTCTATAAGTTGATTATAGTACTCTTAATGGGAACAAGTCTTCCTAAATACTCATCTTTTGGAGAAAATATGATTTTGTGTAAGGAATATAATAAAAGTTGAAAGTCAACATGATAAGTGATTATTCTTCCTTATGAATAAATTCCTCAATAAAAATTAACTTAAAACAAAAATGTTGTCTATTAACTTTTCCTACTGGGGAATCAAATACCGTTTAACCCATCACAAGTTTGTGATTTTCTCGTGGTTAACTTTCTCCTAAACATGTTTTCTATCACTCTCCATCAGAACATGACCCTTTGTTTTTTCCTCCATGTCCATATTTTCATACTTGGAATCCTAGTATGGGTTAACTCGGGTGACCTTTGTACTTATCGTTATTTATTTTAAAGTGATTGTTTTACCGACTCTTCTCCGATGTGGGACTTTCAAGGATGTTTCCAAGCACAATTTTAAAAATTGGAAGGACGCAATTCCCAAAAGGGGGGAAGGATGTAACACCCCAGGTAAATAAAGAATATGACATTTTCATATTTATCCATATTTGTGAATAAAATATTAATATGACTTTAAAGGGGATTCTATGCTCGATGGCGTACCCAACATGCAACAACGAGTTTCTTGGGAATCTTACGTGGCACTC
The DNA here is from genome assembly GCA_963277665.1 of Viscum album. NCBI lineage: Eukaryota > Viridiplantae > Streptophyta > Magnoliopsida > Santalales > Viscaceae > Viscum > Viscum album. The sequence continues at coordinate 1,385,638,977 of OY728160.1, forward strand.
TAATAATAAAATAATATTATTTTAAATGGAAGTTAACATGTAGCCGTTGTATTGGCGGAAATGGATAGAAATAACTAAAATATGAATATATATGTTTTTTTAAATGTTTTTACATCTATCCAAAGGCTTAAAATACGGAAAGAATTCAATTTTAGGCTTTTATAACCTAATTTTCACTAAAGGTTCACTTATCACCTTCTGATGGCGAACTGTCATTAAATATTGTTTTGATCACTCTTATACATTCTTTTGGACCAAATAAAACTCTTCTTTAGAATCGGGACATGAAATTTTACTTCGTTTAAATTTTTGGTATTTTTCCGATAAAGTTCATTTTTTAATGAGTAGTGTAAAATTTTGTATTTTAATTAAAAACCTCTTTTTAATCTAATTTATTTATATGATTAGATTATCATTTGAATTGTTTTTAAAGTTTAATTAGAAAATATTTTTACCATTAAATCCAATAGTGGTTTTTGGAATTTATTTCACTTTGAAATCGGACTTAAACTAGTGTCAATCTTTTGATACTTATTGTTTCATAAAAACACGCTACTTGCTCTGACAGCGGGAATTAGTTATTAAATTAATTAATGTGACTTATATGTTTTTAATTTTGTAAAATAGACTACATTTTCGAATTCGGAATATCAAATATAGCTCAGGGTGAATTTTTGGGATTTTTCTGAAAAACTTCAATTTTTGATGAATAGTGAAACCACTAAGTGGTACTTATAAAAAACTGATTTTTCCGTTTAAATGAAATTTTTCCATCTTTGTGTTTTGAATTTAAAAAATCCGACATAAATGGTTTTAATTAAGAAGTAAAATGTGGTTCAATGGGATAAAAATAATTTTTTGGTGAATAGTAACTTATTAAGTTTTTAACCGCGATTAGTGGTAATTAGTGTAGTTTAAGGTAAAAATAATGCTTTAATAAAATAAGATGAGCTTGACACATGTCCTAACCTCATTGGTTGTGTCATGGAAGACCAAGAAAAGCCATGGGTCAACTTGGGGACCCCATGGAGACACTTTGGTTGGGAAATGACATAAATAACTTTTTATTTAATGTAAAAGTCAAAATGACAGAAACATCATATGTTTTATGAAAACAATTTTTACATGGGGATATAATGATCAGATTTTTGATTATAAATAGCAATTGGAAAGAAGAAAATATTTCCTACATCATAGTAATTTTTTTATAATTTTTAGACATTAAATAAATTAAATTATTTATGACATAATAATGATGCAGCGATGACATCATTATTTGAAGATTTAAATAAAATGGAAAGATAATGTAAACTCTATGAACTACACATGTCCAAAAATTATTGGATTGGTGGATTTAGAACCCTTATCACCTTATCCACGAATTATATCAATAGGGGACCTTTTAAAACCGAAACACATTTTCAAATAAAGTAATATTTCTTTACTTTCCAAAAGTGCCCCTCCTCTCCTCTTATAAAAGGCCCCCACCTCTACCTAATTTAACACACTCCTAAAGCCTTTGGCTCGGCCAAACCCTGCCCATTTACTCTCTCCACATCCCTCTCCTCATCCTAGAGGATTCCCTTTGGGCAGAATCCTTTCAAAGGAAGCCTTTAGGCTCAAATCAAAAGGAGATACACTTTTAAAGGTAATTCATTCTCTCATGTTCATTTGTTTTATTTTGCTTCTCCAACCCCCTAAACACTTTTTATTTACTTCTTTTGTAACAACACCAGTATCTTCAATATACTAGGATGTTGTTATGAGATTTATTCGAGCTACACTCTCACACAACTACATCAAATGGTTAAAGAACATACGGTTTCCGTGGATGGCGAAATTTTGCCTCCCCAAACGATGATTGTTCAATACTCATTTAACACCTTCAAAGGTGGCCATTATGATGTCACTATTTTTATATATGATATATAATATGTTTATGTTTTCCTTAAGCTTCTGTTTCTTTCATTTTGGGCATACCATTATGGTTTCCATTATGGGTAAACGCGATATCTTCATTTAAGGAAGTGCGGACTACCGCCCCTCAAAGTGATTTGATTCGTTAAATACCATATGTGGGACGTATAAAGGATGGAACTATGCTATTATATATGATATTATACTGTAATTATAATATACCTTTATATCATTATTATTCCATTATATAAAATATGAAATAGAAATGAAAGTAGCGTTCATTCGTACGTACGGCTTACCGTCTCCATGAACGGTGCATTTCATTTCATACCTCTAAATGATTATGTAATGTTATAAATGCATGAATGTACTGGATATATATGACATATATGATATCCAAATCATGAATATAATTCTGGATATAATAAACATTTGACCACACAAACAACATGTAATTGTAAGAAGTCCACTTTCGACTTAAGAACCAAATATCGACAAAACAAACATTATTAACTTAAATGTTTACATAATGTTTATAACATGGAAATAAGTGATCTAATATGAATAATGAACTAGAAAAAGGTTCTTAATAAAGTGGAAATTAACTCAAGTTTATTATTCAGGATGTTAAAGAACGATCGAGTCAAGTCGGACCCGAGGTAAGGGATCCTACTCCTATCTTTCTTTTTAAGTACACACTTTTATGTCATTCCTTTTAAAGCTCATCTTTCTTGTTATTGGGATGGTATATTATATTACGCTTTCAGTAATTTTTATGTTCATGTGATGAGAGACCATATTCTCTCTCATCAATCCATTTTGGATGTTTTGAGTGGCGCCGTTAGGCTGCCGAATTTTCGTAAGAGATCTAACCTCTCTCTTTCTTTTAAAGTACTCTCCTTTATGTCACTACTTTTAAGCTCCTATTTTTAATGTTGCGGGATGTTATTTTATATTCCTATTGATTTATATTTTATTTTAATGTGATGAGATACCCTATTTGATCTCATCAATCCATATTCGGATGTTTTATGTGGCTCCGTTAGGCTGCCGAGTTTTCGTAAGGGATTTTTCATCTCACTTTTATTCCCGTGAGATTTATGCTACATTTGCCACAAATTCCATTGAGTGGTGTATGTACTTCCCATTATTCTACTCTTTGTGTAATATAATTTCGTTTGAGTATTTACATCAATGATCTATTGTCCTTCTTTCATGGGTTGTATGTTTTGAAAGATACCCAAGTCGGTAAGGGAACCTTTCACCCTCCCCTTTTTTAAAAGACTTCTTTTGTTGGGTCTTTTAATTTACATATTGTTATGTTGGGATATGTTCTCATATATCCTTATTGATGTAAAATTTATGTCCAAGTTATGAGATAAACTTTTTATCTCTCATCAACTCATTTTGATGTGATGCCGCTAGGCTATCAAGGGAACATTCAACCCAATTTCGATTTCTTTGGGTTCAACATGTAGTCATTGAATATGTCATCCCTTGAATATGTGTGAATGACCTTTTATTGTTTTACACTTAATATCCACTTATATTGGGTGTACTTATATTTGTCACACATACTTTTGAGATTGATTTGTCCTTAATTTAAGGATACCTTCTCTATAAGGGATTTCATCACATTTGACATTTCTATTGAGGGTTCATTGTTGTTATGCACAAATTCACTCTTATATGGTGTATATACTGTCCTTTGGAGTATTATATCATGAATCCATTTATTCTCATGATATTATAAAGTTCTGCCTAAATGTTATTCCTCAATTATTGTATTCAAGTGTCTCTAATTTTGGTAAAACCCCTTTAACCAAAATATCGTTTTAAATGGTTTAATTATTTGTTCTTATTAATATCCATGTTTTCAAAATGTTTTTAAGGATTTATTTATATGGATATTAATGGTTTAAAATTTTAAACTTCAAGGTGGTATGGGACACTTTGATTCAAAAATCTCTTTATTAAATGTTTTAAATGGTTTTGGAAATGGTTTCTTTTTGAATTGATTCATTTTTTCAATATACTAAAATGTTATATTGTGATTGAAATGTGGAAATGTTATGTTTACTTTATACATGTTTTATGTGATACATTTATGTTATGGTTCTTGGGAATTGTTATGAAGATGGGTAGTTTCGTGATAAACTAAGGGCGGGTGAGCCCGATATAGCTCTCCAATGCAATGGGAAACACGAAGGAGTGAAACGATAAGGTTTCTCCGAAGTGATTTAGGGAATATACTGTGATGGGTATTCCAAATGTAACCAAGAGGGTTACTCCCTACGTAAGAATGTTATGAATGCCTCAAGTTACCTTTATGTCTTATGATTTCTATGATTTATTCATGATTTGATGAGATATGTTAAAGTTCCTAAGTTTTATGGGTAAAGCATGATTTCATTCTTATGTATATATTAAATCATGTTTCCATTCCATATTTTTATAACCCTTACTGAGCTTTTTATGCTCATTCCATGTTTTTGTAATGTTTTTCACAGGTCAAGGGAAAGGTACTTGATGTGATGATAGTCTCAAGGATGTGTCAAGAAAGAATCCGTGTTTTATTTTAAATAGGTTTCCGTTGATGGGAAGAATGAATATTGTCTTTTATGTAACCACTATGTTTAAATGTGGAATGTAATGCAGGTTTCATGATCTAATTCTCTAAAACTCTAAACCTGAAAAGATCCTCAATGTGTAATCTTGTAATAACTCAAGATTAAGTAAGGTTTAAGACTGGGGCCTTATAATACATGTGTATTATATCATTTAACATGGCTATTAATAATATTACAAAATTAGATTCAGGTTGACCACAAAAGTTTAGTGTCTCTGGAAACATGGATCACATTATTGAAATTTGGTGAAAATCTTCATCATCACCAGTGAAGATATCCCCCTTTTTGTACTCCAACATAATACCTTTTTTAATATCCTTGGGAATGGAACCCTAAACAAGGGTGAGATGAGATACTTAGTATGGGTAAATAATGTGATATGTACGGAAAATCCATTTAATAAGCATATCTGAACATGAGAATAATGTTTGATGATAATAACCAGAATATCAACGATGAGATATATGAGTCATAAAATAATTATATCCAATTCATAATACATGAATCATAAGATAATTTGGCTCACATGTCATAAAATCAAAATATAGGAACAAGACATGGAATTCTGAAAGGCACATAAATATATAATATGATTTCCAAAGAATTAAATTAAACTTTTATAAGTCTATCATAGTAGAATGGTTTACCTCCCCAACCCACCATAGTAGTCATGGTTAACTCCCACGACCCTCTTAGCATACAATTTTCTTTATTGAAATAAGTTCACCCCCAATTCCATCCATGCCTATATCATGAGATATAAATAATTACCTAATATACTGGAAGAAGATATATGCCCTTCCTATATCATAATGGTATCAGACATATGTGTGTCTCGATATCATAAAAAATAAAATCATAACCCATAAAATTAAAAGGGTATCAAAATCATGTCATCATATCATAACCTTTGGAAAAGTGATTAGTTTAAAAATAATTTCATCAAAATCCCAACTCATGAAAATAAGAGGGATTCATAAAAATTTTATCATCGTATAACCCATATGTGGGAATGAAATTCAGAAAAAAAACATTTCATTATAAATAGAAACCCTTAAAATATGTATTAATAGTTTCATCATTCATTCGTATACCAAGTAAAGAATGAACAATATCAATAGATGAAATCTTATATGGATGAGTATATCTAATAATCAATAGGAAAATTAGTTTAGGATAATAATACATAATTAAAAATCACATTTAAAAAACATGAATCATTTTACAAATCCATTTCATTGAAACCTCTATAGAAAACATAAAAATGAATATTTTTAAAATATTTAAAAAATTTATTGATAAAAATAACATTTACACATTGAAATTTTATTATTAAATCGAAAAACATTTTCGAAAACATTTTCTATGAAAATAATACTGAAATCATATAAGGGAATTTATAAAACCTTTTTAAAAACAATTTAAACAAAAAAATTCGAAAACCATTTTCCATAAATATATTTAATGAATAGGTATAAAATCATTTAAATTTTTTTAAAACATAAAATAATTTTGACAAACTTTTTACAATAAGACTTATAATGGATTTTTTTCAAATCATTTAAAAAAACTCAGAGATAAATAATTTTTCATTTAAAACTTATAATGTATGATTTGTCCATAACTTTAAATATTTTTTTAACAAAAACATTTTTGAAGATATTTTACCTGTAAAACATATAATAGAATTTTTTAAAATAATTTAAAACACATTTTTAACATAAAAACTTTTTGAAAACATTTTTAAATTAAGTGGTCATTAAGAATATTTAATTCCAATAATTTTATTAAAAAAAGTCACCAATTTTTTTTCAAACATGAAAAGGTGGCTTCAAAAAAATAACAGTCATTATAGTAGATAAATCTAAACATGTTGAATATTCCTTTTATGCTGTATATATTTTAGACAAGTGCCTCAATCAGAAAATGAAAATGATGTAGCTTTTTTCAAATAGAATATAATGATAAAATATGGTTTAATGATTCTATTAACTATAGTATGATGGTATTAGATCAATTTTATGACATGTTTAGAAAACCTAGTTTTGAAAGAATGTATTTTTTTCAAACAAAGAGAGAAATAATGTTAGATTTTGTTAAGAAAATATATTTATCCTTAGTAAAGAAGAGTGTAAAGTTAATAACATTACATTGATATGATGTTAATAAATATAATATGTGATATATAAATATTTATCAAAATATTTCTTCATTGGAATCAAAATCATAAATAATCCTGATAAATGAGGAGGTTGAAGAAATAAATTCTTAACACTTTGGTAACATTAAATCCTAATACCCTTAATAGAATCATATTAACTAAAGCATAAAATGTAATAAATAATATGGATATACCATATATAACATTTCAAAGGGAATTATATTCACCTTTTAAAATAAATTATATGCAAAACATAACATTTGTCTCACAGAAGGAAAATTGAGACCAAATTACCTTTCCAATATGGTACATTTTGAACTGTAAACCACATGAAAGATATATCATAACAGTTATATGCAAATTAAAATAAATATAAGGATATTAATCATAGAATACATTCATTAGTTTTCTTTACACCACACAAAATAAATTACGGTTTAAAATGGCTTAATTCTCAAATAAATAAAAATGAGAAGAGAAAACCCTTACCTTAAGTCTTGAATTTCTTAACACACATTCCATTCTCATTAATAATATTTATAAGTTCATTTAAAATTATAAAAATAACCATATTATTATATTTCATAAAATAAATTAATTTATTCAACCATTTCATTTCCCGCTTATCAACCATTTCAGGTAAATGTAACGTTTCACATAATAACTTCTTTATTTTTCTAACATGTTTTCAGTTATTATTCTTGTTCCTATTTTTTATATAATAATTTACATATTCAAATTATTTAAAAAATGTTATGAAAGTGTGTTAAAATGAAGGTATTAAAAAAATACCAAAAGATAAGAATATATAGGATTAGTTGGTTATAATATAAGAATTTAATAATAAAAAATTTGGTGGAGAAAAAAATAAAACGAATGTTCTTGTTGAAAGATGTTACATCTTCTTTGAGTAACACTTTTTCATTTGCTGTAAAGGCTTCTGTGGAAAAACTTATACCCAATTTTAATATTATATGATTAAGGGGAAATTTTGGATGATTAGTTGTTATGTATTTTTTTGATAAAAATGGGATTTTTGGTTTGAAGAAGTGATTGGTGAGTTTACATTTTATAGTGGAGGAGGAGTGGCATTCTTGTTAATTTAAAAATGTGAACACTATTGACGGGTATCCCCTAAATCATTTTCCTCCAATATTGTTAAATATTACATAAAATGGATTATATGGTAGATATATACCCATACACGGTTTTTTACATGTTTCTAGGTTTTTATACACTATAATATAATGTTTAAACACTAAAAAATCATTTTTACCTTCATCGATATAATTAATTTTATTCAGTTTCAATTACAATATTGGTAAAAAAATAATTTGAACATATTGAAAATTATAAATTAATTTGAATAAAAATATTTAGAACATTTTTTCATATACCAAACAAAGAAGTGGTAGAAATTATTTTAATATTAATTCAACGGACGAGATGACACAATGAGTTTTAAAAGTGAAAATAATCAAATGATTGAAATTTTTCTACATCCAATTTCATTGTGAAAATGTTTATTATTATCTAAGTTGTATTAAATTAGTTATAATTTATCTATTTATAATTTAAAACCACCTTAAAAAATTAATTAAATAAATAAATTATATGAAAACGTAGTTTCCAATTAAAACACATTTTTCCATATTTATCAAAAAATTAAACTTTCTGGAAAAATACAAAAATGAACCCAAATTAAATTTTTATATTACTATATCAAAAATGAACATTAAAATTTGAAATATAAAATATAAAACATTAAAAAAATAGTTGTAAAATAGATCTTCCATTAAATGGCTACACAACTGCATTTTAGAAAATAATAGTTGTTATACATAACTTTGGACATTCTCTTATTTTATGCCTATAAAATATATTTAATGAATGTAAAAACATTAGATTGAATTTATAATATTTATACATAATTCATTAATATGCCTCATTAATAGTGATTAATTTAATTTATTAAGAATAAATGCCTTTATGGGCATAGAAATGAAATTTTAATAAAATCTCATCCTTTGTTTGGAATTTGTTATTATTTTCATTTAAAAATAGTTTGTAATTAATGAATTAAATATATGAACTTGTGAAAACAATATTTTCATAATTTAGTTAATATTATTACTCTATTATATTTGAATGGATACGTTATAACTATAACAATATTTTAATAATATGAATGTTGTTTGGAAGGACATGGTCTTCTGTGTAACATATATTCTTGAATGAACTCATAATTGTGTGTAACAAACGAATAACATGGTGTTAAAATATGAAAATCTAATATAAGGGTTTTTTGTAGTATGACCTTGACATAATTCCACAACATAAACAATACCTTCATTCTTTCATATATGACAGGGTATATTCACTGTTGTGTGAAATGTAAAATATTTAATGGTTGAAATTAATTCATATATATATATTTCTAAAATTATTACGGTGTGAAATTATTCCTCCTTTAAAATAAATTTCACCTTCACATTTTTCTACGAAATTATATTATCAATACCTAAAATTTCCTTTCATTGAAACTTAAATTACTAATATTAATACAAAAAATTCCATTAAAATAGAATGTTGTAACTATAATAGTTACCCAATAAAACTCATAAATTGGTTTCCATGTAAGAGAAAATTGAATGGGAGCATATATTATACATGGATGATATTGGTAAAAAAATTTTGATATTGATAATAATCATTGATAACTAGAAAGTGAATGATGATTGGAATGTTAGCTGCTAGAAAACCATTAATAAATGGTATTTATAAAATCATAGTTCAAATGAAATGAATGTACAAGGATATGAATTTTTCTATAACTTTTTCCCTAGGATTGTGGACTTAGTTTACTAAAAAATAATATTACCCCATATATATACATTCTTTTATTCATTTTTATATGCACAATCTCATCCTTTTGTTGTTGATTTATTGATTTCCATGGAATATATTACAACATGAAATGATGATGAATTTTACATTCAAGAAGTACTAACAGATCAGGAGGTACAAGAATATTTTACTCCACCTATATTTAGTTATCATCACATACAAAATTTATCCTAGTTTATCAAACATGAAAAAATCCTCACATAGTGAGGTAATACCTTATTCTCGCAATTTTCATCTAAAGTTTAACTTAATCTTCCTATTAATGGTTATCCCTATAACACTTCTAAATGATGAAATTAAAAAAATTATAAATAAGGTCAATAAATTTTCATAGCATTGGTTCACCATATTAAATAACGTAGTTCATTGTTGTCACATTCTAATCTTGTGAATACCGTCATCATGAATTATACTGAAACATGGTAATAATATGTACTACCCTAAATCCATAATTTAAACATGTAGGTTTTCTTATTATAATGTTCAATATATATAAACCAAAATTCCCAACATCTGTAATATCCTTCCATGATTGGACAATCAAATTTTTCAACAAATACATTATCTATTCCGTGGTAATTTGTATTATCCATATTTACATTATAAAAAAATCAATTGATTGACATCAAGAATATATTAAGTGTTATCATTCCCTTAGTCATTTGTTTTCTATAAATATTAACATACTATTAAATCACAGTTCAATTCCATCAATTCCATTAAACATATTATTGAAAATCCATAGAGAAAAATATAATCTAAACAATCCGTATAAATTTAGATATTAATATAATATAATTCATGAATCAAATTACATAAAAACTATATTTAATTCTTCATTATAAAAATTAAAAGGCTACCTCATTATCTTACATTATATGACTTTCAATTCAAATTTCACATGTAGTCTCATCATCGTCATCAATATATTCATTACTCATAAAACCTTTCCATTTCCCTTCATGAGAATTCCAATTTAAATATTTATTTTCATACCACCAATTAATTCCATATTTAATACATTAAACTATCGATTATTACATAGCACTAATGCAAAAGAAGCTTATAACAATAGTTAAAAAAGTTGGTAAAGCTGTGAAACAGTTGGGCTGCGAGGTGTTGGTATATCTATATCCCAAAAGTTCCAACTCGAACCGTTTGGATAGTTTCCTAGATTTTCAAAATACCAACTTTTCATTGCAACCATAGGTAATTTGTTTTCCCAACGGTTAATAACTATGGGTTTATGTAGTTTATAAAACTAGACAAATGGTTCAGTGAACCATTGGAATACCCCTATTGAAATGGATTGGCGCACCATTTCCATGGGTCGGGAAGTATGGGTATGCACCAACGGTTTAAGAACAGTTGGTATACCGCCTACCGGACACTCTATTACAAAGGTTTCATTAAAACTGTTGGAATATATCCATACCAAAAAATATCAAACCATTTTCATACATTGCTAAATATGTAGACCAACGGTTCATAGAACCTTTCTTATTTCCAATTCTATGAAAAAAATAGTTTCCACATCTCTTCTAACTAGACACTTCCTGCCAGAAAGAACCTAAAAAAATAGGGATTCAACCTGTAATCAAATGCATGTTTTCAACCTTCAACATATGATAAAGAAACAAAAAAACACATAAGAAACCTGAAACTTCTAATCACATAAAAATACACACAAAAACTACAGACACAAAAAAATCATAAAAACTCACTACAAACACAAAAAAACTACAACCAGTAATCACACAAAAACTGCAATCTGCTATCACACCAAAAACACATAGAAAATAGAAAACATGTAGAAAACCTACAATCACACAAAAACTTACTTTAGACACATAAAACACACACCAAACCTAAAATCACAAAGAAAAAACACTAAAAATCACTACCTACACATAGAAAAATCATTGAAAACACATACAAAACTCACTAAATATCTCTGAAATCACCGAAAATCACAACAAAAACACACTAAAACACACTGCAATCAAACACAAAAACTCACTGTAATAAAAAACAGAAACACTTAGGATGCAGTGATTCATCCTTGATCCTGATGAGTGTGGAATTATTTGGATGTAGAGATTCAACCTTGATCCAGATGAGTGTGGAATTCATAGGATATTGGGATTCATCATTCATGTATATGGAATTCATTATGTAATACCATTGGATTTGATGATGTAACTATAGATGTGGGAATTACCAAGATGTATTTTATTTGACTCTATGGACATTGAAACTCTATTTCCCTAGGAGCATGGGAATTAGTATATAATAGATGATGTTTCACATACCAGAACGTTTATGAATATACCATTGTTCCTCATAGAATTTTATTTATTATGGGGAATTGGCTATGGGATTTCCACAATTAGATTTCCTAATTTGATTAACCTAGGAAACATTTCTTTAATATACTACATTGATATTGGATTTCCCCCAATAGTATTGGAATTGGTTTTAAATGATATACTTGTTGGAACAATTTCACGACATGCTTAGAGACACTTTAGAACATGACGAGGTGGGTGTGGTCAATGAAAAGTGTCACATTAGAGCCTGAGGATCAATATTGATTTATTTATTTTAGTTAAATAGTTTATAAATTTATTTTTCTATGAATATCACATGCACATATACATATTTACTAGTTATGTTTCAATCTAAATAAGTGGATCTCTACTATTTTGTGCAGTCAGTCTGCTCGAGAGGCCATGACTCTTTGGTCCCTAAGAAGAATTATTACTTGCATATAGGATCAAATTGGGTAAAGGATCATTATTACATGATAATGATGGAGTAGTTTAAATGTTTTGGTGATTCAAATGATATGAGACTCGAGTATGGATTAGAGTGTATTTTCCCTTTTATATGGGGCCTATCTGGTGAGATACCATTGTCTGATAGTTTTTATCTATTTAAATTTAATTCAGTTTTTTTTTATCATTTGTCCTCTAATTTTTGTATCATTGGTGTTGATTGGTTTATTTTCATCTATTTTTGTGTTATCTGAAATGGGGAAAAGTCTTCCTATTGTATGATCTTAGAACATCAATGTTAATCGATATCTTCCAATTTATGGGAAGGTGTGCCTAAGGTGTAGTCGTGAATCCTTGATTCAGGAACCACCTAGTGGATGTGGGGAAGAGAAGGATGGTACAAGGGAGCATATTCTCATGAATTATTCAATTACTCTTAGGGATGTACCTTCAAGCATGTGGATAGGGTATACAAAAAATGGATCGCGGTAAGATTTATTGGTAAGATGAAGGGTTATCCCAAAAGATATTATTTTATGGTCTCATAAGATTAACCAAAGGGGATAACCCTTAAGGATGTATAGCCTAGAGTGTAGTGGGTAATTTTTATCTTCTTGAAAAAAGGAACAAAGGGATAAATAGAAAATAAACAAATAGGGGGAAAAAGATCATAGGTTGTTTTCATATCCTATGGAATATTAGAAACACTTTGAGTATGTGTTCATATCTTTTATGGTCAGGGTGTTTGGACTAGTGTATTTCTATAAGGACCATGACCATATACATTGCTAAAGTGGTAAATAATTACTTGTATATTTAGTATGTCCTTATCTCCCTTGAAAACCCAAGTTTATCTCTCACACACATATAGCTCATACTAAGAATAATGGACATTATATAAGAATAAGGCTGGGTAGGGGTTCGACTTGAGTCTATCACAATCCATAAGATATAGGTTGGAATGAAAATACTGTTGGTAGAAGGGTCCAGGACATGATGTCTGAACATCACTATGTATCATGTATAGAGGGAATTAATCCATACATTTTCATTGTGGGAAATGTGAGGTATTCATCTAAGAAACCTCACCCAATGTCATCAAGTATTGTGTTTTCTAACATTAATCAACAAATTCTTAAGTATATCTTTTTGACCTGCTTAACTGTCTCCTCTCTTCAAGATCCTTAAGATGGAAAATCTTATATGTCTAAGAAAGATATAACTTCCTTCCCTTCAGCATGCCCCTGGCTTGGATAGGGTCCATGAAGAGTCTAAAATGACAATGGTCCAAGAAGGGTTAAACAAGATGTCTGATGTGGGTGAAATATTCCTCATACCATTTTATTTTACATGACCGTGAACACTCTTAGAATCTCATATATGTATAACTATTCTCCAACATGTCTAGCTAGGATGGAGGCATCATTGGGAGATGGTAATCATTTATCCGAAAATTGAATATACCATCGGGTCTTTATCAAATTTTCTGACATTTTTTTATGCTTCCCCCCATTGTGGTGGTGGTGTCCCTATAATTATCCTTTAAAATATTGTGTTAGTGGAAGGGGAATCATCTATTCATTAATGATGTGTGTCATAGGAACACATTTTTATCATCCCTTAGGTCAAGGTTGTGGTGAAAGAACTAGCTACTACATTAATTAAAAAAGTTAACTGCTCAGCAGTTAACATAATTGTTATTCATTTGACAACATTATTTATGTAAATTGACTATAAGGCCTTACGTTATTAATTATGGAAATGAAGCCTCAAGGATTAGAGATCCCATATCCTTTGGCCTCAATATCTATTCCCGTAGAAGCCATCTATACATCATGAACACTATGGTATGCGATTACGAGTCCCTCACTCACCACTGTGTTCCTGAATAAGTATATGTTCCATGACTACTCCATGTATAAGGTTCAGAGGACTCTACATTTCAATAAAAAAAATTGGGAAAATGTCTTGGGAGATATATAAAGAATGATCACAGAAGGGCCTTTAGAGAGCTCAAAGACCATTTGTACCACATCTGGAATAGGTTTAAAACCCTCATCTCCAGTGGGTTTGAATATCATGTACAAAATTCTAGGGTGAAGGAGGTGGTCACTATTAGGTATGATAATTGGGACGTATAAATGAATCTATTAGTAGTGGATCTTTCATGTTTTGTTGTACAACATCAAAATAATGCCCTATAAATATTATCTCAGCATGAAATGGAATTAGTGACTCACCAAATTTCATTCAATGATGGGCGTGTTAAGATTGATATCAGTCAATATATATTTTCCCACCAATGCTACATGGTGAATATTGAAAATAAAGTAGTACGAGAACAATATAGGCTCAATGATGTTCTAGAGAAGGCCAGAAATTATGATACTACCAAGGTAGAGGCACTATGATAGGATACAGAGGCGGGGACTACATCAATTGATTAATTACCGCAATCTGCATCTTCTCTGGGGTAAAAGATAGAAGATCTATTAGAGTCTTTATAGAACATACTATCATTATTTTGTATTGAAAGGAAACCACATTTATCTAGGGAATCATGGGAAATATTCAAAGAAGTGGAGAGTCCTCCATTATTTTGATTTATCAACATAGAAAAACATATGAATTCCATGTGTATAAAAAAAGTAGTAAGACCCTCTATAGACCCTTTAACGGTAACATGATTATTCGGTCATATATTTCCAAGGGATTGATTATAACTGTGTTCTATGGGAGTCATGGATTCTTAGGATGGTAAATGAAAGGAAATAGATTGACATAGTAGACCTATAGATATGGTGTTCACAAGCCGCCTTAGTTTGGAGAAGGATTTTCAGTGATTTTATGGAAATGAAAAAACCCCCCTCACTTGGCCTCCATGTGGATAAGATATTGACTGGGATATGATTGTACTTACATATATATTATTATGGTCAGTGAGTAGCAATTAGGGTGGGTACGAGGGGCCCTACAGGATTCCCATGTGGATGAGATAAGAATGTAGATGAGTTCAACATGGAGTGCTTTTGTGGCCATGACAACAATGATGTGAATATTACTATTTTCCTAGTTGGATGATGAGATGTGCATCAAGGCATGGGATAATCCTCGATATATTATTACAGACTATGTGACCAAGAGGATAAACTGGTTTGGTGGTGAGGACTTGTAAGCATTCACAGACTGGGATTAATGGAATGTTCTAAGAATATAATATAGTATTTGAGGTAATCATGAGGTAATTATTTCTTTTTGGGGAATAAGACTGATTTATGTCTTAATAACTCTAGTGGATTCTCAAGTGTATGATATATGATTGACAACTGGGAATTCATTTTACACTTTGATAGTGGGACATTTTTGAGATGGTGGTATAGGTCCAGAGTGACTAGAACCTTATACCAATCTGGTGAGCAATGATATGAACCAAATACCAATGTTGTTATTTTATACACATGTGGGGTGACAAATTCTAACATGTATAGTGATATATCTTATGTAATGACAACACCTTGAGTGATAAGGTGTTTGAAGGACACTTACATGATGGATAATGAAGTTATCATATTATAACATGGAATCAATCCCTACCATGATTGATAAGGAACTGGTCAAGATAATGGCCTCACTTGGAATGATAAGGTTCTAGATGAACCCCACGATGGGTGATAATGGAGTGTTTCGAATTTGATATTAGAACTACCATGGTAAATATGTATTATTTTAGAGAATGGATATACATTTATCAAAATGTATTAACATAGATGTTTGTTGAATGACAGGGTTCGTATGGGATATATAGTTGCATAAGAAACTACCTTTAGTAGTATGATAGATGTTGGGAGTTGAGTGATGGCCTATATTTAATGATATGTATTAGTCTAGGGCTTGGATACATGAATCTATCCTAAAAAATAAGAAAATATTATTTATTGGATTAGGATGGAGTTTCCCAAAAGGGATAGAAGGTGACTATATTTGGAGGTGATCGTGGATGGAAATAGAGCCTATTGTGTATTTTTATTTATTTCAGTCATATTGGTTGGAAATTAGTTGATGTATTATTGTATGAATACAGATGGTTTATTAATATAAAATTATATTTTTTCAGAATATAATACCACTAAAAGAGAGAGATGTATATATATGTCTGTGTTGGCCATTTTCATGCACAACTATGAATAGTGTAGATCATACCATGCTTCTATATGAATACAGAAGAACTTGATATTGCAATGTTGTGTTGGTATCTCCCCTAAACATGATAAAAATAAACATTACTATTATTTGGTTTAGAAGATAGAACTCCACCATTGGAGGGGTTTTATTATAAAATCATGTCTTTACTTTACCACACAATTCATTTAATTATATTTAACAGTTATTCTAAAACTCATTCACCACAAATCAAAAGAAATAAGTTAAGATACGAGATCAACATAATAAGAACAATAAGTTTTTGTAGACATCACACCTTCGTTGGAGGGGTTTTATTATAAAACATGAATTTATTTATCAAATTAAAAAATGATATTAAAGAACAGTTATTGAAGATATGAAATTCAATAAAATTAAGTAGAATTAAGAAAGAAGCTAAATTTAATTTAATGCATTCTTGAATTAAAGAGGCTAGATGAGGGACCCTACCTCAAGGTGGAACCAAGCTGTCCACTTCAGCTCTTGAATCTTTATAACTAAAAGATATTCCTCCCCCATTGGGTATAAACACCCTCACACACATGCATGGACACCTATCCCCTATGTACACTCCCGCATGAACATGAGCATGTGAACGGGGATCCTTGCACATATTCTTATATGCATATACCAGTCTCCACTCTCCTGTGTATGCATTTACATATATACATGGTAACACCTAGCCCCATATGTTCATAATCACTGCCAGGATTGACTATACACGTAACAGGGGAACCCACTTACATATAATTACGTACCTATTCACACGTAGGTGAGTCTCCCTTGACATCGAGTCTCAAAATCAATGATTTGGGATCAACACACTATAAAAAGGTTATTAGGAACCATAAAACACATGAAGGATTCCTCAAAACTAATGAGAAAATAACCAACGAAATTAAATCCTTACCTAGATTGGTAGTGGAGAACCAAATCCTCGCGAACCAACCTGAAACGATCCAAATCCCTACCAAAAACATAATATGGAGTCAAAAACACTAAAATCACCCAAATACATGAGGTGTGAGAAAAGTAGTAACCACAGAATCTTGCGTGGGTTCAATGTCGAAGGACTGAATCAATCAGAACACCTTCGAGACCCCTTTGCAGAATATTACTACCCTATATCCATAGAATTTAGTTAAAGACCTATGTGTCAAATGCGATAAAAAATAAAATAAATAATAAACTAAAACATACATATCTCCTGTGACTATCCATGTCACTGCCAAACATATAATAACCATAAACACCCAAGTGTCATATCATGTTCCTAAAAGCATGGGTGAAACAAATCCATGTCTCAAAATGACAATATCAAATAGTATATCCCTATTAATTTACAATTAATCATCCTATTAATTTTATATAATTAGTTTGGCTCAATTTTCAGCTTAGTTTGATTTTTTTTCGATATAAGTTTGTCTCATAAATTTACATTAGAATTAGTTTGTCTTCTTTTTTTATTTTAGAATGGACAATTTCATTCATTTTGGTTCTAGTAGATCCATGAATTAATAATAATCTGTTTATCATTATTAATAAATATATCCACTGTTTCCATATATGGGGAAAACTACATAGAAATGAATAATATCCTATAAGGAAAATCATAAGAGGGTAAGATGTAAATTAGTCTTATTCATGAAATTCATACCTAATATATATTTTTTATGGGCACATAAATCACCAAAAGTCCCAAATTAAATTGGCCCAAAAAAATTGGGAAAAATAAACCAAACTCAAATGGTGACAAATTGTGGGAGATGAACCATGATGATCCAACTACTTTCCCTTCTGAGCGGATGCCAACACACGTCTGAGGTGGACCCAAATGAATCATGATACACCCTAGAATTGAATATCAAAGTTAGATAATAGGAAATTACAGAATCCTATCAGATTAGTCTAATGTCATTGGGAAGATCAAGTATTTTTTAATATAACTGCCTAGAAATCCCCCCCCCCCCCCACACCCTTGGAAACCACCCCACCACCTGATCACCCCCACCCCACCTGGACACCCCCGACCCCATGGAACCCCCCCCCCCCAACCCCCAGGACTTCCCCACCCCTCCCAACACCCTGGACACCACCCCACCACCAGGAATCCCCCCCCACCCTTGGACACCCCAACCCCAATGAATAGCCCCCCACCTCGGGACAACCCCCACACCCTTCGACACCCCCACCCTCTGGACGCCCCTAACCCCTTGGAAATCCCCCCCCCCAACAACCAAGGAAATCCTCCCCTAACCCCTGAGACACCCCACCCCTAGAAACCCCCGACCCACATTGACAGTTCCCCCAACCCCCAAGACACCCCCCTCCCGCTGGACACCACCCCACCCCCGTGGACCCCCTACTACCGCCACCCCCCTTGACACCCCCTATACAGCCCCCCTAGACACCCCTATAATGATAACTCATTTATGTTTTAAGAAAATCAAAATCAATCATATATCACAGATAAATGAAACAATATTAAATGATAACAATGTAATCAACAAAACTCAAACAAAAAAATGGATCAATTAACCATACAAAAAATGAGTTGGGTCTCGCTCCCAAAGACTACCCGAATCATAAAAAATGTATAAGGGGATGCTCGACCAGTGGGGATCCATGACCTAGGTGGGATTCCTGGCCATAGGGGATGCTCTATATTCTCATCCTAGTGTGGATTCGTATTAGGTGAGGGAGTTCATGACCATGGGGGATTCACATCGGGTCAGGGAAAGCTCGACCTAGGGGGGATGTGAAACCTCAGAGGGGATGCTCAACTAAAGAAGGATGATGAGGGGGATGCATGAGTGATGGTGAGTGGTGAGAGGAAATTTGTGAGGGGGAGATGGAATTGGAGGAGGGGAGCGTGAGGGGATGAGAGCAGCAGTTTGGGTGGGCGTCGGTATGGTAATGGCGGTGAGGAAGAGTCGAGATGGCGAGAATCAGAATTGTAGCGATGGAGAAGAGGGGAGGAATGTGAGGTGAAGTCAGGTTGTGATGGGAGGAGGTTCACTAGTTGAGGAATACTGGGTAGTTTTATCCCAACAGTTTATTTGAACTATTTGGTATTGAGGCGGATTTTTCCAACATTTCACTAAAAGTTTTGGTAAAACCAACTTATATTAATGTATACTAACGGTTTCACAGAACCGTTGGTATATGTTCTTTATTACAAATGTTTTTCCAAACCATGGGGAAAGAACTATTGGAATAGGTGGGATTTCCACCAATGTTGGGAGTCCATTATTCATATTCATTTTGAAAACCAAACATTTCATTTTTCATTATCATTTGTGATTCAATGTTTTGACTAATATACACAGAATTAATCATGTTCAGTGAAAACTAATTAATAATAATCACAATAGAAATTACTCTAAACATCCTCCGATTTGAATACTCTTAAACTAGTTTTCTTCCATGTCCAATGTTAACTTAGTTCTTTCTGGTACCCACTATTGACTAAAAATAGAAATCATCATGTGAACAACACTATCATAGCATAAAACATAATAGTTGGGAAATATCATATATAAGATGTTTGAATCATGTAACCTACTTATTTAATCTATGTATCCTTAGTTATATCCTATTTTATTCATAGTAATCTTCTATCTAAATAATCTGTGGTGGTTCATAATGATTTTGTGAATCCCCTGTGAATATCCCTCAGTAGTGTCAAACCCGGTGTGCATCAAGGGCCATTGTTGTGCACCAATTCCAAAGTGAGTCTATCTCAATATGGTGTTTTCAATGTTGTTTCCCCTATGCGCATATGTTCTAGAGACAAATTTACTTATATTATCTATACAAGATTGTATTTTTATTAAAACACTCACTCTATCTACTTCAAATATTCTTGTACATTTTATTATACTATGAATCATCCTTATAATTTTCCTTAGATACATCCCTGGACATATACTTATAAATATTACTAGCGATCTTAATAAATTATTCTAATATTAATTTAAAATGGTTGACCAAAAAATTAAATTAATAACAACTATATTGACAATATCTAATCATAAATGGACATACATTATGTCATATCTGTGGAATAATAAATACATTACACAATCATGAAACCAAATATCATGGTCGTTTGGTGTATTTGGAATCACAGAACACATTATTTTAATTTGGTGAAAGACCATGAACATCTCCCATAATTATTTACCCCATTAGTAATCCAACATAAAACCTTTCTCCATAACCCGGGGAAAAGATTCATAGTAAAGGGGTGAGCTCAATTGCTCAGGAAGGGTATATGAGGATATATGTAAGCAAAATCATAATAATAAAGTTATGAGAACATGATAATAACATTAGAATGGAATACCTTGCATATAAATGATCATATAAATGATTCAGATCATATATATTAGAAGATCAAAAGATATAAATCATAGAGTAATCAAAATTGTAGGTCATGAAATCATAACACGAGAATAAGACAAGGAATTGTAAAAAAACATAAACATATAAAATGATTTATATATTATTCAAGGAAATTATTCCAAGGACATATTAGTATAATGGTTTCACTCCTAAGACCATCTTATTAAACAAGGTTATCTCCCATTACCATCCTAGAACACATACTCCATCGCTTAATTAATTTCAATCCATATCCCTGTAATGTCTATCTCATGAGATAAAAATCCATACCCATTGCATTAGGAGGAGATATATGTACCACACATCCCAAAATGAAATGAAACATACATTTTCCACTAGATCATAAAAAATAATATCATAACACGTGAAATTATTTTTTTATCAGTAAAATTTTATCATATCATAACCTATAGAAAAGAGGTATAATTAATAACCATTTCATCAAAACCATAACCTGTTAAAAGAGGTGGTTTTCATAATCGTTTAATAATGATATATCCTATTAAAGGGAAACATGTTTCATAAAAAATATCATCATAAACATAATATATTAAAACATTTAATACGAATGGATGTGTTGGACCAAAACCATATTAAATCATAAACTATATAAATGGGTGACTCTATAGATGGAAATGGATTTTGAATGATCAATTGGAACATTTATTAGGTAAAATAATCCTTATTTTTATATCACTTTTAATATACATAAAACACATTAAAAATACTATTATTTGAAAACCACTTCGAAAAACATTTACATTAATCTTTTAAAAAAATTAATATATTTCTTAATGAATTTATTCTCTCCACATTGAAAAGTTATTTTTAATTCATAAAAAATTATGAATATATTTTTCATTTAAAATATCCTTGAAATAAATAATTGGGTATTTTTAAATATTTGCAAACACTTATTAAACATTACACAATTTTTAATATTATTTTCCTTGAATAATTTTAAAGGAGTATTTAGAAATTGGTTAATACATTTTAAAAAAACATTTTTGAAAACATTTTCCATGAAAACATATAATGGTTTTTTTGGAAAATCATTTAACAAATATTTTAAAGATAATATATTTTTAAAATCATTGTTGATAGAAAACATATAAAGGTATAATATTATATGATATGAAACGATTTTTTAACATAATACAATTTTGAAAAATGTTTCCCGTTAAAACATATTAAGGATTTTTTGAAAATAATTTAATTTAGTTTTTAAAGACAAAACCTTATTGAAAAAAATTCACTTCGAAAATAACATAAAAAATAATTCCTTTATAGAATTATAGAGAATATAATTTCATAATCGAACCAAATTATAATAATTAAATGAAGGATTCAAGAAACCACAGTCTTGATGGTGGATAAATTTTTACATGTCGAACATTCCTTCTATACAATGAAATGTTTAGAAAAGTGCCTCTATCAAAAAATCACATGAATAATTATTTTTCAAAAACATTTTTTCAAAAAAATAAACAATGGGTTATAAATGTCTTTTTATGATTATATTATTTTTAGTAAAAAAAGTATGAATTTTTTTTTAAAAATAAAGAAAACAGATTTGCGAATGAAGAGTGAAATAAAGTCACATTTTCATAAAAACATTTTCACAATAAATACCAAATTGTATTAATTTAGTATCATAACATATATATATCTTGAATAAATATAGTATAATATATTTTATGTGAATTATTGATATAGTTTTCATAATATTTCTAAATGGAACCATAATCCTTACCAAATCTGATTAATTATGAGTTTGTAATAACCACCTTTTACTTCATTGGTAACATTTAATCCTAATACACATGAAATAATAACATTAAATAAAGCTCAAAATATCATATAATTAATTTTATCCATGATATAACATTTAAAAGGTCAGTATATACAACTTTCAAGAAAATATAGGTCTATAACCTAATAGATGTCAAAAAGATGGAAAATAGACACAAAATTACATTATAGATTTAGTAGGATTTAAATCCTAAACCCGATAAACTGTATATAAAAAAATGGATATTTAAAGAAACATATATTTTACTCTTAAGATAATATTACTAATTAAAATAATATATATTTTCAACATTAAATTGAACAATGGTGAATATGGCATAAGTCTCATAGAAATAATAGTGAGACTAAAAAACCCTTACCTTAAGTGTTGACTCTCTATTAATATGTTCAAAACTCTTGTATAATATATATATCATTAGTATATTACAACCACATAAACATATCCATACATATCATAAAATGGATTGTTTTATTATGATTTTACATTACCATTTATTAACAATACTAGGTCAATGAGACGTTTCATTTAATTAATACACTATTTTTCTTATATATTTTGACTTTTTATTATTGATATTATTATATAATGATTTACTTATTTAAATAATGTAAAATGTTATATAAATATGGAAATTAATTATTATATATTTATTTATAAAAATAATAAAATATTGAAATTAAAATTAAAATACACTATTCATGGATACAGTAGGCCACACGTAAGCATGAACAATGTCTCATTTTACATTTAATATTTTAAATGAAATAAATAAATATTATATATATATAATCATTCCAATAGTATTAATATTTCATACAGAATTCATTTTCTATTATACCAATCATTAATACAATCCATATATTATGTGAAAGAATCACATCGCTTTGAGGAGGCGGTAGTCCACACGTCCACGAATTAAGTTATCGTATTACTATAAAATGGAGAGTGTGAAGGTATGTATTATTTAATAATTCCAGACAAAAATACACATAAAAATAATATATATAATATATATCAGTTAGAAGCATTACATCCATCATTATTCCCAACCATGAGATGTTGTAATGTAAGAAAGAACGACATCAGTTAGCAATGAGATAGTCCACCATACACATGAACGAATACTGTGTAACCCATTTCATGGATCTATGTCTGATTGTAGAAATTAAGATTTAAAATAATATAATTATATTTACAATACTTATTTTTGATATAATCATTTAAAAATACTATTTAAGGTGGTGGAGAAATACGTAAAACAAAATTTATCATTGAAGGATGGCACCTCTTCTTTTGGAAATTCAATTTGGTTTGCACAAAAGGGAATAATTTGTAAAATCTATAGACAAATATAGGAATTTTGGAGATTATTTATCAATTTTTTGGATGATCATACGGTCTATATAGGTGTTATGATGTGAGTGGGATGAGTTCCCTTTTTATAGTGTAGGAGGAGTGATATTCTTGTAAATATCCAAAGGTGGACATTATTGAGAGTTCCCTCTTACAACATGTGAATTCAATAATTTTAAATTTTATATAAAATGTGGGATATGGTATAAATATTTCAACACTGTATTTTTTTGAAATGTTTTTATGTTATTTTTCCCATTAATTTAATGATTAACCACTAAGAAAACACAGTTTTTCCTTAATCGTTGTAAAACATTCAAACCTGCATGTTGTTAAAAATTAATTTTACATTATTAAAAAATATAAATTACGTTTAATCCAATTATGGAATACAATTTTAAAATTTACATGTAAAAAAGTGATAGAAATTAATTTCAATTTAATTCTGGAGATGGTATGAGACAACAAGTTTTGAAAGTGAATGTGTTAAAAATATTGAAATGTTTTATATACAGTATCAATGTAATGATTATTATAATGACCTAAATTCTATTAATTTATTTAGAATTGGTATATCTATATTTTTTAACAATTTATTATATATTTTAACTTTATAAATAAATTTAATCAAAATTCCATTTTCATTTAAAAATCCTTGTTTTTCATTATTCCTAAAAAATTGACATTACTCAGAAATTCACCACCAATTCACCTAATGTAAATTTTTATATTATTATTTAAAATTTTACTATTATTTTTTGAGAAAAATTATAAACTAATTTATTTTTTTAATAATATTATTCAAATAAAAGGCGAAAAAATAAAGTTTTAGGAATATATAGCTTTTATAACTAAAATTGTATTTTCTCCAATTTAATTATTATAAAACAAAATGGATGAATTATAAAATTATTTAATTTTAAAAATAATAATTTATTAAATATCCCACAAGAATGTTAATTAATTTAATTTATTAAGAGAATATATGTTTTTGGGCACAAATTGTTTTTATCAAGTCTCTTATTTTATATGCAATTAATTTTTTTCATTTATTCTTACTTGATAAACAATGAATTAATTTTTTTATATAGTCTAAATGATAGTTTAGTAATTTAGTGATTATTATTCATATATACCATTCTAATGGCTCAGTGATTACTACAACGGTATTTTAATAATAATTTTTCCTATCATAAAAACTCAGTCTTAAATGTAACACAAGGAATTTAACACACTCAGCATTGTGTGTAACACAAGAGAAACATGGTTTTTTTGTGTACCACAAGCTAGTCTAAGGGTTTTTTTGAACAATATTGAAATTTTTTTGCGTCAAAGCAAGGAGTAGTATAGTTTTTTATATAATTCAATCTTTATCTAGTTTTTCTAGAAATACAGAGTATTCAAAATATTAAGATAATTCGGAATTAATATTTCACAAATTATCACGGCGTTATCTTATACCCCCTTAATCTATATTTCTCCCAAAAAATCATATAGGTTCTCAAGGGATTAATAATTTAAGAATCATCTCATAGAAACTGATATCATAAAAATTAATCTGAAAACAGCCTTTAAAAACAAAATGTTGGTACCATAACAGTTACCCATTTTAACTCATAACTCGGTTTCCACATAGAAGAACATTGTTTGGTATTATTTATTAACATTGAATAAAAGTTTAAATAATTATATAGATTGATAATGATCATTTTTCACTACCATTCTAATTATCAATGGAAAGTTATGGGCCTCAAGTCTGTAAAATGGTGATGACATATAAGACCATGAGATCAACAGATAATACGGTATTAGGATAAATATTTTTTAATATCATATTCAATGAGATGAGGAATAGTTCTACAATATGCGAACATAATGGGATATAAATAAATGATTTTCTTCCTTATCATATAAATAATATCAAAATTTGGTCATGGCTTGCTAGATTTCCACATAATCTCGTACTCCATGAAATGAAATTTAATGTCTCATTCCTGGAGTAATATCTAATCATGAGGTTGAATGATAAGTCATTTAATATTTCCTTAGTTAGAATCTTTAAAATGGAAAGTCTAGGATATCCAGTATTAATAATTCAACCCTTTCTGAGTTGATACATTAATCTCAAAAATATTGTTTAAATTTTATCATAAACATTCAACAAATAGTTAAAATGTTTATCATTTCTAAATCTAGAAACATGAATCTTTATAAATATGGGAACTAAATCTGATTAACATTGATTGACCATGTCTCATATCTTAGATCATGGTTGTCACATTCCAAAAATGTAAAAACATTTATCAAGTTTTTTCTTGATACATTTTAGTAACATGAATTACTACAAAATCATTATGAAAATGTGCACGATTTATTATTCAAAATATCATTGGATATATTCATTAAACGAAAAAATTTCATAATCTCCCACTATGATAGTGAAAACATCTTTTTCAAAAAAATCCATTATCACATCCAAGGTAATTATTATTGTCCAATATATTTTTTCAAAATGTCATTATATTAACATCTGAAATATATTAAGGGTTATTGTTCCATTATTCATATATTTCCAATTAATATTAACATTTAATTAAGTAACTTCTCTAGTAAATTTAAACCATTCAATATATCCTTTTATATTAATATTGAGAAAATAAATTGAACAACCATTTTTTATTTCAAAATTCATATAACATAATTATTGAATCCAAATACATAATTACTTTTGTTACTTCATCAATAATAAAATAACATGGATCCCATATACTATAACACAAAACCTCGTTTCATTCACATTTCACATGTAACCTAATAATCATTTTTAATATAATATTTAGTTATAAAACATTGCTTATTTCATAGGGAGGCCATTATTCTCATTCATTGTTCTAACCAATCATTTCATTTTACCTTTAAAATTAATTTCATTGTGTCCATATTTTCGTATGTCAAAAAATCAACTCATACCTCTAAGATGTTCTCATGGGGGGTTTTTTCCACATTCTAAACATATAAGAATCTAATTATTATTTCTTCTTCTGTATCCATTAACCAAATTCTCTGTGATCACTTTCCATCTCTGTTCTTTGTTAGTTTGAGAGTCGACTATGTTACACATTGTAAATTATGTTTTCTGAAAAATGATTAGTCATAATCAATACATCCATTACACAAAACATCACTCAATTAACTATGTATAAACAAAATCTTTCACCACACTAAAATTTAATCAACTTCCTTATAATTCCTTTCACTGAATAAAATAAGAATGCAGAGTGTGATGAAAACATGTCATAGAAGAAAACCTCACAATCAAGAAATATCACTTATAGGATATCTAAATCTTGATAGATACATCATTAATTTATGAAACCTTATGATTTTTAATCGTTATTTGTACTTATCTTATATTTATATCCATTATTATGGTTAATAAAGAGTTTATTGACATCCCAAAGAATATCCCCAGGGAGAGTCAAACCATGTGTGCAACAAGGCCTATTTTCGGGGTCCAATTATTGATTGAGTTTAGCTCAATATGGATATTTCAATGTTTTAAAACCGATGTAAATTTCTTCCAGAGCCAATAAACCTTGTATTATACATACAAGGATTTATTTCCTGGAAAAATATCATTCTAACATTTACCAATATTCTATGCCATTTTCATATATATTAACTCATCCTAAGAATTATCCATAGAGAAAACACTAGAAGTATAACTAGTAATAATCATTGAGATCTCACTAATTTTTTCCCAACCTAATTTAAAAATTATGATTGTAACTTTCCTAGATAATAACTAAAGCATCCCTCACTTCCCATACATCTATTTACATTACATCATTTTTTGGGAAATGCTTAATACATTTTCACAAACAGATGAAAAAATTTCATAATAGTTAGGCATGTTTGGAATCATGGAAGACATTATTATAATATTGTGAAAGGTATTAAACATCTTCGATAAATATATTCCCCTTCATTTTTCCTAAAACATTCTATATAACTTGAAAAATGGAAAATTTAGGATGGGGTGATCTGAAATTGTTAGTAAGAGAAAACAAGGACATATATATTCATAATCATGTATATAATCGTATATACACATTACAATAAAATTTTATGATAACACCCATCATATTAAGGATCATACACATGATTCATGAAATAAGAATTGGATGTTCATAAGACATGAATCCTAAGGGAATCAAGTACATAAGTCATAAGATCATAACATAGAAATAAGACATTGAATTATCCCAGACACATAAGTATATAAAATTATTTATATATTAGTCAAGTATATATTTCCATGGACATCATGGAATAGTTGGTTCACTACCCATACCATCACTGTAGTCAAGGATCACACCAAATACCATCTAAGCATTCATATTCTATTACTGAATCGATTTCACTAACTATTTCAATCATTTCAATCTCATGAGATATAAATCATTACACAATGCATTGGTGTTATAAATAAGTCCAACCTATCTAATAAAGAAATCCTATATACGTGAGAAATAATATCTTTATAAATTATATCATAATCTAAGAAATTAAATGGGTGTCATAAAAATGTGATCATATTATGGCATTTGGATAAGAGACATATTTTATAATCATTCATGAAATTAATAACCAATGAAAAAATTCTTCTTCATTATCATTTTATCATGATATAAACCATAGAAGGGAAACATGTTTCATAATTTACTATTCAACATAAACATTATACATTCAATTATGAAATAATAATGGATTCATTGTATCATATTCCTATCAAATGAAAAAATATATCAATGGAAGAAATAATATATAGATTATGATTTTTAAATATCACATGTAGGATTGCTTATGATAGTAACCCTTCCTTGAAAATCACTTTTAAAAAAACATGAAATGTTTTAAAAATATTATTTTAACAAAACTATGAAAAACAAATAATGGTGTCTTCTAATATCTTTTAAAGAATTTCTAGATTAAAATATCATTTCCACTTCAGAATGTTCATTTTAATTTATAAAACATTTTGAAAACATTTTTCATTGAAAGTGCCCTTCACAACATATAAGGGATACAATAAAAATAATTTAAAATAATTATGAGCTGAAAAACATTTTTGAGATTCTCTTTCATTGAAAATTTATAATGATATATTTGAAAATCATTGAAATTTTTTTTGAGCGTAAAACATTTTTTGATATATTTCCATTAAAAACTATTAATGATGTTTAAAAATTCATTTAAAACACATTCAAAAAAAGAATAGAGATGACAAAAATTTTTATTTAATACATATAAATCTATCATTCAAAATAATCAAAAGATTTATTTTAATCATAATATTTTTTATAATATTTTTCCATGAAGGAATTTAAAGGAAGATATGAAAAAAAAGATTAATCAGTTTTTATATAGAAATAATTTTTTAAAACTATTTTCATTTAAAATAACTTTAAAAAAATTAATATATAAGTTTTTATAATTATTTTTTCGTACCAATAATAATCTTGTAAACATGGAATGTAATATTTAGTGAAATTATGGTCATAATGGTAGATAAATCCATATATTCCAAACATTCCTTTTATGTCGTAAAAACAATAGAAAACCTTCTCAATCAGAAATTGAAAAGAAAATTAAAAAGTTAAAACATGGGATAAAATTTAATTTGAATTTAATTGGAGGATATTATAAACATTTTTTATGATACTTTTGCAAAACATGATTTTGAAAGAAAGCTGTCTACTAACCAAAAAGATGAATAGAGTTGGGTTTTTAGGAATATATTTTGTTTATTATCATAAATACATAAGAGTATAAAATTTTTAAAATTACATAGATATAACAAGAAAAAATATATTTGAAAAAAAAATTATAGATAATTATAGATATATGGGTCATAATATTTCATCAATGGATGCATAATCCAAAATAGTCCTGATAAATAGTGAGATTGTATATAAAAACATTAATTACGATGGTAACATTGAATCCTAAACCCCATGAAATAATAAAATTAAATCAAGACTAAAATATCCATAAAATAATTATATCCAATATAAAACATGTCAATAGTTATTATATACACCTCATAAAAGAATAATGGTGCATAACATTACATGTGATTCAATGAAGGAAAAATGAGATAAGATTACCGTATGGATTTGTTAACATTTAAATTGTAAATCCCATGAATGATATATCATAAAAATGAAATCTAAATACCATAGTATTTAATTATAATTATAATAAAATAAATTCATGGGAATTAAATAAAACAACTAAAATAAATGAGTGTTGAATATGGCATAACTCTAGTGGAGTGAAAAGTATGACTACAAAACCCTTACCATAAGTCTTGAATTTCATCATAAAAGTTCAATAGTCTGGTATAATAATTATATGTATATTATAAATCATCTAAATAACTATTTTATTTTGTTTAATAACATATATTATTTTATTATGACTTTTAATTAAATGTTTGTTAACAATTTCATGTTAATGTATCATTTTTTGTAGTAACTACTTTGTTTTCATTCATTGAAATTCTTGATCCTCTTACTTAGATCATGATTTCCATATTAAATGAATTTAAAACATGTTATAAGTATGATATATATTTGGTATATTTGTGTTTATACTAATATATAAATTATATAGATAAATAATTAAATACACCGGTCATAGAGACGGTATGTCATACGCACGAATGAACATTGGTACCATTTCATATCGTGTTTGTAATGAATGAAAAGTAAAATGTATATATATATATTCATTAAATTTTCATTGTTATTTAATATATATATATATATATATCATATTTTTATTTAGCCCAACCTCAATATTTTCTATGTAAAGCATAAATGCATCACATCTATATAAGGTGGCGGTCTTCGACCCTCCCCCAAACAATGTTATTGTATTCCCAAAAAATAAAACACACAAATTAAGTATTATATAAAGGTTTTAGAAGAAAAAATAAATGAAAAATATCTTATATATCATATAATAATATAAGTTCTATCATAATTACCATCCTTTTTAAGGTGATACTGGAAGAACGAATGACATTGGTTCATGATGTGGTAGTATGACTTACACAAAAATGTTGATTGTGTGTCCCATTTGATATAAGTGTGTGTAATTTTAGGCCATAACATTAATATAATTTCATATAAATATATTAATGATCTAGAGGTTATTATATATTCATGTAATAATAATAATTGATGGTGTGGAGATAGAAATATAACAAAAGATCTATTTGATGAATGATACCACTTATTTGGGAAACTCCATTTAGTTAGAACTAAAGGGATTCCGTGGTTGAACTTATGAAAAATGTCTGGAATTAAAAGAGATATTACAGAATTTTGATGATTAATTTGGTATTTTTATTAATCATAAAAATTAAATTAGTGGTGTGAAAAAAGTGAGGGGTGTGAGTTCCATTTTTGTATTGGATGAGGAATGGAATTATTTTAAATATTAAAAGTTAAACACTATAGAGATGTCTCCCTTACATTATGTTCATACCATGATGGTCTATGTTTTATATATTTGTGTATGTAGATGAAATCGGTGCATAAAATTTCTTTTGGACATGTTTCTAGGTCACTTATCTCCTTCTGATAATTTTTAACCAAAAATTATTCTTGATTTACCTTATTCGTTGTAACTCATTTTAATTACATTTACTAATATATTTGGTCAAAAATTATTTTACCTTATTATGTGTAATAAATTATTATAAATACAAATTCATAATCCATTTTTTTAATTTTCAAAAAAATTAATTTGTAGAAATAAATATAAAATTTATCCCATAGATTGGAGGAGACAACATGTCATAAATGTGAAAATGTTCATTACAATTAAATATTATTATATAAAATTTCATTTTGAAAATTATTATAATAAATTAAATTGTATAAATATATGTATAATTGATATAAATATAATTTAAAAACATATTAATTTATAATTTATCTATATAAATAATCTAGATGATAGTTCACTCTTCAATTAAAACTTAGTGTATTCACTATTCATAAAAAATGACACTTATTAGAAAAGTACCCATAATTTACCCTAAGTAAAACATGGTATTTCACAATCAATAATGTGGTTTATTTTTTCAAATAATAATTACAATATTGTCAAAAAAAAATCGAAAATAGTTATACCATTAAAAGGGAGTTGAAATACTTTATAGAAAAATATAGCTTTTATACCTAATCTTTGATTTGTTCTTATTTTATTCCAAACAATATTATTGCGTGATTGTAAAAATATTTGGTTGAATTTTTTATATATAAGTTTATTTAATATTTATCACTAATGGTGGATAATTTAATTATTATGATAAAATATTCTTATGGGCATACTTGTTTTTTAAAACACTTTTTTAATATTCAATTTGTTTTTATTTTTATTTCAAAATAGTTCATAATGATAAATTTATTTTTATAAACATAATTAAAACATTTTTTGATATATATTAGTTAATCATATCAATATATCAAATTCTAATGGATATGTGATAACTATAAAAATATTTTAATAATAATATTGTAACATGGAAAAATATGGTCTTACGAGTAACATAAGTAATAAAAGGAGTTATGAATTGTGTTTAATACAAGAAAAACATAGTTGTGTTAGTACATCAAGATAGTATAAGTATTTCATGTATCATAAGGTATACTCTTTTTTGTGTAAAAGGAAATAATAATTTGTTTCGTTAACATAACACAACCTATAATTTATTTTAGGATAAATGTAGAATATTGAAAAGATTAAATTAATATAAAAATAGTACTTCACAAAATGTTGTGGTGTTATAGTGTTGGTTCTACTAAAATATTTGGAATATCATATTAATAGTATGGGGAACCTTAAGAGGGTCTTGGGGAGGGAATAGAGGAGTAAAAGTTTTTTCCAAGTGTTTTTAGTGAAGTGTAATATGAGGTTTGGTAGGATAATATTGAAAACAGAGGGGATTATTTAATTAATTTCTAAACATATGTTTTTTTATCTTTATAATAAATTAATCCTAACCAAAAACTATCCCTTGGTATTTCCCAAATAATTCTTCCAAATATTTGCGTACTTAATTAAGGTAGAAGTATTAGAGTAATTATCAATAAAAAATGACTTTGGTGATGTAGAGTTGGGTCATGATTATGTGAAATTGATTTTAATACCATAGAATATAATATAGGTTTGGGATGATTCATTAAGGCTTTATAAAATTAATCCAAAAACATCAAAATACATTATTTTAATGGGAAAATAGAGTTTTGGTCATGGATACTCATTATATTATTAATTTATTAGTTTTTTTCTAAGATGTCATAATACATTGAATATATTGTGTAACACCCCATGATTTTGAAATAAATTTTTTTTTTCCATAGCGTATACGAAACCCAAAACATAGCATAAAATCTATATAATATATTTTATAAATATGAGTTTTATTACAAATTCCTTGAATTGAAGGGTATGAATATTATTAACTAAATCATAATATATATATATACTAATTATTAAAAATTTATTTATTAATTATTATTAAATAATCAATCAAATTTTTAGTAATCTAATTTTACACTTCAAAATACATTTCCATCAAAATATAATTAATTTAATCTATATTTAGAAGGTTTATTTTATAAATAAATATATTTTTTGAAAATATTTTATAAAAATTATCATAGAGTCATGAATTTGGATTTTTCATAAAAAATAGATTTTTCAATGAATAGTGAAAAGAAAACTTTTTTGTAAAACTGTCATTTATTTTCAATAAAAATTTAAATTTAAATTTACCCTTATTTTTTAATTTTATATAAAATTAATAAAAAAAATATCATTTAATAATATTTAACCTAATCAATAGTTTTTAGTGCCAATGATCCCATACCCAAGTCGTATAGGCTCTTGTTTGGCCGTCAAAAGATCCAGGATCAAAATCCGGGTAGGGAAAAATATCTGGTATAATAGTAGTACTGTAGTAAAATACTATAGCAGTACTATAATGGCAATGACTATACCAGTGATGGAACTATAGCGGCATAGGCACTGTATCATGGTACTATAGCGGTGGAGGTACTATAGTAGGTATTGTAGCAGTGTGAGTACTATAACAGTATTGTTCACCGAGGGGTCCTTTAGGCCAAAAAGTGGGCTCTAAAACCTTGTATTTAGGCCACATGGCCTTGGGCTTTCGGGATATGTAATGGGTATCCCACTACCCTATATCAAAGAGGTCATTATATAAAATAATAAATTGTTGCATCGACCCAACATAGAAAAAAATTGTTTTATTGTCATATTTATTCCCGATTTTGGAAAGAGTTAAATTTTAATCATAAAGAAAAATATTTTCTCTAAAAATTAATTTTAAATACTTAATGTTCCTCAATATTAATTATTTAGAATAACTAATAATAATAACTTATTTATGTAATTTTTAATGATTGAATTTATAAATATATTAATTTTAATATTTTTAATAATATCACATATAATATATTTAATATAACATAATCTTATGCGTGGGTAATGAATATTTTTTTGAAAACACTAGTTTTGATGAAAAAAGTAGGTTTGATTTTAAATTAAATTATATTATTGATATGAATTTAATTTAACAACATTTATTATATATTTAGAATCATTTAATTAATTTTATATTAAAATTTGAACATAATTTTCTTTCACAATTATTAGTAATGATAGTGAAATTTATTTACTATCATGACGTTTTAAATGGGAATTTTCACCATACATGTTCCTGTGTTAAAATTAATTTTCCTCACACATGGAATAATTAATTGACAAATTTGATATATTATTAATAATTTTGGATTCCACATTATCTAATACGATTCATTTTATATATTTCATAATGGATAAATTACCTCGATTAAAAAACTAGTTACCATAATAAAAACTGAAATTGTAAAATTAAGTAATATTAGAAGATACGGGAATAAACTACTTAAAACATGTTTATATTTATATTGTGTTAGTGTGGAAATACACATAATCACTCAAATATATTATATATAAATTATTTAATGACATGTGGTGAAAGTGACTTCCCATTATTGAATAGTTTTGGGTATTTACAAATATTTCACTCCTACTCAATTATAAAAAGGAACTCTATCCCCTCACTTATTCGCACCTATAAAACATTTTTATTTACCAAAACCAGAAAAAAAATCCCCAAAATTACTTTTCCACATTATACTTATTCTTTAATTCCTATAATACAAGGCCTAGTGTCCATAATAAGAGGCCAAAATGGGGTTCTTCTAAGAGAAGGAAATTATTTTTACAAAGCTCTATCTTTTTTTTCAGATTTTTTATCACCTTAAATTAATTCTTAAAAGGTACAACATAATAATACTAGTATCCCCAAAATACTGATATCTAATTATGTTGATTGAATAATATTTAACAATCTAATTATTTATTGAATTGGAAACAAATATGTCTCTCATGTGTACAACACACTACCCCACCGCGAAATGATATAGTATGTTTTCCATCATCAACCCTATAGATAGTAATAATTGTGTAAATAATAAAAATATTTGATATATATGACATGATATAAACTATTTTAAATTAATATATCATCCACTTCCTTACCCTTTCAACATTTAGGGGAACGATATCATATATCCTATGTGTGTGACACTTACCATCTCTACGAAGCAATGTGATTCATTTTCCCTGTATAACATTCAAGAATCACTCAAAAATGAATCTAATGGGAAAATATGATATTTAAAACATTAATATAATTATATATATTATGTGTGTAAATACTATTCATATGAACTGGAACATCTGTGAAAAAACATTAATGAAAAAACATGGAAATTAACACATGAAACAATAGTAATATAGAAATATTATTTAAAAAATATGATAAGATGTTTTAGTAATTTTTTATATGGTATAGTTAATATGAATATGTTTTTTATAAAAAAATAAAATATTTTATATGATTATGTAGGATTTTAAATGATGATCTACTAAATAGAAATTTTATGCATGGGACTTCATCCCAATTTCCATTCATTAGAGTATATTTTAATGTTATGCACATAAAATATTTTATAGGGTTTATGATGTTCCATATTTCCCAATTATATCATGAAACCATAATAATTCAAGGAGTTTTATTTTTCAAAATTAAATATATAATCCAAGGTGATTTCACATGACAGTTACAATGTTATATGGAATTTAATATATCAATATTTTTCATTAAGATATATAACTACTTTATTGTCTTTGATATTCTAGGATTTTTTGTGAAATTTATTTATATTAACATCTATTGTGTTAAAAAAATTATGATTTTTATTTTCATTTTTACAAAAATATAATCATAAATTAATTCTCCCTTCAATGTTATGATCATTATAAAGGTTTCTCATCTCAAATTATCTTCATAGGGACGTAAGTTTTGTTATAGACATATCTAATTTTAGGAGGTTTTGTTAATTATACATTGATATTTTATATTACGAATCTATTTATATTCATTTTACTTAATGTTTCACTTGAATAAACTTCATTTATTTTGTAAATAATTCAAAATATTCCAAAGGGGTAAGGGATTATTTAATAATACCATTTTAATCTGAATTGTTTATTTATTAATTCCACATGATGTAAATTGTATGCATATTCACTATAAACACATATACATTTTTTTCTTATTAATATATATGAAATATTCATGTAATATTTATATTGTAAGATTTTTTATAATTAAAATGATTGGTAACATGTTTTTAATATACTCTGACATCAATTATCTCTTCAATAAAAAATTCATTATCTTATTAATACATGTTTTCTAAAAAATAGGTATTTTTCACAATGAATTTTTAATGTAATGTTTACTCATAAATTTATTTTTATAATATATTTTAAATGTAATAATCTTATCATTTTTGAAATAAATCCCTTTTAATTTTTTATAAAAATATGAAAGGAATATTTTTTCAATTCAACAGAAAATGAATGTAACATTAATTCCATCATGGCCTCTAATTTATTTGAATATTACATTACATGTTTAATGTATATTCTATAATAAAAATCGATTTACGAATATTTAGAAAATCTAAAATTTTAGATTTTTATTTTCAAAATGAAAATGGAAATTTCTTCAAAAAAAAATTCATAATCAATTTATTATATTTCAATTTATAATTTATAATAATGATTTAAATTACATATACTCAACTGTGGATATATTATATTGAATCCATCCTTATTATTTCTCTAAATGTTTTATGATCAATTTAAATAGTGAAAGACTTGAAATTAACTTTTGGATTAATATTTTAGTATTCGAATTTATCATTAAGCATTCACTTTCTTATATTCATTATTTATTAACGTTATATTAAATTTCTATATTCATCATATCATGAATATGATTATAGCCGATAATATATATTATTTTTAAGAATAGTTTTTAAATTCAATGTCATATGATTAACTATGTAATTATTGATAAAAATAGATTCTTTAATGGATATTGATATTTGATGACAAGTAATATTATTAATGAATTAGATAGATCATTGGATATATGATGAATGTGTAATACATACAATGGCACATGGGATAAGAATAATTTAGCTCATCAACTCTTATGTATTCTTCTAATGAGAATAAATAATCTAGCATTAAATTTGTAATTATAATTATTTTTGAATTGTAATGTGATATTTATTTACTTTATATTAACCATGATGTTCTATAATAATTATTTCCATCATTAAATATTTAATTAATAATATTAACAAGAATTTTCCATTTATATTATCTATGGATTCATTTTTGATATAGTGTTATTGATTAATGAATTTTGGGATTTATACCTCTCCATATTTTTTATTCAATATCTAATCACAATATTATAATTATTTAATGGTGTTTTATTATTTATGAAACCATTTTTATCATGATTATTGATTAATGACAATTTCTAATGCATGTAACCCTTAATTAGATTCTAATCCAACCTTATTTTTTCCAGTCCCTTGGATATGAAGAAGGAATATTTGAATGAATTCAATGATATATAATTGTTTACATTAATATTCATCTATTTCATGTTTTCATACATAATATGAGAGTCATGTATAAATATAGCTTACCATTACTACTAATGTATTAGGTTATTTTGTATGTGATCACTTGTTTCTAGTGGATATTAATAATGTTACCACCATCTTTGGGACACTAGAGCTGTGGTTTTCATAGTTTTTTATTTGATTTTTATAATAAAAAACCTTATCAACTAGATTAAGAAAAACATATTTTAAATAAAATAACTCTATTATAGGATTTAAGGATATGTATGGAAGAAAACCATTATTTTTTTGTAATGAATAGGCAATGTTACCTTTCCCCAAAATCCACCCCCTATACAAACTAATAGTGCACATAGTTTTAGGATAGTTATATCGAGGGTAATAAATCTAATAAGGATGATTTGGACTTTGGATCAATAATCAAACGGGGAGAAAAAATGGGACATACTATGCCCCTGGGTTTTCACTCCATACGTATTTTCTTGGGTCAATTAAAATTTTTAAAATCTATAGTGATGGATTTGAGTTGAAGATTAATATTAATAACATATATTTAAACTAATATTTCCTGGATTAAAATAAAGGATTCATGATTTATACATCAACTAAATTATTATATTTTTTTCTCATAGAGATAAATATTATTCACAGTATGTACTTTAAATATTGTAAATTTATAGAACCTGAAATAATAGTGTTAACATTATATAGAATGTACAATGTTTTTATTATGATTATCCCAATGGGATGGTATATTTAATGATAACCATATATTGAAAAAATTTGATACAATATTATCAGTATAATGTGATGGGATATTAGTATGATTAGGGAAACATTGGAATATGTTTATGGGAATAAAACCCAATTGTTTTGTATGTGTTTTAGTGAAATCATATTTAAGAATTAACTCATTTATATTTTGAATGAATAATATTAAATCTATTTTTAACATTTAATGGTTATTTTTAAAAAAAATTAATTATAGGTCATTAAAAAATGAGAATGATATATAAATTATATTACATTTGTTTTGGAGAAAAGAAAATACAACATGTCGGGTGACAGCACAGCAATTCTAGGAAGGCATTGGGATATAACCCCATAACAGAAGGGTGGTATGGGTGCAGCATATGCTACTAGACTACATGATTTTATGGTTATTATGAAATTATATTTACACAAATGGTTGATAATTATATATTATGTTGATTTTGTGAATCATATTATAGGATCAATTATTTTTTTCTTATTTGGACAATAATGATATTTCACAAGATGTAGTATAGCGTTGATGTATATATGACCATTAATATTAGGCTAATTTATTTTTTTAAGAATGAATTTAATTTTTTGTGAATTTATCTGAAATTGTTTTAGATCACCCATGAGGTGGAAATTTTTTTAATATTTATAACATTGGTGTTAATCATGCTTTAGGTTTATATATTTGTTGAATAATCTATGTTGATTGTTTGGTAGAAATTCTGATGTAAAATTTCATATTTATATATGTAAAGTTCGGTAAATTTATTGTTACTATATTACCTTTTGGTAACCATATAAATTATATTTAATATTTAAATATAATAGGAATATCTTATTATTATTTTATATGTCTTATGATTTATTATAATATAATTTTATGTCACTAGGAATTAAAATTCATATTTGATATTCATTACTTCGAGCAAGATGAGAATGGTAAATTGATCTAAGCACAACCAAAAGATGAAATTGTTATTCTAATATCGAAATTTGTAGTTTATGTATGTATTATAATGCTATTGGGAATTATGTTAATTCCCTAACTTAAGGAAATATATATTGAAACAAAACATTTAAAGTTTTACCTTTACATTTGATGCTTCAATGGTCATTTAAATCATCACGTATTTCTGGTTTGTGGTTGTAGGCATTTTCTAGATCATTCCCTATATTATGATCAGTGAACTATATCAATATCCATAATTCTTTATTAATTTCTATCATGTATTTAACATCACTCCCCAATAATTGTTTCTCTACATGGAAACCAAGTTATTTTCCATTCTAGATGACTTTCTTACAACCATTTCAATATTATCATGAAGAGTATTACTAACCATTTTTATATTGTCAGTTTTCAATAAGAGTGTTTCCAAATATCAATAAATTGATTCTTGAGAGAACTATATGTTTTAAATGATGAAATATATTGATTTTAGGAATAATATAACACCTCATGATTTTATAAAAAGAAACTTTTGTTCTGAAGTACATACAGCACAGAACACCTAGCATAAACAACAAGAAAAATATATTATATAATATGATAGTTAGAACCAAGAAATTGAAATAGTGGTTATTATTATTAAAAAAAGAATTATTAATTTTTTATATTGATAAAGGTATTAAAAAATTATATAATAATTACTAATAAATATTCTCAAAAAAGTTATGTAAAATCACTTTATGCCACAAAATACATTTACCTCAAAGTGGATTTCTGTTTCATTTTTTATCTGGGAATTAATATTAATTAATAAAAAATATATAAATAATATATTATAAAATTAAAATATTTTTTTCAATAACCTTTTCCAAATTATATTAGGACTAGAACTTGGTATTTTGTTAAAAAGTGTTATTCTCAAGTGAATAGTGAAAGATACTGAATTTTGTAAACAGTGTTTTTATATAAATTGAGAAGTATAAAATTACAATTTTAATATTAATATTATATAAAAGTAATATATCTATAAAATAGATATATTTAAAAAAATAATGTTTTAATCATCTTTATACTAGATTTTCATATATGTTTATTTTTTTGAGTAAAAACAAATTTTTCTGAGAACTGTTTGGAAATGAATATTATTACACCAATATAATTTACTAAAAAAAATACAAAAATAATGATTATAATATAATTAAGATATTATTTGTCTAAATATATTTTTCCAGATCCATATAATTATTATTACAATTCATATAATTAATATAAGATCATATTATCTGTCAAAAACGCATTTCACGAAATAAAACATTACGACACAAAATGTGTGTTTTTTAAATTTAATTTTGAAACATATGTGAATTTAATTATAAAAAATGGAATTTATTTTTGGAATTATAATTATCAATATTATTTAGAATGGTGGAATTAATATTTTTTCCATAATTATTAGTCAAGACACTAAAATTTATTAACTGTGATTAGGGTCAAACCGGGGATTTGTGCTTCACATGCTCTTATATTAAAATTAGGTTTCTCTATATATTTATATTTATTGGATAAAATTTAATTTATTTTGGTAATAATTTAGTCCATATTATTAAATAATTATAATTTTAAATAATCATAAATGTTTAAATACCTAGGTTATAATCTATTTTTCCTAGTGAAAGTAGTAATGGTAAATGTATTTAAACACAAAGGATGTGAGATTGACATGTTTAAATCATATTTTCTTAAGGAGGAGTGGAATTTAGATATAATAACTATATTAAATTATTTTTCAAATTTAGAGGTACTTTGGGTGTTAGTGACTTCCCATTTATGAATTATTATTTTTATTTGCAAAAAAGGTACTCCAACTCCATTATAAATGGGAAGTAACTCCCCTCACTTATTCACAAATATCATGAAATGTTTTTCTACCAAAACCTATCAATACTTCTTAGAAAAATCCTAATACACATTTTAGATCTACTGGTCTTCCTAAAGTGACTAATCTATTGTCTTTAACATGTGATCCAATGGAGGTTATTCTAAGAGAACATAATTATCTTCACAATGCCCCTTCATTTTTTACATCTTCATTACACCTTAAATTATAAATTTAAATTTTAAATATAATAAAACCAGTATCTAAAATATAATAAGATGATACTATGATTATGTCATAATATTTAACCAAACCTGTCTACCCCCAAATTGGAAAAAATTCATCACTCATGTGTATAGCGGACAACCAACTTGCAAAACGATGTAAATTTTTTTCATTATCAACTCACATTTATAGTCTTCATGATGTAAATAATTAATATATGAGATATATATGACATGATATCAGTTATGAAAAACTAATATATCATCTGCCTCCTTACCCTTTCACCCATTAATGGAATGATGTCTTTTCTTGTGCATACATTTGACCTACTTTCTCCACAAAGCTATGGGATTCATTTTCAATGTCCAAAATTAAATAATAGATTTAGAAATATATATATATTAAGTAAATAAAAAATTTGAACACAAAATTTCATTCTAGAGACTATATGTATATATATATATGTATATCCTATGGAAAATACTAGAACCTCAGTGATTAAACATGCATGAGAAAACAAGAAAACTAACACAACAAAAAATAGTAATAATGAAATATTATTAACGAATATGGGAGAATATGTTATAAAAACATCATATATTATATAATAAAAATTAATATAGATATATTATAAATCAGTTAAATGTTTACAACCATTAAATAGGATGTCAAAGCATGTAGACATAAAGGGAAATTTTATTTAAGGAGCTTTGTCTCGATTTACCATCATTGAAAAATATGTAAATGTTATATCCCAAAATTGTTTTATTTGGTGTCATTCCCCCACCCCCAATATTACAATTCCTATTATGGAAATAATATAACGATAATTATGATGACCCAAATCTCAACTCTTGTTGGTCTTATGATGTAAACTAGCACTGATTATACAATAATATTACAATGATATATATTTCCATCATAGAAATCATTCATTAGATGTATATAAGAAAAATACACAAAAAAACAATCTAACATATATAAAATAAATCAAATTTTAATATATAATATTTCATATATTCATTAATAAACTGGAATAGAAAAATATAGGTACCAAAAGAAATATGGTAGTAACTGAAAATCCCAAATATCCCATGTCAAACACGAAGTTAGTAATATAAAACTTGATCTCCAACCAACACCTCCAGACCTAAAAATGATTATATATACATAGGTTGAGAATAAAATTATTGACTGTGCGTTACTCTTTATATCCTCTCATGTTGATGATAAAGAAATAATATAAGATTATAGTGAAGGATAGTGAAACTCACTCACCCACCTAAACATGATTTCTAATTTATTATCCTTACCATTTATAGTTGTCACTATGAATCAAATATTAAATAGAATAAACATATTATATCAAAAAAAATTCACTTCCACTTTTTGACTGGTTCATCACTCTTCACCCAAAGTAACATGTCCTGATACATCTCTCTCCAAATCATACCATGCCGAAAGAACCTGAGATATATATTACAATATGCTAACCATGCATCACATCATCACATCATCCTTTATCTTGTCACTAAATTTAGTAACCAAGACATCTATAAGATCCAAAACAACCCGTATGACATGTAAAAAACATATGGATTTATACCTCAAGCCATCGCATCCCACTCACTGAGAAATGTACCCGAAGACATAACATCATTTACACCTCATGCCTGTGATAATTCATTGGATGCTCATGGTGTGGTTCAGTGTGGGATAACATCCTCATTTGGGATTCAATATCTTTGTGGATTATTATGGTTTGTAAGCTCTTTCCCTCATATCAGTGATTCACTAAGGATCATTCTATTTGGTCCTCACCTATGAAGATGATTTCAGTCAATATTGGTTAAAATCTACTCGAATAATTTTTCATTGGAACATAAATATTTCATGCTGGACTATAGTAGTTCATTGGGGGGAATAAAGCTTGTGGGGTGATGTTTGGATAATCTTACTAGGTATCCCTCTTACCTTCTAGAGAAACACTTTCCTAAAGACCATTGGTGTCTCTTTGGGGGGGGGGGTTCTCTATGCAAATGAGTTCACCCATCACGGGAAGGAAACAACGGTGGCCCATATCTTTTTTGATAGTTATCATTCTCTTCTGATCACGGTGAAGAATTCTTTTAATTTTTAGGATTTATCTAATTGGTCCCAAGACAATGTTTCTCCAGGGATTCCATGGTTCTACACTCCTTTACTCCTTCAAGGTCATTCACCTCAGAACTACATGAAACATATCCACATTTGTCCTCACCACCATGCTAGTTGCTCTAATCTCGGAGCTCCATCCCATCATCCTCGTGAAGGGTCTAGTTTAGACTTGGATTAGACAGCATCCTCATATGACTACCATTCTATTGCTTTCATCACCCCTCCCTACCCTCCCAAGCATACTTGGAACCTAGCCATCTTTACATTAGCCTAGGAGCTCATCCAAGAAAATTTATGTTTCTACTTCCCCAGGATCATAGGTGCACCCTTGATTGGATCTTGTCCCTTTCACACCAAGTGTCAAATTTCCATGTCCTCTAGTGTCTCTCAATCAGTCATGGGTCCCTTTATAGATGATACTCACTAGGGCCTTGCTATATTTCTTCATAAGGTCTTCCTCAAGATCATTGGCTGCTTCTATTTGTCCCCTTCCCATACCAACAATGACCTCAAGTTCATGCATTGAGCTGTTGGCCAAGGATTATGGGTTTTAACATGCCATCTTCCTCTCATTGGAATCCCTTCCAAGGTCCAGGAAGTCGAAATGTAGTGTTATTCATGACACCATTGATCAGGCTCTAGTAAAGTTAGGTACCAAGGCCCATAGTGC
Organism: Viscum album; assembly: GCA_963277665.1. Lineage (NCBI taxonomy): Eukaryota > Viridiplantae > Streptophyta > Magnoliopsida > Santalales > Viscaceae > Viscum > Viscum album. Next base: position 1,385,683,946 of record OY728160.1, read on the forward strand.
TCGTCATGTGGTCCCGGTTCTTTATTATGATTAGGCGTATGAGAAACCAAGTCCTCAGGACTGGTTAACCCATAATTTGGTGAGTTGGAAATCCCAAAATTACCATCTAGGCTCGTACCCAATCCTCATATCTCTCTGACATGAGTCTAAGAGTGTGTACATGGTTGATTATAATGAAGTTGATGGATAGGGAATTCCCTTCATTCATTTTGGATGAGACTATGGTGACCATGTACAATACTGGGACACCATTCTTATAATGATTCCAATTCTCATTTGAAACTCCCCAGGTGTTAGGGAAATGGTGAAAACCGATTACAAATCCTAAAAGTATAAGAGGCACAAAAAAATTTTGTTGATCATCGAAAACATGTAGGCCACTTCTAAGATACACAACATTACTCAAAAGGTGAAAATTCATGCATCCATGCATTATGACCCAATCAATAAACACGTTTGGATTTTTTTGAATAGGGATGTTATAGTTTATATTTTCCTTGTGGGTTATAAGCATATCACTATGAGAATATCGACTGGTGGGGACTCTCTATTTGTCTCCTCCGTTTATAGAAGGTGTGATGCACAGAGAATGGATGTCCTCTGGTTCGAGATGAATGTGTTCAATCATGGGGATTCACCCTGTGTGGTGGGAGGTGATATCAACATATTCTCACACCTAGATGAGAAGAAAGGACATGGGAATTTTCTGACAATGGATATTGTGTCATTATGTCAGTTCATGGATTACAAAGGGTGATTGGGCTTGGTCTATTCAGGAGACCCTAACACTTGGTGTAACTACCATAAGGGAGGTAGTCGATGCGAGAGAAGACTCGATCACTACCTCACCAAAATCTATGCTATTTTCTTGTTTCCAAATGAAAAGGTGAACCACTTGACTCGTACCATCACATATCACTTCCCGCTCATATGATCCCTCTCCAAGAGGGAGGTCTCATTAGAGAGGTTCATTTTCTCTAGTCAGTGGGTGAGTCTCTCTATCTATCACTGGATGGTTAGGAATATTTGGGCTGAACTATCTTATGGCCACTCCTAGCAAAAAATCCATTCCATGTTATGGTGTCTCAAGAAGAAACTTCTATGCTTGACTTGAAACCTCCCCCCTTAGTTAATGATTTGGACACACTCAAACCAGAATTCAAACAACTCGAGGAAATCCTATAGGAAAAGTGGAATGACTCGGTCATTAGAAAACATGTTGAGAAATAAAAAACCTAGCAGTTATGGTTCTTTTACAGGAATGAAAGGAAAGGTAAAGCTCGTGGATGAAATTGATTAAGGAGGGGGAAAAGAACACCCAATTTTTTATGCATGTATTTGGTAGAGGATGTGTGTTATCGAACCAAACTAGGATCTAGAAGATGGAATATTCATAGATGACTGACAGCTGGTGGGGGGTTTTTCTCTCTTGTTATTTAAGGATCTTATTGCCAGTCCATCTATGACCATGGTTCAGGGGTACCCCTGAGGGAAACCTTATTACGGGAGGGGATTCTGTGACTTGTTTCTATCTAGGAAAATGATTTTATGGAAGTAATCCCATGAAGGAGGAGATTAAAGAGTCTATGTAGAACCAAGATCCTAAGAGCACAACAGGTCCAAATGGTTTCCCTAGTTCCATCTACAAAAGAAATTTGGGAGGTTTATGGATTGATATAATTCGTGCCATCCAATATTTCTCCATTGGGGGGGGGGGGCTTTCTTGGATCGCCTCAGCTATAACACTTGTTCTACATCAATTGAGTTAATAAGGATTCCTTATGACTTTTCCATTCCATCAAGTTTTGGGATATTGTTGAGTCAATAAGGATTCCTTATGACTCTACCATTTCATTATGTTTTCAAAATCACATACACACTATATTTAGAAAAACTACATTTTCCTTAAGATTTCCTTTAATATGAAAATATTTCCTTCCCTAAGGAAAATTTACCTATACCATGTCTTCATTGGTCATGTCTTAATCCAACACATTTTATTCCTATGTATAAAATTCAGCTTCACATCTAAATACCTCAAAATCTTATAAATACTTAGATATAGAGCATTTTGTTTTTAGGATCTGAGGTCAAGTACCATGCATTCTGAATTCAGACTCTGAATTCTTCTGAATTCAGACTCCATAATTTTTCAGTTCAGTCTCTGAATTCTTCTGAATTTAGGTTCTGAACGTTCTGAGTTCAGACTCCGAATTCTTATGAATTCAGAATGAGAATATCCATGAAATTCAAACTCCAGAATTCTATAGATTCATGTTCTGAATTCATTTTAAGACAGAATCTGAATACCTATGTATTATAGACACCGAATGGTTTTTGGGTAAGACTCAAACATTTATTTTTCCTTATAATCCAAAAAATGTATTTGGTTATGCAACCATATTTTTATTTAATCATGTTTGAGTTATAAAACGATGTCATGCTTTATGTTTCTAACCAACTGTCGTTTGAGAGACATGTGTACATGTCCCTCTGAAATTTATGGAAAAATATGATCTTTAGAAGAGGGAGTTGACTATTGAAGATGTTCCTATAAATAGGTTCTCATTTGAATGAGCTCATAACAATGTTAACATTGATAAACTATTCTATGACTCTAGAGATTACATGTTTTTGAAGTGATTTCTAGAGATAGACATTCAATCTTTCTGCATACTGAAAATGTTTTTTATAATGTCTTTGTGTGACTCTGAATGTTTCCGGGTACATTTGAGGTCTTTCGGGGATAGGAAGATAGAGGTTCTAACTACCTTAAAGTTTTAGGTCTTGTGGGGATAGCAAGACAGATTCCGATCTTCGTATCTAGGGCTTACCCTAGTGTGGGTAAGATAAACTTTCTTGATTGCATAAATCAAGGAACCATTATCCATGGTTTTTGGATACCATTATCTTGGGGTTAAAAGATTTAATAATTGTTACTTGTATTGTTTCATGTTTTTCGTTGCAGTTTGGTTGTTGAGGAAAGTATAACTATCTTATACTTTCTTATAATTGTACTCTGATTTATATGATTCTATATGCTTTAATGTAGAATCTTTGTCTTTATAAACATTTGTGGAAGATTCATTTCTGGAACCACATTTCTGAAATCAAGCATGTTTTCTAGAACTAAGAGGTCCTGTGAATTTACCATGTTTAACTTTGTTAAACATTACCATATTCAAAATCCCCAAAAGAATTTTTTAAAGTATACAATTAACCCCCCCCCCTCTTGTATATTGAGAATATAAATCATTATTTTGATATTACAATCAGTGTCATTTCGATCCTATAACTTCCAAATATCAAAAATCCATCTTACCTATACCATTATCATCCTATAATAATGTGAAATATTCCTTACAAAATCAGGTCAATTGTCATCAACAGGCATCTTTCTAGACTCCTTCCATAGTGGATTTCCATGGATCAACATGGTTTTGTAAAGGAGTGAACCATTCATGGTGTTATGTCTATGGAATAATAAATGTTCAGAGACCATAACATCAAATCTCAAGGTTCAAACCTGGTCATTAAGCATTACATTATCATGGAATACGATAGGATAGAGTGGGGATTTATTAACAGTTTTCTTACAAATAGGGGGTTTTCTTCTTAGGATTGTGACCTTTTCTTCAGATTCGTTAGCTCATCATGGATGGCTATATAATTCATGAGGAGAACTCACGGCTTCTTTAAGTCCATCCAAGGACATTATCAAGGTTACCATTATACCTGGGCATCATTATTATCATGATATATAATCCTAGTATGATGATCAACAAGGGTATTTCCAATGGGGAAATCCTACCTTTTCATTGGAATTTTAGGCTCCCTTCCACAGCCCACAAGATTTTTTCCAATGATACAATTATTTTATTGAACCCGATGAAGTGAACTGTCCATAGATTTAATAAAATCATAGAGAAATATTTCCATTATAGTGACCAGATCATCAGTAGAGTAAGAGAAACCTCCATGTATCTGATTCATGTAATGAAAGAAGGGTGCCTGATCTGTTACCCCTTTGAACATACCACAAGGATCCTTCCCCATAGATTATCTCGGTTCCCCTATTTCTCCGGGTAGATTGCATTTTGGGGACTTTAAAAAATTGGTGAACAAGATTATGGGTCGAATTCTAAATTGGAAAGAATCCCTTTCTATCATTCGGTGGCCACATCTCTCTTTTCAATAACATTCTATCAGCTATCCTTGTTCTTTCTCGTTCTTCCCGTAGTGTGCCAAAGGGTGTCATAAGGTCTATTAATAGTTTCCTCAAACATTTTATTAGTTATATGAAATATGAGGGGAATAGACATTGGTTTTTTTGGTGATGATGGAAAGTCAAATTCATGAGGGAGAGATCAATGTTAAAAGTTTGGTGGTCAAAATTCATTCGATTCATACGAGGGTATCATGTAAAATTATCAAGGAGCGTACACTGTGGAGAAAGCATATGAAAAAAAATAACCAGACCAGTTCTCTATATCTTTCAGAAAATGGTTCGACCTTAAGGTCCTCAATGTGTAACTTCATCTTAAACGTCCTTCCACACTCCCTATGTGTCATTGGTGAAGGAAACATCTACTTTTGGTTTCATAATAGGTCAGGCACCACATGCACCTATCGAGGGTCTCCATCTCTCTTTATCTCTTTCAATTAATCGAGGCATCATCCGACTTTTTTTAGATCAGTTCGGAATACATCTCAGTAGGAGGTGTTCCAATCTATTCTCATTACCTTGGAGCAGGATATGTGCGTCCTCACTCCTTCTATCATAGGGAAATTTAACTCAAAAGAATATTGAATGATGAAAGCCTCTCAAGATCACTATAATAGATAGAATGAAATTGTTTGGAGCAAAAAAAATCCTACTAAACACAACTTTCTTACATGGAGAATTCAAAACAATGCTTTGCCTTTTGATTTCGACCTCAAACTCCTTGGAATTATCATGGCTTCATGTTACAATTGTTGCATGGAAACAATTGAAGATAGAACGAGTCATGTGTTTTTTGAATGGGATTGGGCTCGCATGGTATATATTTCCATTGGGGAGATCACAACTTACTCACCCTAAGAGGACACCATTGAGATGTTATTGGAGTGACGATTTAAGGAGTCCAAGGGTTCAGAGGTGGAAAATTTGGTGCATTCTTTAATCTTCAATGTGGGATGTTGCTACATATGGCGTACTAGGAAGCGATCTATGTTCATGTTTTTTCCTTCCACTGGTAGGACCATAGTGTCAATAGCGTGGTACATGATGGTTGATCTAATTTTCTATTCTGGAAACTTGAAGGATTAATCCTATATTCATTCACTTTATTCTCCTATGGTTGTGGTTCATCATATCACATCCAAGAGGAGATGGATTGGGTGAATTTCAACAGGGGATGGCATGAAGCTCCATGATGATTGGTCTTGTTTACTAGGGGCATTCATGGAGGCATGTCGGTTTGTGATTCAAGGAAGAGTGTAGTCCTAGCATTCACATCTCACTTCGGGAGTGGCAGTTCTACCCGGGCGGAGGCCAAAGCTGTTCTCTTTGGTTCTTCCATATTTAGAAAAAAAGACGTTCATATTTCATAGGTGGAGACATATTCTTTGATTATCGATGATGCATTAATTGGTAAGGGCTCCATCTATTATTTAAGATCATACATCATTAAGAAATTAAATGCCCTTTTGAGCAACAAAATTATGGTTATACACACCTTGTAGGAGGGGAACAATGTTATAGACTATATTTCCTCCCTAGTAGTTCCTGGTACCCTGGTTAGTTTCCCTTTTGATGTTTCCTTACTTAATCCAGAGGGGGTGAACTTTATTCAGGATGATTCCCTTGGTGAGCACTACTTTCATCCTCTATATGTCTTGATTGTTTTCCTTCCCTATAGATCTCCTTTACTAATAATAAAAATTTAATGTTGATGATTATAAAATTACGCCCAATCCCTTTCAACCCTCTAAACACATATAATGGATAACTAACCACTATTCATAAGAGCACATACTACTAACAAAACAACAGAGTGGGGATAAAGGTGGCAGTAAACCAACCATTCATCTTTAACCAAGATATTGAAAAACACACCCTCCTATGGTATAATGGGTGTGTGTCTTCTGAATAACATGGGTGGTGTATCATGAGAAATCATAGTATATACAAGATAAAATATTATTCAAAACCACAATATTAGTGTAACCAAGTTTTAAGTTCATCTGTAGCTATCGTCTCTTAGAAACCAAACTAAAACTACAATGGAAAATATATTTGATATGAAAATAAGAATTAAGTGATCAAAATTAAACTTTATTCTATCCATTTTATCAATTATTTAATTTTAATTAATTCATTATGTCTTAATTAACATCATAAATATTTCCGAATTTTTCTATTTCACATTTCATTAACTAATCCCTTTCCCTCTAGATATAAACATCAAAGACCAAAGTTTCTTAAGATTACCCTTTATTAGTATTTTCATTTCATCATAACCAACCCCATGGGATGAGTAATTTTTAAAAACATTATTAAACTGTCCATATTTATAGCTTCTCTAGGAAAACCATCATAAGCTACCATAAAATGGAAAATGATTCCACGTACATATAGTAACCTAAAATAATGGGGAAATGAATTTAGATAGAATTCAACCTATTCATCATCAATTTAAAAATATTCAACAAAAGATCATCATATATATCAACATCAAAGTAACAAATAATCCTAAATTCAAACTATTTTATCTTCTAGGGTGGTATCCCTGACACCTACGTGCATATCCTTATGCATGTCACTACCACACACGTCAATTGATGCCACATCATTTAGGTCTCCCCTCCCCATATCACATTATACATCCTCATATCGGAAATCATAGGGTCATATTACGTCATCAATCTCACACATACGGGAAATCACAATGTAATTGGAAGTACATAGTCAATAGGGAAACCATTCCATCAAAAGAAGTCATTTACCATTCACACGTAAACATGCTCTCACAACTCCACACCCAAGTGACTGTAAAATTACAATAAAATGATAAATCTAAGACCTTGGAATTATCATTAACACATGACTTGTTCATATTCCATCAAGAATTACAAAAATAATTAATCATAGGTTTTATTTACAACCATCCTAAGGTGTCAGCTAAATCATACTTTGAATAGTTTAAACATGCTCTCTAGTATAAAATTGTTCTTAAAAAAAATTTGGAGATAGGTATCATATAAAATGAATTTAATACTTATTATCATGAAAATATTTTTATATTCAGATTCTATGTCAATTACCCTAACACATGGAATATCAAATTTTAATTGATCACACACTTTGAATGATTCAAATTATCATAAAAAACAATAAACATCGTAATCATTTAACATTCCTATTTTATATTAATCATAAAAATTATAAATTATAGACATTACTTTTTTTAAAAAATTCTACATTCTCAAATATTTATAACAACACGATACAGGAAACACAAGACCAAAAACAATCTATCTAGTAAAACTAGAGGCAACATGTTAATAGCATGGAAAACCAAAACATGTGATTTCTATCTAGTTTTATTCCTAAATTTGGTTCCATAGTTATTAGGTTTGTTAAATTTATATATAATGTTCTAAAAGATGAAAATATTATATTATCTTATAAATAAATATCAAAGCAATGACTCCCCTACCTCAAATTTTCCAACATTATTCTCATGGGAATGGACCAATGTTGTGGTCCTTTAATCATCTCCCCCACTGGAAACTGCACTTCCCAAAGACATCATGTAACTTCCCAATATTTTATGAAATATTTTCTCTTCATATTAGATTAATTTATTTTGAAATAAATTTTGGTACACAACAACATGTTTGGATATATTTACATTCAAAAAATAATTTCATTGATATCGTGCATGTCACACGATATTGAATATTCAACAAAACATGATATAATATTATTTGAAAATGAACCTTTAATCATTGACCATAAATAGTTATAAATGAATCTTATTAAATACCTTATGAATTATATTCATAAATTCCATTTTTATGTACATTTATTTTTATATTCGTAGTAAATTACTAATCAATTTTTACTAATGTAATTATCAAAAGTATGTTTTATTCAAAAATTATTTACATTTAATTTTATTAGAAAAAATTATAATCAATATATACATTTTTAATAAAATATTTTTTCTAAAATAAAATCCATTACTTCAATCAACATATCAAAGCTAATTTGTGGTGAATTTTCTTGACTTTTACGAAAATAGTAATTACTCAATGAATAGTAAATAATACCAATATTTGTATAACTATAATTTATGACCAATTAATAGAGTAATTAAAATTCATAAATATGATTTAAATTAACATACTTATTATTTATTTAAATTAAATCCACATAATTTCTTTTTATTACACTTTTTTATATTTTATTATAGTTCATTATTGGGTTAAACATTTGGTTTTTCTGAAAACTGTTATAAAATGTGTAATGTTTGTTTATTTTAATTAATTTAATTAATCCATATTGAGGATTTTTTTTAATGAAATTTATAGATTATATGACTTCATGGATTAATTTAAATCCATACAATGATTATTATTAGACATAGAGTTAATATAAAATCAACTAATTCATTCAAAAGACACTTCATGAAAACCCGTTATTTCATCATGTCTGCATATTTTGTATTAAATTTAATTTTCAAGAAACTGTGAATTTAACTGTGAAACATAGAGTCCATATTTTTAATATAAATTTTTTAATTAACTAATATAATTTAATTACATTTATACTATAATAAATATTGATAAAAATATAAAATATTTACCATAGTTAAGGTAATCATTGGTTAACCAGGGGTTAAGCATAAAAAATACGGTGTAAAACTGATATATAACTTTTTCAAACTGATTTGGATGGAAATATTTATACATTATATCATTTTTTTAATTATTTTATTTCATTTTGGATTTTTTATTCATTGTAATTAATTGGGAATGAATTTCTATTTTTTTTAAAATACAAGTGTTGAAATCAACTTAATTATTAAAGGGAACACCTTCTCAACACCTATTCACTGTTTTAAAACCCCTTGCATCATCCAAAACCTTAACAATTAAATTATTTAATTTCCTCCAATAATCAGAAAATCATTTATTTCTATAAATCCATCATAATAATAATTTGGGTGAATATCAATAGAAGTTGTGTGAATAAGATGTAACATCCCTAACTTAGTTTTTTATTTAACTTATTTCTCAACCACTTTAAATTACATCTAAAACATGAATATATGATAAACTATATAAATTAAAAATAAATATATCATATAATGTTAATTTAAAATTTTAAATCCTTATCTTCTTCCAAATGGGATATGAAATCATCATATGTGTCTTCGACAGACTACCACATTGTGAACCGATGTTATTTTTTTCAATACCCACCTCTCACATATTGATATAATAATAAATTTATTGCTTATATATGATGTCACGAACCAAATCTGGTCACCACCGAGACCAGTGCCAAACCTGGCCCGTGACAAGCCCCGAAGGGCGTTCCATATCCCCACAGGATGGAACAAGTTCTCGGGTATCATAAAATTATAATTGGGAATGATTTACCCAAGTTTATAAACATAAAACCACAAAAGAATCCAATAAAACGAATCAGGATTTTTCAAACCAAACAATCTTTTACAAAAATTAATAACTGAATTACATAGCTTAAAACAACTCAAAAAGACTATACAAAAGGTACAAAACTAAAATGAAACAGACCAAGAACCCTCATGGCATGTGGCACCGCCCTCAAGCCATCTCTACAAGACTTCACCACCAAGGACCTGCTAGAATCCCGAACCACTGGAACAAAAAAATTGTACCCAACCTGCAACAACTAAAATAACCAAGTCTACTTAAACCCAAAGTTGTACATAGGGTGTGATCCAATTCCCAGTAAGATACCACCACAAAGAGATTCCATACGATAAACATTCAAAGATGAAAAGCATGCAAGTTTTCAAAAACATGTAATTTCTAGTTACAATTTCCAAAAGATGCAACTTAAAAAAATTTGTTTTCAAGTGGGCTAATTTAAAGAATAAACACTTTTAAAATAAATACCAAGGCTACTTAATTTTACAACCAATCATTCTGTATGCCGACGATAAGCACAAAATATCTAGTGAGCACAAGCAATGAGAAATAACCCCTAGGTACTAGCTAGTTGTGGGTCACAGGTACCTCGTATCTCGGTGAGAGTAACCATCACAAATATCTGTTCTCGTTCACGAGCCACTAGTAGGGTATATACCCATAACCTACTGGTCCCCAATCATCATCATCATAATTTAGTTAGCATTGTAAGCGTCAATCTTGCTAAGTGAAACTGAGGACAAACCTCACGGATTCACTAGCATACTAGTACATGTCCACCCACCAAGATACCTGGGTTTCCTTTTGTGCTCAAACAAGTTCAAAAAGTCTAAGAATATAATATTCACAAGAAAATGTCATTTCCATATCATAAATTCACCAAAAATCCCACATGTATACAACACAAGTCACAAAAGTCCACTTTTCATTCAAATTGATTTTGAAATCTGACTCACACCAAAATAACCCACAACACATTTAACATTTCTTTAACACTTCCAAAAATTCATTAAACAATTTTATAAAACCATTCCAACATATTACAACTCTCATAAAATCCCACTCACTTGTTACATAACACCATTTTTACCTTCAAAATCATTTTATCATTAAACTTACACGAAATAGCCCACAAACAAGTTTCACTCCAACATCACAATTTAATACAACATTTCATAAATTTACAAAACATTCTAAAAATATTTGACATTCTAAAACATAACTTCACCTTTAAAAACCCCATTATATGTGAACACACATTTCAAATAGTACATATGCACCCTTTTCCCACTTTGTTTAACCAACTAAAACATTTACTATTTTCATAAAAAGAGCCCAAGTGGTGTAAATATATCTTGCACAGAAAACCCATTTCAAAAAACCATTTTTAAGCTAAAATCACACCAATCTCCTACCAAAATAGAATTGGAATCCCAATAAACATGTAATAAAAAACATTCAAATGTTTTATAATCACCTTGAACAATATCGCAAAAGATACCCCTGAGAACACACAAATCCATAAAAGACTTTCAAGGTGTGTAAGAAGGTTACACACATAAAACCCATTCAAAAACCCTTATTTTGAGGCCCACATGACACTATATCATTAACCAACCAAAATTGTTAGCCCCTTTCAACAACTAATAAATCACTTCCACATTTTAGAAAACTACCACAAGAGATAACACATGAAATACATTTGAAAAATACACACTTCAAACACAAATGTAACTTTAATACCAAATGCTTTACTGTTGCTACCAAAAAATGGGTTTCGCATAATGATATGCATATAAGTAAAATGAAAAATTATTTAATAAATAAAAATAACTCATCATTAAATGGTTACCCATGGAATCACCTACCGAATGTGTCGAAACACTCGAATATTGGGGCGAAACATCAACCGCACGACCGCCGCACCTCAAGAAAGTTAAAATAAACCTAAAACCTCAATATTTCACCCAAAATAAAGTAATTTAGAACCTAGTCACAAACCCTAAATTCTGGAATTTTTTTAATTCAAGAATTACAGTAGAAACCCTAAGCAATTTGAAAGAGGAATGAAATGGACTCACTTACCTGAGTATCCTGAATTAATCACTCCAAAAACAATAGTTTCTGAAATTGGCAAAAGACAAAATTCAGGGGTTGTTCGAACAAGATTTAGGAGGTAATTTAGGAACTTGAATGGAGAGAAAAGAGTAATAATTGAGACTTTTAATAAGGGATGAAGTTACCTCTTCAATTATGGCCGATTTGATACACCCTGTGATGTTCAGCGCTAAGTCACGATTTTAAAGAGTCCCAAGGATGTGGGAAAGGAAATGGGAGTGCGCCTGGGTTTCTTAGGGTTGAGAGGGAGATGGAATCACTAAAACATCCATTATATTTAATATGATATTAAAAAATTAAAGAAACAATTTAAAACTGGAAAATTGGATTTTGGGTTGGCCCAATTCTTAAATACAAATCCAAATCCTCCCTGATTATGGATTTATAAAGGCTCCAAATTTAAATTTTAGTGTTAATAGGTCAGAGGAGACCGTTTAGGAATTGGAATGGGTGAAAAATATTAAAAAAATGAAAATGTGATAAAAGAAACAAAATTTATTTTTAAATCTGGAATTAGGCTCACGGTTTGGCCCAATTCATAAAAACTCGTCTATTCCTCCATAAAACCATTGGAAAACCCTCCAAAAAAAGCATGAATGGAAAATAAATGAAATTTAACTTTATAATAAGTCATGTATGTGAAAATTCTCCCCACCATGAAAACGTTCTATCCTCAGACAGCTACAGAAAGGCCAGATACGAAAACCAAACCCAATTGATAAACCAAGATGTACTCCCTTGCCAGGTTTCTCCCCCAAAGGCCAAAACACCTCCAGTGATCAATTAAAGAAGGAATACTTTAAAAAAACATACACAACATTCCTGAAACCATCAATAAAATTCAGGCTTTATCCCAAAGGAAAAGTCCTCAAACACTATCCGAACAAGACTCAAGAAATTCACCCAAACGAACAACGACATTGAACAAGGTTACACTTACCTTGATATAACTAAACCATTGGGAACTCTCTAATCTCAACAGTTACCCAAGGAAGATTTAGGTAGCTTGATAGATCCGAACGAGACTAACTACCACTAATCCATGGCCATGGATTAGTCAAAGTTATTGGTACGGGGGAACAGAATAGGCTCCCCACCTTAAGAACCAACCATCTTGATCGACCAGCATGGGGCGGTACAGAAAGACCCCAAAATATAATGTGTTGGGACGACCACATGGTTAGTCTGCACGGTTTGGAAAACCATGAACTAACAGTGGGGATTCTTCTATCTACATGGTTTTTTGGGTCATGGTCACCACTAACCAAGTGCAAACCGTGTGGTCAACCTATCTAGCCAAACTTCATACCATTCTATAAAGAATCAATGGAAACCAAAGGGGGAGGGAATAACATTGAGGGATGACATGGGTATAAGTCCCTCCACCTATTTCCACAGAACATGAACAACAGAAGAAAGTCGATGAAACTATAGGTTTAACCTCTTCTTATCTTTCATACTGAGGATAGGACTTTGCCCAAGGGTTTAAATGACCTTATGATTTCCCGTGACTACGAGCCAGCTTCTCTCCGAGACCTATGGCTGGAGCTCAAATGATTGAAGCATCTTTGGCCACACAGTTAGGCTTTGGAAACCCCCTGAATGAGAATTCTTCTTTCATTGAAAACAACAACTACACCGCAATCCCGGATAAGTTCTTTCAAGACATAACACATTCCAAACTCACTTTACCCTAACGTGATATTTCACTGAAACAAGGGATTATAAGATGTACACACATCACACCTTGTTTGTTCGGGTGAGAAAAAATAGAAGTAAAGAACAATTATACCCACCTTCCTCTAAAATGGAATATTTTTATGTTTTTCAAGGGAGACATTCTCACAACATAATAGAGACTCTCAGATTATTGCCCAACTTTCACCTTTACGATCAACCGAGCACATGACTTCACAAGGCGTCACCGAACATGACCATTGCGAGGGATATAAACAATGAAAAGAGAGGGAACTTGTACAACATTCCCAAACAACACACAATTTTAGAAAGTTCCCACAATATCCTCTCATGACCAGATTTCCCACACTGGTAGTTTAACATGAAATCCTTCTTCGAAGAGACTATGAAGGACCGAGAGTTCCTCTTAGACACTATCCAAATACTCATCCATGCTAAAAACCCCAGAACACTTCCACCTTTGAAAAATTAGGAAACATAAGAGGCTAAGGAGACTTTCAACCATCCCTGATCAATCTCCCACTACAAGAGGATACACAAAACCAATAAAGGAAAGGGTGTATACTCAATCTAAAAATCTCAAGAAAAATATTCCTTATATTGATCAACTGGAGGATTTTCCAATGGAGAAACAATCTGTATTTCACTTCAGTTATGAATTAACCTTTAATGGGGGCATACCTTATCGAATGAGAGAACCCAAGGAACCAACCAATATTGTCCATTGGTCAAAACAAGCCATAGAATAGCTCCAAACACATGAAGGGAACCAATGATAAGGCATCCCAAAACATTTTTCAAAAGATACCACTAACCGTCCCTAAACATAGCTTACCGACCAAACACAAACCCAAAACATAGTTCAAATAGAAGGGGTTCTTGGACTCAAAACATCCCACAACATCAACAATTTCAAAAACCCATAATACAAACCATACAAACCTATTCATCAGGACATCATGTTTTTCTTTAAAACCAATTCTTTGAAAACAAATGGTGTATCAGTAAGCGTATCCCCCAATGGTACCCCATGGGCCTCACACATGCATGTTTTTGTGCCACACCGGGCACCCTCCTCATATCTGTCCCAGAACTCATCCAGTCATGCCATCAACCATCCATAATCCCATATAACCCCATGCATGTGGTCACTCACAGAAATACCAAAGGATAAAACAAAGATTCTTTCCACTTTTCAAAACCAAAACGGTCAACCAACACATCCTTTTTCTCAAAACTGCTAACCAAGAGATCCAAATACCAATTCAAATATTACTAAAATTTTCTTAAAGACACAAACATTTATACAAGAACTCAATTTCATGTTATTCAAATCAATTTCATAACATATCATCCCAAAAAAACACCTTATGATTGTTTAGAAAACTCTATTGAAAACACTTTTTCAAAACCAACTTTGGTTTAGATTCTGCTTTCAAAAGAGGTGTAAGCACACCATTTTCCATTTAAAAATAATTCTGAATATTCAGTTCCAATATTTCATAAATCAAACCATTCCATATTTATTTGAAAACAATTTCACAAAAACTTTACACTTCTTAAAACCAAGTCACTTTAAAACCAAAGTTCCAAGATTTAAAAACTAATGAACACAAGACAATGCGAGAGGAAACTAGTTTCAGTGGGTGACATGGACATATGGTTGGTGGCCATATTCTAATAACTTCACTATCACAGAGAGTGTTATTGGAAATATCCCTAGCTTTACATTACTTGTCAGGACCTGCGAGCTTACTGTGACCATTCACCCTACCCTCTTTTCATTTCCCCGAATCATCATGAAACCAAGAAAACCAAAGGACTCTGAAAGGTCCCGACTTCCCCTAGAGACGTGAATCTCGTCATGAGGTGTGGTGATCATCCACACTACTCATAACTGAAATTTAATGTCCCAAAAATACTAACTCCATATTATCCTGATTGATCCCCAAATAACATGACCCAAAGGGAGCGAACCCCCCTCTGATACCATTTTGTCACGAACCAAATCTGGTCACCACCGAGACCAGTGCCAAACATGTCCCGTGACGAGGCACGAAGGGCATTCCCGATCCCCATGGGCTGGCACAAGTCCCTGGGTATCATAAAATGAGAATTGAGAATGATTTACCTGAGTTTAGAAACTTAAAACCACAAAAGAATCCAATAAAACGAATCTGGATTTTTCAAACCAAACAATCTTTTAAAAAAATTCAGAACAGAATTACATAGCTTAAAACAACTTAAAAAGACTATACCAAAGGTACAAAACCAAAATTAAACATCCCAAGAACCCTCATAGCATGGGGCACCGCCCTCAAGACATCTCCACAAGACTTCACCACCAAGGACCTGCTAGAAACCCGAACCACTAGAACAAAAAAAATTGTACCCAAACTGTGACAAAAAAAATAACCAAGTCTACTTACACCCAAAGGTTTGAGTAAGGTGTGAGCCAATGCCCATTAGGATACCACAACTAAGATATTCTATCCGATAAACATTCAAATAAAAAAATCATGCAAGTTTTCTCAAACATGTAATTTATATTTACAATTTCTAAAAGATGAAACATAAAAAAATTAGTTTTCCAGTGGGATAATTTAAAGAATAAACACTTTTAAAATAAATACCAAGGCTACTTCATTTTACAGCCACTCATCCCGTATGCCGACGATAAGAAAAAAATATCTAGTGAGCACAAGCAATGGGAAATTACCCCTAGGCACTAGCTAGTTGTGGGTCCCAGGTGCCTCGTATCTCGGTGAGAGTAACCATCTGAAATATTTGTTCTCCTGAACGAGACACTAGTAGGGTACATACCCATAACCTATTGGTCCCCAATAATCATCATCATAATTTAGTTAGGGTTGTAAGCGTCAATCTTGCTAAGTCAAACTGAGGCCAAACCCCACGGATTCAGTAGCATACTAGTACACGTCCACCCACCTAGATACACGGGTTTTCCATTTGTGCTCAATCATCTTCAACAAGTCTAAGAATAAAATATTCACAAGAAAATATCATTTGAATATCATAAATTCACCAAAAATCCCACATATATACAACACAAATCACAAAAGTCCACTTTTCATTCAAATTGATTTTTAAATCCAACTCACACCAAAATAGCCCACAACACTTTTCAAATTTCTTTAACACGTACACAAATTCATTAAACAATTTTATAAAACCATCCCAATATATTAAAAATATTATAACATACCACTCACTTATTACATAACACCCTTATTACCTTCAAAATCATTTTATCATTAAACTTACACGAAACAGCCCACAAACAAGTTTCGCTCCAACACCACAATTTAATAAAACATTTCAGAAATTTACAAAACATTCTAAAAATATTTGACATCATAAAACCTCACTTCACCTTTCAAAACCCCATAATACGTGAACACACATTCCAAACAGTACATATGCTCCCTTTTCAAACTTTGTTTAACCAACTAAAACATTTACTATTTTCATAAAAAGAACCCAAGTGGTGTAAATATATCTTGCACAAAAAACCCATTTCAAAAAACTATTTTTAAGCCAAAATCACACCAATCTCCTACCAAAATAGAATTGGAATCCCAATCAACATGTAAAAATAAACATTCAAATGTCATATAATCACCTTGAAGAATATCGCAAAAGATACCCATGAGAACACACAAATCCATAAAACACTTTCAAGGAGTATAACTAGGTTACACACATAAAACACATTCAAAGACCCTTCTTTTTAGGCCCACATGAGACTATATCATTACCCAACCAAAATTGTCAGACCCTTTCAACAACTAATAAATCACTTCCATGTTTTATAAAACTACCACAAGAGATAACACATGAAATACATTTGAAAAATACACACTTCAAACAAAAATGTAACTTTAATACCAAATGTTTTACTATTGCTTCCAAAAAATGATTTTCGAATAATGATATGCATATAAGTAAAATGAAAAATTATATAATCAAGAAACCTAACTCATCATTAAATGGTTACCCATGGAATCACCTACTGAATGTGTCGAAACCCTCAAATATTGGGGTGAAACATCAACCGCACGACCTCCGCACCTCAAGGAAGTTAAAAGAAACCTAAAACCACAATATTTCACCCAAAATATAGAAATTTAGATCCTAGTCATGAACCCTAACTTCTGGAATTTTTATAATTCAAGAATTAGGGAAGAAACCCTAAGAAATATGAAAGAGGAACGAAATGGACTCACTTACTTGAAGTATCCTGAATTAATCACTCGAAAAACAATAGTTGCTGAAATTAACAATAGCCAAAATTCAGGGGTTGTTAGAAAATATTTAGGAGGTAATTTAGGAACCTGAATGGAGGGAAAAAAGAAATAATTGAGAGAGTTTAGAAGGGATGAAGTTACCTCTTCAATTATGGCCTATTTGAGACACCCTATGAAGTTCTTCCCTAGGTCGCGATTTCAAAGAGCCCCAAGGATAGGGAAAATACCATGGGAGCACGGTTGGGTTTCTTAGGGTTGATAGGGAGGTGGAATCACCGAAACATAAATTATATTTAATAAGATATTAAAAAATTAAAGAAAAAATTTAAAACTTGAAAATGGCCTTTCGGGTTGGCCCAATTCTTAAATAAAAATCCGACTCCTCCCTGATTATGGATTTATAAATACTCCAAATTTAAATTTTGGTGTTAATAGGTCAGAGGAGACCATTTAGGAATTGGAATGGGTGAAAAATATTAAAAAATTAAAATGTTATAAAAGAAACAAAATTTATTTTTGAATTTGGAATTGGGCTCACGGTTTGGCCAAATTCATAAAAACTCATTTATTCCTCCATAAAACCATTGGAAACACTCCGAAACAAAGAATGAATGAAAAATAAATGAAATTTAACTTTAAAATAAGTCATTTATGTGACATATGATATTTATTATGTTCTTATTTTTATGAAATGAAAATATCACATGTTTCTTATTACATTCCACTTTGTGGGTATTGGATAATGTCATTCATTTGTATGGTGAAAAACCTCCTCGCATGGTGATGTGACATTTCCATACATTACATGGAAGGTTACAAGGAAGGGTTTACTGAAAATATGTAATATTTGGGAAATAAATAATATTATGTAATGGTAAGATATAATTTAATTTTTTTCTTTATTACTGTTGTAATAATTGAAATAACCTTCATTTGTATGTACAGTCTACCATCTACCTAAACAGTGTGTTTTATTATTTATCTCTAACACATATGGAAAATAGTAAATAAATTTATAATGAATATATATGATATTTATAGCCTATTTAAAAATCTATATATTATATATCAATGGTCACTGTATGAGTAATTTAAATTACAAATAAAAAATTCATGAAAAATAGCAGTTATTGCTCGAAACGTAACATTAACAATGATTTATTAATAAACATGTAAAAAATTTCATAAACAAATAAGATATGGTATAAATAAATATTAATTTTTACTGGAAATTTTTATAATAAAATTACATATATAATGTATATTTGAATCTGTACAACAGATGTCGAGAATTAATGTCAGGTATTTTCGTATGACTTCATACATTTGTGAGACACATACCATATTCACCACATATTTCAATTATGTGGTCTATATAATATACCTAAATGTATTTCATGGTTATTATAATTATAATTACTATGATTTTATATCACTTTTAATGTCTCACTTGCAGGGGGTTTATAGCACACATCATTCTAATGCGGTGAGAGATTTTTGTTTCAATTTTCCTTTCCTTTGAAATATGTTATGTTATCCACCAATCATCATTTATATGGAATATATAATTCCCCATTGATATGTATTGATGTGAATTTATTTATTCAAATGATAATTTAAGATTAATTTATTATTATTCTTTCATGGGGATCACAACTAAATGTTGCTGAAGTGGTAACAATTTCATATTACAATATCATCATCTATACGGATTATTTTTACTATAATTTAATTTTTATCATATCATGATACATCTCTAAAAAAGACATGAATTTTCAAAAATTGGGAAATTCCATTAGAATTCATTTTTTCACATAATTTTCTAATATTTATGTTCTTGACAGTTCAAATTTTATATTTAGTAAAATACATTGTTATTTATCACTTTGGTCGAAAAAACATTTTCATCCAATTCTGTTTTATTCTAAAAATATTGAAAAAAATGTATTTAAAATTATTAAAGTTATTTATTAAAGACATCTCTACAAATTTTTGACATTCAAAGAAGTATTTTGAAAAGAATTTTCATTACATTTTCCATATAATGCTCTTTTTTCATTTAATCAAAATATGAAAGGAACATTTGTATTAACATATGTGACCTGAACAAAAATTCTTAATCTTATGACCATTATTTTTTTAATGATCCATTTATAATTTTTGAAGGATATTTTAAAATAAAAATATGACTAAAATATTTTTTAATTTTTAATTTTTAAAATGGTTATTTTCAATGAATGGATATTTTTATGAAGAAACATTCCTTGTGAATTTTGATTGAAAATCAATTTTCATCTACAATTACATCATTGGATGTTACATAATATTTATTGGAGATATGATCCAATTATACATTCTAATTCAATCTCTAGATGACATATGTTTATGATGACACGATATATATGAAACTTCTTTCTCTTCCACAGGTTATACCATGATAATATTCTTATGAAATCCACTTTATTTTCCACAACCTCTTCTTTTATTAAATTATGAAATTAATATAAAACATACTACTTTTACATAAGGTATGTTATGATTAATGCTTATTAACACCATTTATTTTCTTGGGTATTTATATAATATGTGTTTTATGATCTTATGGAACACATATGTTTCATTTTTATTATCTGACTGGTGGGAACAATATCTCCCTCTAATGAATTTGGTAAATTTTTATATCTCATGGGACAAATAATAATATAATAGAGAGTTAGACCAATTTAGTTAGGGACTTCTTCTACTATGAGTGTCTTTATAGTGAACCTTTACTGCTATACTGGTTTTGGGAGTGAACCCATTCAGAAATGATATAGTTTTCATTGAACGTTTACTACTATTGAAATGATTTTTTAATCTTATCAATCCATACTAATTTGATATCTTATACCAATGATATGATCTCACGAGCCATGTTTGATTCTTTTATGATTCATGAATTTCAAGCTGACATCCTATTTTTCATGTATCAAAATTATAATAATTGATTATTCATGTATGATTTCCAATTTTCATTCTCATGTAATAATACCCTTACACACATTTCATGCTTTTTTGGTCATTGATATATAACATTGTTACCCTTATTGAGCATTTGAGTTAACCAGTTCTTAGGTTTCCCCTCCCCATTACATGACTAATTGTTTTATTTAGGGTATTCGTCTGTATAGTATTAAAGTGAAATATCATTATGGGATACGTTGATGATCGTTCACCAAATAAGAATATTATTTACCGAGTATCCAAATACACTAAAACAATATTGTTGTCAGGCAGGTTTTTGTGTAATTTATTGAATATTCATCTAAAAGTAATATTTATGTATGGAATTCCAATATCATTGTATTTTTGTGTTATAGTGTATGTTCGACTAACCATTGGAAATATTTATGATAAAACCATAGTTGGAACCCTTAGGATAATCCTTTGTATTAACGAAAATCATAAGTTATTATAAGGAAAATTTTGTGGGTTTCCTATAAATAAATTACATTTTAGATACTAAAAGTGGATGTAGTTTTAGAATAGAGTTACATAAGAGTAATAACACTAAAAATGTTTTTCGGGATTGACTCAAGCATTACCTAGTATATGAAAATTGGACTTAATATTAATCTGGTTTGATATTCCAGGGGATATTCTATAGTTAATCAAATTCTCATCATAACCCAACATAAATGATAAAATATTTGAATATTATGAAAAAAATGTTTTAACAAAAGGTGTCAATGATTTAAATGATGGTTTCTTGATTTAGATATCATTAAAAAATTAAACAATTTTTTCCCCTAGGATTAATATTTCTCACACTAAACTTTTTTGTTTTAGTTAATTAATGGAAGGAGATGATAATATGTTAAAATTTAACGTGAAAACTAATTTTATGATAAAAAATGGGTTTATAACTATAGTGAGGGATATTTTGATTACACATAATCAGTTAACATGGTAAAGTATTTACAATTTATGCCTTAACCAACTCTCAAAAATTCCATAGAATTGAAGGAATGTGTATGAAAGTTTGGGGAGTGTAGACCATGTAGAAAAGAATATTCAATTAATTATACTTTGGGAATGTGGGAATAATCACTCAAGGTAATGTCTTAGAAGATAAATTAGATGATTAATGTGTGGAAAATTATAAAATAATGAATGTAATTTAAAAATATAAATGAAATGATCAGTTAACATAATTGAATAGAATAATGTCCTCTCTAAGGTATCGTCGACTACTAAATGATTTAAATGTGGAAGGTATTGTAATTAAAAAAATTATAAGGGGAAATAACATGAAGATAATCAAAAAATTTATACGAGAAATGGTTTATATTGTCACGATAAAGAGATTAGGAATAAAATTTTCAAGGAACTCTGTATTAAGGAATAAGATAATGAGGCGTAGTAAATGGATTAAGGATGAAGTGGATTAATTCAGGTTTTATGTATTTGAATTAAAAATTATGTTATATGAATCATACTATATTTAATTATTGTTTATAGATGTTTTTCATTATGTATTTTAAAAAATATATTTAATGGTAATGATTACCAAGAATGTTTTTTGTAACTATAATGTGATATTTTATATAAAACACTTGACTAATGAATAAAAAACCATATTATATAACTGATATTAATTTTTTTTTCTTATTTTGGATTAACATATTATTGATAAGGATTATGTAAATAAGATAGTATTGATGTGTTTCAAATTTAATTGTGACATGTTAAAAAATTGGTGGAGTTTATGAAATTTTGGATTAATGGTATATATTAAACAATTTTTTCTTTTATTTAAGGAATAATTAGAGAGTTAATTTTTTAATTTTTATATGTTCAAATTAAAGTTTTATTTTAATTAAGGTTATTATAATATTCCCGAATAATATATGACTAGGGAATTCACATATGTGCTGGTGACCATTAAGAGAAATTTTTCTAGGAAGGGTCTTATGTTTAAAAATTTATAAAATGTTATATTCTAAAATCATTTTATGGTTTTAAATATATATATATGTTCTTTCTTAACATAATGATTCATCCATATTAAATAACACATGATAAGCATTTTTGATTTGATAATAACTATATATATATGTAATGAATTATCATTAATTTATAGATCTTATTATCCATCTGTGCTTTAGGATTTACAATTCATCTTTATTTCTCCGAGTATTAGAGGATATAAAAATAGATTAAGGAATGAAAAAATGATGATATTTTTCTTATGAAATTAAAATTAATAATGTTAGAATAATTTATAATGTTATCCAACTTGAGAGTAAAAATTCCATCATCATTAGGAAATGGATCTTGATAAAAATTCCTATTAACTTAATCACTAATTGGTTAATGGGATTTTAACTCATCAAATAATTATGTCTCTATTGTGGTTAACATTCTCTTAAACACGCAAGGATGAAGCTTCAACAAACCATGAAATTATATTATTTTAAGTTTGAAAATTATATCCTAGTCATTAAATAATGTTTATATACAATATTAATTACATTATGATATATATATATATATCCAACTGAATATACATTTATTTATAAATTCTTATTAAACAATTAGTCAATTTTTAGTAAAATAATTATTGAAAGTATACATTCTCTAACAATGATTATAATTGAGAAAATAATATACTTAATTTTTAGAGAATATATAGAGTTTATTTGATAAAATTATCATCATTTTTTAAATCATCATATAAAAATTATCTTCGGGTGAAATTTCAGGATTTTTTAGAAAATATAAATTTTACATTGAATTGTGAAAAATAATAATTTTTTAAAAGCTATAACTCATGTAAATTAATTAAATAATATAATTGTCCTATTTTATTTAATGTATCATAATTATTCTTTTTTTATATTTACACAACATAATTATTTATTAATCAATACTATAATGAATTTTATTACAAATTTCTTTTAGGTTTAAAAATAGGTTTTCTCAAAAAACATATTTCAATGTATATAAGGATTCCTCATTTTAATTAGTTTTATTAATCCATAATGAGTATTATTTTAAATAAATTTATTTATTATATATCCATAAATATTAATTTATAATAATACAATGGTTTTTATTATACATAGAGTTAATATAAAATTATCTCATACTTGAATAATAAACTTTTGGTATTCTAGTTTTATCATCGCACCTTGGGGTTTTCATTTAAATTAATATTTGAAACATAAATGAATTTAATTTGGTTAAATGTATCATATTTTTTATATCATAATCATTTATATTATCTAAAATTATCATTTTATTTTTGGACCATAATGAATTCTGAAAAAACAAAATGTTATTTTTTTAGTTGGGGTAAAAATGGTTTTACATCAGAGTTAAACATGAAATAAAATAGGAAAAAATTATCCAAAACATATAAAAACCCCATTTTATGGAAATATTGATCCCATATATCTTGTAGGATAGATAATTTTTAGTTTCTTAGACATGCATCATTTCAAAACAGTGGGTAAAATTTTGTATTTTCAAAATATTTCATGTTTGACACTCACGTCACTTAAAAAGGACACCCCTTATCCTCTCTAATAACAACAATTAAAACCAATTTGTTTTCAAAAACACTATAAAAACAGATTATCACTTCTTTAAAATAATCCTAGAATCCCAATTTTGTTCATAATTCTAACCTAAAAAGTAGTGTAGTTAAAACCAAAAGAAGTTTTCCAAAAAAGAGGTAACGTCCCTAACCAGGTGTCCACTACTGTTTCTTATTTCACCTCCTATAGTTGTTGTTAAAAAATTATGATATTATTACATAATTATATTATATTTACTAGTATTTTATTATGATAATGGGAAATTCTAAATCATTAACCTCTATGTGCTAATTGGTTATGAAATCATCATTCTTTTCCATGGAGAGTTCTGCGTCACGAAATGTTGGTTTTAGTATTCAATCATCACCTCTTATTGATTGATATAATTATGGATTTAATATTTATATATTATGTCTAGAATATTATAAATATCTTTTTATCATGATATCACATTTTCCATCTTAATTTTCATTCCATCATAATATGATAATGTCGTTTGTGTGCACGGTGGACTATCACCTTACAACATGATGTCATTCATTATTTAATTACATAGAATGAAATAAATATGGTTTTAATGATAATATTTTATATATATGACCTAAAAATTATTTTTTAATGTTAACATAATATTTACCAATATGTTATTCTTTCCATTGGGAAAATGGAAACAACAATCAAGTGTATGTATAGCCTACCGTCTCTATTAACGGTGTATTTTATTTTATATCTCTAATATAAATGGATACACTAAATGAATGAATAAAAATAAATATGATATTTATATCATGGTTAAAATAATGGATATTATGGAACCATGTTCAATTTTAGAAAAAAATAATGAAAATTTAAAACAAACATAGAAAATAAAGCAGTTATTGCCGAAAACATAACATTAGGATTTAATTGTTAATAAATAGGTAGTAAAAGGTCATAAGTAAATAGTATATTATATGATATGTAAGTATATGAATGTATATATATTATTGTTAAATATATGTATAATAAAATTATATCTATTCAAAAAGAGTTATGAAAATTTACAATGGAATCTGAGACTTCAGATAAGGGATTTCTATCTCATTCATTAATTTTTTCAGATAGATGCCATATTCAACACCTATTTTGTTTATCTGTTTTATATAATGACCATGAATTAATTTTATTCTACTTCTAGTGAAATTGTTTTTATTTACATGTCTATTTTATAATCTATATTTCATGTGGTTTACAGTTCCAAAGTCTCCAATGTTGTAATGTAGTTTTGTCTCAATTTTCAATACCTAAGAGTTAGAATTTATTTGTACCTATATTATATTATAAGGTTTAATAAATTTATTTATAACACTATTTTATAATGTTCAGTATTTTTTTCTTTCATGGGGTCCAATATTAAATGCCACCAATGTGGTAATGATTTCTGGTGACAATCCCTTCATTTATCCAGATTATATATGAATATGTTACCGATGATAAATTATTATGTGAAATATCTCAAGAAACCCTAAAATTTTTATATCATCCATTTCCAATAACATTCCACTCGTTATGCACTCAATATTTCAAAATACATTTTTTAATAAAATATGACATTATTTGTCTCTTCGGTCGAACATCCTTATCCATACAAAACCATGTTTTTAAAATTGTCCAAATGATTTATTAAAGAAAATTTTATCCATGTTTTTATAAATAATTTTGAATGGCCCATTTGGATTTTATCGGAAATGTGAATGGAATCCTTATGTTAAAATGAATGACAAGATCTGAATTCCCTGATTTCATGGCCTTTATTTTCATTGATGTTTACTTTCAAGGTTACCAATGTTATTTAAAAATAAAATTATTTCCATAAAATTTTATGAATTTTTAATTTTAATAAATTGGGTCTTAAATGAAATTATATTTTCCAAAAACATTGCAATTTAATTTTCTTTCAAAAGAATTTTCTTCTACGATGACATACTTTTACCATAAATTATATTTTTTTGTAGATGTGGTTTAATGATTCCATATTAAAAATTTATCTAGATGACTTATGTTTATGAAGAAAAGTTTTTTATAAAACATGTTTCATTTTATGGGTTATACCATGGTAAAATTATTTTTATAGTGGCTTCTTTTTCCATGATTTATGATATGATTACATGATAAAATGAATATGAATTGTTTTTTTAATATGTTATATTATGATGAATGTTAATGAGTCCCATTTAATTTCATGGGTTATGATAAAATGAATTTTAAATGGTTTTTGGAACACATATAAATGATTTTCATTACATGACATGTGGACATATATCTCTCTCAAATGCATTGGGTAAATATTTATATCTCTTGTGATAGATAATCCTGGAATAGGGTGTTAAACCGGTTTAATAAGGTAATTTTTTGACTATGATTGTCTTGGGAGTGATCCTTGACTACTATGATGGTTTTTTGGTAGTGATCTCATGTAGAAACCCCAAACATGACGTACATGGACATTACATTACTTTTGTGGAATACTTAATACATAACAAAAACAAACACACAAGGACCTTAATAGTTTAGTGTCTTTAGAAACTCGTAACATAATCTTCTATCGTGGTGAAAGATCTTCAACATCTCCCATAAAGATCTTACCCTTTTGTTTTTTTACCTAAAACCTTTCTTTATATCGTGGGGAAAAGAAAACATATAAATGGTGAGCTCAAATGCTCAGTAAGGGTAAGCATGGAAAAAATAAAACAAACCATATACATTTGAACATCAAAACATGAACATAATGTTTAAACATCAAAATCATGAGTTGTGAAATAAATCATGGCTATACGTAAGGCATAGTTCATAAAGGAAAATTAATCATGATAAAATAGAATGGTAATAAAACATGTAATTGTGGAAAATCATTAAGCACATGAAATTATTTCCATAGTATCCAAGGCATTGCTGACAAGACCATCTTAGTGGACAAAGTCCCTTTCTGGATCGAGTTCACTCCTCGTTTCAGCCCTGAAACACTGAACCGAATTAACTTACCATTACAGACATGTCTATCTCATGAGATATAAATCTTTACCCAATGCATTGGAGGGAGATATAGGTCTCACCCATCTTATAATGAAATCATTTTTACTTGTGCCACAACATAAGCATAAATCAATCATCATAACCCAAACAATAAAAATGGGTTTCATAAACATCATCCCATCATATCATAATCCATATAAAACAAATGGATATTATTTCATCATAAGAAAATTGAAACCATGTAAATCATAGAGACATTATATTTGAAACATACACATATGAAATAATGTCATCTTAGATGGAAAATGTTTTTGATAAAACACATGAAATAAATTCTTGAGGAAAATATCCTTTATTATTCAAAATCATTTTCTTTTCACAAAATTACATGCAATTTTAAAAGAAGATGATTTTTTTGAAAATATTCATGAAATATTTTAGAGTAAGATAAATTAAAATAATGTGTTACGAAACTGTAAAAATCCTTTCATGCCGTATAACTTAAAAAAATATTCTCCTCGTTCTTTTAACAGAAAAGTCATAAAGTAATATGTTTGTTAAAAAAAAGAATGATTACATACATACCATGTTGTAAAATTAAAAAATGTTTAAAAATTACTTTAAACATATATGAAAACATTTATTTATAAAACAATGACACGAATGATAAATATAACCCCAGTAAATACTTATGAATAAACAATCTCAAATAAAAACGAGATTGGAAAATTTATCCCTTACATTATGTCAAATTTCATCCGTATGTGTCTGAGAATCCTTTATAGTTGGTTTAAACATATTATTAACATCTAACAGAACCACAATAATACTTATGATGTCAATTCCATGTTAAAGCAGCGTTTTGGGTAAAATCGTTTCATTTATCTCCCATCTTTTGACTTTTAATTATTAATATGATTACATAGATCATGATTAATTAATTAAAAAAATATAAAACATGATTTATATATAATATATATTCATAATATACATATATATAATATATCAATAAATGGAAAGAAATACACCGTTCATGGAGACGGTAGGTCGTACGTATGCTTGAACGATTTTTTCGTTTCCTTATTGAATTGAATGGAATTAAGTAGATGACATACATATATATACACATAAATCTAGTATAATTATTATATCATATATTGCATGATTGCTTATTATATATACTTATAATCATTCTTGAATTGTTAACATGGAAAATGAATCTCATCGCGTCGTGGAGACGGTAATCCGTACGTACACACGAGCGATGATATCATTCCCATATTTATTGAATTGAATTATATTGGATGATATAATATCTTAGAATAAGTATGATGTATTGATAATCATATATAGTAATTATTTACACCATTATACCCGTCCAATTAAGGTGGTGGTGGAAAATCTGATTACAGCACGGCGTGAAGATAGTATTCTGTATGTACGCATGCGCGGTGATTCCATTTTCTGTAGGATGGATATAAAGAGAAATAGGGTTGTTTAATATTTATAATAACATATCAGTATACAAGTAATACAGATGTTATTACTTTATAATGAAAAAACTAAAGAAGAGGAAGTAGAAGAAGAAAGAATCTTGAATGAGTTGGTAGAAGTGATTCCCTCTTCCTCAATGCACCTCTTTTAAACTTCTTCTTAGGGAACTAGAGTTGGTATTTTGAGAATACTAGAAACTCTATGATATAAACAGAGAGGTTGAGAAGAGTAATTTTCAGGGTTTTTCCGAGTTTCAAGGCTCAAAATGGTGTTAATAGATGAAGGAAGGGGTGCTCTTTTTATAAGGGAGGAGAGGGGCACCATTGGAAAAACATAAAATATTATTTTATAATAAAGTCATATTCGGATAATAATTTCACCAAATTGATTTATTTCGAAGAAAAAGTGGGGATGGGTCGAAATAATCTCAACCAATAGGTTTTAGACAAGTTTAGGTTACTATTTTAACCTTATCATTTAGATTTATCTCTATGTTAAATAATTTAACTTTCACTGTGTCTTCTTAATTTCTTAAACTATATGGTTAATAAACTTACAATAACAATACAAACGACCCCAATTGGTTCATTTTTAATATATATAACCTTATATATGTCAATTGGCTGAACCATATATTTTTAGGAATATAATAACATTTGATAATATAATATTTGTTTTAAAAACTATTTTATGTCATTTTTGACACTATTGGGTAATTGATTTTTGTGAAAACCATAAAAACATGATTAGTTCTAAAACATTTAATTGAATCAATAGTAACACTTCATATTAACCCAAAAAAATATTGGAATTCATAGAAAGTCTCAAATTACATTTATTTGGGTATTTATAACATCAATTATGTTAATATTTCATTAATAAGGTAATTACTGCATCATCATTGTGTCATAAATAAATTAAATTATATACTTTCTAAAAATTATAAATAAAATACAATTATGTATGAAATCGTTTTAGATTTATAATTAATATTTATAGTTTAACTTATCTTATTTATAACCCTATATTAAAAATTTATTACTTATTAAACATTGATTTTAACTATTTTAACTCTTATTAAATAAAATAATAATAAATATCCTAATCTAATTCAAGTGGACCTAAAGGGTAATATTTTATTCCTAAGGCTGTTTTTGGTTGAATTAAATTTATCCAATAAAATTAAGACATGTTTTAGGGAAATAATAATATCATTTTTACCATTAATAAGCCTATTTACTTTTAACCGTGGTAAATAAAAGTAAAAAGTTACTATTCGCCAAAAATTATTTTTATCTTATTAACCACATTTTACTCCATGATATTAACCATGTGTCTCGGATTTTTGAAATTCCACTCATAGAAGCGGTAAAATTATGTTTTACGTAGATTTTCAATTTCTCCTAGAAT
Source organism: Viscum album (assembly GCA_963277665.1). Lineage (NCBI taxonomy): Eukaryota > Viridiplantae > Streptophyta > Magnoliopsida > Santalales > Viscaceae > Viscum > Viscum album. The sequence goes on from OY728160.1 coordinate 1,385,714,214, forward strand.
GTGGGTAAAAGACGGTGAAACGTTCAATAAAATTTTTATATATCTAAAATTAATATAAAATGACTCAAATGAATTACGTTGAACTTATATAGGTATTATGTATCAATTTTAATCTAAAATAAATTTAAATAAAATAAATAATTATTTAAATAAAAAGTTGGTTTTTAAATAGTAACCCAGTGTTTTACACTATTCATCAAGAATTGAAAGATTTCAGAAAAATAGAAAAAATTCACCCTAGGCTAATTTTGATATTCTGAATCCAAAAATTAAGTCCATTTCAAAAGGAAAAATTTATAAAATTTCAAAAAGTGGGCATTACTATTCAAAATGGCTAGTTCATAATAATATTATAATAATATCTCATTTTTTGAAACATGGTATTACGTACTACAGACGCTATCGAAGAAGGTTTTGATTGCATGTAATGTCAGCCAAGTCAGGGTTTCATGTAGTGAAATCTCTTTTTGGTGTTACATATAACATAATCAAAACTTATTTCATTTATACATTAAACAAAATCTATTCTTAATGTTTTGTAGAATAATTTCCACAACACAAACTTGATATTGTGTGTAACACGAGCAAAGAATAGTGTTGCGTATACTGCAAGCTAATACGGTGTTGCGTATAGTACAATCTAATTTTGGTGTATTGTATAATAGAAGACATCAAAGAAATTAAAAATAATATATCTCATAAAATCTCGTGGTGTTACATCTCACTACACATTGAAGACCTTGGCAGTGCACCATGACTACTTTGGAAATTATTTTTTATGCAAATGTGAATTCCAAAATTTAATGTCTTAGGAAAATGTTTTTCACTCATGGGTCTATTCATTGATTTGTTATGATTCACATGTTATGAACTGTTATGTCCTATTACTTTTTTAAAAATTATGATATTTGATATGCATGGAATGGTTTCTATATGTTAAATTCATTTTATCATAACCTATACTAATTTCATTCATTTTTTATCGTTGATATATCACATTCTTACACTTTTTGAGATTCAAAGATAACCATTTCATTTTCTTCAATTCCCCATATTATAATGAAATGTTCTATGTGGGGTGTGTTTATAAAGAGTACTACGGGGAATATATTTAGGGAAAATGTTTAAGATCATGGACCAAATTAGATGATTATGTAACCTGTATCCAGGGACACTGAACTATTATGGTACCCACGTAGGTGTTTGTGTAATGTATTAAATATTCATATGACAATATATAATATCAATATTTGAAAATTAGTAGTCATTATATGTCATTCCATGAACGTACCCCATCACACCACTAAAAAAGATAAAGACTATTTTCCTCTATGAGATCTCATATACCACAGCATGAATACACCATGTCGTAGACATAAGAACTATAGTGAGTCAAATTCATCCATTCAGAAGAAATTTCATTTTTGATATTGACACTCTCTATATGTTATACAATTTCTCCAAACAACCTAGAACCATCTTTGGGGACCTCTGACATCCAAAAATCACAATGTAAAGAGCTATCGGGATTCTTGTCCTTAAAAAAAGATAGCACTAAAACCATTATCAGCCAGGAAAATACAAACCAAATAAAACAAGTTCATAAGGAAGAAGGGTTGTCTATAAAATCACCCCACGTGATACCTCTCACTGATCCCCACATTACTGGAGCTCGACCACCTCATTAGAGGAAAAAATTGAAAAACCACACAATTATAAAAAGTATCTCCTAAAACTCTCCATGGTGGAGATACCCCTTTAGAGAGATGAAATTCACCGATAGACATGGAAAATAGAGAAAACTACTTCTTAACTAGAATAGTATCTACATCCAAAAAATGAAAAACATTATCAATGGAATATTTAGGCATAAAAAATGACATAACTACAAAATTTGTGTGACAAAAATTCACAAGTACTCTCCTCCACGTCATTATTCCACCATAATACAAAAAACAAGGGAATACCATGCCTGTTCAACACCTTCTTGGTACAAATCTATATATAAATAGGTCATTCCTCAATGGTCTCACCATCATAAAAAATGTTCTCACCTCAGTATATGACATTATATTCATTATGAAGATACCAAAAAAGATGTGAAAAATGAAAAACATTGTCTATATAACTCATTAGTGAGGTATGTTTTATCTAATTTGAAATGGATCGAAAATGATCTAACACATTTAATGGTCAAAAAATGAGCAGAATTCTTAATCCCACGACCAAACCTTTACTTCCCATGATGATAAGTAACCACCAAAAACACATGATCTCACATGATAATTTAAAAATGTATCCTACTTTGATCAGTATATGATTTTGGGTGATCTTGTACTACTTCCATCCTCTCACAATAATTTAACCGATCATGGTCATATTCTATAGTACTTCTAGTCTGAAAATTACAAACTCTATGACCCATGTGTAAAAGAATTTACCATATCAAGGTTGGTCCTAATAAAAATTAAATGGTTCCACAATAATGGCATCATGCAAATTATTATTTTATGTAAACTCATAATAATTTAGTCTCTTTATCCAAGAACATCCAATATCTAGGACACAAGAAGAAAACATGTCTTCAAGAGTCTTAATGGTCTTCTCTATCTAACTATCCATCTATGGATGAATAGTGGGGGTAATGAATTACTGAGATCCAAAATCATGTTAATTATCACTCCAAACACAGTAGGAAAATTGGAAATCATGGTTAGAGATGATCATCCTCGAGACTCTATGGAGTTTGAACACCTCCTCCAAATACTTCCTCGACAAAACCACTACTAATATAATATCCCTAACTACTATATAGATTTTTATTTTACTAAAATGATCCACTGTCACCCATATAACATCATTGGATCCATGAAATTATGGTAAACCTATCACAAATTATATCAAGATTTCATCCCACATACACACCAAAACATCTAATGCTTGGATCAAACCACTTGTAACACAATGTTTAATGTTCGACTTATAGAAGACCAAACATCATGACACAAAATCTGAAAAATAAAACTTCAAACAAGGGCACCAAGACTGACCTCTCAAATCTTGTTATATCTTCACCAAGCTAGGATTTATCACTAAGGGTGAGTTATAGAACTCTTGAAGATCTATCTCGTGAATCTCTAAGGGGAGAAATCCATGCATGGAATAACACCCAGTATTGTTCATCCTCTGGACATCCATCAAGGGAACCTCTAGAAGAAACTTTCTCTCCCAATACCTCAACCTCAGAATCCTTCAATTGGTAATCCTCCACCCAATTCAATAAATATTATTTCAATGTCATCTAGAAAAGATAATCTTTACCTCCAACCTCTCCCATATCTAAATGCATCATTTAGAGATATTCCATCACTATCCAAAAAATATTCATATTCATGCAAACAATCACTACATGACTTCTTGGACTGGGCATCAGCCCTAAAAACCATTTCATATCCTATAAAAATAATGGTGCATTAATCTTATAATAATTATATAGCAGATTATTTTCACATGTTCAAGTCACAATGGGAAATGAAATACCTCATTTTCTTATGGTCATTGAAAACTGAAAAATTCCCACATATGAGATAATATTTCCACAAATTCAAAGAAAATGATACTAACACTAACTATATATCAGGGGTCGTATAGTCAGGCTTTTTGAAGAAACTATCAAAACCCTATGAATCAGATGGTCTCTGCGACATTAGAACAAAAACCAAACCTAGAAGTGAATCATAATAGAAAACTGCAAACAAAAAAAACTATACTAGGAAAAAAATACATGAACATTGACTATATATTATTTAAGTAACTAAAAATATTTATGAATTTTTTTTCCCACAAAAATTCTTGTTTTATCCAGTTCAATATTATCACATGTTTCAAATCCTAAGAGAAATCAGCTATGAGATCCTATAATATCATTCAAGACCAAAGAAAATCTGCACATGTTCCAATTTCTTAGGTAATTCCTAATAATTTCCACTTATTTATTCAATGAATCTATAACTAATCTCTGATCAGACTTTAAATTCACCCAAGAAACAAATTGTGCGTGCCTAGAGCATAAAATTTTTGACTTCTCAAATACCCATTGATGATAAAGAACTCCAAAAATGGATTGTATACAACTTATAGCCTCATACTCATATGTTCATTAAATAGGTACATTGTTGATGAAATCCCACTAAAATCTCCAAGGAACTCCATAAAATATATACTCATCTTCCCCATGAACATGGATATAGTGTTCATAACACCAAATGACCTTATCAAAAAGAAATATTTAGAATATATGCACATGTCACCCACATCTGATAATATCTGGATATAAAATTGATCTTTGATAACTAACATGATCCACTCAAATGACGGAATAAGTAATCAATCCTAGGAAGTGGATAGAGTTTCTTCAACATCACTTGATTTATGCGATAGTAATTAATAAAAAAATATAAATTTTCCATAGCTTTCTTTATGAATAATATCATTGAAAACTGTGGTCCCATAATCAGCCTAAAAATACCCCACTATAAGAGAACATTGAGTTATACTCAAAGCTATCACAACCCTAAGTTTTCATCTTATATGGAGACATTGATATCGGAGTTATTCCATGTTATAACTATATCAAAAACATGATCTCCCTTCAAGTGTGTTGCACTACAACCTTTTATTAAAGGAAATCATGAAACTCTTTATAACCATAGGAATCAATTATTATTCAATCATATAAATTCTTTGAATTTTATAATCTATCCTGTTAGAAATGTACATTACATGCCTATGACCCATTAAAGGGTCTCTCTTGAAAATATACAAGGTTTTTTTCCTTATCGACGTCATCGAATATTTCTTGCATCTAGATGAAATTTATGGTAGCCTACATTGAATACAACCAATCCATGTTGTGGATGATATCATGTGGGAATTTCCAAAAAAACTAAGAAAGTTTCTCATAATTTTTTGTGACCAAATAATAATCTCAAAATTACTACATACTTTATACAAGTATGATAGACCTATAGCAAGCATTTTCAATGCCAAGTGCACCAGAAACCTCTCCCACATATCTTCCACAGAATGGATGAGGGAAGGTGATATAAATGAGGGTGTAGATCATAAATAAGTAGATCATGAAAATATAAATAGAAAAAGGAAATTGGTACCTCAAATAAAATATGTCTCACCGAGAGATAGAAACTTGAAAACATAAAGCTGGCCATAACCTACATAATGGCCTCTCTGACCCTGATTATGACCTCCTATATGACTACACTATACTCTATGAGGAAAAGGTGTATCTCAGAGATACCTTCAGATTTCACCATATCCCATATGAATATCCCTACTAGAAACACCATACTATTACTAAGTTGTCTGAAACTTCCCCATTTGAGGATCCTGAAGTTGAATCTCTATTGCATATTTACTTCTCTAAATTGTCAAACACTCTCACCACTGATTACCTAAATATCTAAAAGAAAACCCACATATAATAATTTGGAATAGATCGTATATATTCATCCCCAATGGAATATAAATGATAAGGGTTTTTACCTACCATTGACTAATAAAAACCCTTCTACTTAGACAATAGGGTCCACCAGAACACAACTTTTCTACATAAGGATTCATGAAAACAATGCTCTTATAATGATCTGGTTGTAACCAGTTTCCTTTGGGGAAATCATATATTTCGATAATCTCAAGATTAACCATTATCATATGAATAGTGACTTATAAGTGGAACTATGAATCAAAATATTCCTATAATTCCCTTTCTATAGCCTACTCATCTTGATATTAGACTGAAGAATATCCTAGAGGGTTCCTAAAATGGATCCCAAACTCTCATATGCTAAAATTACCCTATCAAATTGTATGAATCTATTAAAAATTGGCCACCATCATGTTCATAGAAATAATATTCTCTTGAATCAAGTCATAGTACATCTATCACTAGACCATGGAGTCTTTATGATCCCTGATGAACAAGAACCACAATTTCCTCAATGCCCCCAACAGAATCGTAACATCTAATGAAATTGAGTTCTCCTTAGGATCTTGAATTTAACTAAATTTTATCTTATAATAATTTAATAAATTCTCATATAATCATTCTAAAATAGATTCTACGTACCATTAATGACACTGGTGCCGAAACTCAAAAAGTTTCTTCCTCTATATTTAATTGATATTGAACTCTATTCTATAGTGACTAGATGGAACATCCTACTAAACATATTCATCGTGAATCATTTTAGGGAGTTGACCTAAGGCCATGAAATAAATAGGAATATATTTTTATAATCCTAATACTAGAATATGTGACATTAATCATTAATTAGATTAGTTATTTATTATCTTGTTTTAGGTTTTAACGTATCTGAGGGTCTACCCACTAAAAATAGGGGGAGAGTAGAAAAATTCATGATCCTTATATTGGTCTCTAACAAAAAATCATCATGAAATTATTTATTAGGATTATTAAACTTGTGGTTATGTTTATTATATCACATGGGGTTCTAAAAACCAATGAATTTGCTACTCACCCATCTTTACACCACCTGTTATAATTAGTTGATATCATTTCCCTACCAACCCATGTATCTGTCACATGTGAATATTCAAGGATGTATGATATTCCTCAGTTTAAACAATCGATAACATTGTTTCATGATCATATCACTCCATAATGTTCCCCTCCTTGGATGGAAATGAGATGATGGCGGTGACTTCCCTAGTCCCTCCTCTAGTAGTCCATGAGTTGGTGATTAGCATTTAGGTTATAATAAAGACACCATATGTGGATTTAACATCTAATAGAACGCATTGAAGTGAGTCATAAGATAGGTAAAATAATCACCACCTTCCCAAATTTATAGAATAAATCCCATGTGAATAAATGAAGGGTCATAAAATAATAAAACTACTCAAAAATCAATCTATTAGTACCAAAACAAAAACATCAGATACCACTATGTACAAATAAAACCTATCAATCCTTAATAAAATAATATTCTACACAACCTCTAATCATCTGGTAGTAACAGGAAAAAATAATTTATATATACACAAGTTGAGAAAAATAGTACACTCATTAGGATCATCATTATAGCCTCCCATAAAAATAATAATGATATACTACTAAATCATGGTGAACAAAAATGATAATAACTCATCATCTAAATGGGTATAATATGTTCCCAACCTAATCATTGATAACATTTACCCAAGTTCACATTAAAGACAACATATAATATAATTTCAAAAATATGTGTACCCCACTATTGCTTATATAATGTTCGTCTAATCATCCCCCATCGTCACGAGTCCTGATCTATCTGTCGCCAAAATGAGACACCCACAATCACCTGGTATATATATATATCACAACATACCACCTGTGTATCTCATCAATACATAATCCATCATAAAGTCACAAAATATAGTAACCATGTTGTTTTTGTGATCCACCATAATGAATGTTACATGTATAAAACGTCAGGTAATAGACCTCAAGCCATTACATCCCATACACAGAGTAAGGTATCTCAATCCATTTTATCCTACACACATCACAACTGTAATAATATTTGGGATATTATATCATGTAATATATGAGTGTGAAATAACCACAAGTTATTACAGACCCATAATACACATATAATTAATAACTAACCACTATGCATACCTAACCATGGTACTACAAAGAAAAGTGTGTGGGGCTAGACGAGGTAGTCATCCTCCCATTTTTCACCAACCAAGATGTTCATGAATTCCCCCTCCCAGATTCCACTAAGTGACATATTATCTATATACATTAGTTGGGTATCATATGAAATCTCAAAATATACAAGATATGATATATCTCAAAACCTCTCTATGGGAATATGATTTTCCTAAACTCAACTATAGTTATCCTTGCTTGGACAACTGATTACCTGGACTAGAGACTAGATATCCGATAAAAAAACAAGAATTTAATGACATACATTAATGATACCTCTTTTATTTTAATCATTTAACATTATAGTTAAATTAATTATCTCTATAATATCATCCTTAATCAATATTCAAAATTCCATTTCACATTTCATCATCCAATCTGATTCCCATTAGTCATAACCAACCAAGTCCATGGTTTCAAAATATTGTCATTTTTTCCATTTTCCTTCCATCATCACCACCCCCATTGGTTATATTATTTTATAAAACATTATTAATAAATTTTTAATTCATTTTCCTCTATAAAAACATTCCATGAAACCATTAGGAAGAAATTTAAAAAAAAATATTCATCTTCCTTAAACAGTGTGGAAAGAGAGGAAGATAAATAATAATCCTATCAATTGTCTATTTAAATCAATTTAATAGACAAGTATCCAATATTTCCTCATCACATAAATGAGAAATCCAACCATCAAACTATTAAATAATCACTAATTCCATCCATGACACCAACATGCATATCGTCACATATCTTACTATCTTAGAAAACATAATTAACTATTAAATGGGACCTTATAACAATTAATTTATCCTCCACACACAAACAAGACCTCACAACTCAAAATCCAAGGTACTCGACCTCCACAAGAAAATAAGAAACCTAGGGAAAAAATAATAGTTCACACAAAATTGATTTTTAATAATTATTAAATTAATTAACTAATTATTAATATCTACCATCAATGGGAAACATAAGTCATTATCTATATTTTGATATCAAATGTAGAATAATTCCTTCCATCATAAGACTACATTAAATAATAATTTATGAGATTATTCTCATTTTACACTCCTTTTATTTAAATTCTCATAAATAAGATATCTAGCATCAATTTATATATTAATTAAATTTACACATTAAATATCAACCTTCAATTAAGATTGAAATTGGAATCAATTTTATTATCAAAAAATTATATGAAACACTATTTTTATTTAAAATGTTTTTTATTTTCTTAGGCCAAACAATTATCAATTACTAATTTATTGTTCTCTAACCATTTACACATTATTAATCAAGAATAATACTATACTAAAAATAATATGGAATATAAGGAACTATAATGTAAAATAAGATGCACCATGTTAGTATTGTTAGAAGAAATGACATGCGATCGATATCAATTCTCAAACATTGATTTTGATACATATTTGTTAGTTCAATTCAGTTTCCCTAAAAAATGATAAAACATAATAGCATTATGATTTCAAATAAATAAATAAAAGAAAAAGTAAACCACCTACCTCAAATGCATATGCATTAATTTCATGATAATGGATCAATTTAATGGTAATTCAATTACCTCCCGAAAAAAACTTACATCTCTCAAAGATGTTGTTCAATGAAAGCACCAAAAAGAAACCTAGAAAATTCTTATAGAACATCATACATTAATAAATAATAATGGGAAGAAACTAATGGAGGGGATGGATAAACCATGTAGAAAATAATATAAATCAATTACACCACGTAACTTTGATATTGTTTGATCGATCACAACATTTATAGATCAATCCCTATATAATGGGGCTTCAATAATGCTCAAAACCACCCATAATTGTAGGATTTAAATAAGGAAAAACAAGAGAATGCCTTAGTTCTAGGGTGTTGGGGTATTTATAGACATAAATTTTTAAGGAGGCTAGGGTACATCCATATAAACCTTGTTTTAGTCCTCCAGGACATGACGAATTATACAACCTAGCCAGAGGGATAATGTTAAAGCCACCATTGGTCAAATCCCATTAAATATCTATAATAAGATCATATTAATGTGGATCTCGGATATAAAACAACATAAATAACCACACCACAAATTAAATTATTTACCATAAAGACACTACACCACATCCCAATACCCAATAATAGATACCCCAAATTTGGAAGTAGCCTCAAATCATTTATATGCACATCCACAATGTTATGTAATAGCCACCTGCAAAAATGAATTAGAAATGGTTCTCTCCATGAGCTCCCCTACACCACTAAATTAATCCACTATAGTAAAACAGCCATAAACATGACACATCACATCCCTTTATTCCACATTCAATATAGTTTTTTAAATGGGACTATACATTTCCTTCAATCACTCTCAAAATACCATGTAACGTTCTTTAAGAAACTCAGTCATCTAAGACTCACATTGATTGGGATACTATGATCTAAGCCCTTACACAAGGTGTATACAGTATACCAATAACATATTATACCATATACCTTTCATACATCATGGTATTTTATGTTTCAATTTGAATTATTTAATCCAAGCTGAATAAATTTGAATGTTACCAATTTGTAAGTAATTTCATAATTCTATTTTTTTCATTGGTATTATTAATTCTTTATTGTATTTCATATTCTATATTAATGTGTGTAATTAATATTGATTATCTTATGTTATTTTCACAATTTCTTATGTCAATGGAAATTTAACACACATAATTGACTAATTAATTAATTATAAATTCAATGTTATGATCACAATAATGGTTGCTCATATAAAATTGCCTTATAAGGGACATATCTTATATTGTAAACCTATATTGTTTTATGAGGTGCGTCTACATCCCCTTATAAATGTAATATAATGAATAATTTTATATTAATTATATTTAATGTTTTCATTGAATTTATTTATTTAATTGGGGTTTTTATAAAAAAAATATAACAATGTAGTAAGGGCCTATATCACTATATCATTTTATTCGGGACTGTTTATGCTAAAATTTTAATTGAACTTAATTATTTCAACATTGTACAATAATCCCCTTGCATTTTCAATTCCTCTTGTTATTCTTGAATATTACAATTTTCACTCTTTTGTACCTAATTTGATTTAGATAATGATTTAATAAAAGAAAACTTCATTTCTTTGTAAGCTTGAAAACAATTTTTTTAATCCATGTTTTGAGAAAAAAAATATTTTACTTTGATTTTGTATGTTATTTTAATCCATAATTGGATTATTAAAATAATTTTTAAAATTAATCCCTAGTTCATTTCATAAAAATTAACCTCTGTATTTTTTTTGAAATCAAGAAATGAATATTTTTCTTAATATACATGGCATAATAAAAACATTGACACTATCATGAACATAAATTACATTGATGATTCCAATAAAAGTCAAAAAATTTAGATTTAAGGAATATGAATTTTCTAATGTTTTATTAATTTCTAGTTTTAAAATTTTATTTTTCAATGTTAAAAAGTGTATTTGTCATAAAAATGTTTTTAATGATATTTTTATGGAATTTTTATTCATTGATGGAAAATAAAATATTTTAATTATAATCCATTGGGGATATAATATGCTTATACCACAGTTATTCTTTATTAAGATGGTATATAATCAATTTTAATAGATAAATTATTGAAATTCACTTTCATGATTAATTTTTTGTTTATTCAGTTTCCATTAAAATATTCTCTATATTTTTATCGTTATATATTTCATTTATCTTAAATTTAAATATTCATTTTCCCATGGAACTGGTTATTTCCCAAAACGTATATATTTCTTACATTTGGTGTCTATATTTAATGTTATTTGATTAATCGGGGATGTATTGATAAATCTGTATTGTCTACCCTTTTCAGATATTTGTTTAAAAGGCACAATTTTAGTTAATTAAATAGATCATTAGATATATAAAAAATGTGTTGGAAATGTAATTATGGTTAGGGAAAGATATTATATATCTCTTTAGTGCATAAATAGTCATATGTGGTGAATTATTATGGAAGCCTGAAATTAGATTTTACACTCATTTTTAAAACATCCATTGAAAGGTCAAGACTTTATAGAGATCATGATGTCTGAAATCATGAAGTCCATTATTAAGAATTTTCATAATCATGATGTTTATTTTTATTATCCATTTTATTGTTGCCTTGATATTATACATGGATGAATTTTATTCCATAACGTACTAAATAAATGCAATGTGTGTTTTGTTATATACAATTCCAAATTTATTAAGGATTATCAAATCTAAATTGTAAAATTATTTAAAAGGAATGCATGATCGATTACAATCATTTCAATATTTATTAAAATTAATGATTCATGATATAATCCACTATACATAACCCCTAATGAATATCTAATCTCACACTTTTTTCATTTTGGTGGATATGTAGAATGAATCATCAAATGAGTTCAAGGATGTTGACATTTTTTCGTTCACAATGTGGTATTTCTTTTTTTCAAATGTAATTTGAGATTTATGTATGTACCTAGTTTTCCATTATAACTAATGTATTTTTCCCTTTGGAATGAAATCCCATGCATCTAGAGCCAATTTAATAAATTAACTAGTGAATCTGGGCTACTAGGTTTGGGGTTATAAAAATATTAAATTGTATTAAATTGTCATCCAAAAACTCGAATCACTGTGTAAATTATGATCAAACTATAATAGGAAAATTTGGATTTTATGATTTCCAAAATAATATTTATTTTATTAAAATAATTCCCTATATATGATAATTTAATCATTTGAATAAAAAATAATAATTTATTTAAAAATAATGATTTTTTAAATTTATTATTTTCCGAACCTAAACTAATTTACATCCTAAAATTATAATATAATTTATATTCAGTAAATATTATTTTATAATAATCATTATTAAAATATCATTTATTTCAAAAAAAATCATGAATTAATCAAAATAATATTTTTATTGAAACTATATATTTCCTATAAATTTTTTTCATGTCTCATCATATCAAAATAAAATATATATATATGACTCCTTATTCATTAATTTAAAACTACATATTTAAAATGTATATATATAATCATTAGCTTATTAAAAAATGCCTAAAATTTGTACAATTAAGGTTTAAATTCATATCCCTTTATTACACCAGTGAATTCTATAGGAGTAAGGCTTTCCATCATGATATTTTCATGGTATGACTTGGTGAACATGGTTTGGGTCATTATCTTGATAATCTTGAACAAATTTAGTAAAAGGATACAATCGGGGTTTAGTTATTGAAAAATGGATTGGGTCTAGTCAAGTGAATATAATAGTGATGTTATCTCCCTAAAATTATATGATAAATTGGCATTTTATAGTGTGATCTGACTGGTCAAGGTGACCAATTTTTCTATTATGTATGTTTGATTTTTTATAACCCTTAATATACTAGTAATAATATTATGTATACAATAGCAATATTATCATTGGTTATGATGATTAAAAGTATGTTAAATCCAAAATGATATCACATATAATAGTCTAAAATGACCAATTCAGTTCATTTTTTTTTTATAAAATTATTTCTTAATAAGGCACTTATTCATTTTAAAATCAAATCTCTTCTAAAATAGTTATGTTAATTACACTTTCCTTAAAAAATAATCATTTTATTCATATCTATAATGTGTATCCACCCCATTTTTTTCATGAAGATTAGAATATTGAATTTGATCCTATTAACATTATTATCTTTATTTTCTCATTGATACCCATAAGGGAATCAATCAATGATTGGTTCAATATTTTGGAATAATGAAAAAAGGTGTATTTCTTCTCTATGCATTAAACATGAGAGGATTTACCCATCACAAATTTTTATTAATAACTTTTAATATTATTTATTCATGAATACATTATCTCAGTATTAATTAATCTAATTTTTTAAATTGGTTTTATTTTCTTATATATTGTGAATAATTTTATCAATAAATAATTTTTATGATTGAAAACTTTTATTATTTATAAATAATATTTTGGGATTTATTTATTAGTTACTGAAGTGTGTTTGGATTTTTGGTACCCAGATATTGATTTATTAAAAATATTAAGTATATTAATCCAGAAAATTATTATTTATGAAAAGATGGATGTCCACATTAACAATGTATATAATGGTGAAAATTAATTTTTTTCGTTGCATTTAAAACACCATGTGATCCCTATAAATGATACAAAATTCATTCATAATGTGTTCTGTAAAACATTACAATCATGGGATGATATTATATGAATTATATTAAATAAATAAAGTAACAAATTTATTTTCCTAATAAGATGTTTAATCCAATAAAACCACTAAATAAAAACTGTTATGGAGATTATATAAGGTTGGATGCATACCTGTTGAAAATTGAGAGGGTAGGGAAGCCTGCATGAAAACATATCTTGAAGAATGAATTGTGTGAATTCAAGAATCTATGAATAAAGTTGATGATGTATGGGAAATGAAATTGGGGTGATTATTTAATCACTAATATTCAATATATTGATGAATTATTAATTCATCATTTTAAAATTATTTTTTAGTTAATTGTTAAAACATTCATGGATTTCTTATCTTCATAGAATCCTTCATTTTCCATCATTTTTCATGGACCGATCACTTTTTTTATTATCCAATACCATGTAAGTAAAAAATTTCATCGGAAGTACCCTTTTATTTTATCTTCATTGATCCTATTTTATAGTCAGGTTTAGAGTGGGAATTTATGTTCTTAGTTTTTTTGGTTTGAAGCTTTCTCCCTTGAATATTCATTAATTCATCATTGGAATATGAATGGGTGTTGATTAAGCTACTCATTCAGTTATATATTGGATTTATCCTTGAATTTTTAATTATTCATCTGATCATTGGTGGAGATAATGATTTTCTTAAGTGATAAGAACAATCATGGATCTCAAATAGTATATGAGAATATTTATCCATTTGGTAGTAATGAAAGGCATAATGGGATTCACCTTAGTTGATGGGACATGCCATTTCTAGTGAGCAACAGCTAGAAATAAATGATTTATATTTCTTCCTATGAGATCCGGACCATAAATGATGCTTTTATGAGACTAGTGGGGATAAATATAAAATTTTATAATATCTAGAGGTATTCAAGTAAGATTAGGCATCTAGTTTTAGAATTTTACAACACGATGGGTAGTTCAGGAACACACACTGTGAAAAATTGGTTTTTGAGGCTGCTATGGTTTTGAATGGAGATATAAATCAATTTTCAGGTGGTTTATCCCCATTTTTCATGTTATTGGTAGTTGACCATCTCATCATATATTGGGTTACATGCATAGGAACTAAAGTTAACTTACATGTTGTATACGACATTTTCTGTAACCATCAATGTAACTAGATACAAATATAAAGGTACATGTAGTGTAACCCATCATCTATATAAATCATGTACCTTGTTATCCATTTCATGTAGTAAAAAAATTACATTCCTTGTAGAGAGGCACAGTTCACCACCATGAATTGGATTAATATTACATTATCTGTACCATTGGATAACATGATGTATTCTTATCATAAAAATTACATACTATATGTCCTTTATTGATCAATAATTTAGACACAAAAGTATTCCATTAAGAGTAGAATTATATATAGGACGTGATGTTGGCCTTCGTTTGGGTGTCTGTTACATGATACATGGTTGTTAAAGTAGGACTCTTCTGTAACACCCTAAGATTCTATATTATGTTTCTGTTTAAATAATTCAATTTCTTGTGTTGCACACACTACTGAGTACGAGTGCACCATGATCTATCAAACATACTGTTTTAAAAGTGGTTATGAATAGTATTGGAAAAATTTATGAAATTTATAAATTTTATTTTTCATAATATACTTCCTTTTTTAATTGTGAACATCAAAATTAGATGAGGGTGAAATTTTAGTATTTTTCTAAAAAGTATCAATTTTTATGAATAGTGAAAATTACTCTGTTGTTAAAAGTTAAATTTTTCATTTAAATAATTATTCTACTTTAAATTTATATTAAAGTCACAATATATAAATAATAAATATATTAATCTAGTTTAGGTCGTTGGAATCATATTTATAATAGAAATTAGATATTAAATTTTATTGATCTTTTAAACGTCTCTTTTACATGCCTTTTCACCACATCTGCGGGATTAGTGTTACACTTAATATTCCAATATCTCTGAATTTAATTTAAAAATAGATATACATGGTTATAGCTAATATAAAATTATTTTTCTAATAGGAATAAAAAAATTTGGTGAATAGTAACTTTTGTAATTTTTTACTTATGACGGTTAAGGGTAAATGGGTATTTTATGTTAAAAATATCATAACATTATTATAATGTCACCCTAAAACATTTCCTCGTTTAATTGGATGAGTGGGATTCATCCAAAATCAAACTTAGCCCAAATTTATGATCATTTAAAGCCACATGGGTTAGAATAGTACTTTTATTATATTTTATTTAATGATATGTTAAAAATGACTTACTCATAATTTTGATAATAAATAATTTTTAATATAGTGGTATACATATGGTAATTTTTACTATAAATATAAATTTTAAATATAAACAAATGTATCTTCATCAAGAAAAATTATTTTTAATTTTTATAAAATAACTAATTTAATTAATGGCTTTTAAAATCATGATTTAGTAGTTGATTAATTAATTTTGTTATCAAATAAATGATTTTAAAAAATATTAAAATAAATATATTTTGATTTAATTAATGAAATAAGATTATTATATAGATTAAATAGGAATGTTATTTAAATATTTGATGTATTGGTTGGAAGTTATCAGGTTTTTAGTAGATTTTTAATGATGAAAATAATGAATAGTTTCAAAAGTGACAGAAATGATACTTTAAATTAACAAGTATTTTATTAAATTTTATAAAATTTATAAAAATATATAATTCATAAAATATATAATGTTTAATGATATAATTATTTATAGAATTATGTTTTTTTCATTTTATAGTAACTATATTAACTATATAATGTTAAGAAGACAAATAGTCACCGTAAGAGTTAAATATTGTAACTAAAGGTAAAAGACAGATGATAATGTTATTTTTCAGAACTAAGCAAGTATAAAATTTATCTTTGATAGTATTTATAGGAATAATAATTTTAGAATTGGTATAACTCACATTAGAGCCATTATAAATCGAAAATATATTTGTATTAAATTAATAGTTTTATAGTTTCAAAATGCCCCTCCCCTTCTTATAAATGGACACCACTTCATCACTTTAATTAACACCTCTAATGTAATTTGTCTTAGTGAAAATCACACCTTTTACCCACAAAACATCCCTTACATCATTCTATAGTCCATATTCTATGAAGAAATCCAACCTATGGATTCATTTGGTTCAAATCAAAAGGAAATTCCTGAAGAAGAAGAACTTGTTGTATCAACTCTTTCAATGTTATTTTCTTCTTCGACATCCTATTCCAATTTTTTGGCATAAAAAATTAATGAATCCAGTATCTTATATATTATGAGATTTTTTTATGGTTATGGGATAACCATATTTTCATTTTTAATCCATCTTACGAAAAACAATATCACAATGTGTGCATATATACGGCTTATAGTCTCCACATCGTGGTGCAATTTGTTTTTTTATCACGACATTACTTGGATATGAATAATGATGAATATAATGGTTATAAATAATTATTATGACATTATAAATATTCAGTATAATTAATATACTATCTGATTCAATACCATTTAACCATTAAAGGAATGATATCATCGTCCATGTGTACGTACGTCATACCATCTCCACGAAGTGATGAGATCCATTCTCTCCATTAAGCATTAAAAATGATTATAATGTTTATATGATAAGTAAATTTAATATTTATTAACCTAATTTCATTTAGTATATATATAAAATATTTCCTATTCATAACAAACATGACGTACATGAAAAAACAGGCATAGGAAAATGAAGCAGTTAACAACCGAAACAATGGTAATATTGAAATATTGTTTACAAAATGATTGAATCGGATCATATATGATATAATTAATAAGTATATGGTATAGTTATAATTTAATAACATTATATAACCATTATAAATGATGTTAAATCACCCGCTACTAATGGAAAGTATAGGGTAAGTGCTGAATTTGCAATCTCTTTATTATCCATGGTTTTTTATACATAACTATCTATTGGGACATATTTAACATCCATTACCATGTTTCATGAAGAAATATTTCAATAATATTATTACAATTACTTGAATAAAAATTAATTTAATTTTTATTGATGTTTATCTTTTAATAAAATGCATTGAAATGACTACTTCTACATGTTTTAAATGATGTATTTTATATCCTTTTTGAAAAAATAAGGAAGGAATGCTTTTTAAACTTATAAGATATGAATAAAGCATCTTTTACAAGAATATATGATTCATTTAACTAGAAATTTTTTCATTTTAAATTACATTCCCCTTTATTTAAATAACTAAAATTGAATAGATCTATTTATCTCAAGTTGTTTTTAGTTATTTTTTATATCATTTTCATTTATATCAACATCCTTTGTAATATTTTATGTATAATTTAAGGTGATTACATATTATATAATATACCATGTTATATTGATGGTTTTATGGTATTTTTTATTGTAGATGTTATATTTTGATACCATTTAGAGATTATTGTTGATTTAAATTCTTTTTATATACGCGTATTAGTAAGAATGTTTATATTGGTTATGTTTCACCATTTCCATATGTCGAATGCATTAGACTTAGTAGGTAATGGGTTGGGGACTGATTAATTAAATACCTATGGGTTTTGGACTGGTAAATGAAATCCACTTGAGGTAACTGTAGTTTTCATTAGACAAACTAGTTTCAGTTTTTACTAATATCTTACTCACATATGTATGATCTTTGAAGGAGGCCTTAATAGTATGGTTATGATGTTTGAAATTATTCATTCCTTTAGTAAGAGATTAGTTATTTATTTTATGTGTGATTTTTCAATTATTAGAATATCCTTGGGAACAATTATAATGAATTCTTTGATTAATTATATCCATATTATTCTCGTGATTTGGTTTAAATCGTTGTGTTTTAGTTTAATATATTTCGTTAAATGTTTATTCCCATTTATGATGGTTTCTTTTATATTATTTTTCTTTAATGATCAGCTGAGATCACCCATTTATTATGTTTCATTTTTTCCAATGATTTCAATAGGTATACTATGAATTTAATATAGAGATGGTCTAACGTATATAAGTGTTTTCAAAGGAGATATTGTGTTGTTTTTCATTTAATGATATAATGTAAAACATATGTTTGTATCTAGTTTTTCTATTTCTTTTAAACTGATTGGTCATTCAGTATTTCATTTTTTCAGATCAAACTAATGTGATAATATAATTCACTAGCTCCAGACATCTAGTATTAGGGAGTCACAATTGGTATCAAAGGAAATTTAGTACAATCTAAAAAAACTAGATTTAGAATAACCCTAATTAGAAAACATTACCCTGTGATAGACTCTGAGTATAATTATAGAAAGACAACCTAGAATTTTTGTAAAATATGGATTATGTTGGTATTCTATGGAATATATCCCTAATTGTATATTCAAGTGTTCGTGGTTCTTGAACATAAGTAACTAGGAGTAGCAACTCTGAGAAGGTGTTCCGGGCTTGACTCGGGGAAACCCAGTACAAGAAAATGGGCCTTTCTATGCACCTAGTTCGACACTCACAGAGGGTATGCTTTGGATAATTAAAATTTTCTTTATAAACAATTATGAAAGATTTATGATTAAATATGTCCCCAAAGAAACCATTTTTATGATTTCTTGATTAGAATTGCATAAATTGTTTGATTTTTTAATAAGTATTAAACTTTTTTGGAGTTACTAATTAATATTCATAACCTAATATCATGTATGTCATTATATAAAAATGGATCCTAGTGGATGGAATGTAAAATGTAACAATGCAACTAATACATGATGGGGTTTCCCTGATAAGAAATATAACTATAGTAGAACAAGTGATATAACAAGTGTTAAACAACTTTTAAATATATTTGGATAGCTGAATCGAGTTATGAACAATAACCTTACCCATATGGATCACCCTAATCCACAACGTGGATGAATAATGGTAGACTTATTTATGAGAAAAATTCTTCACATGTTAAATTGTACTACAAATCCATTTATAACTAAGCAATGGATAAGTTCCCTGGATATGATATTTCAAGCTCTGGGAACTAATGAAAGGGAGAACGTTATCATGGAAATTTATCAGCTCTCAGGAGATATATATCAATGGTGTTCATTTATTCAAAATAATAATTAGGAATAAAAAATATTGAACATGTAATGGAAGAATTTAATTAAATTTAAATAGAAAAATACTTTCCTCATGGAAATTGAGTAGATATGGAAAGGAAATTTCTATGTATGGTTAAAAAGGAGATGATAATGTTGTTATGTATGAATCTAACATCAACATTTTATCAAGAGATTATGAAAACAACATACATAAACCAAGAAATTAGATTGATTTATTATTTGATAGGTTAAAACCATTATTCAACAACAACTAGTCTTAAAATTTTTCCCATCATTCGAAAATATATCCTCATGTTCTATCAAGATTGGAAATGAATTTTCTATGTATTATGAATTTAATGTTAATCAAGAGAATCATAGGACTGTTTAATAATATATAAATGGATATAAGGGGGTTAAGGGAATAAAATATATTCCATCCGGTACTAACTATAAGAATAAATGTCTCAGTACTTTCCAAAAGAAAATGAGATTTTTTACAAGTGTGGAGAAAAAGGCCACCGAGTCCTGATTGCAAGGGGATGAAATAAGATTTCAATTTCCAATACCACAATTGTAAATAGATGAGGAATTATTCACATTATTGGTCTATGAATCAAGAAAAAATGACCCAGAAAAGGATAAGAGAGAACGAACATGCTTTTGGGATCTCAACTACTAAGGTTGAAGTTTCTAATGATATGGTGGTAGGTACTTTAATAATCTCTTCAAAATTATCCAATTCTTTATTTTTCAGTAAAAACGCCTCCAGGTAGTATCATTTAAACATAAATTTTTTGGTTATCACCCTTCATGACACATAAACATAATTCGTTATCAATCATTTTCTTCAAACAAATGGTTGAATTTTCCATAATTCTATATATAGACAGGTTTTCAATCTATGATTTGAATATTTATTGAAAAAAGATGGATTTATGATTTGTGAGGAAAAAGTAGAATCTAGTATCCTGTAAGAAGATGTATCATCAATTGATTATTTTATAGTTCCACCCCCAGTATCTTTACTAAATTAAAATCTTAGGGAATAACATATGACGTCATTTTGGGATGAAGAAAGTAATTATCAAATTGAGAATATGAATACCGTAAAGGAATACATTGTTGTATTTCTTAAGGAAAGACTTGGACACCCGAATGAGCATGATGATGAATTTTCTTATTAATTTCATACCTAATTCAAGACCAATACCAATGGAACATTAAATAATAGCCATAGTGGAATTGGTGTAGGAGAATAAAAAATTTGAAATTTTGTGGAAAATGTAATTTATTCTCCCTATTATTTCTCCATAGGGAGCCCAAGTTCACTTTTAAAAAAATAAAGATGGATACATGAGACTATTTAATGTTTATAGGGAAATCAATTATATTATAGTAAATAACATGTATCATCTACCTCATATCAATGATTTATTTGATCAATTTCATGGTGAACAACTATTTTTGATGATTGACCTTTGTTCTGGACAACATCAATTATGTGTGGAGTAGGAACACATTTCGATGGGAGCATACCAAATGATATTTGGATATTAGGAATATACAATAATTTCATTCATATTGACTAATGATACTACAGTTTTTAGGGATCTAATGAAAATAGTGTTTTGGGAATATCTTGATAAATTTGGTGTTGTTCTCATTGATGACATACTGATATATTTTCAACGCTACGTGGACCATGAGAATCACATACGAATAATTGTTAATACTTTCACAAGGTTAGAATTAAATAGTAAATATTGATTGTGTAAATTATGGATTCAAGATATTTATTTTCATGGACATATTTTTTCCAAGGATAATTTATATTGATCCTACAAATACTAACTCAGTCCATGGATAGATATAACCGACAAGCATAACTGACGTATGAAGATTTATTGGTTTAGAATGTTTCTCTCAGAATTTACTTGGAAATTTTTACCAATTTGGTACCAAATTAACAAATCTCACAAATAAAGGGGGTAAATTCCATTGGAGAAACTAGTGTGAATATTCATTTTAATAATTGGAGTGAGGATTGTTCAACTCTCCTACCTTGAATTTACGGTCTGAAAATGATGGGTTATTGATTTATAGTGATTACTCAAGGAAAGGACATGGTTTTTTCCTTATTCATAATGATTGGGTTATTATATATGAGTCATTATAATTAAAAACTAATGAAAAAAACTATCCAATTTATGATATTGAGATTTTAGAAAATTATTTTCACTAATGATATGGAGACACAATCAAAATAGTGGATGATTTGAGATATATAGTTATTGCAAGAGTTGGAAATATAATTTCTCATAGAATGAATTCAAGATGAGATAAAGGATATGGATAGAGGTAATCAACGATTATGATTTCATGATATACTATCACTCGATAAGGAGAAATAAGGTGGTGGATTCATTGATTAAGAGGGGCATTGTTGTTCTAAACAAATTGAGATTTGAAAGGGATTATATGTCCACAAATATAGTAAATATAGATATAAAAATTATCATTGAGGGTGAAACAGAAATAATTATTTATATGGTTTCTAAACCATCTTTAATTGAAATGATAAAAAGTTATCAGTTTGATGATGATGATTCTCAAAGGAAAATTAATGTTGTGAATGATGGGAGATTGATTTAATTCGAATATGAAGATGGAATTATCAAATTTGTGAAGTGGATTTGTGTTCCTTATATTCCTTATGTATAAATAGGAATTATTTAAATATTCTCATAGCTCCAATTTTTTTATACACTATGTACCAAATATAAGAATTGATGTTTTAAGGAATGTTTTTTTTGCTACTTCATAAAGAGGGAGATTCCTGATTATGTGTCAAGATGATTGGTTTTTCAATAGGTGAAGCATAGAAGGAAACTTCATAGAGGAGTCATTAAACATCATTCTATACCTCTGTAGAAATAGTATTGTATTATAATTTACATCGTCATGTGGATACTAAAGACACCTAGAAGAAATGATGTGATATGGGTTATTATTGATCATAAAGACAAATTATCACATTTTCATTATATAATAGAATATTTAACACAAGATATATTAGTAAGACATTATATTAATGATTTTTTTAGGCTTCATGGTGTACAACTATTGATTTTTTCTGATCAAGATCCCCATTATACATCAAATTTTTAAAAAATTATTTAGAAGGCCTTAGATTCTGATCTTCTTTTGAGAATTTCCTACCATCCTCGAAAAATGGAAAATTGGATAGTACTATTCTTACATTAAAAGTCATTTTCAGAACTTTATAACATTACATTCATGGTATATAGGATCATTAATTGCCTCAATTATAATTTTCCTTTAATAGTGACTTCCCTTCAAGAATTCATACAGAACCATATGAAGTGTTATAAGGAATGATATTTCACGAACTAACTTGTATGAATATTTCTTGTGAAAGAAGACTCATTTACTAGAACATGTTGAGGAAAAAATGGAAAAGGTTCAGATTATTCAAACCCTTAATAAAGAATCTCAATATAGGGAAAAGAGTGATTTTGATAACTAAAGGATGGATTTGGAGTTTCAAGTGGGAAATCAGGTTTTCTTAATGGTATCTTCATGGAAGGGTGTTAAAAGTTTTGGTAATAAGGGTAAATTAATCCCTAGTTACATTGAGCCTTTTGAGATTCTAGAATGAAAATGAGTTATATCTAATCATTTAGAAATGCTTCCAAGTCTCTCTAATGTTCTTGATGTATTCCATGTATCACTGTTAAGGAAATACATTCCATACCCAATATATATATTCACCAATAATGAAGTAGAGCTAGAACCTGATCTTTCTTACTATGAAAAGACGATTGATATTCTTGAAATTTGATAATAAGTATCGAGGAATCAGATGAAAAAAAGAGTAATGGTTCTTGGGAGAAACCATATAATGGAAGAGGTGATCTGGGAACCTGAAAAACATATGTTGAAGAACCACCAAAATCATTATATGAAGTGATTTTCGGTAAATTGAAATGATGAAATTATATTAAGTGGGGAATAATGTAATTGCCCAAAATTCCATGATATGTTTCTTTTAAAATAATTCAACATATTTCTCTACATGAGACAATGAATTCGAGCGGACCATGATAAATTAAACTAGCCGTTTCAAATGGTGTTCGGAATAGTAATAACCACATTATAAATTTTATAAATTTTATATTTCAAAATATACTTCTTTTTAAAATTCATAATATCAAAATAAGCTTAGGGTAAACCTCTGGTATTTTCTAAAAAGTTTCAGTTTTTTATTAATAGTGAAAACTACTGCATTATTGCTAAAATATGGATTTTTAATTTAAATAATTAGTTAAAATTAGATTTATTTAAAATACACAATAGATCATTAATAAATACATTAATACAATTTATGTTATTGGTATCCTTTTTATAATAGGAACTAGAAATATAAATTTATTTAACTATTGAACATATCTTTTACTCACCATCTCGCTATATCTTTAGTATTATTGTTCAATATAATTTATTCATTTCTATGAAATAAATTTCAAAAAATAGATATTTTTTTATTTATTATGAAATTTTAGGTCAAATAGGAACAACTAAATTTTTAGTGAATTGTATCTCTAGAAACATTTTACATACCATTGTTAATTTTAAATTATGTAAATAAAAGTAACAATAAAATAATATTATTATAATGTTTCCCAAACACTTCTCCTAATTTCATGGTATGCGTGGGTTTTGACCGAAATCAACATTAGTATGAAATTATGATCTTTGTTAATCCACATGGGTAGTAATAATACTTTTATTATATATTATATAATGAAAAGTTAGACCAATCAAAACCATAATTATAACAACAAAATCATTTTTAATATAGGGTTATACATAAAATAAATTCAAATATATATTTTAATGTTATGTATAAGAAAATTATATTCATCATATTAATAAAATTATCCTTTTTAGAGATTAAATATTTTAATTAATGGCTTGTATAATCATGATGGAGTAACTTTTTAATTAGTTGAGGTATCAAATAAATGATAATAAAAATACTAAAATAAATATAATTTAATATAATTAATCACATTCAAGAATTTTATTGATAACATAGGCCTTTTAGTGACATATTTTAAATTTTTTATCGGAGTTATCTTATTGTTAAAATATTTTTTAGAATAAAAATAATGAATATTATTAGAAGTGGCCTAAAAGATACCATAAAATAAATAATATTTCATTAAATGATATAAAATTAATAAAAATATATAATTTTTCCAAATAATCTGGATAATATTAATGATGTCATAAATTACCCAATTAGTGTTCTTTTGTCATTTTATACTCTCTATATTAACCATATACTGTAAAAAAGGTAGTCATGGTAAGAATTAAATTGTTTAACTAATGGTTAAAGAAAATCAATAAGATTTAATTTGTGTCATATGCAAGTAAAAATTTAATTTTTTGAGAAGATTTATTCCCATACTTATTTTAGCCACATGAAAACTCACTTTGGAGATATTTCAAATCAAAAATAAATTTATATTAAATTAATAGTTTTTTAGTTTCCCAAAGTGCCCCTCCCACCTCTTATAAAAAGCTACCTCTCCTCCGCTTTTATTCACACCTATGAATACCTTTTTCAATTTAAAATATCTACCCATTTCCCTTCCCAAATTCCCTCAATTCATCATCGAGTCTATACATTGGGCATAAAGATAGCATATGGAGTCATTTTGTTCTAATAAAAAGAAAATACCTGGAGAATATGTAATTGGTTTATCAACTCATTTAATGTTCATTGCTTCATCTACTTCTCCTTACTATGATTTTCCCTTTCTAAATTTTTGAATCTATTATCATATATTGGATGAAATTTTATTATTATAATGGTGAAATGATTTTCTTCTTTTTATCCATCATACAAAAAATACTATCACTATGCGTATGTGCGTATGGCTTACCGTCTCCATGCCAGGGTGTAATTTATTTTTTAATCACTACATTATTTGGATGTGTAAAATAGTGAATATAATGGATATAAGTATTTAATATGACTTTAGAAGGATTAATTATAATAAATATACCTTCACATTTCTTACCATTTATCCTCAATCAAATGGTACCATTGTTGTGTGTACGTAGGGCCTTCAATGTCCACAATGTGATGCGATAAATTCTCCAATTTAACCATTAAATAATAATTAAAAACATTATTGGATAAGTAAATATAATATTAACGTACTAAATATTATTATATATATGATTACAATATATTCTCTTCATAATAATCTTGATTTACAAGACAAAATATGCAAAGAAAACGAACTCATTATTGCCTGAAACAATGGTAATGCTAAATTATTATTAATAAAATGTTATAAGAGTATCACATATGATATAATAAATATTGATATGGTCATTTTGTAATTTAATAACATGATTTAATAATTATATAGGTGGAAAATTCACCCCAACTAAAGGAAAGTACTTGGTAGTGGATAAATTCACAATCTCAAAATTATTTGATGTTGTTAAAACATAAGTATCTATTGGGGAAAATTTATCATACATTTAAAGTATTCTTAAAAATGAATTTCAAAACATTATTACTCTTCCATTACAATTATTTAAATTTATTTTTACTCCTGTTTAATTTTTTCTAAAACATTTTTAAAGGAATCATTCTTTCATTTTCCCAACGAGGTACTTTATGAACCTTTTGAATAAAATAAGGATGGAATGTTTTTCAAAAATATATGGCATGAGAGAAGATTCCATTACGTGAATACAAAATTCATTTCACTAAAAAAATTCTTTTGAATTTTCACATCCTTTTTTCAAAAAAATAAAATTGAAAAGAGATATGTAACTAAAAATGATTCTAATGATTTTAAAATATTGTTTTCTTTTATTCCAACATCCATTGATGGATTTTATGATTAATTGAGGGTGATTTTATATTATAATATATACCCTATTGTATTAAAGGGTTTATGATATGCTTACATGCGGATGTTATATTTTCGTACCATTTTTTATTTATGGTCAATGTGTAAACATTTCGTATGATAGTTTTAATATGAATGTTTAGATTAGTTATGTTTCACCCATTTCATATGAGGAATGAATTGGAATTAGTAAGTGATGGGTCGAGAACTCCTTAATGAACGACCTATCGGTATGGGACCAGTTAATGAAATCCCCCCAATGTATCAATAGTTCTCATTAGAGAAACTTAATTAGGTTTTAACTAACATCTTACCTACATATGCATGGTTTTTCCATGAGGCCATGACATTTTAGTTATGATGTATGAAATTAGGCATTACCTCGTTATAATATTATTTATGGATATTAAATGTTATTATTTGGATATTATAACATAAAAAAATGCTTAAATGGAATTATTTTGTTAATTCCTACCATATTATTCTCACTATTATGTTTAAAAGGCATGTGTTTTAGTTTTATACCATGCCTTAAAATTTTATACTTACTCATTATACCTTACGGCATATGTTTCATCCTTACTGAGAATCTATGGTCACCCCTATCATATGTTTCATGTTTCCCCAGGATGAGAAGTGGTATATTATGACTGACCAGCAGGGATAGTCTAAGGTATACGAATGTCTTAAAAGGAGATACTATGTTGTTTTCAATTAATTGATGTGGCATAAAACCTATGTTTGTATCTAGTAATTTCAAGGGTACTAAACATATCGGTCCTTCTGAATTTTATTTCCTATGATCATTCCAATTTGAATTAATAATACACCTCCTTTGAGCTTCTAGTATCTTGGAGTTACAGCTTCATTCAGCAATAGTTGGCTAACATTGTGATTCATGGGTGTTATTTGATGTGGAATTATAATGTGTAGATCTAGATTCCATGGAGATTTATGGTTTTTCTTTCCCAACATTACTAGAATATATATTATTTTTACCAACCCATACCTACTCTGGATGTGGTTATTTTATCAGTAGAGTTGTTACACCCATGTTAATGAGCACAGAAGAGGCTTGGGTCCCCTAATAGGGTTGGTTCCCCATCATTAGTGGTGTTCATCAAGGAGGCATGGCTATCCCATTAATAATATAGAGAGGTTATGTTGGGATACTTGTATGAAGAAAAAGTTGATTCATAGAGGTTCAGGTAGTCTCATTATCTATAAATACTTTTTAAGACTGATATCTCTCTCTTCTACTTGGATTCATTGATGTGTATATTCTATATTGAGGGGATTCCTTCCCTTCCATGTATTACGGCCTTGTCAAATAGTTATATTTACAACTTCCCTCTTAAATATTTTGGGTGTCATATTGGTCATGTTTATAATAACCCTTTTGTGTGAATTTCCAACACATTTAATGTCATATATAGGTGTTAGTAGTTATACCGTTACCTTGGTGGGCATGATATATGCTGAATATAGATAGACATAGTGATGTTAACCACATTTCATAGTCGTATTTAGAGATCCTGAGTGAGGAACCTCTAATCCTCATAATTTAATATATATTTTTCCCTCTTATAGTTTAGTGTGTATTTTTCCACATTCATATTTTTTTTATTTTCAATCATATATGAATTTTATTTTAGAGGTAGTTAAATGCATTTATTTTCTCATTATTGAGTAAATTAATATTGTAGACTATTATTATATATAGAATGAAGGTGTAACCTATTTATTGGTTCATTAAAATTATCACACCTATATAAATGATATTCTTAAAAGGTAATAGTGCCTATCCCCAAGGTAATTGGTTAACGAATTGGGGATGCACACACAAATTACAACCAAAATAAAATGGACACTGAAGGGTCAAGTCAGGTAATAGTGACATCATAGTGGTGTAATTTTAATATATATTTCTAGGATGTCTGTGTCCTGATGATTGGTTTGAGTACGTATAGAAATGGTGTTAAGGTATCTTATGTTCAACTGTCATGAAAAGGAATCCTGTGATGTAGAATTGACTGATGTATTGGTATTCCTGGACTCTAATAACAAACTTAATGTATTGAAATGCATAAAAAGTGTTTGGAATGAAACAAATATAATATGTATATTATATTAATTCAACATAAGAATAATTTTCTTAATTGAGATTGGTCCCCAATCATTCTCATCAAACTATGGTATGTATTGTTAAATTTTATGTTTGAGCCACAATGACTGCCATCTTGGAATCCAAGACAATTCAATGATGTTGAAACTTTTTTTAATGAGTCATGAATATAGGATGCTTTTCATGAGGTGTTACTAAAAAGAAATAATCCATTAGTTCCTTATCCTGTTAGTTACATTCAATATATTCCTCTAGTAGTTCAGTCTAATGATGCCAATTAGTTTGAGCTGATAATTTTACTATGGGAAAGGATGATGACATACACAAGATGATCTCACTTCATGGGTTATATCTGTAAAAACCACTCGTGTTTCACGAGGATTTTTATTTCCATGTGGAAGAGGAATGGCTTAAATCTATGAATATGTTATTTATCTCACTCAAAATCCAAATAATCTGATGTTTTCTCTTGCATTCATCCTTCTCCTTATCATATCATAATGCTGGATGGATGTATTTTAAAAATCAATGATGAGATAACACTCTTATGGATAGTGTTTTTTTTACCTATTTCATGAAGAGTTATATATGATGACCATGTTAACATTTTATATTTAGGAAAAATTGGAGCATTAGCAAGGAGACAGAATAATTATATATTATGTATCATTATTCCCTAACCTCACACTATTCTCCCTAAATAATTATTAAGATGGATTCTTCTAGATAAGAAAGTTTTAATGGATCCATAATAGAGATATTAAAATCATTGTTGTCCCTATATGTATTCCCACATATATTGGGGTGCTGGAGGATGACATGGTGACATGTGGATTCTTAAAAATAGATCAACATAAATACAATGTTTGTGATTAAAATCACTGATCCATGTCAGCTGCCACAACTATCATGCTTCACACATCAGGTTATTGGTGTTTTTGGTATTCACATAGATTTCCATAGTATTATGGTTTGATTTTATACGGATCTCAACAAGGATCTATTCAGCTGGGGGATAATTTATTATATCATTGTGAGGATAAGGGTTTCATTGTGCATGAATTCATGACCCAACATGCTGTTAAGGTTGGATGGATGGTGGGGGGACCTCTATAATGGTGAAAAAATGCAATCAAAGTCCTTTGTGGGGTGGCCATTATATGCACTAGAGTGTATGTTCTCACAAATTGGTTGTTGGAGTCCACATAGGTGGAGTTAATGTTTACATAAATATTTTTTTTAAACCCAGTTCAATACAATGTAATAGAACCTGATTGGCCATAGGGCGCCAAGATTTCTTCCTTGTTTACTAGAGGCTATTGACTTGAAGCAAGGTTCTATAATGAAATGAATGGGAGAGTATACCCTATTTATCAGAGGGTAGTATGTTGGTGGTTATAGATAAATATATTTAAAAAATAATAGATGAAATATGGAGGACAATATATGTAAATCATATACTTAAATAATGACATTTATAATCAGTAATTAGTTTCTAATAAAAACAGAAGATGACATGTTACATAAAAATTTTGGATATGTTAAAACATAGAAGTATGAATACACAATACATTCTCTAAGAATAAAAAGCCTACAGGTTGAACTAAAAAATAATCATGAGAACTAGGTTAGTTATCTACCCCATAATCCATTCCAGAACCGAATTCAAGCATCCCCTACATGGAGCCTAGCTTTTCCCTTACATGGAATCATAATGGCTATAAGTGTACCAAACTGTATCACTAATAAAGTGTTATAAAACCTTATTAGTCTCCAAAATATGTTGTATAGAACAATATATCTTTGGAATATAAAATTATTGGTCGGTAGGAATAGTAATTAATGGATATACAAAAAATTGAACCAACCCAGAATGGGTTCCTAGGGGGTACCTATCTAACACTTAGAACATTTTCCTATATAGGAAGGTATCTAACAATGTATCATTATATATATATATATATGTAGGTATATATATATATATATATAATATTGTGTTTAATTATTGAGGTCTAAAACCTAGGAGCCCATGAATTGAATCATAAGAGTGTAACCATGATCATAAAATGTCAGACCAACTCACAGATATCACTAGGAATGTTGGAAACAGGGGAATAAGTGTAATAAATGGATCTAACCTCATCATTTTATTACTATAATAATATTACTATTGAACTCTAGGAATTAGTACATCATATTCTTGGGATGGACATTATTAGAAAAAAGGGAGATCATCAAAACTAATCATTTCCCTATGTTGTCAACCTAAATCAATCAATATTACCCAATTGTATTTTATTTAAAGAGAGAATGTAACATATGGGTTCAGAGATCCAATTATAGGGTATATCCCATATAGGATAATAACCAAGTGTAAGAGTTGTATCACCTCTGGGAAAATGCATCACAAAATCTGACGGTATCCATTGGGTTGTCATGGAAATCCTAGGAAGTTTATCAAAAACATGCCAAATGAAATCCATCCAATAAAAATATATAATATATATAATAACAAAAAATACTATTTATTATTAAGGCCAATGAAATACATTTAAACTGATCATATTTCATTTAATCCCATTTAGTTAGGGAAGTTTCATGAAAATTGACAAGGTTCTAGTGATGGGGCCTTTCCATTCAAATTTTACTTAGTTCATTAATATTTTAATTGATTATATTTATTCATTTAATTCATAAGTTAAATTCAAAACTAACCATATATGATCATTTGGCCACATAACCATTTTATGGTTTTCATGGGAACAAATATAGACAAACACGAGGTAGTGGTTCATGTTGAGTTCAAAACCTCTGACAACATTAGGTGTCTAAAATAAATCTCATAAAAGTTTAATAATTTGTTCAATAGAGTTTCGAATTTTATTGGTTTCACGTGAATGGTTTGATACATCGCACAAAGAGACACATTATTGTTATAAAATCTATTTGTGAAAATTAATGGATAACCATCCTTATGATGATAGATGACTCCTCATCCTATATCTGCTATAGATTTTGGGAATTAAGAAAATAACAAACTAGACAAACACCGTGAAAATTGGACATATTAGCTTGTATGAAGATCTGAAAACATATGGAAATTTAATCTAAGAAATGAAAGTACTAGGGGTTAAGGCATACTAAGACGGATTCGACATGACGAAGAGTTCAATATTTAGATTTCGGGTGAAAGGGATCCAAAGGAACCCATGTTGATAAAAGAATGGACATTCTGTTGGGGGAAACTATACATTAGGGGGAAGAAAAATAAGGGGACAATCTAAAATAATGAAATATTGAAAGCTTATTTCACCAACATTTGTAAGTTTTTATCATTGGGAAATATAGTTTCAAAACATTTCACCATCCATATGTCTAGAACTATCTTTGGATCCACCCCTGAAATAGTTTAGGTGAACAATTATATAAAATATTTATAGTTCATGTGATTATTTTTTTCAATTTACAATAGGTTTTCATAGGCATCCAGAATCCCTCCCATGGATTCTCAAACCAAGAACCTCCTATTTTTAGTAACAAGGTTGAGTCACAAAATTATTACTACTTATTCTCCCACAGTGCACCTCATTCTGATTCTCCAATAACTAGAGCTCCATCATACTTACAGGCCTCTTACACTTCCTAAACCATTATTAATCCCATAGTAACATCCATTTGAATGAAAAAAGACATTAATATTTAAATTGAGTAGTTCCTTACCTCTAAATAATTATGTGATCCCACAACCTTACCTCCTTCAAATACTCATCCCTATGATTCCTTATCAGTGGTTGCTAAACGTCTAAGAATAAATCAGGAAAATATGAACATAAATCT
Source organism: Viscum album (assembly GCA_963277665.1). Classification (NCBI taxonomy): domain Eukaryota; kingdom Viridiplantae; phylum Streptophyta; class Magnoliopsida; order Santalales; family Viscaceae; genus Viscum; species Viscum album. The sequence goes on from OY728160.1 coordinate 1,385,747,268, forward strand.
TACACTTTAATCTAGGTCTCATCGCATACATGTTTTCACTTCCACATAACCATATCTAGAGAAACTGACCTGCCCTAAGGATCCTTTATTCTATGATCAATGATACAGATTGGATACTCTCTAAATGAAACATGAATATCAAACTCAACATCAACATGTTGAGGGACATGAGATGGTTATGAATACTAATGAAGAGATTGAGGAATGTTACAAACATCATGAATAACCACATTTATCAGAACAATAAATATAAAATATGATACTCATTTGACCCTCTCCAAAATTGAAAAAGGACATATTAAGCAACTTGAGAGATTACCCTGCCTCTAAATTTATTGATGACCAAAACTAGGTAAACCACACAAGAATTTCTGATCTCTCACCCACAACTCTAGAGGTTAATGGTAATGATTAGAATAAGGATTATTTATAGATTTAGAAATATCTACTACATTATTTTAATCAATACAAGATCTCACATCTCTTAATGAGATGAGGTCCCAGTAGCACTCTATCTCAGACCTATAATCATTATAGGGGTGAACAAAATTACAATACACATTTTTCCACATATAGAGTCATAGAAATGGTCACATGAAGAATATTTTTAATGAAATAAAAAAATATTATATTTATCCCAAAAAACAATAATTTTTGGGATGCATCCTTGAATTATATCCTCTAGAACATGTTTCATACTCTTACACTAGATATTAGTTTGATGGCGATAGGTTGTACTCACGAGTTCCGAAATACATTAATCCTTCTCCGACCCTATTGGGAACCGTGATTTATAATGAGCATCCCATTTCAATACTATAGTACATGGACCTATGTGATATTTTATTATCCCACGTACATATATCCTTCCTATATTAGTCATTAGGATGGTTTCCTTGATAGGTTGGATGTGGGAAGCCTTCACCAAACTATAAAAATTCACCCCTACTGTGTCACTGATTTAAGCTGATTTTAGTAACCCCATAAGAATTTTATAATGAATTCATCCATTTTCAATAAAGAAATTATAATATTCTATAAAAACCTATGGGTTATTATTTTCCCCTTTCACTAGATGATAGGTGGAACACCGAGAAATAAAACAAGTGGTATCTCTCGTCATCCCCAAAACCAATACTGGCAGATTAAATAATAATAAATCTAAGTGATTCATTAATTTAATACCCCTAGAGATGAATGATATTCTTATTTAGTTCCTCCATCATGCTATTTGAAATTTTGATCCATCTGTAGATTTGAAATATGTCACCCTCATTAATGATTCAACAAATAAGTGGGTCCTAACCTGAAATGCTTTACACTATGACCAAGCCTTTTTGGATTAGAAATATGTATAATCATTATTTGTTCAATAATTTATGAGGTTACTATGATCTTCATATGATATAGATACCTATTATGCTCTTGAATATCCAAATACACCTCAAGAATTATATCCATCAACTTCTATTCAAAATTTGGTTCCTAAAAAACATGTTTCTAAGTCTTCTAGACAATATAATCAGCCACTTCATTTCCTTTCCCATGTGTATAAGACAACTCATAAACAAAATACTGATGATATTCAACCCATATTCTTTCTATAAGGGTCATTTCATTCTAAGGATAAATCTATTTTAGGATTCTATGGTATGTGAATACCTCAATCTACTCTCCAAAAAAATAATATCTTCATCCACAAAACGCATGAACAACAATTTCTTACATGCGATCATGTTTTTGATAATTACTCTGAAGAATTTAAATTGGTGAGACATGTAAGCTCAGAATCACTCTTAATACATTGAAAAATATCAAATCCATAAAGATGATGTGTCACAATAATCATTATATCTATTACATGGATCTCGTAGAATGAAGAACAGTGATGAGATCAAGCATTCAATCTTCCCCTAAAATAATTTTCTCAATATTTAGACAACAACAATCAGACAATATTATTTTTCTATCTTATAGGTTGTGTTAAAAGGAATGAAAATACCTAAATAAAATTCTTATAATATCAAATTATCACCAATAATCTATGAAGTCCAAAAACATTCTTTGGGATGTTCTTTAGAAATAATGGTTTTCACCTTCTATAGGAACAATAATACCCCTCATTATGAGATGATTTAACCTAGAATGGGATATTTATAACTCCAAAAGATTCATATAAATTTTATAGAATATAACTTATTCTCTATAAGTGTAATTAATATGATTTTATCGATTTTATCATGATCATGATGAGTTTTTTACTACACCAAGATGTCATCAATGAAAAAAACAACAAAAGAATCTATGTATGTGTGAAACCACCAATTCAACAAATCCAGGAAAATATCGGGTGTATTTTTTAGAATGAATGGCATTACATGGTAATCATAGAGTCCACATATACTATGGAATAGAAAAATGATATGTATAAGGATCTAACATGATCCTCGTGATAACCCATCCTCAAATAAGTCATCCTGATAAGCTAACCTCCACTGAGTTGGTCAAGGAGATCATCCATAGGATGTAGTGCATAATTTTATTTTGCAATAATCTAATTCAACTACTGTTCATCCACAAAAATCCTGAGGGTCCCATGTTCCATCATGTAAAAATTGTGAGGGTAATCCAATGTAGAATATTTGGGTTAGATAAAACTATTTGATTCTAGTTCTCTAACTGCCTCTTTAATTGATGGAGTGTTATAGGATCCATCCTATGAGGATGGAGAAATTCCAGTGCTACTCCAAGAAAAAGATCTATGTAAAACTCCAACTCTCCAGAGGAGGTAGCCCATAAAAATCAGGTTGGAAAATGTCCCAAAAAATAACCACTATAAGAGAAATATCATACTATCATGGTACATGATAATTCATAAAGAGACAAAAAATATAGAAGGACACTCTGTCCAGCCCATGACACTCAATTCCATCTTGACCTACCTATAAATACTATTATATTATATTTATGTAGTTACCAGCCCTCGGTTTCTATTAGGAAATGCGTCAACAAAAAATCATATTGGAATAATAGGGAACCAACCATTCCATCCAGTGAATGAAATCAATGCCTATTTTCTCAAATAATAAGTGGTTACAAAAGATGTGATCAGTGATAATATCAAGAGGGAACACCTTTGATATGTTCACACTATCTTTTATGACTTCCAATTGAATTTCCATATTCAACACTCCACATGAGGATTATATTCAAATAACAAAACAATAATGATTTATAGTGATATAATATATAGTGAATCTCCAGTATCAAATAGAGAAAACACTAAAGTTTAGGCTATTAAAGTTTTACCTCAAGATGTAGAAGGACAAGAACATTTTTCCATAGGTGTTTGTTGTACTGTATATATCTTTTTAGATTTAGGGCCCTACAATGCCACCCAACATCCCTTAGTAGAGCTTCTCTTCAATAACTATGTATCATAAGTTCGGTTTTCCTCAAAATCATCCACCTATTCATTCTATGTTGTTACTGGTATTCCATATTCCATTAAAACATATATTTCATGGTCCTAATGCTTACCAATGAAATAATACAAGACCCCTATCAATAATAAATTGAGGAAAAGTCATAATGAAACATCAAATATGACCGATTCTTCCATTGGATCGATAATTAATGGGTTCTCTACTACACTAGGGATTTATGTGCATATTCCTCCCGCACTAATGGAATACCACACTACAATGGATGATGAAACATTGATTATCACTATCCTCACAAGAAACATCAAGGCTATTCTTCCTGACACTAGTTGAACTTCATCCCTTCTTGGTTTATATACTACTCTTTCCCCCACATTCACCTTCACTATGGTTACCCATTGAGATATTGTCCTGGTTCAAAATCTCATAACCCAATTGTACAATGAATTTCTTTTATACTTTGATTGATTAGAATTCCTATAACCATACTTAAATTTTATAGATCTAGAAATATCATTTCTACGAAATGAATGAATGAAACATTTGAATTTTTTGAATCATGTTTAGCTTCTATAATGAATATTATTCCCCTCTATAGGATTATAAAAACTATAGTTCGATCAACTCTTAATATTTTTGGAATGGTGTTATCTGAGAAGGTTGTTTGGAAAGCACTCATGGCCATATATTGATGATCATCTACTAGAATAAACACATCACACCACCTCATGGATGACCCGTTATGAATATATAATTCAATATTCATTATCATTTCTATAGGTTTCTATAGATTCCCAGTGACATCCATCATGGAAATTAACCATGATCTTTCATCATCGGGACTACATTACCAAAAAAAAGTGGGAGGATTCTGCTGATAGAACACGATAGTAATCTCTAAAATATATAGTATAGGTCCTAGAACTCCCTACATATACCCCATTATCCATATTAAAAACTATCTTATATGAGTCTCAATGCAGAATCAAGATACAATAATAGGTGAAAAAAATTGTGGGACTATAAAAGGTAACACATGTAGTTCAGGTACCATGACCTTCAGAACATGATCATCACCGCCCTATTTGATTTATTCTTGAGTCTATCATAGTGGTATATATATATAGTTCTGAGAATTTGTCTCAAAATGAGTCTTGATAACTCAAAATATTTCAAATAATATAGAAGTATATGTACTATGCCTTCCTACACAAGAATCATCACCCAATTTCTAACTCCTAGAGCTAACGTTGGTAAACTAAGAATATTATGAATGAATAAAATAGTCACTCCCAACTTCCATCTAATAATGTCAAGAGATGGTTTAAATTCAATATTTCACATAATATTTTTCATTATAAAGAATGTCAATTTCATTTAGATGAATATTACATACCCATGTTATAATTACATAATCTTTAGAAGTAGCAATCGGTACTTCATGTAGCTACATCCAGAATTTTACAATGGTTAGATGATAAGGATCGTTGCACCTTATTTATAGAGGCAGAAATACATTACAAATTTTAATTTTAATCCATTTAATTGAAACCACTAACATTTTATCCTATGTAACTATTGGTTCCCAGCCTTAAAATTCCATATTTTGTTGGTTAAGCTTCTAGTTTTAACCAATATGGGGAAAACCGATTGAGGATAATGTAAACACTTTAATAAATTTTTATTTTTCTCATTTATTATACATTAAATTTTAGAAAAATAATAGATATAACACTCAAGGAACATACAACATGTTGTAATAAATACACTCGATAAAATAAAAATGCCATGTTATTTGTATGGACTATTAATCTCTATGTTCTTATAAGGATATATGAGACATTACATAATTTTTATGTTGGGGAAGGGGTAAAATTTATTCTATAAGATATAACAATCATATAAAAAATGTAAATTAGAACATTTTGAAATCAATTCCACTGTAACATGAAAAAATATAAAAATAGCATGTATCGTTCATGATAAAATTAATTATACTTATATGTGGGCTATCAACTCTCCTTAATGCTTAATTAATTTTTTTAACACATCCTAATCGTCATTATACAAATATAAAATAGTAAATAAAACAAAACTTTACTTCATAAAACTTTGTGACATCCTAAACCATGTTCACTCATTAGTAACTAAAATCAATTAACCACATGGCCTTAAGAATGCATCATCATATTCTTAAGGAAACTGACTAGAAGGAAGGTTCAATGATGGTATAGTGGGGAGAATATACACTTGCTATCACATTATATCACTGTTTTAAAAACACACACACAGACACACATATATATCTATATATCAAAATAAGTCATATGGAAAATAGTAAAATAAAACATATAGATAAATAATTATATGAATAATAAACAACCAATGTCTGATAGAAAAGACGACGTCACATTAAATACAGAATGGTGGTAAAAGATAAATATGATATGAAGAATACAATTTAAATTATGTTATAAAAACATACTAAACTCTAAAATCAAAAAGAATCCTAAGAACTAGGTCTGTCCTCTCCCCCAATACATGATCCTTGAATGGAAATCAATCATCCAATGTTTTGATCTAACCTTTATCCCCACCTCTATACATAAATTCAATTCAGGTACCAAATGATAACCTGAGTACGATATGATTGAAACTCACTAGTCTATAAAATATGGAATCTAAGACTATCTAGCCAATGAATAAAAAATGAATTGTGTGAAACTATAATAATTAATGGAAACAAAAAATTAAATGATCCCAGCCTGCATGGGTACCTAGTGGATACTCATCGAAACCTAATTAGTTAGTCCTATGATTAAATTTCTATGATCATGTGTCATAATATATATATATATATAATAGTTCTAGTAAATTAATTGATGTATAAAACCTGGGCATAATGTGTAATTTCATAAGAGTATAACCATTACCATGTATTTTCAAACCAGGTCACATATATCATTGGTGATGACGAAAACAATTAAATGAGTGTAATATAGGGGTAAACACTTTTCATTTCACATGTATATTTACAATATTTATGAGCCCTAGGAACTAGTCCCACCTAGCCTTAAGTGTCTCTTGATTAGGTTCAAAGAATATTATCTATGTAGATTGTAGTTGTAAGTCTTCAATATGAATCCATGGATATATTACAATATGATTTCAATTATAGAGATATTGTAACTGATGTGTCTATGGATAATTGTTTGGGTAGTCAATAATTTAAAACAATGAAAAATTCCAATTGGGGTATCAACTACTGGAAAACACATAACTTATTTACATGGAATTCTATTGGTATTTAAAGAAAACATAGAGTGAGTATCCTAGACATTCCGAATGCATTCCATCATATAATTACATTAAAGGGTCATAAAAAGAACCAATAAAACCACAAATTATATGTTCCCATGTTATACATTTAAACTAATAATATTTCATTTAATACTATTTATAATTTTTTATATATAACAATTTATCATGGTTAATGTGAAATGGACACTCTATTCATATTTAATTTAGTTTGTTGATATTTCAATTAATTCAAATAATTCATTAGAATTATAAATGAAAATAAATAAACATTGTACGGGGTCATGGAAATATCGACATTGTAAGAGTGTCAACAGGGAAATATAAACACACCCATAGGTGTTCATTGAGTCATGTTAAGTACCTCCAACAATATTTGCATTATATTGGTATCTCTAATGAAATTATAAACATTTAACACAATTTCACAATTTTCTTGAATCATGTGGAAGGTTTAGTTTATAGAACAACATTTCACATTATATATATAAAACTTTTACAGATGACTTATAAATCGACTACCTTATGTTGGTAGAAAACTCATAATCCAATATAAGCTTCATACATTTGATAAAAGAGGAGAAAGTTAAAACCATAAAACAACCTAATATATGTAATGTTATCCAACATAAGTATTAGAGAATGGATAGTGAGATAAACTGAGGAATAAAAATAGTTGAGTCTAAGGAATACTGGTAGTTATCCAATGTGATGAATGTCACTAGATTCTAACCCCAGATAGAGGAGATATAAATTATCCTATGTTGATAGAAGAAGGGGTAATACACTAGGTACTATTTTTCCATGAGTTAAAGATTTAATAGGGTTGAAATTATTAAATATGGTAGGGAAATCATAATTTCACCCATTTTGTATAGGGTATAAAGTTTGGCAGAATAGTTTTCCAAACTATTCACTAGATATACAATTTTCAGTTTCCAAAGAGCTAAACCACACATTGTTTAATAAGAAAAGTAGGAAAACAATGTGAAAACCATGAGATTCTCCTCTACAATTTATTTCATTTATTTTATAGGTGGGAAGCCACCATCATAATGTTTCTGAAACCATGCACCTCCTTTTTCGGGATAAACGTTTGAGAAATATATTTGCTGTTAACCATATGTCAATCAAATTCCTTGGTCTAGTTTTCCAAAAAAATAATCTCCAAGATTTGTATAAGCTGTAGAAACCCCCAATATCTTACTTAATCCATTAGGATCTTTTATTGGAATAAAAAAAGAAAAATATTGAAATAGAAAATAACCATGCCTCTTGGTAAAAATGAGATATTATAGATGAATATACCGTTTTTAATAACAATTTCCCCCATGTGGTAAATGATTGGACTAGTGGGACAGTAGCAATATATTTGGTTACTTTGTATTTATAAAGTTATATGACCCTTAAATTAATGAAACTATTCACGATGTAATCTAGTCCTCCACTTTAGGAGAAGAACTTATAGAAATATACACAGTAAATTATTCCATATCCATATGCCATATCTGAGATCTTGATATTTTGATAGACCGTATGCCTTAGAATATTCTTCCAAAGACACCGGAAAACATTTTTTTAATTGTTTCACAAATCTTCTTATGGTTAGAGATTATTCTTAGAGGATATATTTTTTCATGGGATATCATTGTGGTTGAAATAAATCAATATTTCATCATTTCTGGTATAGATAGTCAATTAACAAATTTTCCCATATAGACTATCACCAATGGTGTTCATGGTTAAAATAGGTAGATGAGATTTTGTTATCCTTCATTCGTGAGGATGAAAATTGTGTGGAATGGGTAAGGCTCGTGAATAAGAAGCTACAAACCATTTTCCCTCAGTTAGATTATTTTTTCAATTGAGTATAAGATGAATCAATCACATAAATCCAAAAAAATATTTAATCAACACATGGATGATATACCTAATGAAATTTTTGAATTAAATCATTGATTGAAAATATAATTATTTATTGAAATTAACCTCATTGAGTCCCTGATATCTTTATTATCATATCAGATGATTCATTATGAGCTCCAAGAGTTGAGGGTGAATTTCCTAGTTCTCAAGATATATATATTTATTTCACCCCATATGCCTCCATAAATTACTCTGGTGTTATCCTAAAATATAGAGGATATGAATTTAATTTTACCTGTTGATTACTATAATATAGTGGTATGATCAATAAAAATTACCCCTACCATGTATCAATAATGAATATGACTACATGAATGTTGTAAGATGATTTTTTGTTATTAACCATTATTCATGCTATCAAATGTTTTAGGTTATTGGAGGAGTATATTTCAAAGATAAAATCCTAATACAACTACAGAAATTAAATTTTCATGGATATTCCCTTTGGTTTAAAAAAATTCCACCATTGTTATCTAAAGACATATTAACCAGATTATATAGGATTTTTCATATCTTTTTGGGGTTATCTTCATAAATGAAATCATTTTTTTTATATCATAGGAGGAGCATGTACGAAATGTGGGGATGTGGTGCAAAATGAAAAAGGATAACAAACTATATGGTATGACTTCAAATTATCAGTTCTAGATTAAAGAGGTATACTTTTAAGGAAATGTAATCTTTGAGGATGGAGTGGGTATAGATCCATAAAGAATATCGATACAACTATCTTTGGTACCACCTAAGATTGTAACTACAGTGAAAATTTCTATCGGAATAGCTCTTTAATTTTATAGATTTATGGAATATTTATTCCAAATTTCACACCCTTTATAATCCTTGTCTTCAAATGGATAACATATTTTGAAGATCGAGTTGTGTTCAAGGGCCTTTGAGGAGTTGATACAATGACTAAATAACACTCCCATTTTGATAATTTATGATAATGGTGTTGATTATGAGGTTTTGTATGTTGTCTCTAGAGTTGGGATTTGATGTGTATTGACCCCAAGGTATATGAGATTTATTATATTTATGGTAATCTTACATTCTAGGAGAATAATTATGTGTCCCAAGACATATAATTGGTAGTAATAGGTTTTCCCTAAATATGTGGTTGCATTATCTTCATGGAAAGGGGCTTTTTATCGAATATAACCAGTAGATTATCTGAAACATCTTCATATAAGGAAACCATTACCTCTAGTATAGGTGATTTCTAGAATATTTAATGTACTATGACTCTCAGATTGTATATATTCTGTGAAAGGGAAACATGGTGGCATAATATCATATCTACCATTATAGACCGTAGTGGATGGAGGAAACATATAAGTAGTTAGTATCCCTAATGTATTTAGTTGTATATGAAAAATAAATAGTTTATCTTCAATCAAATAAGTTACGCCACTACATATTAAATGTGTGAGTGTCACTATGTTGGAATATATCAATTAAAAGGTCATGCAATACCAGATATCCTTAAGAGATGCCCTAAATTGATTATTAATTGTGGGGATATTGTCATAATCCTTTTAGGATTGATGATTGATTCATTAATGTTGTACGATGTGGTATTGATATAGTTCTATACCACTACCATTATATTACACCATGGTTTAAAAATATTGTCCTTGGATATTTTGAAATCTAATTTTTAGTTAGTTATGAAGTATGGTGTTCCAGAGTTTTTTCAACATGTATCACCTATCAAAAGGTGAAGATAAAGCATTAGGTCTCAATTGTTTGGTCGCAACCCCATATGATTCCAAATATGAAATTGAATTCAATGTTAATGTAATTTCTAATAGGGTTTTCATGGAATTATAGTGTCCATAAAGCTATCAGTGTGATTATTGACTAACATACCAATTCATCTCACTTCCTTGTCATCTTGTTGAACAGTTTGGTGTTTTGTTTTGGTTGATTTGACATATAAGAGTTCATATTCATTCCTGGGGTACCCTTGAAAATTGTCTTCAACAATGATGCATGGATCACATCCTCATTTTGGATAATATTGAAGGAGTATTTTAGGGAACAATTATCAATGAACACGATATTAAACCCATAGATAAATGGACATATAGGATGTATCATTCATAGTTTGGAATACATTCATAGGACCTATATGTTGGAATGCCTCCAAAGATGGGAGGATAATTTTACCTTGCAATAGTTACCAGAGAATATTAGTTATCACTCAACTATTGGTATGAAACAATTCCAGGACATGATGATGGGACTGTGTAGGCTACCCTTGAGATTGGAAAATATTGGAATGTCATCTCTTATGGAGAAAGTGTTCATGCGAGTGACAAAAGATAAAGTAAAATTTATCTATGAATTGAGTATGGCCACTTAGATTTGAATGAAATATTACACCGAACAACATCATATTCCCCTATGATATTAGAATGGAGATCATGTGATCAAAAAATATTTTCCTCAATAATTTTTTTGGGTTTTTTGCCAGGTAGAATTTTTTCTTTAGATTCATTGAACTATTCAAAATAATTCATAGGGATGGAATATTTTATTGCCACATGCTTTACCCACATCGTTGGATTCTTACATGAAATATTCTTTGATTTGCAACTAAAGAAGTACATTTTTGATATGTCACACATTATTTTCTAGGGAAGACTAGATATTGAGGATGAATCCATCATTCTAGAGTTACGAGTGTTGTGGGAGGATTTATAAGAGTGGATCCTTCTTGAGAAATATATTCTACTAGTGTGAGTTATTGGGAAAATTGGAATCATATAAGAATTCATGTAGGGTCATGGGATCCATATTCGAGAAAAACACCTTCACATTTTTATAAATTTATTCTTTTTAAAGTGAATATCCTTAAATATTGGGAGTGTGTAATGAATCAAATTTTGTTTTGAAGCCCTGAAAATATCTCTAAACACTATAATAGGTTTTATTTACAATTTCTCGTTGTTTTTTATTTCATGAGTCCTCCATATTAAAATTTTAAAAATATTAAAAATATTTTCTCATGTGAATGATTTATTTTAAAAATTGTGTATTTCATTTTGAACAAAGTATCTTTTGGGGGGAATTGAGATAACTGTTAAATTCATAATTCTGATTAAACCATATGATTCATATATGTTTTTTTTCCTAATGTGTTTAAAAGTGTTGTGAAATAGTTGGAGGATATTTGGGGAATTAAATTCAAGAAATTTAATGATCAATATATTTTTATAATTATATATAATATATAGATATATAATTCTAAATAATGCCATTAATAATTATTTTATAGATACCTATATATAACCTTGTGAGAATAATATATAGGAAGACCAAAAATAGAGAGAGTCATTGATATGTGAATTATGGGAATTCACGATTCAATGTAGCATTTTTAATTTCATAAATATTTTTTTTCAAAAAAAATTGGTCCATTGATGATTTAGGGATTGTATATTTGGGGATTCCATAGTAATTATTATTGAACTCATGAATGTATTTCTTACCTGGTTTAAGTCTTATATTTTCCCCCATTTTTCATGTCCCTATAAATTTATTGATTTTTCTTTACCCTGGTGTAAATTATTTTTGTTTTAAATTCCATTTTGGTTTTCCTTTTCTTGATATTGATCTATTTATGAATTCTTAGTGTCCATCTATGACCACACATTATAGAATTTGGATTTATCCCCTCATTCTTTGCATGTTGTTATTTACAATAAGTACGACATATATTAAACTATTTATAAGATTTGAGATGTGATTCAAATTGTATATTCATTTTATTTTTATCATTGAATGAGATGTGGACATGAGGATATGATATAGAAAAATCGTGGATTATGAATAGTTGATGCATGGATCATACCCACTGGTGGAAATATTTAGTGTGGGGAGCTTCACATCGGTCGAATATAAATACTAATTTTACTGAATTACAACTCAAAATAATTGAATTATAGTGGTTCCTACAATATTGAGACCTTAAATGGATTTTTGGATGTAAAAGGTGGTGAAATTTCTTGAAATTGAATGATTTGACAGGATCCGATATATATTCACATACTTGAACTTTTATAAATTTATTTCCCTTTTCAAAATAACTAAATGAAATATTAATAAATGTAATTATAGAAATCACATGCACTACTATTGTTATTTTCTACCATTAGAATTTTTATCTTGTGACAATTAATAGAGCCTTAGATATCATTACTTTTGATATTATATTCATTTTACAGTGGTAATATGATTTGTATATGTGAAGGGTTTTAATTAATCCATTTTACATGGACCAATGAATAAATGGCTTAACCATAAGGATCGTACCATATGAAATTATATATTAGATCATCCAATGGTAGAATAACCACTAGGATTTTCTTTTATCCAATACCAATGCAAGATTAAAAAACAATTAAAGGGTGAATCATTTTAAGGTAGAATATCATGATCAACATGTTTATGTCCTAAACTATGTTCCTAGAAACACCATAAAAAATATCACCTTCCAACAACTCCCCATTAAGCCGTACACTAGTATAAACAGGCGATATGTTTCTTGACCAAAAGAGTATGAATTTTTAAATTTCATTTGTTAATAAGTTAATAATTATATTTTTTATTTTTTATTATTACATTTAATTATTATATAATTATATTGTTAGAAATTATATTTGGATATTATGAAACAAATATTTTATTTTCAATGATACGTTGGTTCAATTGATAAAATATTTTTAATGTATTAAAGAATTCATGAAATAAATTTTGTTTTAATAAATTATTATTATCAATTAATAATAATTAAATAGTAATGATAATATAATTTTACAAATCCCAATGTAATTTTTATATGGAATATAAAATTTTTTTATAAAAAATTACAATATTATTTATAAAATGGGATATTTTATTTAAAATAGTAAGTAAAAATATTTCTAGAATTATTTAGATAAAACAAATTTTATTTTAGAAATAAGATAATTTAAACTATTTAACGGTGAATGTTTCTATTTTTTCTAATATCATGAAATTTTTGTCTAAAAATTAAATCTGTCAAAAATATATTCCATTTCTTATACATCATAAAAAAATTTATGTAATAAAACAAATGTCTAAAATTTGATGTCCCCATTATAGTGATTAGTTTTTATGTTGTTTGGTTAATTTTATAAACACATTATGAATCCTATAAATACTTTGTTAAAATTTAAATTTTTAAACTAATTTCATTATAAATATGACTCACATCAAAATCACTAGGGGTATTGTTTTAATGGATTCTATTCATATAAGTGTAATATAATAAGATCCACTACACATTGGAATAAACCATGGGAAAAAATAATGAGTGAGGTTTTGTTTTGGATGAATTTATTGTATATAGTGAAAAATAAAATAAAATAAATTTACAAATAATTTCCCCACCACCTTTTCAATAGGAACCCACCCAACCTCCCATTCCATGTTACAAAAAATATAAGATATTTTATTTACTCTTACATCCATTCTCTAGATCCATTCAAAGGACCCCAAGATCTTAATAAGATCCTTCCAATATTTTGGAAACACCATCTCAAGGTAAGAGATCCTCTACTCTAAATATAATAATATCCATTGTGTAATTACTTTTTACCACTTTTTCATTTTGGTATATATATATTTTTCAAATCTCAACTATATAACTTATAATTTAAATGGTATTATAGACCCCTTTAACATTCATTAATCCACCCTAGGAATCCTTATGTACCCATGTCATGATGTTGAAATTATCCTTTGAATTTTAATGATCCACTTTTATATAGATCATACCCATCCCCATTTACTCTAAAGGGTATTTACATTGACATGCATATCCTTCACTGATTGGGGAATTTCATGTATTTAACCCACACTCCCTACTCATAAGATTAAATATCATCAAATATGATACTATGATGAAAGATATATGTGGCACACTTATGCTTGTATGTGAGGGGAAATGTGTTGCCATACCAAACTAGATGCAAACCCAATGGGGGTAAGAATCAACAACTTCATGTAAATAATTTTAATATTAAATTTGGTTTTGAATTTAATTATAAACTATTGTGAACACCAAAATACCCTTAGGAATGATATTTTTCTAATTGAAAAACTTATGTGAAAAATGTACTCTAACATTTAGTGGACCTTCCAATCCCCTAATCATGAACAATGGATCATATCCATTGAAAATATCTTCTTCATCCATCAATGCTCAGAAAATGAGAGTTTTGTGATGGCTATCAATCACCTGGTGGAAGAATAAATTCAATGGGGCACATTGATAAAAAATATTAACCCTGGGGAAGAAATCAAAGCAATATAGTGGATGGAATTCATGAAAACAAAATTCAATTACTATTTCATAAAAATCACTAGATTAAAATGGAGGTTTATTTATTTTAACTTAATAAAAATAATGATGAATATATCAATTTTATGGTGAAAATATTAAAAAATAGCACAATACGCCATCATCTTTTTCATCACCATAAAATGTAATGTTGGTCAATTATTTGGTGTGCTAATGCAGATCCTATAATATTATATGGATAGCTATGATATTTAGTATTATGAAGAAATTTTTTCATGTTACGTCAAGGTCTAAATGGATATTAGGGACTCTCAAATGTCTCCAAAAGATAGGAACCCAAATATAGAGTTTAATTTGGGTGGTGTGACGGAGAAATATTTTGGTGTAATGAATTTTATAAATCCAAATTTTAAAAAAATTAGACATAATCACCCAAAAAATATGATAAATAGGATGAGTAAATGTTTTAGGGGTGGGATGGATAGAAATATAAGAAGGAAACGTTTATAGGAGAAAATAACATATGTGTTGAAATAAGGAAATACAAATTCCAAAATTCAACATATTGTTTAATTTTTCTACTATAAGGAATATGAACACTATGTGATAAATTATCAAAGATAATTATTTTCAAAAAAATAGATGATAGAAATCAAAATGGAATAAATAAAATGGGTAAACTAATCCCATAATTATTATTTAAGAGGATATTCATAGTGAATTTGTTACAACTATTCTAGTAATTCATTAATTGGTAGAGAAAAGTTTCTTCATTCTTGTTCCACTTATTCCTCCATGACGCCAACTTTTAGTATAACTATTCAATTAACATAATAATGTATTGAAGTAAATGTATCTGTGAAAGTAAAAAATTAGATAATTATTACATAACATGTATTTAAATCCATCCATGTCAGAAATTGTGGGATGAAATTACAAGTTAACCAAATGTTCTATCTTTTCATATAATATTATACTACTCTGGGTATGGATTATTTTTCCTACAATAGATCTAACCTATATATTTGACAGAATAAAATAATCCATTTATATTTTGATTCATCCTTTTATTCAAAACAAATGAAAATTGGTTGATGATTGACCTTTGGGATCATCATCTCAGGAATATATTTTTTACATTATGAGAAGGTGTATATTGTTCAAATAATTGAGAAAACAAATATTATCATCATTAAATATATTCCCATTTTAAGGGAATAAGTTGATGGTTTCCCAATGAATTTTTAGATCTTGAACCTAGTTAAAATGTTGTATTTTAAATCAGTCGTTTACTCGGTGCATTACCAATATCCAATAATCCATATATACTGTTCATTAATGAACATTAGGAGAAAACGAAACTACAACAAGAGAATATGGATTAAGAGTTCATGAAATGAAGTGTTTCTTGTCGGATATTATAGTGTTGTTCATCAAGAAGTAGGGTGGGTCTATGAAACTCTACAATGATTATATTGAGTTAAAAAATTTCCCAAAAAATAAAATTTATCATCAACCATAGTTTTATGACTTGTCCAATCAGCTTATTGGAGACAAGTATTTCCCTATGGATGTTCTTTGATCGAGATAATATCATGTATAGGTGACGTAGGGGGATATAACAAAGTCTAATTTTCAAACAAGGTAAGAGTACTACATGTTCATAGTTGTTCTATTCAGTCTCACTAATTCTCTAGAAGTCATCAAGGACGTATATAATAGTGTCTCTATAGATTACATCAAAAAACAGGTTGTATAATTTATATAAAGTATTCTTTTTTACTGAAAATGTAAGGAGGTTCATGCATAGATTTTTTACTTTTTATTAAAGACCATACACATAGAAAATAAGTAAGAATAGTACAGTAAATTTGTGTTCTGAATAGAGAATGTTAAATTCATGGGGAATGTTACAAACAAAAAATAGATAACCATATACCATTTAAGAATATTGGAAATTTAACGATGACCAAGACCAAAATAATTGAAAAAAATATACAGTTTCTTTGAATTAGTTAGGTATAATTTTCAATTTATGAGTGTATAATCAAAATTGTTAAACCCACATACCAAGATAACTCATAAGGGAGTAACGCTAAACTATAATGATGACTATAAGGAAAGATGTAATGAGTAGTCGAATAGTATAATCATTACACTTGTTCACGCAATACCCACCAATTGGTTAGGATTTTTTATCTACAATAATGGATCTATAAAATTCTTGGGATGTGTACTCATGAATGATTTTATTGTCATATCATATGCCTCCAACCAATTAGTGATCCACTAGAAAAAATATGCAACACATGATCAAAAATTGGTTGTAGTAATATTCATATTTATACATAGTGGATTATATATATTGGATGAATATATTCATATATAAGATTAATAAAATCCTCATGTTTATATTCACATTAAAATTGGTTAATATTTACAATTGAAGGTAGTTAAATATGACCAAAGATTACAGTTGGGGAATAAATTTCCATCATAGGATTGAAAACAATGTGGATGATTCCCTGGGAATAAAAGAACCTACAAACCTATTGATGATGAGTATGGAAAGGGATCCACATTTATAGACATGTAGAAGATGGAAATGGTAATATTAAAAGGATATTCATCATACCATCTTTAAAAATATCTCAACCACACACTCTTTATAGGATTAAAGATGCCCAGATGGATTTTGTGGTGCTAAAATGAATGTAGAAAATATTCCAGAGGTTATATATTCTAAAGACTGAGTTGTAAGGTTTTGAACATGAATATATGGCCCATAAAAATTAATTGAATTGAGAAATTCAGAATTACATGAATAGATCATTTGTCTAAATTAATCCTCGATTCACTAAAATATATATAGAATTGAAGAAATAACTCTTCGTTGAAAACATGATGTGTGGGATTTTGGAAATCAAAATATGATGTTTGGTATTCAAAAAATTCAATGATGAATTAAAGAAGGTTGAGTTTATGATGAAACCTTTTCCCATAACATTATGTAAATGGGAAAATATTACCATATAATTTTTCATAGGACTCCCCAGGACGTCTAAATGAAATACTTCTATCTTGGTGGTAGTCAACCATTTTAGAAGATCAATTCATTTCATTACCATTAATTAAGAATTATCTATTTTCCAACTCTCTGGGATATACATAACGGAATTCAGAAAACTATATAGAATAAAATGCCCCAATGTATCTGATCGATGTTTATGGTTTACCTCAAGTTTCGGAGAATCCATCAAGAATTGTTTGATACCGAAAATAGATTCAACACGACATATCACCTTCATATGGATAGTAATTATGAAAAGACCATTCAAAACCTATAGGTCATGCTAATATCATATTCAATAGATTTACCTGGATTTTTATATTAACACATTTCCCATGTGGATTTATAATATATTAATAATTTCCATTTTAGTATTCAAATGGAACCTTATGAGGATCTATATGGGAAGAGGTATCGGACTCCATCAAGCGGTGATGAATCTGTAAATTGGAAGATTATGGAACACTATCTTATCTAAATGATGATTTAGAATGGTCAAAACATTCCACATCACAAGAATCCCACACAATGATGTTAGAAAATCATTATATAAAATCAATTAGGATACCTAGTGTCTAAGGTTATAGATAAGATGTTCTTTTGTGTATAACCATGGATGAAATTCATGAGTGTTGGGAAGATGGTAATGCTTGGTCCTAGATACATTTCCCCATTAGAGATACATAATCACATCAGAGTGGTGGATGATCAGGTAGCCATCTTACCTTAACTATCATCAATACATGATTTGTTCCATGAATCCCTATGGAGGAAGTAAATTCTAGAACCCTCAATATTCTTAATCTAGAAATTTTATAGTTGTACAATCATCTTTCATATGAGGTGTAGACAGTTAATATCTCAGAACACATACACAATGTTCTATGAAAAAAGGAAACTCACCTTGTACAGTTTTTTGGGTAGAACCAAAAATCTGAAAAGGAGACTTAGAAAACATAAGAGGCGATGATAAATGATGTACCCTTATCATTTTTAGTGTATGAAATGAAAAATTATAGTGTAAAATTTATGAAGGGGGAATAATTTATTGACCTAAACATTAATAAAATAAATTCTCTTTTGGAAATGAGTAAATTAGTTATTTAGAAATGATATTATAGAAAACACATAATAAAAATTTTATTTGGACCATTACAATCGATATTATATAAATTTTAAAATTCTATTTAACATCACAAATTTGAAAAACCAAATATTACCCATTATTTCTTGATTTGTGAAAATAATACTGACATAATTCCACCCCAAAATATCAGGAGGCTGAATGTTTTTGGGAAATTATGTACATAACATAACAACCTAAAACAATGATACATAAACATTAACAAATCCAAAACATTCCCTAAATTTCCATTACTTTTAAAACAACATAGTGTGACATTGGGAAATATTTAATAATGGGATGAGATATAAAGAATAAATTTTTAATGAAAAATGTTTAAAATTTTTAATATATTACGCTTCATTCAATAGGAATATCAATGGGACATAAAAAGAGTGATAATAATACAAATGAACTCTGAAAAATGAAATACAATGACAATATAAAGGAAACATGGGACTATTTGACATCATAAATCATGTCATAAATATAAGTCAATGATAACTAAAAAATATAACCTCACATGGTTCAAAGAGTCCCATTATGGCTTTTAATACTCCATAATCCCATACACGACATCTCATTGGGAAAAACATTACCAATTCCTTGCATCTCTATATAGGTTCACCCAAAAAATCATGTATATGCTCATGTGATCCAATAAAGTATTCAACATAATTAAACATTTCATTACATTAAATCAAATGAATAAATACTATTGGTTAAAATCATATAAGACCCCAATTAGTGAAGGAGAATTATATCATGGTGAATACCCTTAGTGTAAGTGACCATTCACAATACAAAAGAATGTCTTGGAGAAATTTTTGGATAAATTTAGAATCATAATGTTGGAATGTAATTATTAATGGGATATATTAATGAATGTTGAAGGGGTATCACATCCCATATAAATCATTATGGAATTAACGAGAATATGTAAAAATATATTCCAGTAATATGAATTGGAATTTAAGACAAATAATATTATGAAGGTTCATAAATAATGGGGAGAAGGAGGTGATCCCTTACATTGAGAGAGAGATTATAAATGATTTGTAGGAGCTTATTAAGTTATTAATTTTACCTTTAAAGGTATCTATATATGGAAGGGTATGGTAATTCTATGTTAAATGGTTTTTTGAGTAGATTTAATTCAACCATGTTTGGGTATAAATAAGAAAAAATCTAAAAGTTCTTTGATATTTTCAAAACATAGGTTTTGGACACTATACGGTAAATTAAACTAAAACACATACCATATAAGAGGATTTCCCATGTTTTCTCCCAAGTATGAGTGTATTTAATTATTCTATAATTCCATAAACCTAAAACATTAAAATAATAAACTTCTTTCATTTGTAATTGGGAAATTTTAAAAAATTATATATTTTAAAACAGTAAAATACAACAAATGTTTTGGAGGATTAATTTACTGTTTATAAAATTAATAAAATAGAAGAAAAACATATCATTTTATAGGTGATATTTATATTTGGTCCTAGATTCAATTTATATAATATATTTCATATCATTTTTTGATATTATTATTACATAATACCCATTGCCTTTTTTTTACCATGTTTAATTTTTACAAAAAAAATTACTCTATTTGAAAAAAAATATAAATAAAGATTATATTATTTCAATGTGATGATTTCAATAATAATATATATTTCAATAAATTAAATCTCAAATTAAGATATTTTTTATTTTCAAATAAAAATAACAATTTATTGGAGAATACTAACTTTTTAAACAATAATAGTTTCTTGACCCTTATTAAAAAATATATGTTTTCATGAAATTATATTTTAATTTATATTTAAGACATATTATTTCATAAAAATATTTTATTAATATATAATTTATATCTAAAATTCATGAATTAATAAAAATGAGTGTCTTAATAGACACGATATATTTTCTAAAGAATAAAATTCTAGATCTATCATATTAAATACTAATTTTTAACAAACTCGTTATTAAATAAATTATAACGTAAAGATAAAAGAAATAAATATAACCATTAAAAATAGAAATATAAAAATTCTAATATTTAGGGTCAACTTGCATAACCACTTATTACACTACTGAATTCCCTTAGGGTAAGATGTGTGAGGGTGATAATTTCAGGGGGTGGTTCGGCTAACATGGATATTTTTGTGGGGTCAATTAGATTTAAATTCTCCACGAAATTAATTTCCTCATGATTTAAGTATCAAATATAATCCTGTTATTGGGAAATCAAATGGCCTAACAATATTATATGCCTTAGACACTCTGATATATCAGATTCATGGGGAAGGATCCTACTAAGTGAGGTCATCGCTTCATTCATTTGGGTCATGTGGATATTATCATAAACCTTCATATAAAAATATGAATGGTCACTAGAAATGGTTATATTATCAGCAATAAATATTCTTAACCACTATTTAAATATGAAAGGTTGTAATGTATTGTGGTTCTGATATAACTAATGTAGTGCATCTATATTGTATAACTACATTTCAAAATAAGAGAATTATTCAATCCTAAATAGAATCTCATTTATAAATATTAGGTTCATCAAAATATTCCACCATTTATAAATATCACCTGAAATGTCTACATTCCACACATTAAAACATGTTAGGGAACTTTTTTTCATCTTTTCTTATGGTTCCCATGTCTCTTACTCAAACCTGTCGATCCTCTACAACACATTAACGAGATGATTTTTATTTTTTCATATAAAATTTTCACTATGATATATGATCATAGAAGAAAAATCCTTGTTTGGAATATCATTTTAAAATTGCACCACCTCTAGATTTATTTCATGTGAGGGTTTTGTTATATGTTTCTTCCAAAAGTATAAAAGGAACAAATCATGTTCATAAGATATTTTAATTGATAGTGTTGGCCGATAGACCATCTCTTTGATGAGATCAAGGATCTCAATGAGGATTAAATATTTATTACTAGGACTTCCATTCAACAAAACCTCATGATTTTATTACATGGTGATATACAAAGGAAAGCATTATCTCATCATCAACCTCTAAGTATAGAAAATAATTGTATGTAGAATTTCTAGGCTTCCTTTGTTCTAATTTGATATGATGATGAATGGTTCAAACCATTTCTATAATAACTGGGAAGGGGTTAGGTACCACCATCTCCCATTCTCCAACCTCATCCAAACATGTTACTATTTGACACCCCTTCCCATAAAGATCCTCATAATTATCCTTTTAAATTATATAATGTAAAATGATGTCATTTTAGAAATCCACTTCAGGAAGGTCTCGACCACAACATATTAGGAAACCTATTGATAATGATCTTATAATATCCTCTATATTATGAATGGTCCATCTCGGATACAAATCCTTTTTAGGGTGATATGTAATGTTTAATGTAAGTTATGAATCCAATGCTTGAGTAAGTATTCTATAGAACATCAATGTAAGCCTTGGATCCAAATTTGATACAATGGAGAGTGTCACTCTATTAAAACAAACCAGATCCAATGTATATATTAGTTAGCTGGTCAATAGATAAATCATATTTGATGGTATTGAGATTTGATGACTTCATATGGTGATCAACTACCACCCAGATTGAATTATTGCACTTAGATATCATTGGGAGTCCTACAATGAAATCCATATATATGGTTTCCCAATTTGATACTATTTTTGGAAATGGTATCATCATAAAATCCTAAGATAAAATCCATGGTTATATTTTTCCACTTATATACTAATATGGTAAATTTTTTCATCATACACATGTACTTATGTAACTCATCCTTGTCTTATTGGCTTACCATTCATCAATATACAAACTCCAACATCTCACTCTTCATGTTGTCAAACCATAAATTTTTCTTCAAATCTAATTAATTCCTTCTGACTCAAAGATGAATAGAGAAATATGATCTTTTCACATCATCCAAAATGATACCTCATTAGTTTCGGTTTTTATGGGATACATATCTTGGTTCCAACACTATTACTCCATTTCTAATTGAGATTAACATCTGAATATTAACTACCTTATTATGTAGAAACCCATCCATGTTTAAAGCCTCCTTGATAATCTCACCAGTTTATGGATATTTTGTTATTTTATAATTTTAAGATGATATTGTTTTATTATTTTTCATATACATCTACAACATTTCCTAGAATAATATATCCCGTAAAATCCATATAATGTATTGGTTTGTAGGATCTTTTATTCTTATAGCATCCCCTACATTGTTTACCTTCACTGGATGATAATGTATTGGGAAAACATGATCTTTGATCAAATTTAAAAAAAGTAATTGGAAAATATCAATATTTACTTGTGTTAATATATACGTAGGGATTTTATGGCACATATATATGTCAGAATTAACTCTACATAAATAATTTTACTAATACATCGACGTGAATATCACAGAATACAATACTAGATAATTTGTTGCATTGTTTTTCAAATGGATCGTTAATTAGAGTGAGGCAATGTTTTTCACCTTTTAATATTTCATAATTAATGAAACCAAATCATTTGTAGATGAATCATTTCTGATCATAAATCCATCCCTAGTGGTGGGTAATGTGTGAATAATTTTAGTGATTAGCCTCTTCCTCACCAGTAAGAACCCTGTTTTTTTATAAAAGACTTTGGAATATTTTTGATTTTATTCCAGAGCAGCGCCTTCAGACGACGTGCGATTCCGAGCCCCGGTGTGTCCAGAATTAAATTTTTTGTGTGTTCACACTGGGAACACCATATAAATGGGATAACACCTAAATGGATTTCCGGATCAGAGATCTGAGTGCATGCATGGGTCCAGAATGGGTTTTTTACCCTAGGAACGACATAAATCATGTCGGCACGGGACGTTTGGACCCCTCATCCACTACCGGAATGTTAAACGGATAAATAAATTAATTAATTAATTTTTTTAATGGTTAAACTCATGTATCTCTTAAACGGTGGCTTGAATTTGGAATCTAAGGGTACTGTTTAGTTTATAATGTGCCATTTACCCTAAGAGGGCTGTAAGTTTCACGGGCGCGGCCCATCTGGGAAAAATGGGCCCATGGGATTTTTCGTAATTTTGCGGGCTCAGGCTTTGAGTTTATGATCATTTGAATGGGGCCTCAGATTAAAATTTTGAGACCACCATTGTTCTTGTGAGGTGGTGTTTGGCCTAGGGGGGGCTTAATCTTGACCCCGCCAAAATTTTGGGTTAGGGCCGACGGGCGGGTGGTTAAGTGTGTTTTTATTTAAACACTTACCCCACCCCCCTTGTTCACCCCCTGGAAGGAGCTCTCAAAGAGGAACTCCTCCTCTCCTCCACCTCTCCGGTGAGGCGCGACAGCTCTGGCGAGGCGTGGTAGCTCCGGAGGATCGACGGCGAAGCTCCGGGCAACGCCCAAGAGGTAGGATCATGTGTTTTATTTTTTTACCCTCACCTACTTTGAGCTTGATTAATAATGACGAATTGTATCTATTTCTTCGAGAATATCCCATTTAATGTATTATATTTCCTGAGCTATCGGATGAACTTTTTGGATTTGAAATCCGAGTTCGGAGGAGGACGCAATCGTGCTTCGAAGTTTGTGCGTTTTGGTTTCTTTTTCCGGCGGGTTCGAGCAGCCGGGCGAGGTGGCTAAGGCGGCGCGGTGGCCGAGCTAGGTGGTATAGCGGAGCTCCAGTTAGCGGCTTCAGCGGCGGCTCTGGGTGGCCTTCAGCGCGGTGGCGAGCTCCTCCGTCGCAGCAGCTTCGCACAGCGTGGAGGGGAAGAGCCGGTCGGCTGTGCCGGCCGGTTGACTCGGAGCATTAGGGTCGCGGCACGCGACCCCACGAGGGAACAAGACCTACCCTCGGCGGGTCTTCACGAGGTAGGTGCGACCGGCCATGAGGTAGGGTCTGTGCATGGACCGTGGGTCCATGGCCGGCCCGCGATTCTGGACCGCGGGCCGGCCCAGGCCAGTCCAGCCCAAGGGGTTCGCCCCCCAGGTTTCGGCCACCCGTAACATTCGCTACGGGTGTCTATTTTGTGTGTCGTCTACTGCAGTGTACACCAAGCGTCGAGTTGATGTTTTTGAGATGGTCTTGGGAATTTTTTATTCCCGAGATGAGGGGCTATGTTCCATGATGCGTGTGTTCGGTAAGTTTGGCATTTTCTGGTTGTTCATGTTTTAAGCGGCACAGACGCATCCAACGTCCGTTTTGAGCGCCGTCAGTGGTGTTGTGACCCTGGAGTTGAGGCATAGATTTTCTAATGTTGTTTTGGGTGTTGAAACAGCAGTTGAGATGTGGGCCCCATGGGCCGTCTTTTAAGCTGTGAGCAACGTTTAGCAACTTTTACATCGGGCGTCCGTTCGGGGCGTGCGAGCAGTCAATTTTGGGTGTTTTTATGAGGTCATTTCAATGGTGCAATCCGCCCGATTTAATTCCTCACAATGGTGTTGGCCCCATGGGGGCCATTTTGGGAGTTGGCGGTGATTTCCAGCTTTATCATCGGGTGTTCGTTTCAGACAAGTGATTAGTCAAACTCGTGTACTTTTTCGAGAGGATCGCAATGATGTGATCTGTTCATTATGCATTGGGACCGGGATGCGGGTCCCACATAGTACCACTCTTGTGTGGTGTGATGAAATGCATCTTTTTCTCTGTATATTCTTTCCACTCAAGTGAGCAGTCTGTTTGGCGTGTTTTCTCAAGGGGATCGCAATGGTGTGATGCGACTAACTGTTTTTGGGGCCGAGCCTCGGGATCACGAGATGTCTTTCGGGCGTAAAGCGGTGTTGGTGACTTTTTCGTCGGGTATCCGTTGGATGTGAGTAAGTAGTCAATCTCGCATGTTTTTCTGCGAGGATTACAACGGTGTAATTTTTTCAGGAAAACGGAACCTCATGCGTGATATTATTAAATGTGGAAATATAAATGTGTACCAATGGATGTTCTTCCGGCGGTGCTTACAGAGAACCCTTGGCGGGTGATCACGTTCACTCTTGGGAGAGTGAAGTAAATTCTTGAAGAGATGTAGTTTGTTGTGCCTAGGCCATTGAGGTGATAGGTTGGAGTTGTTATGTTTATGCACTTCATGTTGACGTTAAGTGCCTCCTTCATGGTAGCCTTTTGGATTGAGATGTGGAATGCTCTGGGAGTATGCGAGAACGCTGGGAGGTACATGTGCATGTTTTTACCTGAGAACATTTGTGCGCTTGGTTGGGGTTGAGTTAGGGCCACATGTCGTGTGAGACCCATGTGCGTGCCATGTTCTGGTTTGCGTACCCTTGACCTCTGGCGACGTAGTGGGTCCCTCTTTTATCGTTTGTTTGACCAGTAGGGTTGAGTGGGTTCCCCCGGGTCATGTTCATGATGGTTTAGATCACCAGGGTTGAGTTGTTTCCCCTGGTTTTGTTCTAGAGTTGGGTGGATGCAGGATACCCACTCCGAGTTTTGTTGTCCAGTGTTGTACCGTCCAGTAGAGATGGCCAGAGCAGTTCTAGGATTCCCCTCCAGCTGAGACTGGGCAGTGGGTTGCTCGTCGACTTCTGGTGTTTACCCTCCAGTAGAGACTGGGCAGTGGGTCACCCAACACTCTTAGGTTCTACCCTCCAGCAGAGACTAGGAAGTGGGTCACCCGACGAACTCTTAGGGTCTACCCTCCAGCAAAGACTGGGCAGTGGGTCACCTGACGAACTCTTGAGGGTCTACCATCTAGAAGATCTCGGCAGTGGGTCGCCCGTTGTCTTGTTCCGGGTCTACCCTCCAGCAGGGTTGGGCAGTGTATCGCCTGTCGAATTATTCCAGTTCTACCCTTCAGTAGGGATGTGAAGTGGGCCGCCTGATGATGTATTAGGGTTTAACCTCCAACATGGCTGGGTAGTGGGTCACTCGATATCTTCTTATGAATTACCCTCCAGTAGGGCTGGGCAGTGGGTCACCCGTTGGCATTTCAGTCTCAGTCCTTTCTACTAGTCTAGTCTGTGGATTTTCACCATGAATACCAGATCGGGACCCTTGGTTGTACGAGTCAGTGATGTGATAGTTTGACTTTGAGGACCTCTCGGCTGTGTGATGGTGATGAGGTGTGGTTTGACTTTCCCCCAGAACTCTCAAGTACGAGGGGTGCTTTCCCCACCGAGATGCGTCCTTGTGACGCGACCGAAAAACGTGCAGTCGAGTCAGGGCCGCCCAAATTGGATAGTGTCAAGGTGTGGTGATTTGAGCCCTTGGCTTGATGTTCGGGGTAGATCTGCGAGATGTTGTGCATCGATGGTGTTTACTACTGGGACTGTTGGATACTCACTTACCTGGGCGAAGCTATGGGACGGAGATCCCCTTACGATCTTGTTTGGGATTCTTAATGGTCTATATATATATATATATACCTTATTCCAGTATCGAATTCTTGATCTTGGTTACTATCCCTACAGGAGAGGCGAAGACGTGAAAGGTATGCCACGTGCTTTCCGTGTCTAGCTTATCGTGTTTGGACGAGTCTACATTCCTGCTATAGGTAGAAAATACTCGACGAGTAGTTCATCTTCTCAATGTTTCCAGCTCCCTGTGCCTAGATGAGTATACCTATTTTCTCTTGTTGGGTTGAGCTGGACTCTCTACTATAAATCTATTGCACTCTCGGTTGTACTCATTTATTTTTCCCCGTTCGATATACTACTCACCCTTCCATACCTCATTTGTTTCTCCCTCGAGCCTTTGGGGTATCCTACTGAGTATATTTATACGCACCCCTGCTTGGGCATTGCCCGCACTTGGTGTGCCCTTGCAGATGACAGATAGGTTGGTCATGACTTCACCGGAGCTTAGGAGTTCGGGAGA
Organism: Viscum album; assembly: GCA_963277665.1. Lineage (NCBI taxonomy): Eukaryota > Viridiplantae > Streptophyta > Magnoliopsida > Santalales > Viscaceae > Viscum > Viscum album. The sequence goes on from OY728160.1 coordinate 1,385,775,320, forward strand.
TTAGACCGCGTGCGATTGTCGTAGTCGGGTTCTAGGTGTGGGACCCTTGAATTTTTTTTATTTTTTTCACCTGTTCCTGGTTTGTGACTCTTTTTCTGGTTGGGCGCTTGTTTTTTCCCTTTTTCTTTTCAGTTGCCCTGAGCACTTGCTTTGTACTGTTTAGAGGTCGATGAACTTTGTGGTTTATTTATAGCAGTTGGTACATTACTTTTTCTTTTACTATTCACTTTTTCATTGAGTGCACCGCATGTGTGTGTACAGGTACTCATGAAAAGGCCTCCCTGAGTTGATTAGCCTTCAGCCCTTGTCGCTAGCCCTTAGCCTATGGAGGTGGGCTTGGGGTAGTTTTGGCTCGAGCCCGGGTAGGGTTGGGTCGTGAAAAAGTTGTATCAAAGGTGGTTCATTCCTTGGGACGTTGTTCAGATGTCCCTAAAAAGGAATTGGTTGGGATTTAGGGAAACATTGTTAACGTCTCTCGAGAGAGGTTCTCTGGCCAGGGAGTCCAGTGATGGTGCGGCGGCCGACTTATCCATTAACCAAGACCCTGATAACATGATTTTCATCTTGGCATGCTGAGACACTCATTGGAGGGAAAAAAATTGTGCATCACATTGTATTGAGTCATTGACTGTCCTTCTTGAGTCAGCTCCCCATTGTTGTTATGGTTATATACATATATACTCATCTGACCACGACACTTCTTGATAATATTCAGGATGTCTTCGCGAAGACAGCCATATAGGATACGAGCTCTGGTTCTTGACGATGAACCTGTGAGCTACGAGGCCACAGTCCAGGACCCATCATGCGAGCCGCTTTCTCTGGGTGGGTTGATAGTAGCACCCCCTACTGGTGAGTAGCAGACATTTTCAGCAGAGCAGACTGAGCTTGAGCACAGGTTGAGCGTGCTCCGTGACTTCCAGTGGCAGAGACCGCTGAGGTTCGGTGGTGATCCATACCCTCAAACAGCATAGGTTTGGCTCGATATAGTGGTTCTCCTCTTCAGGCTTGTCAGACGCCGACATATCTTATGGTTTCATTGGCCGCCAGGCTTTTCCACGGAACAGTTGGGCGTTGGTGGAGTCTGGTGACTCATTTTCATGAAGAGTCGTCTCTTTCGTGGGGCAACATTTAGTTGATGTTTCATAAGGATTTTGTTCCCTCCTTCTTACACTCTGTTCAGATTCAGAATCTCCTGCAGTTTTAGTAGGGATGGATGACGGTGGCTGGGTATGCGGCTAGTTTTGCAGACCGTGCATGCTTTTACCCGGACATGGTCCTTGATGGTAACTTCCGAGTGAGGATGTCAAAGAAGGTTCTCCACCGAGAGATTCTTGCTATTATAGTACCCTTGGGCATTTCCACAAATGTCAGGGTGCTAGAGCAGGCGCTGGTGATAGAGAGATTCCTGTCACGTTCTAGAGTTGGTGGTGGAAGTAGGCATGTTGGGGCCAAGAAGTCTGTCGCAGCTAGCGGGCTTCGGCAAGCAGAACATCGACGCAGGTGGATTTCTGACAACCGGACTCAGGGGTGTGTTCGTACACCACAGTGGCACTGGAGGGCTCCAGTGCAGCATGAAGAGAATCGGTGCTATTCTTGCGATGGGAGAGGTCACCTGGAACGGGACTACCCGACCAGGCATGCAGAGAGCTTCGGGCAGGCAGCAGGTGCAACACCATAATGGAGGCAGCACCATGATCGGAGTAGTACCCAGAGATGTGGTGCTAGAAGTGGTACAGCAGGAGCTGGTTGTTGGGGATGGCTTTATGAGGTCTTCTCTTCACCACTAGGCAGTCCACGTCAGGCTCCAGGAGCTGACAATTGGGACCACGGACATCCACAAGCTTTGGATGTCTACGATCCTGCAGAGCATGAGGTGATAAGAGGTACTCTTTACAGATCTTCTACTTTTTGTAGTAGAATTGTTACTTTGTGTGAAATAATTTTTCTCACTGCTCCTTGTTTGAGTTGTTACCAGGGTGGCGTGGGGCATCGGTGTACCCCTGTGTTGGTAAGGTAAAAGGTGTGGAACCTTTGTCTTTAGTCGATGGTGTTGACACCTTGGCTTCCGAGCATGTAAGAGAGTCTTGGTTGCGAGACATCCTCTATGAAATCTTGTGTGACCATATATCCTTGGGCATTTCTCCATATGGATACTCTAAAGGAGGGAATCATCGAGCATTGTTTCATGTGTGGGCAGTGATTCCAGTCACAGCGTGTGACGTAGGGGTCCGGTCGGGGAGGTGAGTTACCCCCGAGAGCCTTCAGGCCATTTTCGACTGTGTGAAGGGATAGTGAGGTTCCCTATTGCCTTGACCTAACCCCAAAGGCTGGGTTTGGTGCATGATGTCTCCCACGTGACTCACCCAAGAAGAGGTCTGTGTGCTCCTATGCACGGCATCGGCGAGGGAAAACCTCACGTGAACAGATCAAATAATTTGGTCTGTGTGCGGTGGCGTAGAACTGTGCGTGAGTTTTTTTGGGTACAGGAGAGCCAGGTAAGGGCTTAGTACCCTAAGTTGTTCCCCGGTTATGCTTTTCGTGGATGAAAAGAATGAAGGAGGGAATGATGTAAGAACCTATTTTTTCTATAAAAGTCTTTGGAATATTCTTGATGTTATTCCAGAGCAGCGCCTTCAGACGGTGTGCGATTCCAAGCCCCGGTGTGGCCGAAATTAAAGTTTTTGTTCTTTCACACTGGGCACACCAAATAAATGGGATAACTCATAAACGGTGATCTGGATCAGATATATGAGTGCACGTATGGGTCCGCAATAGGGTTTTTACCCTAGGAACTACATAAAGCATGTCGGTGCGGGACGTTTGGACCCCTCACCCGCTACCGGAACATTAAATAGATAAATTTATTTATTTATTTATTCGTTTAATGATTAAACTAAATTATCTCTTAAACAGTGGCGCTTATTGGGAAACAGAGGGCACCGTTGAGTCCGGAATGTTCCTTTTACCTTAGGAGAGGTGTAAGTTTCGCGGGTGCGGCCTGTCTGTGAAAAATAGCCCCAGCGGAGTTTTCGTAATTTTGCGTCCTCAGGCGTTGAGTTTAATAACTTTGGAATGGGGCCTCAGATTAAAATTCTGAGGCCTCCTTTGTGCTTGAGATATGGTGTTTGGCCTAGGGAGTCTTAATCTCGACCCTGCTGGAAGTTTGGGTTCGATCTGACAGGCAGGTGGTTAAGTGTGTTTCTATTTGAACACTAAACCCCCCCCCCCGTCTCCCTTTGTTCACCCCCCCTTGAAGGAGCTCTCAAGGAAGAACTCCTCCTCTCCTCCACCTCTCCGTCGAGGCGTGACAGCTCTAGAGAGGCATGGCAGCTCCGGAAGATCGACGGCGAAGCTCTAGGAAACACCCAAGAGGTTGGATCGTGTGTTTTATTTTCGTTCCAACACTTACTTTGAGCTTGATTAAACACTTCTAATTGTTTTTATTTCTTCGAGAAAATACCATAACCGTGTGTTATATTTCATGAGCTATCCGATGCACTTTTCGGATTTGATATTCGAGTTCATAGGAGGACGCAATCGTGCGTCGAAGTTTACGGGTTTTGGTTTCTTTTTCCAACAGGTTCGAGCGGCCGAGCGAGGTGGCTAAGGCGGCGCGGCGGCGGACCCAGGCGGCACAGAGGAGTTCCAGCAAGCAGTTTTGGCGGTGGCGCCGAACGGAATTCGGAGCAATGGCGAGCTCCTCACCCACGGTGGGTTCACGCGGCGTGGAGGGGAAGAGCCGGCCGGCTGCGCCGGCCGATTGACTTGGAGCATCGGGGTCGCGGCCCGCAACCCCGCGGGGGAACAAGACCTACCCTCGGTGGGTCTTCAAGTGGTAGGTGTGACCATACAAGAGGTCCGGTCTGGCCGTAGACCGCGGTTCCACAGCAGGCTTGCGAGTCTAGACTGCGGGCCAGCGCGACGAGCTGGTCCGGCCGGCGCGGGCCGGCCCAGGCCGGGCAGCCCGAGGGGTTCTCCCTTAGTTTCAGGCACCCGTAACATTCTCTACGGGTGTCTATTTTCCGTACCGCCTATGGCAGTGTACTCCAGGAGTCAAGACGATGTCTTTGAGATGGTATTGGGAATTTTTAATTCCCGAGATGAGGGGCTCGGTGCCACGATGCGTGTGTTTGGTAAGTTTGGTGTTTTCTAGGAGTTCGTGTTTTGAGCGGCATGGACTCATCTGATGTCTGTTTTAAGCACCACCAGTGTCGTTGTGACCCTGGCATTGAAGTTGAGTTTTTCTACTGTGGTTTCAAGTGTGGAAACCACAGTTGAGATGTTGGCCCCCTGGGCCGTATTTTAAGCTACGAGCAACATTTAGTAACTTTTTCATCAGACGTCCATTCAGGGCGTGAGATCAGTCAATTTTGGGTGTTTTTCTGAGGGCATTGCAATTTTTCAATCTTCCCGCTTTAATTCCACATGATAGTGCGGGCCCCACGGGGGTCCGTTTTGGGAGTTGACGGTGATTTCCAGCTTTATCATCGGGTTTCCATTTCGGAAAAGTAATTAGTCAAACTCATGTACTTTTTTGAGAGGATCGCAATGTCGTGATCCGTTCGTTGTGATTTGGGACCAGGATGTGGGTCCCACATAGCACCGCTCTTGTACGGTGCGCCAGAATGCATCTTTTTCTCCGGGTATCCTTTCCACTCAAGGGAGCAGTCCTTTTGACTATTTTTTCGAGGGGATCTCAATGGTGTGATGCACCCGACTGTTTTCAGGGCCGAGGCTCGGGATCACAGGACGCCATTCAGGCGTAAAGTGGTGTTGGTGTCTTTTCCATCAGATATCCGTTGGAGGCGAGTAAGTTGTCGATCCCGCATGTTTTCTGCGATGATTACAATGGTGTAATCTGTTCAGGTGAGCAGAGCCTCTTACGTGATCTTATTAAATGTGGAAATATGACGGTGTACCTGTGGAGGTTCTTCCTACGGTGTTTTCAGAGAACCCTTGGCGGTTGATCGCTTTCACTCTTGGGAGAGTGAAGTGAATGCTTGAAGCTATGTCGTTGGTCGTTCCGGGTCCATTTAGGTGGAATGTTTGAGTTCTTACGTTTACACCCTTCGCATTGACGTTATGTACCGCGTGCACGGTATCCTTTCGGCTGGATATGTGGCATCCTCTAGGAGTATGAGATAATTCTAGTAGGTGTATGTGGATTTTTTTACCTGAGAACGTTTGTGTGATTGGTTGGGGTTGAGTTGGGGCCATGCGTCGTGTGGGACCCATGTGCGTGTCGTGTTCTTCTATGTGTACTCGTGACCTCTCACAAAGTAGAGGGTCCCTCTGTTCTTGTTTGTTTGACCAGCAGGGATGAGTGGGATCCCCCTGGTCATGTTCAAGATAGTTTAGATCAGCGGGGTTGAGTGGTTTCCCCTGGTTTTGTTCTGGAGTTGGGTGGTTGCAGGATACCCACTCCGAGTTCTGTTGGCCAGTGTTGTACCATCTAGTACGGATGGCCAGATCAGTTCTAGGTTTACCCTCCCTTAGAGAATGGGAAGTGGGTAGCTCATCGACTTCTAGGGATTAACCTCTAGTAGAGACTGGGCAGTGGGTCACCCAACACTCTTAGGGTCTACCCTCCAGCAGAGACTGGGCAGTGGGTCACCCAACATCCTCTTATGCTCTACCCTCTAGTAGAGACTAGGCAGCGGGTCACCCGACGACCTCTTGAGGTTCTACCCTCCAGCAGGGCTGGGCAGTGGGTCGCCCGTTGTCTTGTTCCAGGTCTACCCTCCATCAGGGCTAGCCAGTGGGTTGCCTGTCGACTTATTCCAGGTCTACCCTCCAGCAGTGCTGGCCAGTGGGTCGCATGATGATGTATTAGGGTTTACCATCCATCAGGGATGGGTAGTGGTTAACCTGATATCTTATTATGAATTACCCTCCAGCCGGGCTGGTCAGTGGGTCACCTGTTGGCATTTTAGACTCTATCCTTTCTACTAGGCTATTCGGCGGCTTTTCTCCATAACTACCAGAGTTGGACCCTTGTTTGTACGAGTTAGTGATGTGATAGTTTGAATTTGAGGACCTCTCGGCTATGTGATAGTGATGAGGTGTGGTTTGAATTTCCCCCAGAACTCTCAAGTACGAGGGGCACATTTCCCACTGAGATGCATCCTTGTGACGCAACCTAAAACTATTCGGGCGAGGCAGTTCTGCCCAAATCAGATAGTTTCAAGGTGCGGTGATTTAAGCCCTTGACATGCAGTTCGGGGAAGATGTGCAGGATGATGGGCATCGATGGAGTTTACTACTGGGACTGTTGGCTACTCACTTACCTAGGCTGAGCTACTGTACGAAGATCCCCTTACGATCTTGTTTAGGTTTCTTAACAGAGCATATATATATATATACCTTGTTCCAATATCGACTTCTTGGGATTGGTTACTCTCTATCCAAGAGAGGCGAAGATGCGCGGGGTATTCCACGTTCTTTTCATGTCTAGATTTTCGTGGTTAGACGAGTCTATTCTCCTGCTATAGGTATCAAAGACTTGACGAGACATTCATCTTATCACTGTTTCCATCTCCTTGTGTCTGGAAAAGTCTTCGTCTTTTCTCTTGTTGGGTTGAGCTGGACTCTCTACTGTTACTCTATTTCACTCTCAGTTGTACTCCTTTATTTTTCCCTATTCGATCTACTTCTCACCCTTCAGTACCTCTTTTGTTGCTCCCTCGAGCCTTTGGGGTATCCTACTGAGTATTTTTATACTCACCCCTGATTGGGGTTTGCCCGTACTTGGTGTGCCCTTGCAGATGATGAACATGTTGGTTGTGAATTCTGTTGTGCATAGGAGTTCAGGAGCTTGGACCGCATGTGGTGGTCGTAGTTGGGTTCCAGGTGTGGGACCCTTCAGCTGTTTTTCTATTGTTCACATGTTTCTGGGTTGTGGCTCTTTTTCTAGTTGGGGGCGTGTTTTGTCCATTTTTCTTTTCAATCACCCTATGCACTTTCTTTCTACTATTTAGAGGTCGATGCACTATGTGGTTTATTTATATCAGTTGGTAATTTACTTTTTCATTTACTATGCACTTTTTCATTGAGTGTGTTGCGTGTGTGTGTACACGTACTCAGGAAAAGGCCTCCCCGAGTAGATCAGCCTTCGGCGCTTGTCGCCAGCCCCTGGCCTATGGAGGTGGGATTGGGGTAGTTGCGGCTCGAGCCCGTGTAGAGTCGGGTCATGAAATCACCAATTTAAAAAATTCCCCATATACTATATTCCAAAAAACAATAATTATTTCTGAGATAGCATTATTTGCGAGATTTAAAATAATTATAATTTTCTAAAAATTCGATGATTGTACCATGGTAATCATTGGAATATATATAATTATATCATATAGTTTTATCTTCTCCATTATTAAATAGAATCAGTATTTGAAGGATCCATAGATTACACTTCATTGGTGAATCATTCCACAAAAATGTTACATTCTCTATCCCAGAAACACATTTACTATAATTCATACCTGTATTATTTTCACAGTTTCTTCAGTATAGTAATCAAATTATCCTCATCTTCTTATATTCTCTTGTGGTAGAAGATAATATTATATAAAATGACTTCCAATTTTTTTTCAAAGTAATTAGTGAGGACTCTATTTAGAATGTTCGTGAGTATTCCAATAGAATTACTGAGTCAAATGGAATCATTATGAACTCATATTGCATTTACAATGTACTAAAATTAGTCTTGTGGATATCCTCAGTCATTACCATTTCTTGATAAAATCTTGATCAATGATCTACCTTAATTAAATATTTGTCTCTACTTTTATAATTGAATAAGTCATAAATCATTCTAATATGATACATATTACTTACCATGATGTTGTAAGCTGATAAAACTCAACTAAGCGGTTCATTTACCCATCCTTATACTTGAATAAGAGGACCGTTTCACCCCATAGTAAAGCACCTGGGCATACACATACTATTAAGATTCTACAATAGTTTCTTCATCAATTCCTCATTTTAAAAAATGTATATTATTTATGGAGTCTGAGATATTAGAAATTATGTAGGTATAACATCAATATAAAATTAAACTACTCTACTAAGAGGAGGACCATACAATTCTCCAGGAAACACATCAGCATATTCCCTCATAATGTTCTTGTATTCAACGATGATATTTTCAATAGTCTCAATAATTTTATAATGATAAATATAATCATAATGAAATAATGTCCATGTTTGAGATAATCGTACCAAAGGATATTCATTCTCCTCCTTGTACTTTAATAGAGTCTACGAGTGACTCATGATAGCATGGGTGATTTCAATCTCTAATAAATTTATTTTAGCTCTATATAAGTAATTACAATCCATACCTAGAATATAATCTAATTCCACTGAATGGAGTGTGAAAACATTTTATTAGTACTTCTGCCGAAATTTTTTTATATGGTAGGTGTTGTATACATTAGATAAAATAATATCTCTATTTTAAATTTTCAAAAATATCTATATATTCATGCTTTGTAGTTGTGTTTGAAACGTTATATTAAAAAAATATGAAAAAATATATATAACTATTGTTGATAATCCTTCCTTTAACAATATTATTATTGTTTAAATAATTTAATACATCCAAAATTAAATCTGGGTTGAGAATTTTAAAACTACTAACCTCATAAATAGTAAAACATGGGAATTAATGAGATAACACATTAATGATATATATTAATGGGATTCATCTGTAGCAAAACAGATCACCCCACTATAACCCGCTACAGTGGAAACTGAGATGGATGACTCATGGTTTCATGATAACCCTAGGAACCATGGACAGAATGCAATGAATCATGGGGGGGGGGCATGGAAGGGCAGAACTGATGTCACAGAAAGCTGAGGAGCCATCTGAGGTCTCAGACTTAGAAATTACAGATATTGAAACTCATATGAAACAAGTGCGGGACATGGAAGCTCTTTCATGCTAGGGTCATGGATGCAGTCGTGGTTGAGGAATGGATTAGGGAGAATTGCAGGAAAAGGAACAAAGAATCGTAGAAAATATTAGAAAAAATCATGGTTCCTCATGATGGGGGGGTTGATGAACTATTTTAATATCTCTGTAATTTCTGTGCTGATTTTTGTCTCTCTTTTTTTATTAAAAATAACGGGCCTCGCCCCTATCAATAAAACAATTTGACATTATTTTCTTTAATAAATGTTATCATTGTGTTATATGATTAGACAAAAATATTACTATAATTTTTGTTCATTTAATATAGGGTTGTAATGAGATTACAAATTTACCAAAGTATATCTCTAGGTTGTTTCCAATAAGGTGAGAGGAAAGGCCCATTTCCATTCCTAAGAATACGATCAATTCTAGCTCAAAACACCATTTTTGGGGTTATTAAACTGATTAGCCACTAAATGAAGATAATATTCATTTTTAATTTATATAATATTCATGTTCTTTATTATTCATAAACACCATTTTATTGCATTTTACACTTTGACCATCATTTCACAATATGATTGTAATTCTTACTTAAAATGCACTATTATGCGGTACATTTATTAAAATCATTTAAAGTACCCAATGAGTCATCTAATTATAAGTAATTTAATTATCCATATTACTATTTTATATTTTGTTAAATGGATCTTCACTAAAATTTAGACATTTTTCATTCATGGATCAATGGATGATTCATAAATGATGAACGATATATTTGGTGATGAAAAGAAACAATTCTGGAGAAGGAAGATTGGACACCAGCACACTTATAAGACTGTGGGGCCCAACATACAGGGCAAATGAATACCATATTTCGTGGAATTCTAAAAGACCTATATAGGAAAAAATCACTATTGAGGATCCATAGCTAATTCTGCCTCCATGGTGTCCCTTTCAGCGTCCCAATGTAGAGATAAAATTCTGAGCCAGATTCTGCGGCCCAGAAAAACAACCCACTAATTTGATCATATCACGGAATCCAAAACTCCAAATGGGCACATATTTTACAACAGTTTAGAAGAAATCACTAGATCCATTTTCTTTATGTATGTACCACTCTGATTTGTCCATATATATGGACTTCCAATTGCGTCTGTTCGGTGAAGGAAATCTGGCTACCACCTCGGGTCAAGGGTGGAAAAATCAATTCTCCCTTAATTTCCACCCACCTATGGCCTACCAAGATTAATTGAGAAGAATTGTACTATTAGAGGCTCTAACCAAGGGTTCAAAAATTCCTATTTAAGGAAGTGGTGTTGGAGGACTGAGGGATCTTTGGTTCTTTGTTCAATTGTAATGTTATGCTGCAATTTTGTTGTCTCAAATTTGTCTTTCACATTGAAGTTGTTCAATTCACATTAATTTATTAATAAAAGTTATTTTTCTACTCTTATTCTATTTTTATTCATATCAATTATATACCATTGGATCAAGTTGTGAATTTATTCACACCAAACCTTGTGAAATTATTCACACAACAGTAAAGTGATCATTTTATTTTTGTTGTTTTCTTTACTTCTCCATTTCCTCCCTCATGAGTCTACTTTACCCTTACATTGAAACCATGGGATCAATGGAGGGATAACCCACTTATGGGTTGATCCAAGGGAGTATCAAGGGGATGGATTGGATGTTATTATCACCCCATTAATGTATAATCACTTCTTTAATTGAGATTTTTATTTGATGATTTTTAAACTCCATCATCCTTATTGAATTTAAGGCCACACACTTCAAGTGCTAATATGAACCTTTACCTTGAAGTGCTCAAAACATTGACATTTCAAGTGTATAGGTGATTAGTATTAAAGAGTTTAGACATTAAACCACTAAGTGATGATGTTTTTTTATCTTCTTAAATGAACCCATCTAAAATATAAGAAATTGAAATCATTGAAAAGGAAATACGTCCAATCCACCCCGAGCAATAACCTAAGATCAAATCATTATTTTAAATTGAATCCACTTAAGTCTCTTAGAGTTCCTTTAAACCCATATAAAATCAACCCATTTTGTCCACTTCATGCCCAAAAAAAGTCCATATAATGTACGTGTCTATAGGTTACATATTATGTCTCTGAGGATTCGACAACCCAAGCTAAACTACAAGGACCGTCCTACCTAATTCTCTTGGGTAAATTTGAGGGCGAATCAAATTTTGGTGCCGTTTCCAGGGACCCAAGTAAGTAATCTAAACACTAATTATATTCTCCCTCATTTCTTCTTTTCTCATCCAAATTCTCTTATCTTTTCCTTTTCTAATTTTTTCCTTTGGCGCATGTCTGCCTACACCAGCGATCAATCAAACCGTCTAGTTAGGGTGGATAGTCCTGGGGTTGGGCAGTCAAGTAAACCAAGGTAACTCTTTCCATTAGATAATAATCTTCATAATACCCCTGAGTCAAAAATTGATCCCATTTCAATGGAAGGTCTTCAAAGAAACCAACTCATAAACCCGGGTGGGAACAAAAATGGAAACCCAAATGAGGCAGCCCCAAACATAGGGAATGCAATTGATCAAACCATGAATGACGACCTCACACCTTCCTAGACCAATGACCCCTCATGAATTAGACTCAATTCCCTAGAAGATGCCAACTACATATTTAAACCTCATGTCTTAAACAATTTTCCCACATTCCATGGAATGGAGTCCGAGATTCCCTACCTTCACATTAAGGAGTTCAAAGACATTGTAGAAACCATGTGTCCCCCAAATCAACTAGAATCAGCTAAGATGAGGCTATTTCATTTTTCTTTAATGGATTGAGCTAAAAATTGTCTAAAAAATTTGATACCAGCATCCATCAACTCTTGGTACCAACTACAAAGAGAATTATACAAAAAATACTTTCCCCGACACAAAACAATAGCACTTAAAAAGTGTGTCCAAATTTTTTTTGAAAAAGATGGGGATTCATTCTATGAAACATGGTATAGGTTCAAAGACACTCTAAACATGGTTACACACCAGGTTTTTTCTATACCTGAACAAGTGATAATTTTCTATGAAGGGTTGGGTCCAGGGAACAAACAATTCATTGACATGATGTGTAATGGAAAAATTAAAAACAAATCCCCAAATGATGCTTACGAGTATCTAGAAAGCCTTTCTGAAAAAAACCAAACATGGGGAACTTCACCTTATTCTGAGAAGCCATAAAGAACTACTGGAATTCATACACATAGAGAAGAGGAAAGCCTTAGGGATAAACTTGCAGCACTCTCTAAGAAGGTTGAAGAGATTGACCTTAGGAAAGTCCATGAAATTCAAAATGTTGACCCTGTTTGCACAATTTGTGACAATGATGACCATAATACAGACAACTTCCCAACCATTCCATCCATCGAGGATGTTATTTTAGGAGGACCCCAAGAGAAATTAAATTCCTTGAACATTCAAAAGCCTCAATACCAAAATAAACTTCAACCCAAGGTATAATGACCACCCAGGCTTCTGCTGGAAAGATAACCAACAACCTAGCCAACCACAGGGAAAAAATACTTACCCCCATCAGAACTACCAAACCCATAACCAGTTCCATACCCAACCTATCCAATACCAACAGCCACCAGTCCATTTTCAACAAACCATCCCACCTCCAAAATATCCCCCATGGGATAAACCAATCATCTCAAGCACCAACCCAAACTATTCCACAAATCCAACTAGAACAACTGTGCAAACAAATGGAAAGGATGAACTCATAAGTCGCTTCCCTTAAACAAGAACTTAAAACCATACAAAATGGAAAGGCACCCACGCCTACTCAGGTGGTGCCATCCTCAACATCAAGCGGAGAGTCCAGTTGTGCTCAAACAATTCATGAACAACTAAAGGCAGTAACTGTTTTAAGAAGTGGGAAATCAATTGAGAAACCTGAACAACTAATTCAAAATCCACCTGAAGATTCAAACTTGGATGAAAATTAAAATTAAACAAATGATCAAACTGAAAAAAATGATAACATTGTCAAAGAAACAACTTTTCAACAAACAACTCCCCAACCTACACCATTTCCTCAATGCATGAGGGGGAAAACCAAGCTTGAATTGAGTGAAACATTGGGGGAAATCTTCTCACAAGTCAAGTTGAACATTCCCCTTCTCGATGAAATCCAAACCATACCTTCCTACTGAATGTACCTTAAGGACTTGTGCACTTTTAAAAGAAAATTTTCACATAAAAACCAAGTCCTTTTGGGTACTAATGTGAGTTCCACCATTCAAGGGACCATTCCTCATAAGTTGAAGGACCCGGGATTCCCTTACATCAATGTTGAACTAGGAGATAGAAAAGTTTTCAAGGCCTTGTGTGACCTAGGTGCTAGTTTCAATCTCATTCCATATGCTGTGTACTGTCAGTTAGGCCTAGAAGAGCTCCAACCCACATCTGTCACACTTCATCTCACTGATCGTAGCATTAGGGTTCCAAAGGGGATTTTGAGGGAAGTTTTGGTAAAGGTTGAAAACATCATCTTCCTTGCTGACTTCATTGTCCATGAAAACCATCTAAACGTAGGAAATAAGGAACAAACCCCATTTATCCTTGGTCATACCTTCCTTTCAACAATCAACTCTATTATCCGAGTCCGAAATGGGAACATGACCATCACCTTTGGGAACATGAGTTTAGACTTGAACATCTATAATGAAAGCTCACAAATATGGGATGAGGACGATATTCATGAAGTAAACATGATAAGAAGCATTGATAATGAATCCATGGAACATCAAGGAATATTTGATGAATGTTTAAGTCGGGATGAGATTGATTTCCTTTTTTCATATGAAGGAAGTTTATCTCCTTGGCTTGAATCATTTTCAAATTGCTCTTATAATGAATTCTTAGGTCCAACAATCAGTGAAACCTTTCAAGAAACCACTTTCATGGAGACCACTCTAAATTCCTTCCCTAAATATGATCAATCCAATCTAGTAGCTGAATCTTCTATATGTGGGGAATCAATCCTATCTAAAACTTTTGGAAATAAAATTGATCTTGATCCAATGTCCCAATCTTCTATTGAAAGTCCGAACCAACCTAATCTTGAATTGATGGAACTTCCTGCTACACTCAACTATGGTTTCCAAGGGGAAAATCAAACACATCCTATTTTCATTTCTTCTTCTCTTGAAACCAATCATGAGAAGATGTTTCTAGATGTCCTAAGAAAACATAAGAAAGCCATTGGTTGGACCCTCTTTGATATTCCTGGGATTAGCCCACTTATTGGGACTCATAGGATTGTTCTGGAATATGATTCAAAGCCATGTCGCCATCCTCAATGGTGACTAAATCCTAATCTCATAGAGGTAGTAAGGAAAGAACTTTTGAAATTCTTAAAAATCTGGAATCATATATCCCATAGCTGAGAGTGAATGGGTGAGCCCAATCCAAGTGGTTCCAAAAAATCTGGAATCACAGTGATAACCAATGTGGATGATGAGATTCTTAAAACAAGGGTGAGTAGTGGATGGAGGGTCTGCATTGACTATAGGAAGCTAAACTCATTCAACAAGAAGGACCATTTCCCCTTGTCATTCATTGACCAAGTCCTTGAGAGAGTGACAGGTCCTGCCTTTTACTATTTCTTAGATGGGTACTCGAGGTATAATCAAATTGAGGTCTCCCTATAAGATCAAGGGAAGACTAAATTCACATGTCCATTCAGTACCTTTTCATTCAAACTCATGCCCATTAGTTTATTCAATGCTCTTGGGACCTTCCAGCGGTGCATGATGGGAATCTTCTCCGGCATGGTAGGGGATTTTCTTGAGGTCTTCATGGATGACTTCTCTGTGTTTGGGAATACATTTGAGGGATGTCTGAAGAATGTGGAGAGAGTCTTATAAAGATGTGAAGAAAAGAATCTGGTCCTAAATTGGGAAAAATTCCATTTCATGGTTAAAGAGGGACTAGTTCTAGGCCAACTGGTCTCGCGTAGGGGGATTGAAGTTGATAAAGCCAAGGTTGACATCATTCGTCCCCTTCCATCAGCCAAAACTGTCAAGGAAGTGAGGTCTTTCTTAGTACATGCTGGTTTATATAAAAGATTCATTAAGGACATTAGTTCAATACCTCATCCCCTTTGTGCTCTCCTAGTAAACGATGCTCCATTGGTTTGGACAGAAAGTTGTGAGGGTTCATTCTCAACCCTCAAATCCTCTCTCACCTCTCCTCCCATTATGAAATATCCAAATTGGAACCTTCTTTTCTATCTTATGTGTGATTCTAGTGAATTTTCTGTTGGTTCTGTGTTACGAAAACGTTGTGATAAAACTCCTTATGTAATTTCTTATGCAAGAAAGTCTTTAAATGATTCCCAAATCAACTATGCCACCACTGAGAAAGAGTTTCTTTCCATTGTGTTTTCCTTAGAATAGTTTAGGTCCTACCTCTTAGGATCCCCCATCACTGTGTTCACTGACCATTCTGCACTAAAATACCTCTTCCAAAAACAAGATGCTAAGGCTAGACTGATTAGGTGGGTCCTGATCTTACAAGAATTTGACCTCACAATCAAGGATAAAAAGGGCGTTGAAAATGTTGTAGTTGATCACCTCTCTAGGATGGAATTCAAAGACAACTCAAATTACCTTTCTATGGATGATTCATTTCCTGATGAACACCTATACTCTATGAGTGACTGCCCTTGGTATACTGACATAGCCAATTTCATAGTTACAGGAGTCATTCCAAAATTCTTAGGGACTCAAGGTCGAAGTAAATTTCATTCTGAAGCTAGACACTATGTGTTTGATGATCCGTACCTCTATAAGTTCTGCCCTGACCAAGTCATTAGGAGGTGTGTCCCAGAATCTGAACAAGAGTCCATCCTTAAATTCTGTTATAGTGAGGCAAGTGGAGGTCAAATTTCTTCTTAGAAGACATCTTCTAAGATTCTTCAATGTGGTCTCTTCTGGACCACCCTCTCAAGGGACTCTTACACATTTTTTAAAAGTTTTCCTAGGTGTCAACAAGTATGTTCCATCACAAAATGGAATCAAATGCCAATCACTCCCATCTTAGTGGTTGAAATATTTGACCATTGGGGAATTGATTTCATGGGACACTTCCCAACTCTAGGGGATACCTCTATATCCTTTTAACTATTGATTATGTCTCAAAATGGGTTGAATCCATTCCCACCAATTCTAATGACCATCATGTTGTGATCTGATTTCTGAAAGAGCACATATTTTCTCGATTTGGAATTCCTAGGGCTATCATTAGTGATCATGGAACTCATTTTTGAAATCATCCATTCTCATCACTCATGAAAAAATATGGAATTTCTCAAAAAGTTTCCACTGCTTACCACCGACAGACCAATGGTCAAGCTGAGTTAGCCAATCATGAAATTAAACAAATTCTTGAGAAAACTGTCAATCCTTATAGGAATGATTGGTCTGAAAAACTCTTGGATGCTCTTTGGTTATATTGTACAGCATTCAAAACCATCCTAGGAATGTCACCATATAGGTTGGATTATGGAAAATCATGCCATTTACCTGTTTAAATTGCGCATAAGGACTTTTGGGCAATTAAGAAAAAGCATTATGACCTTTCATTGACCGGAACAAAAAGGTAATTAGATCTCAATGAACTGGAGGAATTAAGGATGGAGGCTTATGAAAATTAAAGGATCAATAAAGCTAGAGTTCAACCCTACCAATCTAGGAATATCAAGGTCAAACATTTTGAACCGGGAAAACTCGTGCTCTTTTATAGTTCAAAACATCATTTACACCCGGGAAAGTTAAGGTCTAGATGGTCATGACGTTTCATAGTGCATCATGTGTACCCCCATGGGGCAGTAGAGATTCAAGATCCAAAAAGTGGTTACATTTTCAAGGTCAATGGCCAAAGGTTTAAACCATTCATTGAATCATTCAATAAACAGGAAATAGAGGTTGAGTTAACTGAGCCAACCTATGAACCAGGAAAAAATTGATAGATTTAGGGTCCATGTCGGGCTAACGACGTTAAACAAAGTGCTGCATGGGAGGAAACCCATGGTTTTAAAGTTTCCTATCATTTTGTTATTTTAATAAAATTTATATTTTAAATAGGATTAATTAATCATTTTTATATTAAAAAAATGAATGTTAACCTGTTCTTCTATTATGAGTATGGATGGGTATGAAAGGGGAGCACCGTATTCATCTGTGTCACGCGGTGTGATCGATAAGTAATACCTTGCCCAAAAAATTAAAAGAAGACAATGTTTCGTTAGTTTGATTTAAAAAAATAGAAAAACAGGAAAAACGATAAAAATGATGATACTTGGAATTAAATAAGTCGTTGTGTTTTTTTTATATCTGGTTTGTTCTTCTTTTGGTTCAGGTACTATTTTGGGTGATACATGTTCAATCAATGAGGTGCCAATATCCCCCAAGAGATCAAAGGATTAAAAGGGAGCAGCAAGAATTTCAACTTCAACCACCAGGTGACTTCATTCCATGATCCTCATTTTCAATTTTCTTTTAGGAAATTTCATTCTCTACCTCTACCCCCTTCTACATTTTCATTTATTCAAACACTGGGGATAGTGTTATTTTAAGTTGGGGTGGCAGATAAAATAATTAAATGCTTTTCTGTCCAAAAAATGAATGATTTAAAAAAAAGTGTAAATGGAAGGAAAATTTCCTTTAACATTAAACATGGTAATACAAATTTCACTCTTTGAAACTGAAAATCAAATAATTTATCATGTAATAATTCTGATTTTAATCCTTGTATAATTTCATGAGCATATATTTTGGAAAGTGTGGCTGTCTAATGTGATATTTCATCATTTATATTTTCATAAAAAAAGATCACAATGCACATCCTTTGGATAGTGGGGTATTAGTTTGAGTTCATGGGGTCCCCCAAATAAATAGCATAGGTTTGGCGATCATTTTAGTTTAATATGAGTATTCAAATAAAATCAAAAAAAATTGCGTGTAGAGCAATGAAATGACCTAATGCGTGGCTTTCAACACATGGGGATCGTGACTCCATAGTTGTCTGGCCCAGAGTTAGTAATTTTATCTATATTTTTGGTAATTTGAATTTGTTTTTGACTGAGTTAACTCGAGATGATTCCCGAGAATGTGGTCTTCACTTGGTGCCCTAAGGTCTTTGAGCCTGGGATTCAACGGCAATGTCTCGCTACAGGGGTTCACTCTTTTGAGTGCAATTTCAATTACCATGGAAAAATTGCAAAAAAACAAAAACAAACAAAAACAAAAAAATATGATTCAGAAAAAAATTGAATACTCATCTTAATATTGAAATGTGAGTCCACCTAGCGCTTCCGTAATTTCCACCTTGAATAAAGATGAACCCCAATGTCTATTGTGATGCACAACACATCCTCAAACTTAATTGATATTGGATGAAATATGGAAATGAATTTGAATAAAGGAATGGGCTTGGGATTGGGATATTCTTATGAAACTATCTTGTATTAAAATATTTTTATCGGTTTCATGATTGTTTGGTATAAGGTTTTATGGTGATCATTGTGTATTAAAATGTTTTTTGGAAAAAGGGAATTCGAATTTCATATTGTTGAGATATATTTTGCTCGAGACTAGTAGATCTCAATTTGGGGGTGTGATTAACCACTAAATGAAGATAATATTCATTTTTAATTTATATAATATTCATGTTATTTATTATTCATAAAATCCATTTTAGTGTATTTTACACTTTTAACATCATTTCACATTATGATTGAAATTCTTACTTAAAATGCACTATTATGTGGTATATTTTTTAAAATCATTTAAAATACCCCATGAGTCATCTAATTATATGGAATGTAATTATCTATATTTCAATTTTATATTTTGTGACATGGATCTTCAGTAAAATTTTAACATTTTTCATTCAGCTAATAATGGATGATTCATAAATGATGAAAGAGATATTTGGCGATGAAAAGAAACAATTCTGGAGAAGGCAGATTGGACACCAGCCCATTGATAAGACTGTCGGGCCCAACGTATTGGCTCAATGAATCCCATATTTCGTGTACTGCTAGAAGCCATGTATCGGAACAAATAATCCTTGAGGATCTATCGCTAATTCGTCCTCCATGGTGTCCATTTAGGCGTCCCAAGTTAGAGATAAACTTCTGGGCTAGATTCTGCGGCCTAGAAAAACATCCCACTAATTTGATCATATCTCAGATTCCACAACTTAGAATGGGTCCAAAGTTTACCGGAGGAATGAAGACATCATTAGATCCATTTTCTTCTTCTATGGACTACTCTGATTCAGCCATCTAGAAGGTCTTCCAAGCGCGTCTGTTAGGTGAAGGAAATCTGGCTGCCACCTCGGGTCAAGGGTGGAAAAATCAATTCTCCCTCACTTTCCACCCACCTATGGCCTACCACAATAAATTGAGGGGACTTGTACTGTTGTAGGATCTTCCTAAGGGATCAAAAATGATTATTTAAGGCAGTGGTATTTGAGGATTTAGAGATCTTTGGTGCTTTGTTCAATTGTAATGTTATGCTGCAATTTTGTTGTCTCAAATTTGTCTTTCACATGTAAGTTGTTCAATTAACTTTAGTTTCTTAATAAAAGTTCTCATTCTACTCTTATTCTATTTTTCTTAATATGACTTTGATACCATTGGATCAAGGTGTGAATTTATTCACACCAAACCTTGTGAAATTATTCACACAACGGTGGAGTGATCATTTTATTTTTGTTGTTTTCTTTACTTCTCCATTTCTTCCCTCAGGAGTCTACTTTCTGCTTCCATTGAAACCATGGGATCAATGGAGGGATAACAAACTTATGGGTTGATCCAAGTGAGTATCAAGGGTCTGGATTGGATGTTATTTATCACCCCATTAATGTATAATTACTTCTTTAATTGAGATTTTATTTGATTATTTTTAAACTCCATTATCTTTGTTGAATTTAAGGTCACACACTTCAAGTGCTAATATGAACTTTTACCTTGAAGTTATCAAAACATTGATCCTTCAATTGTATAGGTGATTACTATTAAAGGTTGTAGGAAATAAACCATTAAGTGGTGATGTTTTTTATCTTCTTAAATGAACCCATCTCAAATATAAGAAATTGAAATCATTGAAAAGGAAATACGTCCAATCCATCCCGAGCAATAACCTAGGATCAACTCATTATTTTAAATTGAATTCAATTAAGTCTGTTAGAGTTAAATTAAACCCATCTAAAATCAACCCAAGGTGGCAACTTCATATCCCAAAATAGTCCATAGAATGTACGTGTCTATAGGTTACTTCTTAAGTCTCTGAGGATTCGACAACCCAAGCTAAACTAAACGGACCATCCTACCTTATTCTCTTGGGGAAATTTGAGCGTGAATCATAACCCTAGGTTAAACAATTCAAGAGCCACATCCAATTCTAGTATCAAAATCAGGATTTCTTTCTTTTTATCCAATTACAATATAGATTAAAAAAATTTAGGGTTGGTTTCATATATTTATTATTATCAATAAGTATTTCACTATAATTTTTTATTGTGATACCGAAAAATAACTAGATATTTAATTGATACCAACAATGACAACCCGCATACATACTGAACTTTATTTCATGATTTTTTACAATAATATGAAAATAATAAAACTCAAAATGGCCAATTATACCTTGTTTATTTTTGAAATTATGTTCATAACATGACAACATAAAATCGAGATACATCAAAATTATTTAGAACATCATTAACATTCCCTAAAATTCCATTTCTCTTAAAAATTAATGGGATAAACTGAGGAAAGAGATAAGAAATTGGTGATATATAAAGACTAGTAAGGGAATAACCAATGTATAACCATATGAATTAATTTTTGAAGTTACTCAATATGAATTTAAATGAAACATAAAAGGGGAGAGAATTATAATAATTACCATCAAATTAGGATATACGATTATAGCATATATGAAACAAGGGAATGAGGAAGAAACATAACTCAAGTCATAAAGATAAGTAAAGGATGACTGTATAAACTACATTACATGTTAGATAGAGTTCCATTATGGATTAGGTTCTTCCATAATCCCATAAACGAGGTTTCATGGGAATAAACAATACTGAATCAATTGGACTGCTATTTGGTAGAACCCATCATAACATGGGGAATATCATGCCATGTAGATCATTTAAAATAAGGTCATATTTAATTAAATTTAATCCCTCGATTAATGATAATGGAATAAATAATTTTAATTCCATAATAAATAATTTATAGGTACCTCTATGTGAATAACCTAATGTGGAAATGGTGATGGTTATTCTAAATAAAAAAATTACATGGAATGATCACCTGATAATTTTGGTAGAATAAAAGTTGTACATAATGATTTGTTGGATATATTAATGAGAGTAAAAGGGATATATAATCCCATATAATTAATAAACCATATAATAGATATGTATAAGAACATATAAAAACCATTGGAACTATATATTAAAAAGGTACAATGTAAAACAAATCCTGACCAAGGAGAAGAAATGAGAGAATAGCATTCCTTGAGAGGGTGAATATGAATACTTAGGAGGAGATTCTTAAGACCATTGTAGAACCTTGGGAGGGATATATATTTGTATTTTTAGAGTTATTTTGTCATAAAAGGGGTTTTAGTGGAGACAAATTCGAGTTTGTGTTGGTTTATATAGGAAAAGAGATGGAGGTTCATTATTATTTTATAAAAAGAGGTTTTCAAATATTTATAATAAATTAATCCAAACCACATGACATATCATAGTCATTACCCATGGTTTCAGAAAAAATTTAGTTTATTTCATTGTTTTGTATCCCCAATATTTAAAATCTTTAAAATAATAGTCTGGGTGATATTTAAGTGAGTCATATTTAAATATAATTGATATTAAAACAGAAAAATACAATATATGTTTTAGAGTATTCATTAAGGAATATAGAATTAATCAAATAACATTTCAAAACATTATTTCAAATTCAAAGTATTTATTTGGTTTTTGATTCTTTTTTTTTGGAATCTATTACATCACTTTTGGGTAATTATGATGTCATAATACAGACCCACTATTTATACAAAAAATTATTATTACAAAAAAAATCTATTGTCTCTAAAAATAATTTAAAAATAGCTACTGGATAATTTATAAAATATTATTAGAAAAAATAAGTTTTTAATCAAATTAATTATCCAAATATTTGAATTTTTGTTACTAAATAAAAAAAAATCATCTGTTGAAAAATAATTGTCTTCTTTCACAATAACTGTATCTATTCCCTTATAAACATTACATTTGGATAAAAAATTATATTATAATTTACATTTAATGAAAATTATCTAATAATTAAATTCTACTATAATATAATTTATTTAAAATATCATGAATTCCTTAAACGAGGTGTCTTAATATCAAATATATATTTCTCAAGAATTCAATATGAGTTTTATCATATTAAAATATAATTTTTTTTCAATCTAACTATATATTCATTTAAAATATAACAATAAAAATTAATAATTATAAAAAATTAAAATAAATATATAAAAATTCATAATATTAGCGTTAAGATAAATCACAAATTATTACACCAGAAAATCCCTTAAATGTAATGTTCATTATGGTGATATTATCATGTGGTGGTTTGGAAAAAATGGTTTGTTTTCTAATATCAAAGAACATGGGCTTCTCCCATAAAAGGTTGTTCTCATGCATTTGTTGATGAAGCTCTTTATTTTCAAAGTTAATGGAAAATAATAGTGATTTTTTCTTCCGTGGATGATCTAATAAATTGGCTACAAAGGGTATGATATTATTTGTTGTGGTTTTCATTCTATTGTATTTATCAAATGGAATTTATCATAGAATTTTTTATACTAACATTAATAGTTACAGTAAATTGTGTATATAATGAATGGTTATAATACTTAACTATCATTAAAATATGAACAAATATAACTTACAGTAGTCGAACCTACCAAAAATATGTACATGTGTTTTCAATAACCACATTATATAACAAATAATTTATTCAATCAAATATAAAATTTCATTTATAAAATCTCAGTTCATAAAATATCCATTTTTAATATAGATGAAAAAATTGACCATATAATCAGCATATTTTAATATTTACAATAGATCCAATTGAAACAAAAAAAAAGAAGTGACAACCTATACTTGTAAGATCATACCCTAAAATCATGTCTATCAGTGTTTTCAAAGTAGATAGAATCACTTGGATTTTACCTCGACCAAGCATGATAAGAGATTCAAATACTAAAAAAATTATAAAAACTATTTATTGGATATTTCATTACTCATCGAGATCAAGTCCCAAAACTTGTTTGTTGAACCACAACAAGAAAATATCACTCCCATACACCTACACTTGGAGCATATTCTAGTTTAATAACGGGCTTAGTATGTCGACCATAACAAAATAAATTTTTATATTTTCATTTTTAATTATATAATTATTATATTTAAATTTATATAGGTACATTAAATGGTTATATAATTATTTTGGAAAATATTATATTTTGATATGATGAAATAGAAATAATATTTTCGAAAAATAACGTTTTTAGTCAAGTCACACATTTTGATGAATTCAAGAACATACTAAATAAATAATATTACAATAATATATTAATGTTAATTATTACATATTAAATATAAATAATAATATAAATTTACAAATCCAAATTTAATTTTTATTATGATTAGAAACTGGTTATTGTCAAAAAAAACCCCATTATTTTCATTAAATTGGGATTTTTCATTTAAAATTTAAAAATTTCATTTTTTGTGAACTATTTAGATAAAAATGTTTTATTTTCTAAATATTCATGTGAAACATAACCAATGGTTAATTTCCCATAATTTTCGGAGGAATCCAAATTTTTTGGTAAAAAATAAATTCAATATAAATATATGATATGTATTACATAATTATAAAATTAAAAAAGTGTTGTAATAAAAACTATAATGAGTATAAATGTGAATAATTATTTTCCCCATTTAAAATAATTATTTTTGATGTTTTTTTGTTAATTTTATAGTACCTTTAAGAATCCAGTGAAACCAAATAATATTTTTAGGGTTTTGAAATAAATTCATTTTAAACATGACTCACATAAATATCCCCATGTGTATTATTTTATGGATTTATTATATATTTATTATAAAATAATTTATCCCACTTCAATTTTTTATAAACCATTTTCATAGACCCTGGGTTGTAATGTGGTTTTGATTAATTTCTTATATAGATTCCAAAACCTATGTTATGAAAATTTAAATTATTTCCCCCAACTTTTTCAATATAAACCCACTAAATGTCCCATTATTCTTCACTAAAAACTATTTTGGAATGAATTTTATTTTCCCTTACCTCTCCATATCCATTATATGGGCCCACATGTTCTTCTAAATCTCCTCCCATTCTTTTGGAAACCCTGTCTCAAGGTAAGGGACCTTATCCATCATTTCATTATTCAAGAAAATACTCTATGTTATGCCTTCTGTTTTTAACTTTTTCATGTGGGTATATATTTTTTCTAATCCTTAAAACTACCATTATCATTTAAAAGTGATAATAAACCCTCTTAAATATAATTATTTCCACCCATGAGTCATTAAGTACCCATATTATGCTTTAAGAATTATCATGAGAATTACAATGCCAAACCTTTTTTTAGTGAATACCCATTTCAATTTCCACGTATGATAATCCCCATATATTTACATATCCATAATTGTATTATAATTACATGAATTTAACATATAATACTTACTCGTTGGTTTTATTATTATGAAATATGATCCCATGTGCAATAATCTATGTGGCACACTTAATCGTGATAACAATATAAATGTGATGGGTAGGCATGAAATTATATTGCTTTCTAATGCATTGGGAAATTTTTTAAAATCATGATATTACTTGTATAGTCCATGTGTGGTTATCAAAATAATATTATTTTTTTATGTCTTGGATATTATCCATGACATATTTTTTTGATTTATTTTTTTATATTCATTTTCTATTCGCTCATTTTTTATGTTATCATCTTGTATCCTATATTGATGATCATTTATATGATTCTCATCAATTTAAGTCCCCATTATATTCCTATTATCTTAAATTTTTTTCATTCAAAATGATATAATCTTATTAATACCTTATTGAGATTTCTAGATCTCCCTTTTCTTATGTATGTACACATGTATTTCTATCTATTATTAAAAGTGAAATGGACTTTTAGAGAAATTTAATTATTTTAAAATAATATAATTTCATATCTATTTTACATTCTCAGGCTATGTACCCAATTACCACAAAAAAATATTAATACTTATGGCCTTTTAGGGTTTTATTATGTGTACCATTTTTTAAAAAATCATTAACAGAGTGTATCAAATATTTGGGTTCTCATAAAAGAAGTGGTTTCTTTTAAATAAACTGACTACACAATTTATAAATCATGAAGCTCCATCATTTAATTCCATTTGTGTAATGAACTTTTTTTATCCAATATTAATACCACTTGTCCTGTGGATTACCTCTACAAAATGGTAATGGATTGAAGACACATTAATTGGGTATAAAGAGTATATTCCCAAGTCATTGAGATGACCTATTTTTCGATTTCTATGAGGCCACATATCATGTAACCCCCGGAGAGACATGATATGATCAGCTGAGAACACTGTTAAACACCAATTTATCAATAAATTTAATTTAAATGATTCAATTAAACTCATTTGTGGAACTCTAAGAACACGTCGAGTGACAGTACACACATAGACATCATTTTAGGGTCAGGCATTGTGTTCCCCTATAGAAATCATCAATTTCTTATCCCAAAACATACCTATTTTATATCTTCTATTTATATAATATTTAGACACATTATTATTCCTTAATTAGTATAATTCAATGTTATATGTTTTGGTGGACATCATTATTATCTCACAAATGTGACACGTGGTGTGGAATGTAGTTCTACTCATTCGAAGATGGTATGGTAACATTAGGACTTGGGTAAAATTGTCATAATGATGTCTCTATAGGTACCCTCAAAAGTCACTATGATGTCAAGGCATGGTTCACCATCTTTATTGGTATATTGGGTTAATATCACCACCATGTGCCTGCTTACGGTACATGCTCGTTAACAGTTGAGTCAGTACCCACTATATAAGAGCTCGGAAGAGATATAGGCCATACAATGGTAAAAATAACCCATTTTTGAGACATTACATTAGAATTTCATGCCCACCAATACTAATATAGATAGGTTATATTCATCTATTGGTATCACTTAATTCTTAAATATTATAGATTTCGATATAATCTTCATCTATAGTTAGACATGAAGATCAAGATCCCCCTCTTTGACATGGATTATTCTATGAGAAAATTCAATCTTATTGGGTTTCCATCCCCTCCATGTGTTATGGGTAGGTTTGAATTTGATCAATACTAATTCTCACTTTTTTTTTGAGACTTCAATCTAAATATATATATACTCACCCATATATGTTATTTTATCACACATTTTATATCTTATATATATGGAAGGAAAATATATGGTAACCCTAGTTGACCAGGATTTGATGTAATGTAGTTATACATTGTGATGATGACCATATGTAGTGGTCGTATTCAATGATCATGAATGGGGTATATATATTCTTCATTAGTTATAAATTTCATACTCCAATCAATATTGGGAATGTATGTCTCGATATTATCCTTTAGTCATTTTCTATTCCATTATGATGTGATTTTAGAGGTTGTTAGCTGAATTTATTTCCACTTTGTTAGTTTATTTCTGATTAACATAAATTATCAAGTGGATCAGGGATATTTGTGTTTCCTAGAATTACATTAATCTGTGTCCTCTAATAAGTGTGATATTCCTACTTTGTGTTATTATGTATACTATGAAGTATTAAATATAGACTTATGGTGGCACACCCAGCTTACTACCGACATTGTCAGGGCACTGGAGGGATTAGGAAATTTTAATTTAATTCTCACCTCATTGATTATCATTATGAAAAAACAATTATTTTTTCTGATAATAATGATACAATATGGTTAATGAATATTAATCAAAAGATATAATTAATTTCTAAAATATTTAAACTTTTAATAAAATTTGAGGTGGATGTAGAGAACATTAGTTCTGATCATGATTAATGAGATGGTTATGATACATGTCTATTAATAATTACATTATTTGGAATATATTTTCTATAGACACCCGTATATTATTAGGATTGTAAAAAGGTGGTTTCATGTTATCAAAATAGGTCATGGTTTGGTTTTATAAAAAATATTTTCTATTACTATTGATTCCTTGGATTGATTCCTTATTATAATGAACATAATGAGATATTGATATAGTTTAGTTTGTGTCGTATATTATTTTTAATTAAATTCCTTTTCACGGTAGAATTTTTTTTCTTTTTTAAAGTGGTGACATATTATATATGAATTTTTTGAAAAAATTAAAAAATATTTATTATATAATTTTATAATGATATATAATTCATTGATTTAAAAAATGGGGACAATGAGAATGTACATTGAAATTTGGTTGAGAAGATTTGGGACATTATTATTTTTTTGAAAAGGGGGAATTTTGTTGTTTTGCTAATACATGTTTGAGGGGTCATTAAAGAGGTGAAGATACCAATTGAATGATAAATTTAAGTTATAATAAAGGGTGTGTGCAACAAACTAATATATTAGTGATGGTGTAGTTCATAAAAATATTATTCATTTTTATATCATAGATATCATTTGTATGATATGG
Organism: Viscum album; assembly: GCA_963277665.1. Classification (NCBI taxonomy): domain Eukaryota; kingdom Viridiplantae; phylum Streptophyta; class Magnoliopsida; order Santalales; family Viscaceae; genus Viscum; species Viscum album. The sequence goes on from OY728160.1 coordinate 1,385,803,131, forward strand.
TTGTCAGACTTGTTTTTTATTTGATATTTCAAAATCTAGTTTAGAAATTGAGTTTTGTACTCTACTACCATCCATTATTAATATAATTATTAATGATGTATTTTTTAAACATCAATATTGGAACATTAATTTAAATTACATCTTTGTGAGAGTATTTTATCATGCAATTCATCCTATTTTTTACTATCCATTTTCTATATTTTTAATTCCGTGTTATTTTTACCAACAAATCAATATTTTAAAAAGAATTTATATTGATGTTTAGAATAAAATACTATGTATACATATTTTATAGACCTATAGAAGGTTTATAAATGAAAATATGGTAATCCAAAGCTATTAAAATTTCATATGATTTTTTCATCTATGTATGAATCTTTAGCGACATACACGTCTTTTTCTTCGTATATTAGATTTAATTATTAGTAATTTCATTTTATTACTACTATGTTTAAAAGATTTAGTTTGTTGGAATATGATGTGATTTCCTTATTTATGGATGCATTGATATGGAATTCTACATCCAACCAACAATATCCCATTTTTAGTTTACTTTTTCATTAAAATCCTATATTCCAATTGAAATATGGTCATTATAATATGGTTTGGTAAAAAAAGTATAACAAGAAAAGACATATTATAAACATAATTATAGAATCATTGAACTATATATTACATAAAATTTGAAGTGAAAATATGACACTCTAAGTGGAAATTCAAAAAAATCTTAATAGCGTGTAGCAGATATTCTCCAATCCAAGAAAAATTAATAAGTACAAAAAATATTACAAATTAAACCAGGATAAAAAATATAATAACTCCATATTAAACCCATTTTTATTTATAGAACTAATAATATTTCAATATATAAATAATATCATCATCCAAAATCAATTAACAACATTAACATGTGATTATAAAAATGAGAAAAATAGGTGCTCTAATTTTATCAATATGAGAAAATGAATTCAAAAAATTGATCCTATTTTAGAAAGAATGTTCAAAATTCATATAGATAAAAAAACAAAAATTATTATTCGGAAAAATTATTTTTAACATGCTACAGTAAAATTTATTTACTTGCACAAGTCATGAGTCTTAGGGATTTCGAAATAAGAAATGGAGTGTCTATTATAACTGCAAAATCCCAAAGATCAAAGACTAAATGTAATCCTTAATGAAACTATATAAGACAAAAAACTAATAAATTAATTGAAAACATATAGTGTTATATTCTTTTACATGGAAGTCAGATATAATCCTTTAATATCATTGGTCTAAGACGTTGAAACTGACTGAAATCCTTATTTTTAAGCCTTAATCCAAGACTATATCCACATTTAACAACATTTTGTATACCATCGATTGATTTAAGTGATCATAAATAATGATTATTGATCAAACCAATTAATTTCATTAGATTTCAATATTAATGAATTGAAATGAGGGTAGGTTTTCAATATATCAAATTGAGGTTTTTGAAGAAGTTTGGAGCTCTTCCTTAAAAAACTACACTGGACAACACAAGCGGCCTAAGAGAGTAGAGCTAACAAGTAGCTAGTGTCAATAACTGTGGTCACCGAAAACTCCCTAGACCACTAGCCACCTGATTTTGGAGAATCAACCCTCTAGTGGCTATAGAAGTGGATTTACAGCACTAATATCTCCATCAACGAGCCCATGGACACCTATCATCCATCTGGAAATCACAACAACTCACTAGTTGGAATGTCTGATTAGTATATACATCTGATTTAGAATGTAAAATTATTCCATTAAAGGTTGAACCATCCACCATAACACTACATAAAATGATTCTATTGATATTTTGACACCAAAAATACCACAACGGAGACCTTGTCACAATAAATAGCATAAAAACACTCCTTTTATACATCAAAATTACATCAAAATATATGAAAATTAATTACATTATATAATAAACGAGATTTGGATCATATGGTTTTAGTGTATTTGGAAACATGTAATCAAAACAAAAAACTAGTTCATAAAACATCTACTTCTCCTCCCTCTTATTCTTTAATTTCCAAAAACCATTTTGAAATATCATATATAATACCCTTCTTCATATTAATTGGAAAAAAATAAGAAAAGGGTGAGCTCAGATGCTTAGTAAGGTTATAAAAGGAAGATATCTATCCTAACATAGGAATAAAAGATTAAAATTTGAATATTATACCCTGCATGTCAATAATCATTATATGGAGTAATGGAATAAATACTAAAAGTTCATAAGACATGTATCATGAAAGTACATGAGAGAATAACCTCGGTATAAGACATGAAATTTTGGAATTCACATAAACATATAACTCTGTGAACATGTAAAAATTGAAAAAGGCTTACTCTTTAAGTTCATGACATGATATCATGCAAATTTAAAAACTTATGTACAAGAAACCAGAACTATGCTTAATCTTATGGACAAGAATACAAGGTCCACACATAGAATTTTGATCATTAAATCATGGTCAGAAATTACAAATTAACCACATGAGTTATCCGTCATTACCCAATGAATTCTATAGATATATAAGTCCTACCAAACTTATAATGGAACAATAAATATGTGATAAATAATTACATAAGGCATTCATTATATCAACCCTTTCGTAATGAAATGAGTATCATAAAAATTTCATCATAGCATAGGTTATGGAAAATAAATTGGTTTCATAAGCATCATTCCATCATGAACAAAAATAAACCATATAAAAATTAAGGATGACATCCAAGAATGATATCCCTGAAAAATAATAAGTAACAAAAAATAATCTTTTATTAGGGGGATAATAATTAATAAAGATCACATGAAATAATTATTATAAAAACAAAATTTCTATCTTCAAATAATTTCATTTTAATGATCCAAATAATTATTAAAAAAAATTCATTAAAAATATCCATGTATGTCTATAAAGAAATAAAAAAGAAATTATGGATTCATAGTGGTAGGAAATTAAGTTCGTGATAAATAAGTTAGAAAATCATTCCACTCAAACTTTTTTAGAAAAATCCTAATTTAATTTTTTTTTTAAAGTATTTTAAAAGAGATTTCTTAAAATTTTAAATATAATGTGAAATAATTACATTAAACTATCATTTAATATTATTAAAAACGTTTTAGAAATAATTTTGGAAAACATTGAAATAGAATATTAATAGTCCCTTGTATATACATAAACATAAAAATCTATAATAATTATGAGATTACGGAATAATGCATTACCTCAGTTCTTGAATTTCTTTATTCATGTCCAATCCATCAGTTCTGGGAAATTTCTTTATTGGGTCTCCTCTAAAAGGATTTATAGTTGCTATTTTTAGATGAAAAGAACCTCTAAAATGTAGCTAGGGAATTTGAGAAGAGAAATTGTTTTAGTATGGTCAGGCTAAAAGGCTCAATGAGGGGTAATTAAGTGAAGGAGGGGGTATTGGTTTATAAATTATGTCATGGGCACTTTTCGAATTCTGAAAAATAATATAATATAATAAGGCTACTCTAGAGATAAGTAATTTAAAATGATCTTATAATTAATATAGGAGTATCATTTTGTGCATATTTTATACCCAATTTAATTATTAAATATTTAGTGATTTGAAAATAATTTAATTAAATATTTTATTCATGAAATATCATAATTTCTAATTTCAAACTAGTCATTACATTGAAATTAATAATATCAAGATGACAATATATCATCAAACCAATACTTTTAATATATACCTAATATTTTATACTATTATAGAAAATTTCGAGACCATTATAATTAATTCAAATTATATTTCTTTTAATATTTTCAATATAGTTTATTTGAATTTTAAATTAATTGTGTAATTAAGTCATCACCATTGTGTAATTATTTAAAGTAATTATATCTTAAATAAATATAAAAAATAAATAATTATTTTATAATAATTATTTTATATTTCTAAATAATATTTATAGTCAAACAAATCATCTATATAACGTTGTATTACATATATTTTAATTATTCAGAACAGGATTGTAATATATTTACTTATTAATTAAATAAAATTCTATAATGGTAATAATCAATTTCTATTGGAGAGAAAATTTCATAAATGTCAAACATGAATTATTATAGAAAATATTTACTCTTCCAATAATATTGAGTCATGTGTTTGTGTTGAGTAATTGTTATTATCATTTTATTTAATATCATTTTATTGATTTTTCGATTATTTTTATAATTACTGCATCATTATTGTGAAAGCCTTTGTGCTCATTGATTGTTCAATAAAAATAGAAATGAATTAAAATTATGGGAATAATCATTTTAGATTTCAAAATATTATTTAGGTTCAATCATCTCTTTTACATGACATCATAATAAAAATATGTACTTATTAAAATCCATAGTGTGAGTACATTCAAATTTCACATACTAAAATAATATATGGGACTTAATTTTAGAAAAGTAGCTCCACATGGTATTAAATTCAACCCTTGGATGATTTGGTTGAAACAAACTCATACTGTAATATGGGGAAAAGTGTTAAGGTAATTCTACAATCCTTATCATGTTATTTTTTCCCATATTTTACTAATTTACCCTTAAATGTGGTAATAAAAATTACAATGTTTACTATTAATATTGTCAAAAAAAGGACCTATTTACTATATTTTTATATTATGAAAATAATATGTATTCCAGTTTTTTAGAATTCGATACATATATTAGGAATTATTTAATTTAAAATTAAAATAGAAAAGGACAATGAAAATTATTTTTTTTGAAAAAAATGCATGTTTTTGCCCAAAAATGTATTTATAGATAAATAATGAAATATTATGATAAAATTAAAATAATTAGATTATATATAATTAAATTTTACATAATTTTCTTTCAGATAATATTAAAATGATAGTAAGACTATTTAATATAATAAAATAGAAATTCTTATAAAAAATATTATTTTTTACTACTTATAAGAAAATAAATATATTTAGAAGATTAACAAAGATTATCTGTAGGATAATTTTGACACTCCTAATTTGAAAATAAAGATTATTTTTAAGAATATAAATTTCAAAATTCTCAAAATTTAATTTTAAAACATCTCTTTCATTAAAATGTGTAAAACCACTATTAGAAAAATATATCTTTTTATGCATAAAATCAAAAAAAATCTTATCACGTGTCATTCAAATATAAGAAAGAAATTAAGATGATTTTATTGAATTTATTTTAATTTCATTAATATCATTTAAGAAAAGAAATTAATTTAATTTATTAGGGTAAAACTCCTTTGGGTCCATAAAAATTGTCCTTTTCTTAAAACCATTTACTTTTTATTCAATTGATATTTATATTCATTTATAATTTATTGGTTACTAAAGAATTATAAATATTTCTAATTTGTTCCCAAATTTGGATAAAAAATTTTATACCTTCCGTTACAAAGGATATTGGATAAATATCATATTATATAATTACATTAATTAAAATATTATAGTTTGGTAAAAGATGGTCATTTATATAATGCATGTTGTATAAAAGATTAAATATAAAAAGAGACATTTCATAAAATATTTGTTTGTCGTGTTCAACTTGCATTAAATTGACTACAACCCATGACATTTTTTAATCATATACTATCATATGAGGATACTTCTACCTAATAACATACAGAGGTTCCCATGTGGCTTCCTCAAATTTGTGGTTTCTCCACCAGACTATAACCAAGGGAATGGTCATGTTTTATAGAACATTATCTCTATGGTCTAGAATTTCTACTAGTTTCTCTTCATAAGAATTATCTTGATCTAGGGGTATGAAATATGATTTTTTTACATGTGAAAGATCAATTATGTACTTCTTTAGTAGAGATACATGGAATACATCATGAACATTTGGAGAGATTTGGTGGATGCATAAATCTGTAATCTACCAACCTAATACAATATTGAAATTCAATAAAATAACAGTGTCAGGAAAAATTTAAAAATTCTCATTGAAAGAGGTTTATATTTGAAATATCCTCTATGGGAAACCCACATTATAAAATGGTTATATAAAAAATCTTCTTAAAAATAGTTAATGTAGATGGAGAGTCTCCCTAAAAAATTAAGATTTGGATAAGGATAATATCAATGGAAATAGCTTATTTGGACATGGAAGAGAATTCTAACTATATAGTTTGAATTAATACAGATAGAAAACATGGTCATTAAAAAGTTAATTTATACAAAACCATATACCAACTAGTTATAAAAAACATCATTGATTTCATCAAAATGATTATAATATGATAAAAATTTATCTGAAGATCATTTTAAAAGGTTAAATTACTTAATTTCATCTCATATGTATAATATCAGTCCTTGGTTGTGGCTTCATCAATATATACCTCATGTATTACCCCAACGAATGAAGTTGAAATTGTAGTACCAGTAGGACTAGTAGATCATAAGATTTATAATGAGATGGAAAATCATTCCTTCTGTCTGTAATTATCATCATTAAAATATTTTTAGTACATATTTTTGGATACTAATAAATATAAATATGGTTATGTAATACGTTAATCTCATGGAACATCTTCCAAAGATCAATGTAGCTTTTTCATAAATGGTTACCCTTATGAACTATCAAAAAACAATATATTTTAATGAAGGTCACTAAATTGTGTACTTGTTATTAATCCCCAAAAACATGATATAGATATTAAGTATCACAAACCAAAAAAGATAATATCATTAAGCTGTAATCTCATGAAGTATGGTAATAACCATAATTACCATAAAATTTTAGTGAAAATGTGTATTCATTAAAAATTTATCTTTTTCCTCGTACCATAAATCTAAAAATTATATAAACTCAATCCATGATAACATAAACCTCCTTGTAATTTTATTACAAATCATTTTTATTAAATGAATAATATCCAAATTATTTTATCAATTTAAAAATATATTTATCTTATTATTACAACAACATCAATCACATGTTCTACGATATGTATCCCTTAATTATGTATTCTCCAAAAATATCGGCTTACCATCTCAATCACTTTTCAGGGTTTTCAGTACAATTTCACATATTATTTAAATACTTAAGGAAATAATATAGTAGACAAATCCTTAGATATTTAATTATTTTATAATACCATAAATGTGATTATACAATTGTATTCATCAATACAAATTCATAAATATATTAATACATCCACTTCAACAATTGACATGGAATATGTCCTTCCTTTTTCTATAAGTGAATTATTAATTCAGGGAATTTCATTGTATAATTCCAATGTTCCCCAAAAGTAATACATTGAAATCATATACATATGTCACTTTGTGACATTCATTATCTATATATAACTGCATCCCATCCATTGGATATATTATTTGGATTATTCATCTCAACTACATGACATCTCAGAAGGTGAATATTTTTCCTCCTATGTTCAAAACCACAAGAACATTCATAAAACTCCATCTTCCTCTAATTATATGTTTTATTAATATCACCAAAGTTCATTTCATTTATCATATATCATGATAGATTACTAGTAATAATAATATCATAATCTTAAATCATCAACCAATTTGGTTGCTCATTGTCATTGAATATTCCATCAGATTCAATGTTAACATGATACCTCTAGTTCCAACCATCAACTAAAACAAAAATAATAACGTGACTAGAACAGATCATATTGGGATAACCTCATAATAATGTGAACATACATATAAAATATTAATTTATTGTATATTAGGTTTAAAAATATGTTATTCATTATTGTTAGAAAAAATATTTGATTGTAACCATTACTTTGACTTATCCATAGAAATCACATAAAGGTTTTTTCAATCTAGTTTCCAATGTTTAACTAAACATTTATCTGATACTATAAAATCCCAATTTTTTCAAACATTTATTTTAAATATAAATATATGAATATTCATTAAAAAGATAAAATATCCACACCAAAATCACATGGGTTATTTGTCCTTGGAAACATGGAAACAAGACAAACAACTAATTTTTAAAACTTCTACATATTCTCCCACTTATTCCTATATAAATAGAAATCCTTGTTTACATGACATACTTAATAGAATTATTTATATCATTGTTTAAATTAACATAGGAATTGGGTGATCTCATTTTCATAGTAAGGTTAAACATGGGAGATATCAATCATAAAATAAGAATAAATGCATGATATTTGGGAAATTATACCCTTCAAATCCAATACCAAAATACTGTATAATGTAAAAAATAATTAATGTTAATAAGATAATAATCATAAAAACATGAGAGAATAACATTTTAATATGACATTTGATTGTGGAAAAATCATAAACTTGTATCTTTTAAAACCTGTATAAATAGAAACAGGTTAACTCGTCAAGTTAAGGAAATAAACCCTGGACCCTATGTAAACTTAAGGATATAAGCGTAATATTATATAAATGAAAGTGAGGTCCATTAATATAATTTTGAACTTGAAATCATGTTCACAAGTAACATATTTACCTCATTATTTTCCCATCCTTACTCAATGTATTCGAGTGAGATTTATGTCTCCTCATTCACATAATGAAAACTATACAAATGAGTGCCATAAGAATATAGTTCGTTCGTAGTAAAATCACCCATGTAAAGAAAAGAGTTTATTAAACATTTAATCATAACATAAATAATGGAAAATAATTGGGTTTCATAAACATCATGCAATCATAAATGAAAACCAACCATTAAAAGATTAATGACACTGTCCTAGAAAAATATCCCCAGAAAGGTATAAGTAACATAAAATAATGTTATCTTAGACTGAAGTTTATTTTTATGAATCACCAAAAATAATTCTTAAAATAAATTATATTTCCATTTTAAAATATATTATTATTTATGATTTACCAAATTATATATGAAAACATTTTCTTTGAAAATAACTTTATAAATTTTTAAATGAAGATTTCATGTATTAATGTTTCCTGATGGTGGGAAATTCCATTCATTATATATAAGTTAACAAATACTCCTCTACCAATTTTTAATCAAAATCATGAATTCAATTTTTGTAAAATTATCAAAATATTCCATTTAAAATATTTTATAAATAGTCAAAAAAGGTGAAAATTTCACTTTAATGAATCATTGAAAATTTGTAAAAATATTTTTGAATTTTATTTCAGAATTCATGGATATGTAAGATAAATATTCAGAAATAAATAAACAAACATAAATAATTCAAATATTAATGAGATTGAGGAATAATCCATTACCTCAATTCTTAAATTTCATACAACATGTTGAATCATATTCTTCTTTGAAAAGCCCCCATTGAATCTCTTATAAAGGGATCTTGGGTGGGATATCTGAGAATACATAAACTTCTATAATTAATCTTAGTACTATTAGAAGAGAAATTGATAGAGTATGGTCTATCTAGAAAGCTCAATGTGGTGTAAATAAGTGAGAGAGGATGTGAACTTTTAAAATTGATGTGGGGTGTACATTTTGAGTTCATCAAAATATTAAAAACAATTAAGGATATTCTTGGAGTAAGGACTCTCAAATAGTAAATAATTTAATAATGGATTAAAATGGGGATGATTTATTATATCCATTTTATTTATATAAATTTTTTTTGTTTTTATAATAATTTAATGAATTATTATATTCATAGAATTTCATTATTTCAATTTTAGACAATATTAATTAAACTAACTTTAAGAATTTTAGTATATCAAGATATCTTCAGACAAATATTTTTTACTTCCAAAACATGTAAAAATCATCTAATTTTTTTTTTAAATTAATAAATTCAAATTATATTACTTTAAAAAAATTTAACAAAATTTATATGACTTTTAATTTAGTTAAAAGATTACATCATCATCATTATGTAATTATTTAATATATTTATTTATTTACAAATAATAAAAAATAAAATTATATGATATGGATAAGTATTTTAAATTTAAAAATAATATTTATTTTCTATAAAATATTCTAGATTACCCCATATTATAAATATTATACTTTTTGAAAACAAGAGTTTCAAATGTTCGGATATTAATTAAATAAAATACTATAAGGGTCACAACAACTTCTTAATAGAAGAATAAGCTTATAAATACAATAATTGAATGATTAAGATAAATATTTTCATATAAAATAATATTTCATCAGGTTTTTGTGTAATATAATGGTTCTTATCTTGTAAATTAAAATCATTTTATTGATTTCTATATTTACTAAATAATTGGTGTATCGCTGTTGTGAAATCCATTAAACTCGTTATTTATACAATAAAACTAATTAATAAATTTACATGATTAATTGAAATATTTTATATTTAAAAATTCTATTTATTTAAAAAAAATATTTGAATAACAACATATTAGAAATATTAAACTTATTAAAAACCATAGTGCAACAAGTTTGACATTTCATAGAATAAAATACTATAAGGTACCTAATGTTAACCATGTGGCTCAAAATGGTCTTAAATTTTACCCATGTATGATTTGGTTTAAGCATACTTATAAAATAAAATTGGGGCTCTTTTTTCTGTACTTTTTTAATTATTATCATATTTTAAACCCTTATTAAACTGATTTACCCTTAACCATGGTAATAATAAAACTCTATCTTCTATTAATATTGTCTAAAAATAAAAAGGGATGAATTTAATAAATTTTTTAATACTAATCCCTTTTATGTTTCCAATTTTTTATAATTTAAAACATTTATTTTTAATAAATTAATTTAAAATTAAAACTGAAAAATGAAACAAAAAATATTTTTCTTAAAAAATACTTTTTATAAACCTAAGAATGTACATGTACAAAAATTAGGTATAAGTATTATTACAATGTAATAAATTGTTATTTATTTAACTAAATATCACTTATGTTAAAATAATATAATATTAAATTAATAAATATAATTTCCATTATAATTAAATTGATTATTTTATAAAAATTGTTTTTTACAATGCACTGGAAAATAAAAAATTTCAGAGAAAATAAAAAAAATGAAATTAATATAATATTGAAATTATAATTTTAAAAATTATATATATTTTTAAAAATATAAATTATATAGTTCTAAAAATATTGTTTTATAAAAATGGTACCATTAAAAGTCATCAAAACTGCCTTTTGAAAAATAAAACATTCACACATAATATAGTATTTTCTCTTATCATATGCCTATTATATCTATTGGATAAATTTCAAAACATTTAATTGAATATATAAAATTTTTTTTATGATAATTTTGTAATAGTAGTTAATTTTATTTCTTATGATGAAACTCTATTGTATGAATAAATATTTTTATTTTATAAAAACATTTCCTTTACATTAAATTGGTTTTTATATTCATTTCTATTGAATTGGGTACCAATGAATTATATAAACATCTATAAACAAACTTTTCCCAATATAGTTAATCTATTTTTCCTTCCATTACAACTAGTAGTTGATATCTATCATTTTATATAATTACTTTAGTAGAATATTTTTGTTTGGTAGAACTTGGAATTTCAAGTTACACAAGCTATCTAATAAATTAAATTCAAAAATAGAAATATCATGAAATATTTGGGTGTTCTAAATATAAATCTTATAGGAATATAAATGTACAGTATACTTTGAATGGTTACTAAATTAGAATTTTCTAGCATCCTTACTTCTCAAGATAATATTCATAGCTTCATGGACATACACTTTATCTCTCTTATTTATATTTCTTCTATCTCTCATTATATTTTTCTAATTTATTTTTGATATTATAGTGTTCAATTTATATTTTTTCCTCTATGAAAATAACAACATCATCATATTTTTCTCTTAGTTTTTCACTACCACTAAACTGATATATTTAGTTTTCTTGATAAAACTGCCTAAAAATGAATGTCTCTCTTGTTTGTATTGGGGTTTTATCTATAAACAATTACAAAAAATTGTGTTCGTTAAATTTTTTTCTTAGATGCCACTAAATCCAATTAGCATTATCCTAGGGATTATTTGATACCATTAATGTATTGTGATTAATATAATTCCTCTCAAACAATTTACTGGGGGAGATGTATGGATTCATATTAAGTCTTTATCAACCTCCTTTATCAAATTTTGTTTCCCTTTTTCCTTTAATATCCACTAGAAATAATAATTTGTGTAAAATATAATATACTTGCATTATTTTCCACTTCATTGAATAGTTGTTTCAATTTATTTATTTTTTATTATTTTAAATATTACCCCTATCCCACCCACACCATATTACTGTGAACAATAGTTAGTATCTGGGAAAGATCACTTTTTCACAATTTTGTTTTGAAGATCATAATTTATCTCAATGATCAGTCATTATAATATAGATTCATCCACTAGAACCCAATGTGATAATAAAGGTATATCCTTTGGATGATCCCCTTTATTTAAATTTATAAAAACAGTTATTGTAAAATATTCATAACTACTATTCTTAGAGGAATATGATTTATTGTTTGAAAATTTTCATACATGGTTATACACTAACTGGGGAATTGAAGGAATGTGAACTACCAATGATGTTACATATTTCGACCATGATGTAAAATCCATGAATCATGTACAATTTTTTCTGATAGTAAATTTTTATTCCATATTTAATATAGCTTATGAGGTTTTGGATATTTTCTTTATGAAACTCATTATGGAATTAGAAAAGTCAATCATAATAGACGTGAAATGTGTCATCATGATTTTTAATGTTCACTATATTTTATAATGAATAAATTTCTGATATGTTTATTTACCATACTAAATATTGAAATTGAAGAAAATATAAGGGCTTTGATATTTCTATAGAAATACTCATTAAAAACATACTCTCGGTTTTACCATGTTCTTGAGAACCCAAATTAATGAAAATTTATGAAAACAAATAATGAAAATGTATAACCAAGAACACGTCAGATATATCATTTCCAACAAGATTAAAATTAAATATAAATCCAAAAAAGAAGAAATGTAATTCAAATAAAATACTATTTTTTAAGGTAATTAAGTGAGAATCATATAATTATATTAACAATATAGAGAATATAATAATGATTACGGAAAAATTCATGAGAGGGAATAAATATTTCCATTATACCAAAACATATAATGAATGGTAATATGTATAGGTAAAAGGATTTGAATGTAAAAAATAAGGAAGGCATAAAAGTAGAGTGATCAAGATTGAAAAATAATATAATAGAAAATAAGTAAAGACTATAAAATTTCAAGCATTCCACACGAAGTCAAGATATTATTCCATCTACTCAACTGAATCAATTTATAATGATATAAAATCTACCATGGAAAAAATCAAGGTAAATGATGAGATAAAAAATTACTCGTCCACTTTTTCTTATTTTAGTATTCATTATAAGGGTAATAAATATAATACTGGTAAATAAATCAATGGTTTATGTCATCTCACAACAATATTCAATAAATTTAATATTAATTTTAATTAAGTACATTTTATAAGGGGTAAACATTATATATGGGAAGATAAACTATTTGATACACTAAAGGAGAAACCAAATGTTGACAAATTTTATTAAACAATCAATGATCATAAAATTTATATATTTTGTTTTATCTAAGGATAAAAAAAAATATAAATAGAATTGTTACTTCTATATGTTATGTGAAAAATCATGTTTGGTTTTCCTTCTAAAATTAAATCTTGAACATTTAAAATTAAAAAAAAGTATATGAATATTATATCACCCTATGAAACACATAACATCCCTTAAATCTAAAAAATATGTATCCACCTATGTGATTCATGATATTATTCATCATGATCTATTTGAAGCACGCTAAATTGAATTAAATAGAGGTAAATATTACAATTTTCCAATAATTAATGATTATAAAATATTTACACTATATTATTTTATGGAACCTAAAAATTAAGCTTCTAAATCCTTCATTATATATACTATGATGGTTGAAAATAAAAAATTATTTAAATATTATATCCATTTAGAGTGATAATGCGTTATAATTTGATAAAAACATTATTATAAACATTTAATTGACAAAGTTACCATCAACCTTTTTACACTCCTAAGATACCAGAACAAAATTCTGATTTTCAATGACATAGTTGAACTCTATTTGAAAATTTGTTGAACTCCCATAAATGAATTAAATCTAGCTAAATATTTTTTAGGATATGGTAATCAATTCCCATTGTAATTCCATTGATTGTGTTCTCATAATACCCTTCTTTAAAAATTCCATTTCTGAATATTGGAAATAGAATTTTTCTGAAGTCATATTTTTTAGTTATTTGTTTATAAATGCTATATTCAGAAAATCAAATAAAAATTAGGGATGATTTACTATAAATACAATGAAGGTATTATTAATGGGTACTCTAACCTAAGAAAATAATACCAATCCATTAAAAATAGGGGAAATAACATGAAAGAAAAAAAATAAACATCAAATTTGTGGAGAAATTTCCAAAACGTCATCAGAAAATTACTATTTTTGAAGTTGATCTTGCATATTTGAAGTTAAATAATCAAAAAAATTATAAATAAATTGATCGTGTTAGAGATAAAACATTAATATATTAACCCTGTGAATGGTTTAAATAAAAATACCATTCCCTGAAAAAATTTATTGGTGATTTAAAAGGAAGTACTCATACTAAAATGTGATTTTTAAATATTGTTGAAAATCGTCATTTTGTTTTACACATAGAATCCCTAAATATCTGCCATATCATTATGGAGTAATATAGGTTATTTTCAATAAAATATTAATTAAAAAAATTATCATGGATTAACATTTAGACTCTTTTTGAAATTAACTCATGAACTTCCATTAGTTGGCACAAATTCGGTTTTTATAAATAAATTAGTTGTGAATGGTAATGTAAATAAAGAAGAAGTAAAATTCATAGCTAATAGATATATTCAAGAATATGGAATTAATAATTCTAAGATTTTTTCACTCATTACTAAGCTATATTCAATTATAATCATATTAGTATTTACGATCCAAATAAATTTAATCCTTTTTAAAAAGGATGTAAAAAGTTATTTTTGAATGGTTTTATCTTTGAAATAGATTTTCTTGAACAACATCAAATTTTTGAGTATTATAAATTTCATATAATGTTTTTAAGATACCCAATTCTATTAATGAATTAAAATAATTCCAAATTTCTTTTATTAAGAGGTTAACTAAATTTCTTTTGGAATATTATTTTAAAATGGGTTAATGATAGTAGAATATATTTTTATATTATATTTTAAATGCTTTATTAATTATTAAATTTTATACAAATATTTTAATTTATCTCACTATAAATAAATATATTTGTAATTAATTTCCTAATTTAATTAGAAAACAATTTGAAATTAAATTTAGGAGGTATATAATTTTGTTCTTCATTTTCAAATCTCTCAAAATATGGATGTTATTTTTTAAAATCAAATAAAATAAAAAAATTGACATCAAAAAAATTTCTCATTGATCATGACAGGAGATAAGTACACCTTTTCTACTTAATATAAGATAATTTTTGATGAAGCTGTTAAACTAATTGGGAATATGTTTTCTCTAGGTATGATTTTTGAGCCTACTATCCCTTACTACAACCTACCGAGACATCAGGTTTAGTGTTTTTCATTGTTATAATTTTCAATCAATCCTAAATAATCTCGTGTTAATCCTACTATAATAATTTTTAGATATTTACACTATTGTATACATCTTGGTTTATCTTATAAAAAATAAAACAAAGTGTACATACATGCTTTCCTAATGCCGATTTTGGTGGAATTAAATTAGATAATAATGTATAATAGGGACTTGTAACTTACATTTTGGATACCTTATTTGAGAAAGATCGAAAATGAAAAACTATCATCCACTTTATATGCAAGAAGTGTAATATATTATAGATGGGAGATGTTACACCTATATTATTTTTGATAATAATAGTTCAATATATCTCTAGGATTCTATTTCCACACTCATGTGATACAAACATTTACCATCAACACATCTTTTTGAGAGAAACCATTAAAAATGATATATCATGTTTGAGTTTTTCTTCATAGTTATGTAGTTAGCCTATATTTCCCAAAAACAATTTCCATTACAATGTTTTTCTTTAATTACGAGGCATTAAAAAATATTTCACTTTCAAAATATTTTATTTTTCACAAAAAATCATTTTAAATATTTTAAACTATTATATCCCATTAAATCATGTTTTAATCATTTAAATTACTAATAATATTTTTAAAAGAAGCTATTTACATTATTTCAGATTACAAATATTTTTTTTACTTTTTATTATAATCAAAAATAGGGTAATATATTTCAGGTAAATCATGGGAGAAAATCATTAAATTTTCCATTAATATCTATTTAAATCAATGTTAGACAAATGTATCAAAATATTTCATATTTTTTTATCTATTTAAATATTTGAGGATATAAATGCATCATTATACAGTGTAAAAGTAAAGTGATTATGAATTTCCCAGAAAAAAGGACTCCTTGTTATGAAAAAAAATAATTGGATAAGGCCTCTTTTTTTATACACCTAGAGAAAAGATCCTCAAAATAAAATGGATGGGTATTAACTTGATCTCCACCCCCAAAATGAGTAGTGGGTCATTAAATCACACCCATTTTCACAAACCAATGTAATATGGTTATAGATAATTAATATTCCATTTACATGAAATTATATTTTTTTGACATTATATTGGTTAAAAATATCGTAAATATATCTACATTAAATTGGATAATAAAATATATAAATTCTTTTCGTAATATTTTTTGTGAAATGTTATTTTTTAAAATGTATCAAATTTAATTTTCTTTTAGGTTATATTTTTATTTAATGTGTTTTTGATCATCAAAAATGAAGAGGTCAGATTACCTAAAATTAATTTTTAATGATCACCAAAAAAAAATTATTAATCTAACAATTTCATTTCATTCAATTTCATTGTTAATATTTGCTAATGATGTTAGGTTGCATATAGATGATACATAGGAATAAACTTCTTTCTGGAGGGATTACATGAAGACCCACACTAAAAAGTACTAATATCTTACTTGAGTAGACCGATCGGACATCCAGTTGCATGACTAGTGGGGTCGATCAACATCCATACCCACTGGTGGTCCAATCATCTTACAGGTGGGATATTCTGTCTATTCGGTAGATCCAATCTAGAAAAAACAAATTTCTCCCTTAAATGTTGATCCCATCAATTGAAATCGTCTTAAAATTTCTATATTGACTCATTTACGCCCTGAATAACATCAAATTATATATATGATAGTTATAAAGATCCCAAGGAGGCAGGGAAATGTGAAATCAACATCATTCGATCCATAATGTCCATTTTTTCATCATCTTTCTGATCTTGAAAATACTCATATTATTCATTATCATACTCTCATTCTATCTTATTTATTCATCTCATTATTCTTCTCTCTCTACATCATTTAATTCTTACAATCCAATAAATAGAGTAGATGGTAAAATATAATGGGTTTTACTAAAATTAAATACCCTCTTTTTCTTCTTATTAAATTAGGATCCCAAAACCCAAAATGTTAGGGATTTTTGTTTCTTCATAAAACCACCTAAAATGTCTATTTTTTGAACTATATTTATTTTGATAAAAAAATTCATAAGTTTTTTTCATAGGATTCATAACTAATGTTAGATACAATAGACATTACCCTCATGGTTTTTTTCTTCTGTTAAAGACATGGTATTAATCTAAAACCACTCAATTTATCAAACATATAAGACATAGTGTTTCATCTTGATTTATATCTAAAATCCACTATCATAATATTTTTTATTTTATTAATTTCCCTTTTTAATACAATTTTTATTAATATATATTTCACTTTTATTTTTTATCACTTTATTAAATTTTATAATTTTATTAAATTTCTCGAAAATAAAATTTACCCCCTCTTTTAATCATATTATATAAAACACCATTAGCTCTCAATGACCAATATTTAAATAATAAACACTATACCATCCAAAGTCACAACACCTCCTCTTTGACGAACTCTCGTCAATCTACTCTATGATTTATGTAGCAGTTTCCCATATCATGATGACCATAATAATCACTAGTCATGAATAAGGCCTCATTTGGTGTAATGAAATAAATTTTTGAACATAGAATTTGAAACGAAATGGGAAACAATAACAAAAACTAAAAGGGAATGAAATGATTATTATAGAAGGAAAACCAACCATTAATACCAGAATTTTTTTGAAACGTTAAAAACCCATCGATCTTATTCATTGGAAACCAATAATTCTTCCAATATCCACCTGAATGTAGCACTGTACCAACATCCTAACACATATCTATTATAAAATCATAGTTGAGTACTCAATAAACCCATTTCAGCACTACCCATCATTGGAACTCTAGTTGTACAATTGAATAACAAGGGAAAACCAATCAGAATAGCCACATCATTAGACTCTTCTTATAGAAAAATATGCTACGGCCACAGACCTATAGCCAAGGTTTTAAAACTTAGGTTATATGTGACTACGACCATGGTTTTATGGCCTATAGCCACAGTTCTAAAACCATTGTTATAGATATTTTTTCACGTCCTATAGCCTTGGTTTTGAAAACTATGGATATAGAACACACCTATAGCCATGGTAATGTGGCCTATAGCCACATTTTTTAAAACAGTAGCTATATGCTTTTATCGAAGGACGATAGCCATGTTTTTGAAAACAGTGGCTCTAGGTCTCCCGCACTTGCGCAGGAGAAACATTTTCCAGCCAAAAAATGGCTAGAAGAAATATTCCCATGGTTTTGAAGATATTTTAATGGTTTTTCATAATATATATAACATATTATATATATAAACACACAAAATCCTTGGTGGTGTAGTGGTTAGGGTGCTAAAAAAGGAAAGGTGCTAGGATCAAATCATTCTTGGAATATTTTATTTTTTGGCAATTACCATGGTATTCTATGGCCATATCCAAAGCTGAGAATGGAGTCACCTACATAAATGTTTAAAACGGTGGCTATAGGTCAGACCCTAATACTATGGTGATTGCTTCAAATGTTGGGAGAAACTGTTTCCATAGCCTACGAACACGATTTTGGGCCCTATTACAACTATTCTAAACATTGGAAATATCCCATTTTTCTATATGTGCTCCCTCACTAACTCATCCTTATATCCATTTCTAATAAGCATCATGTTGACCATATTATTTATATTGGGGAGGGTTAATGAATGCATCCTATCAGTGGGTTTACTGTTTATCAATAATCACCAGGAATAGATATTTCCATATGTGGGAATAATTTGGAGTTGAGAGTCTAACCATTCCAAAACGATGCTATTAATTGATTTACAGGTCTAGGGGTCATTGATGTGGAGCCATAGGTCATCTTTATTTATCAGAACTATAGTAGAGGAAGACATAATTCAATGTAAGAAGTGATGTAATATAATGACCGGAGGGGATAATGTTTAGGTAGCAGTGGTTACTAGAGTTATAGAGGTGAGAGACAGAGGTTCTAATAGTGGTGTCATAGGGTGGAGGGGAGAAATGGCTATAGATCATGGTGTTAAGATGGGGTATGGAAATAGTTGTCGTAAAAAATGGAATGCATATTGTGAAATGAATATTCTCTTACTACAAGGAACAAAGGAATTTTCCTTTCATACGATCATGATTCCATAGTGGGTTTATGAAAATACTCATCAATACATTAAAAATATTTTCAATTAACAATGAAAATAAAAAACATTTAAAAAAAATATAATCCCACCTGATTGGTTCTATTTAGATTCAATTTTTCTTTTGTGATATGGTCCCCTAATAGCAATGGAAACATCCCTATGAGTTAATTGAAGAAAAACAACACCAAAACTAAGGTCCTCATAAAGTCCTTATAAAATTGTTATCATTATGTGTTAATCAAAATTTTTATGTATAAGGATGACGTGGGAAACATGTGGGAAAATGAGGGTTTTAAAATAAATTTATAGAACGTGGAATTGTTATATTCTCATTAAATACAGTCATTCATTCATCATTATAGGGGATTTCTATAAAATATAAATGAAAACCCCACATTAAGAGTATGATTCATATCATGGACCCTGAGAAATGGTTCTAAAACCCCTCATTTATTTTTTATGTATAGAGAAATGAACTAATGGATATAATTAATTCACTGGTAGTAGTACGAAATTGACACTATTATCTTTTTCCCCTCAATATATATTTTTTAGTTAAATTCTATCCCTGGTTATTGTCTCCGACAACACATAACCAATAAATATTTGTTTTAAAACTCTTATGTAGTCAGATGTGAATTTTGTGTAATAATACCATCATCCAAAATTGATGATAGTACAAGAAACACCCACACATACCTATATAAATACATGTATAATCAAAACAAAAAAAGAAAAAAATTCCATGATAAAATTAATGGATTGAGAGAAATAGAAGAAATACTGAAGATGAATATTTTAACCAAGACTACATAAGCACCCTTGTATGACCTAAAACCTCTTTGGAATGCTAGAAAACCTAAATCCAAAAAAATAACTAGATAAATGATAAGTACCAATGTGAAGAGAAAAATAAATGAAGAAAAACAACATTTTGTGTCATATTATTATATACTTACAAACACTTAAATGTATTGAATCACTAATGTACTTCTTATCACCTCTCCCGTCTAATTTTTTCACCTAAAAATGATTCCATATACCAGATGTAACAAATTTCTAACTATATAACCATGAAACATTCTTCCACACTAATATAAGTATTCTATATATGATTTTCATATATTTTTCTATTATTATTTTAGTGTTATCTAAGAGATTTGAATGTGAATCCTAACATGTAAGTGTATTACAACTATTCCTTTTTTCAATTTGTATTCATATAATCTAGCATTTCATATGACACTCAAATGGTACCTGGTCTGGGTTCTCCACATGACCATAGCTGCAACTTCCCATATTCTAGAGGCTGCCATCTTGTAGTGGGGTTATAAATAACTATTATGGGATGACTACAACCAAATATTTGAGTCAAAAGAATTGACAAAATTATACAAACAGAATCTACAAAAATAACATCCATAAGAGTATGTAGATGATGTAAAATAAAACCATCAAAAATAAAATGATAGAATAATATATATATATATATATAACAATCATTTCGAACAGACACGATATAATATTCATGTAAAAGAAGAAAAATAATACATTGAGGCTCTATTATATCATCATTTCTCACCACATATCTATCTAAAAAATTATTCAATCCATCTATATTAATAATGATATCTGGTACCTCTAACCAACCTTAACATACAATCAGTGGGTGTTTCTCTAGTTCTCAAGTTCCATTGTTTCCATATGAGGGTGGAAGTCAAACTCAGCAGGAAAACATAAAACTTATCCCATACATAACTAGTAATTGAGTGTACACATGTTTTATAAAAAAGTTAAATAGCTAAATAATACTTTTTATTTTTAAATAATTACTCACTTTCAATCCGCAAGTTCCACCCTGGAACAGCAATCGACCCAAGCAAACATCAACATCTATGGAATTGTCTCTGAGTACATATCATAATAATTCCAAATAGTATATGGTGAATAGAAAAATCCTAGGTAGACAATACTAGTCGATCTCAAGTATTATTAGTATCTTTCAAATCAAATTTATATGTTTGGGAATCCCATAGTAGCAGGAATCATCACCATATCCATAGTGCATGTCCAAATAATCCAATTGTCATTAGGAATAAGTGCCAAACCCCATGATGAATTCTTGATAATTCAATTATCACCACTAAAAAATTATAAACACTAGAATTTAATACTAAAAATTAAAAAGTATTCATGGTCCAAGATGGCCCCTTAGAGGTAATCCTAGGGAATGAAAAGTCATCAGTTATCATAGCCGGACCTAAGGGGTATCTCTCAAAGTTCATTAGTATCATGAATTGTCTTCAAACCATAGGAGATAGTATTTAAAGTTCCATAGTAACTATGGTCTAAGAATATTCTTGGTGGGATGGCCTAAGGGAATCAACAAATTCGTGCCTCAACAAGGTTAAAAGGTCGATCCTTGTTCTAAGGTGATACTAGTAATAATCACTATCCATTTCCCACTCAAAAACTATCACTAGGATCAAAATTTTTTATGGGAGCCTACTAGTGCACCCTAAGTTATATAAAATAATGAGTACCATAATAATATCATAAATAACAATCTAATCTATAAAGATGACACCCACCACTTAGAGGAAGTTTTTTCCCTTGGAATTATCAAGTACCATTGAGGCCTCCCTGGCATCCTCTGTGAATCTATACAAGAAACTATCTAATGGAGAAGTCCCAAGGCCCTTCTTAGTATCCATATCATTTCATTTTTAGTCCAAACACATTTACTACAATCATAATACCTTTTTTATTCCCACCTATGAAACGAAAACTCTTGGGGGAGTAATATCTTCCGCACAGTGATCCGTCCTTACTCAAAGTGATAATGAATCACAAGGTTCTCACCTGTTAATTCACTATAAACTTTTTTTATTTAATAACTCATCTCTTGTTGAAGGTATTTTAGGAATTAAACCTCCATTAAATTTAAATTACATCCAAAATACCTGATAAACACCCCACATGGGGACTTAGTGTCCAAAGGGATTCATAATAAAAATCAATTATTTGACAATCGGCATCCATGGAAATACATCTAGTTCAAAATGACAATCAAGGCCAACATAAATTTTTCAATTCAGTACATTTCCTTTAAATTTAATATATTATTTAATAATAATTTTTTATACACAATATTAGAGAGACAAGAAACATAACTTTAAATCATGATGAAATTCTCCAATAACATAGGGGTATATATATGTGGGTAACTACATCAATCAGAAGCAGTTCCCTTTCTAAATTATCACTTGGTGGCCATTACACAAGATCCTCCCAAGATCAAAGTATCACCATCGAACCATATTGGACATTATATCACACCACAAAATCAAAATTATCTAATTAAAATTATTTGTAATTAATTAAAAAAATTAGTATAATATATAAATAAATCTTAAAAAATCTGGTTATCCCACCATGCAGAAACCATTTCCAAAAAGGTGTGGTACACTCTTGATGAACCTTTGAACTGAGAAAAATTATTTTTCAAATTATTATCACTAATTAAACTATTAATTTGATCAAAAATCATCAAAATCATAGGAATATAATAAAACAATGTACCTTCACCAAAATGATGTGTAACGGTAGGAAGATTATTCTATAGTTATTCCTCTATCTTGGATGAGAAAAATAACACAAATTTTTTTACTTCCCCCATGTTAATGTGGAATTTTGGCCAAGATCTAAATTATAAATTAATACTATTTTTAGAAATCAATGGGAAAAAATAAATTAATGGGTTGGAAGAAGCGTAGTTATGACTCTTTCAAGATACACCATAAATAGACCAAATGGAAGGAAAAAGTGGGAGGTTGATGTCTGGTTGAGATCCACCACAAACAACCATGATATCCAATGTAAAAATTTGTATGACCCCCCATTTTTTGAAACATTATAACTGTTTCATGGTTTGAATAATCAGTTCAAACCATGAAAACCCAAGACATAGGGGCCTTCAACATTTATCTTGAATACTCTTGGTGTGTACACTATAGTCGCATCATGAATGTGTTACAACTACATTATTGAAGAAAAATAGAAATTTTAACGTACTCTAATGTTATCTTAAACCTTTATTCCAAATATAAAATCTCAATCCACAACCATTAGCCCTATCTATGGATCCTAATGCCCTCAAAAAATCATTTTAAGTTCGAGTTATCAAAAAACCATCCAATACAACAAAAAAATATAACTAAATTGCTTCACCCATTAGAACATGTGGTATTAAAATTTCTCCAAAATTATGGTTATAATCCCTTACAATTATATTTGATGTATTAAAATACTAACCCTACATACTCACATCATTAATTTCATCTCATTTAATTGACTTCAACTCTAAAATTCCAAAATATCTCATTCTATAAAACTCTAATGAAATGGATTGTAATCCATTAAAACCATGAAACTTCATGTATCCATCCCTTGAAGATATAGATAATCTTATGTGACACATTTTCATCTCAAAATACCATAATATATTCAACCTTTCCATTAGGTTCACAGTTTTATACACCATAGATTCAATGTCACCTTGACAGATCCAAATATAAGTTCTTCCAAAGCATAGGACTGGTCAACATTTACATGACATTCAGTAATAAAAAATCTCAATTGGTGTGGAATACATACACCCATGACTCAATAATAATGAAAAAACTGTTATAAATATGGTACTTCTACTCTTCTTCAAATCCAAACCAAATCAGATGATTATCCACTGACCATACAAAAGGCCCAATTATGTTGGGCTCTCATCAAAAGTTCCTGACCAAACCTCATAATACCTATATCACACCAAATTATACATACCTGAACCATGATTCTAGATTCCATATATTTCCAAATAAATTTCCCCCATCATAAACCATTAATACATTTCATCACAAGATTCGCCCATTGAATTTGTGGCAAAATTGGTTCACCCTAGATCCATGTCATTAAATTATTTCACACATAGATACAGTCTATAAAATACTAGTTTTCAATTAGAAAGATGTGATAAAAAAATTCACTACTTGAAAAATGTTAACAAATGGGTTATACCCCTTTAAAAATATCATGAAATGGATTCACCCCTGAAACATGTTAGCAATAATTGGTTCACGTAATGAAATCGGTCACAACCTATAGTTCACCCTATGAAACAACATTAGATCATAATGAAACTAACCTGGTCTCAATGCCAATGCACCCAATCATAAAAATATCAAATAAATCATTTACATGGGAGTAAATCATGTAGATTTACTATTCACAAACATCCAAGAGTTTCCTCAACTATCCAACGACTATCCTTATAAATATTATGACCCATGATCCATCTATCACTATGTGTAATGATCGGATGTCACAATATTAATCATATTTACGTTCCATCATCAATCATAAACCTCATCATATTCCAATAACAATAGAATTTTATACCTAACATCCACTGAAATTTCAAGAATAAAATGGTTCATTCCCTAAGATAACTAATGGTGAATTTCCCACCAAATTCACTCACTTATATCACTCATAAATTACAACCTTAATGTGATCCAACATCTCATGCATGTACATCCCCCATATCAATGATCATTTAATCCCTTGAGTCACCCCTTTAATCAACTCCCGGATTGGCCATGCCACCAAAACTGATCCATTTTCTATGTATCATCTACAAATATGTGAATTTATCATTTTATCCCAAGCCCATGAAAACCATGCCCATAATATTTCATAAATAATCATTGATCCATGGCTTGAACATATCCACTACAACTTTTAAATTTAATTAGTCTCTTGAAAATATGGGAGATTACATATTTACCTCTTTAAGAAGTAGAAGTTATATTCTCTATTAACACCAAATTATATCAACATGTCATACAATTCAATGAGAAGTGTATTCATATATCTAGTTTTGTGTTCCTAAACCACTAATAATGATCTTCAATATGTCTTCTATCCTACTAGAAGCATCCTTGGTGCTCCTCTTCAAAATTGTAACCTCACCCATGGCACAATCTATCTCAGGAATACCAATCATATATGGGTTGTTTTAAAACATGATCATCTACCCGATCTATCACCACTACAATACTCATAAATTCATATAAATTCACCCTATCCATGAACATGAAAGGCCCAACCCATGAAATCCATCTTTGATTGAAAAATTCCTAACATTAAAGGTTCATTCTTAATAAAAAAACAAAGGAATAATCTTATTTATTCCATATACACAAAAACACATTACATTCACTGATATCAAGGGAAGGAACCTAGGAATTCCTTCCATAATCACAGAACTACGGAATGACCATGCATGTTTCCCATATTCATTATTACCTCACATGCACCATTTTCATACCCAGAGCATCTACAATGTTGAACCCTCTAGAGAATTAGTTGAACTCATATTTTGATAATCCCAATTATGCTCAATCATATTTTGATAATCCCAATTATGATCAATTACAGTTTGATAGTTCCTATAATAATTAATGATTAATTACTTAATTCAGTATTTTGGTACACCATGCACATAATCATATATTATAATATTTATATTATCTTCAGAAAATTCCGTTACTAGATTGATATATATTTTAACATAACCCTTTCTGCCAATAGAATGATTAAACAGACAAGTAGTCACCATTATGAAAGCCTACCGATACGTGAAGGTCACTGATACATCAAGTCCACCGGTACAACAAGTCTACCATTACGTGAAGGTCACCGATACAGAAAAGTCACCATTGTGGAACCCTACCGGTACATGAAGGCTACCGTTACACGAAAGGTCACCGGTACATTAAGTCTACCGTTACCGATCATGTCTACTAACAGAAATGAAGTCTACCGATAGAAAGGCTACTGTTACACAAGATGTTATAGATACAAAGAGGTTACCGATACACAAGGCTACCGATATCCAAAGCTACCGTTCCAGAGAATCCTACACCGCCTTAATTTCATTATCTTTATTTAACCTAACCAATGGTCATATCAGGTATATTATAATGCTCTGTCATTTGTTTAATGATGGTTCTTGGATGTCAGGGAACCGTACCTCATACCTACAAAAATAAATCATTTCTTTTACCGGAGCTCATGCCATAAATAAAAGAAGTCCATGTTGCTGCAAATAGACAATACAAAAAAAACAAGGGACATACAGAAGTGATACAGGTGACATACACAAGAAGAGATCATAAAGATATACATGCATGACCAATAAGACACAGAAGCTCATACACACTCATTCTCACTGAAGAAGAGATGTGAACATTCACGAGGATTTTGAAGAACTTCCTCGACTACATTTTCACTCTCCTTGAACCTGGATGTCAAGAAAACGACACTCTTTTTTCCAGAAAAAAACCAGAAGAGGACTCAGAACCATTTCTGATCAATCTGAAGGAGTCCAAAGCTACACTGCAATCACTAGAGCCATTCTAAACTCTATATCTTGCTCAGTGGTTTATTATTTACATTACGAGCAGTGTGTGTTATCAGTTTTTTTTTCACACACACTGTCTCCTAAACATTAACTGGAGGATCTGTAAATCCTCATTCAAACTCCTTACATCTTCTATTTCCCATTGTGGATAGTGGTAGAGGTCGTGTGGGACCTGGACAGTTGTATTTGCTGTTGTTTTTGTTTTCCATGAAGAACTGTGGTAGAGGTCTCTGACCTGGACAGTTGTAAACTGTTCTGAACCCCAATCCATGGTGTTGATCAAATTTATATAAATTGTTGAGTGGACTAAGTCTCTGCATGAGACTGATCCTCTTGGTTATATATTCTGTGCTTTATTTAGTTTTATCTAAAACCTTTTTATTCCGCTGCTAAGTGCTTTAAAACATAAACTGTTTTTCAAAGTTACTCTGATAATTGAAATAGAAAGTGTTTTCATTATCTGAAAATCATTAGGTTAGTTTCAAAAGTGAATATGATCTTCTGATTAGATTAACTGGGAATTAATCAATCCCTTGAGAACGTAACTGAAAATTTTCTTTATTTCAAATTCACTACAATTCAATAAGAATTTTAAATTGGTGGATTTTTTGTAAGGGATTATAAACAGAAATTTTAATTGGAACTCAATTCACCCCCCCTCTTGAGTGTCCAATCCAACCAAAATTTGGTATCTGAGGGTTATAATATTTTCTGAAGTAATATGTTTTTGAACTGTGATTTTAGTTGCATTTTAAAATTCTTCAAATTTCTGTTATTTCTACATTTTTATCTCTTTAAATTTTTTTGTCTCAACCTAGTTATCAAGGATAACAGACTTAAAGGTGTTGCTACTTATATAACACCATTTTCCAATGGAAAAAACTATGCTTAGTGGAATATTAATATGAAAATTCATTTAGAAAACATGGGTTTTGATATTTGGACTGTCATAGAATCAGAATTTAAATTTCCCACTACTGTTAGATCTATATGGAATGAAGCTAAGAAGACTGTTTACAATAATAATTGAAAATCTATGAATGCACTGTATTGTGCTTTAAGAGATGAGGAATTTAATAGAATATCTGCTTGTAAGACTGCATACGAAATTTGGGATTCATTAAGTGTTCTCATGAAGGAACAACTAATGTTATGGAAATGAGATTGAACGCCTATACTATTAAATTTTATAAGTTTAAGATGAAGCCAGATGAACCCATTTTTGATATGTATCTCAAGTTTATTGAAATTTTTAATACAATGATCTCACTGGGAAAGGACGTTTCCTCAAAGGAGAAGATCATGAGAATTTTGAGATGCCTACCTAAAATATGCAGGGGCACTTCTATTTCAATCAGATAATCTTTTGATATTGGTAAACTACCAATCAAGGAACTTATTGGTAAGTTTATTATGTATGAAGAAGAGCTTAAGGTAAACAAATAATAAGAAGATGAACCAAAAAGGAAGTCAGTTGCCTTCAAGACATCTACTTCAAAGAATAAGGATAAAGAGAAAATTCATACCATGAGTGATAGCTTAGGCTGTGATGAAAGTTTATCTGACAGTGATGCAGAAATGGCTCACATAGCCATAACATTAAAAAAGATTAATAGGAAGAATATGTTTTTCAGAAAATCAAACTACAATGGTAAGTATGAAAACAAGGGTCGCTGAAAAAAGGACTGAAAGAAATCTTAAAAATCTGATGAAGTTGTCTGATATGAATGAAAAAGGAAAGGACATATAAACGCAGACTTTCCAAAGCTGAAATACAAGAAGAAGTATGAGTATAAGGACAATAAGTATAAGAAAGCCATGAAGGCTACATGGAGTGCTTCTGAGGATAGCTCAAGTGAATCTGAAGCTTCTGAGACTGAAAACAGAAATAAGGAAAACATGTGTTTTATGAAAAACACTTCTGAGGTAACATTTGAAACTCCTGCCTTAAATACATATTATTCTAGGGATGATTCTGATTATGAAAATATGTCAAAATCTGAACTGTTTGAATACTGTGACATGTTGGAAGAAACCTGTAGTGAGATGAAAGACAATTACAAAGGTTTAAAGAAACAGTATGCTTTAACCATTAAACATAAATCTAATCTTGACATAGAAATGGAAAAGAATTCTCAGTTGCTTAAAGAAAATACTGAAATAAAATTTTCAAATGAGCAACTTAGGAAGGATTTATAAAATTTTACAAATGGAAAAGATACTCTTACTCAAATTCTAGGTAAGCAGATTGCACCTAGATATACTACTGGTATAGGCTACCAACCTGGACAAAGAAAAATTAACAAAACTATATTTATTTCTAAATATGGAAAGAATATAGATAGTTCTAGTTCTAGATGTTCATATGCTTCAACTAGTTATATTCATTGTTCCAGATCCAACAAGGTTTATCTGTCTAAATCTTTTGATTCTGAAAATCTTATGAGACCTAGAAGACAAATTTGGGTACCTAAAGTTTCATTGGCTAACCTGTCTGGACCCATGAAAATCTGGGTACCAAAATCATTTCCTATCTAAATCTGTTTTGTAGGGAACCTTCTTAATGAACCCATGTACAAAGACTCAGTAGTTGGATAGTGGATGTTCAAGACATATGTTAGAAGACTTCTCATTCTTTAAAAGCTTAGTCAGATTTGATGGAGGTTTTGTCACTTTTGGTGATAATTCTAAAGGAAAAATAATCAGCTTAGTCCAGATTGGTAACACTAACTCAGTATTAATTTCTAAAGTTCTATTGGTTTATGGACTTAAGTACAATTTACTAAGTATTTCTCAGTTGTGTGATGATGGTTTTAATGTTAAATTTGAAAATGATTCTTTCAATTTTTTTAATTCTAAAAATGATTTAGTATTTTCTTCCTTGTGAAATGAAAATGTCTATGCTGTTGATTTAAATTCATTAGCTATGAAAAATATTACTTGTTTAAATTCTTTTCATAAAGTTTCTTGGCTTTGGCACAGAAGATTAGGACAATTCAATTTACATTCACATAGAAAACTTACTAGGAAGAACTTAGTTAGAGACCTACCAATACATGAATTCCATGTAGATAAAGTCTGTAATCCCTATCAAAAGGGAAATCAATATAAAGTTTATTTCAAATAAAAAAAATAATGTCAAATTCTCAACCTCTGGAGTTGGTTCACATGGATTTGTTTGGACCTTCTAGAGTTTCTAGTTTAAATGGGAAGGGCTATGTCTATGTTCTAGTAGATGACATTTCTAGGTATACATGGGTATATTTTCTAGCTCACAAAAGTTAATATTGTTCTTACTTTGTTAAATATTCCAAGTCTGTAGAGAACCGTAGTGGACTTAAGATTAAAACCTTGAGAAGTTATCATGGACGTGAGTTTGAGAATCGGGAGTTTCAATACTACTGCTCACATAATGGCTATAGTCACAATTTCTCTGCCTCTAGGAAACCTTAGCAAAATGGTGCAGTAGAAAGGAGAAATAGAACCCTTCCGGAAATTTCCAGAACCATGCTCAATGAGTATGACCTACCTGTTTATTTTTGGGCTGAAGCTATCAATACAGCTTGTTATATTATCAATAGAGTTTTGATCAGACATGTTCTTAAGGAGGCCCCTTTTGAGTTGTGGAACCGTAGGAAACCTAAGGTTAACTACTTCAGAGTTTTTGGATGCAAATTCTTTATTCTTAACACCAAAGATAATCTTGACAAGTTTGCATCCAAGAGTGATGAAGGAATTTTCCTAGGTTACTCTAATTATAGTAAATCCTATAGAGTTTTCAATAAGAGAACCAAATGGGCGGAGAAATATGTTCACATCAAATTTGAGGAAACTGTCCCTCATGAACCTAATACCTCTCTTGAAAATATTGAA
Source organism: Viscum album (assembly GCA_963277665.1). Classification (NCBI taxonomy): domain Eukaryota; kingdom Viridiplantae; phylum Streptophyta; class Magnoliopsida; order Santalales; family Viscaceae; genus Viscum; species Viscum album. The sequence continues at coordinate 1,385,834,267 of OY728160.1, forward strand.
GATGATCTATCTGTTTTGAACCATAATGATAAAGACAGTGGACCTATAGTTAAAACATCCAGTTCTGGAAACTTTCCAGAACCTGCTTCTGTTGATTCTCAACATGTTGATGAACCTGAAATCTCTAGCCCTACCTTTTCGAGACTAACTAGGATTCTGAAGAACCATCATTTAGATTTTGTTGTAGGTAATATAGATAGAGGAACATAGACTAGAGCTTCTATAAGAAATCAGGTTGAACATCAAGCCTTTATTTCATAGTTAGAATGTAAAAATATCAATGATTCTATCAATGATGAATTTTGGGTAATGGATATGCAAGAAGAACATAATCTATTTGAAAGAAATAAAGTCTGGGAATTAGTAGAATGACCTAAGGACACTTTAACCATAGGCACAAAGTGGGTGTTTAGGAAAAAAGTTGAAGAATCTGGAAACATCATTATAAAAAAAGCAAGAATAGTTTCACAAGGTTACAATCAAGAAGAAAGAATTGACTATGAGGAAACCTTTTCACATGTAGCTATATTAGAAGCAATTAGGATCTTACTTGCCTTTGCATCACATATGAATTTCAAGTTATATCAAATGGATGTAAAAAGTGATTTTCTAAATGGTTTTATTATTGATGATTTTTTGTAGAACAACGACCTGTTTTTTCAAATCCTCACTTTCAAAATCATGTTTTTAAACTTTCTAAAGCTTTATATGTGTTAATACAAGCTCTAAGAGCTTGGTATGGAAGACTTAAAAATTTTCTTACATCAAAAGGATTTACAAAAGGAATTGATGATCCCACTCTTTTTATAAAAATAATTTCAAAAGATGTTTTAATAGTACAAATCTATGTTGATGATATTATTTTTGGATCTTCTAAAAATTCATTATGTACTAATTTTTCAAAGGTTATGCAAAATGAGTTTGAAATGAGCTTAATGGGAGAGCTTAAGTACTTTCTTGGATTTCAAATAATTCAAACTAAAGATGGTATTATTTTGAATCAGAGTAAATATACTAAGGATTTATTAAAACGCTTTGGTTTGGATAGTATTAAGGGAAGTGATACACCTATGAGTACCACCTGTAAATTGGATATTGATGAAACTGGGAAACCAGTGGATCAATCTAATTATAGAGGTATGATTGGGAGTTTACTTTATCCTACTGCTTGTTGACCTGATATTTTGTTTAGTGTATGTATGTGTGCTAGATTTCAAGCTAACCCAAAAGATTCACACATACTTGCTGTTAAAAGGATTTTCAAATATCTTAAATATACTACTAATTTGGGACTGTTTTACCCAAAACGACAATCATTTGTTTTAATCAGTTATTATGATGCTGACTTTGCTGGATGCAAGTTAGGTAGAAAAAGAACTTCTAGAAAATGTCATTTACTTGGAAAGTCCCTAGTATCATGGTGTAGTAAGAAACAGAACTCGGTTGCATTATATACTACTAAAGAAGAGTATATAGCTGCTGTTAGTTGTTGTGCATAGATTCTGTGGATGAAACACACTTTATTGGACTATGGATTTGATTTTAAACATGTTTCAATTAACTGTGATAACACTAGTGCGATCAAAATCTCTAAGAACCCTGTGTCTCACTCTAGAACCAAACACATTGATGTTAGACCCCACTTTCTAGGAGATCATTATCAAAGAGATGATATAACTCTTGAATTTATAGGCATTGAACTCCAATTAGCTGATATATTCACTAAGCCATTAATTTCAGAAAGATTAAGTTTCATTAGACACGAATTAGGAATGATAACTTACTTTTAAAACTGTTAGGAAAAACCTCACCGTTCGAAAAACCTCACCGTTAGAAAAACCACACCGTTAGATAAACCTCACCGTTAGGATAAACCTCACCGTTAGGATAAACCTCACCATTAGATAAACCTCTCTGTTAGATAAACCTCACCATTTAAGGACACCTCAATGGTACATCTCTCGCACTGTTTTAAATATTCGTATTAAGGCCGAGACATTGATTTTTTTTATATGAGATATATTTTATATGTGAATCCTAAATTATATTAAAACCGACTCTAGACATCACTCAATCACCGTGAACCCGTCTGTTCGAATCCCTCCTACCTAAACATCTCAAGATCGCAAAACCCTAAGCCTCAGAATCTGAAATGGCCCATGTGAAGCGACCCTCAGTGGATGAAGGGAGTGATGCGCCACAAGCTAAGAAGCAGAAAGTAACCAATGATGGTGCTAGTGGAAGCAGTAGAGGTGTTGTTCAAAGGAGTCCTATGAATCCGCATTTATCGTAGTGAGATTGTAGTGGAAAAGGAGTTATGGGCAGAATGGCTGTTGGAAAGTAAGTCCTTGATTCTGAAGATTTTACAAGAGAAAGGATGGCTCGAGTGCTTCACGAACAATAATGGACCATATTATCCAGTACTGGTAAAAGTGTTCTATGAGTTTGTCTATTTTGAAACATCAGAAGAGGAGAATATGATGATTTCCTTTGTGATTGGTCAAAAGTTTTCATTTTCATCTGTTGGATGGGATAATATCCTTAGAGTTCCTCATAGTGGTGATTATGGATTTTATTCAAAATCCATACCAACTTCTATTGAATTTTTCATTTATGAGGATGCTTTGTTAGAATTGACAGAAAATGGAACTCCTAGAAATATCATTGCTGCAGAGATGGCAGGGGAGGATAAACTACTTTTTATGTTCATTTAGCATGTTATTAGTCCAAGGAGAGGAGATTTTTCTACCCTCAGATCTTAGGATATTTATTTGTTGTATCTGTTAAAGCATGGAGTAAAGGTGAACTTGTGCAGATTGCTAATGATTCAGATTGAGGATATGACTAGACCGAAGTCTATGTCCAATGCACTATTCTTTTCTAAGTTGATTTCTATTATGTTGAAGGAAAAGGAGGTAGCTGGACCTCAAGAAGAAACTGTTGTGGTTAAGGATAATTTTTGCATCACGATGACTGTTTGTAAGTTTATGAAATTTAGCTGGAACCCTTGGAAGAAATCATGGGTTAATGATGAAGGTAAAATCGAGGACAAGTACAATCCTATGGACCATCCTTCTAGACTAAAGGATGTGAGGGATCCTGGTCTTAGACCAGATTTTCCAGAACCGATCTACCGTGATAATGAAGCTGAATCTGAGGAGGAAGAGACATCTGTTTAGGAAGGAGGATACCCTGATTTACCACATAGTCCTATGCCTCAAAATATTTCTTATAGAGCAGCTAGCCCTCCAAAAGAACTACCAAGGAGAGAAACCGTTTTGAAGGATAGTGATACTGAGACCATAGTAGAAGAAGATGAAGAAGCATATTAGAATGTTTTCAAAGACACCTCTGAAGAGGATGAGGCAACTGAATCCGATATTTTTGTTCATGGAGAAAAGGAGGCTGCTGATGAAGCAGATGATGAGGAAAATAAAGAAGAAGATATCAGTTTGAGCCCTCTGATAGATAGTACAGTCAAGATAGTGCCTGATCAGGAAGAAAAAGTATCATATACTTCCATTGATGAGAGAGTCTTTGAGCCCTCAGAGCAAATGGTTGTTTAATTTGATGAAGTTGTAGAGGATATTGTGGAGTTACCACGAGCAGAATAGTTGGAGGAGATTCCTCAGGAGAATTCTCTACTTGAGGGGGAGCATCTTGGTTCAGTTTTTGAGCTGTATGACATTGAAGGATGGGCATCAGATCTAGGATATATGGTTCTTGGACCTAATTATGGAGATTCAGATAAGGAAGACCAGCCTCAAAGGGAATCAGTTATCCTACCTACTGTGGCTGAAAAATTGGCAACCAAAGAGGACCTTGAGTCTTTAAAGGCTGAAATGAAAGAAGCACTGAGAGAATCCGTGGAAGATTTGAAGACAAGCCTGGTTGATGAAATGAGGAGTGTGGACCAATCCCTGCATCTATCTCTGGGATGTGCAGTGTCTAGTCTAGTGAAGGACATAATGGATAAAGTTAAAGTATTCCATACTCAAATTGAGTGTTGGACAGGATCTTTGGTTTCCCTAAGACAATTGATTGCTTCATTGACTGCCATGAACATCTCTCAAACCCAAGTGAACACTGATATCAGATATATCAAAGAAGTAGTCAAGAAGTTTTTGGAAGTTTTTGGGGCTTTTAAGACATCGGTCAAAGAACATTTGTCCAGTCAAGATAAACTTGTACATAAGGTCGTTACTAATCTAACACAATCTTTCAAGGAGACAGTAGCTTCCTCAGTTAAACCCCTTCCTTTATCCAGCTCCACTGTGAAACCTGACCAGATCAGAACTATAATACAGGAAGATTTTTCTAAGGCCAGTACTAGTGGCACCTCGGATACTCAGATCCTTGCTACCACTAGGGAAGTTAGTAGTTTTGTTCATGATCACCAACGGGCAGCTACTACTTCTCAAGAGGCAATTAAGAATAAAGTGGATGCTTACTTTGAGAAGTTCTGTACCAAGAATCAAATGACCAATCATTTCAAGCTTTTGATGGAGAATATGAAGTTTCCTCCAGTGACTTAGGCCTTCAGAGAACAGGTTAATAAGCTCAGGGATCTTACTCTTGCCTTGGATAAATTCATTGAAAATTGAGATGATTTGGTGTCAGACATGGAGAGAGGAGGTAGTATTATTATGGATTTCAGGAACCTGTTGAAACCCTTCTTGCATGTGGATGCCAGACCTATGATTGTACCTACTACTCTTCCTACCTCTACCTCTGGGAGTACACCTCAGTTGACTCCAGTTCAGGCTATTCAAATCTTGACACCTATGATCCCACAGAAGAGCAAAGATTTCAGATCCGGTATAGTTTCAGTGGCTGACCCTCCAGTTGTTGTTTTAGCTATTCCCAAGCCATCTACTCAATCTATCCTTGCACCCTCTTCTAGTCCTAAGGAAAATAATCCTGTTCAAGTTGAAGATTGAGTGATTCTGGATGTTTTTGATAGGATTCACTTGTTTTTTTTGTAATACTGACTTTATCAGTTTGTACCTTTTGTGGGTTAATGGAAATTTACTCTTCATTATCTACTTTAATATGTTTCTGTGTAATCTGTTCTCTTTTATTATCTACATTTCTCTCATTCTACCCGTCTTTTTGTTAATCACAAAGGAGGATAAAATGAAACTAATGAGAACTGGGATTGAAATTGCAAGGGGGAGAAAAATGAGAACTTTGTATTAAAAGTTTTTTTTAGGAAATTTTTCCTCTGCAACCATTTTAATATTCTTAATACTTTGGCATAAGTTGTGATTATCAAAAAGGGGGATATTTTTGAACCCTCTAGAGAATTAGTTGAACTCATGTTTTGATAATCCCAATTATTCTCAATCATATTTTGATAATCCCAATTATGCTCAATTACAGTTTGATAGTTCCTATATTAATTAATGATTAATTAATTAATTCATTATTTCTGTACACCATGCACATATTCATATATTATAATATTTATATTATCATCAGAAAATTTGGTTACTGGATGGATATATATTCTAACTTAACCCTTTCTTCCAATAGAATGCTTAAACAGACAAGTAGTCACCGTTATGCAAGCCTACCGATACGTGAAGATCACTGATACATCAAGTCCACCGGTACAACAAGTCTACCGTTACATGAAGGTCACTGATACATCAAGTCCACTAGTAAAAAAATTCTACCGATATGTGAAGGACACCGATACAGACAAGTCGCCATTGTGCAATCCTACCGGTACATGAAGGATACTGTCACACGAAATTTCACTAGTACATTAAGTCTACCACTACAGATCAAGTCTACCGACAGACATGAAGTCTACCGATAGAAAGGCTACCGTTACACCAGAAGTTATCGATACAAAGAGGATGCCGATACACAAGTCTACCGATATCCAAAGCTACCGTTCCAGAGAATCTGATGCTGCCTTAATTTCTTTATCATTATTTAATCTAACCAACAGTCATATCAGGTATATTTTAATGCTATGTAATTTATTTAATGAATGTTGTTGGATGTCAGGGAACCGTACCTCGTACCTTCAAAAAGAAATCATTTCTTTTACCGGAGTTCGTGCCATAAATATACGAAGTCCCTGTTACTGCAAATAGACAATACAGAAAAAACAAGGTTCATACAGAAGTGATACAAGTGACATACACAAGAAGAGCTCATACAGATATTCATGCACAATCAAGAAGACACAGAATCTCATACACACTCACGCTTACTCAGGAAGAGGTGTGAACTTTCACGAGGATTTTGAAGAACTTCATTGACTACATTTTCACTCTCTATGAACATGGATGTCAAGAAAACGACACTATGTTTTCCAGAAAAAACCAGAAGAGGACTCAGAACCATTTCTGATCAATCCAAAGGAGTCCAGAGCTACACTGCAATCACTAGATCCATTCTAAACTCTATATCATATTCGGTGATTTATTGTTTACATTACGAGAAGTGTGTGTCATCAGTTTTTTTTCACACACACTGTCTCATGAACATTAACTGGAAGATATTTAAATCCTCATTCAAACTCCTTACATCTTCTATTTCTTATTATGGATAGTGGTAGAGGTCGTGTGTGATATGGACAGCTGTATTTGTTGTTGTTTTTGTTTCCCACGAAGAACTGTGGTAGAGGTCTTTGACCTGGACAGTTGTAAACTGTTGTGAACCCCGATCCAGGGTGTGGATCAAATTTATATAAATTGTTGAGAGGACTAAGTCTCATCTTGATACTAAACCACTCGGTTATATTTGCTTTGCTTTATTCAGTTTTATCATAAACATTTTTATTCCGATGCTAAGTGCTTTAAAACATAAATTTTTTCTCAAAGTTGCTATGATAATTGAATTAGCAAGTGTTTTCATTATTTGCAAATCATTAGGTTAGTTTCAAAAGCTAATATGATCTTCTAATTAGATTAACTGATAATTAATCAATCCCTTGAGAACCTAACTGAATGTTTTCTTTAGTTCAAATTCCCTACAATTAAATTAGTATTTTAAATTAGGGGATTTTTGGTAAAGGATTTTAAATAGAAATTTTAATTGGAACTCAATTCACCCCCCCCCCCCCCCTCATGAGTGTCCACTCTGACCAACATACACGTCCCTATGTCTTTGAAGAAACTCATAATCCCACGATAAACCCTCTCACAAGTTTCTCATGTATATCATAGCTCATCCATAAATATATCTTAACTCTCTAATATCCTATGTTTTACTCAACGAATAATGATCCCCCACATAACCCATATAACATACATTAATTAAAACATTATTTAGAAAAATAATCACCATATTCCCATTGAAAAAATCATATCAAAACTCCCATTTCAAAAACATCAACTATAGGGTATCATTTCTTCATATCCATTACAAGAGTCACATGATAAATCAAGGGTTATTAGGGAGGTAATTACAACCATGCATCCAAAAATGTGGCTACCCCAATGATAATAATGATATCAATATAATCCCCACTATGAATATTTATATCTAAGTCACCCCCTCAAGTATCACATTCTCAATATTCATCATATAACCAATGGAATATATCTATTTCAATCCATTTTATGTAAACATAGACAAATGTTTTTCTTAAATATAAATTCATTCCAATAAATATGAGAAGAAAATATAGGCTGTTACTAGTACATTATATAACTAAACATGTTTTCTCAATCAATCCCAATGGTTTTCCAGAAAGAATAAAATTTATTTATCGACTTACTTATGGTATCTATGCATCCCATATGAGAAGTTAATTCAATGTCTTCATCATTGAGTATTTCTCTATAGGACGACATGACCTATCATCATAAGAACAAATATTGTTGTTTAGGTGCATATATTTTCATTACATGTTATATGATGAAATAGTATATATTTCTTAATGATAATTTTAAACAACTAAAAAAATTTTCCCTAGTGACATAAAAACCACACTCAAGATCACATATGTCATGTTAATCCCACATATGGAATTATTGGCAAGTACATTATACAAATTGCATCAATCTGATATCCAAATAAATCTAGTTAGTGGAATCCATCCAATGGGGAATCATCCAAAAACAAATAACTAATAAATTATAAATATCAAACCCCTTGGGTGAATTATAGGAAAACTTTAACATAATATATACATTATAAACAATGGAAACAAACCCATATCCTTAGAGGCCTTCACTTCTCATTAGAAAATGTGTTCATGATGAGCTAATTGAAGGTTGGTCAGAATCCTTGATTCTTCCCTATGTCACATGTCTACCATCCCCCAAAATATAATGTTAAAATAAATCTTTGATACATTCAATTACTTCATTCATGAGTATGTATTATATGATAAATTATAATGTGTCGGTTCATTTTCTACTCGATTGGCTTCCAATCCTATATTCCCACATAACCATAAGTGCACCTCCCTATCCACTAGAGGCTTTTTACTAGTATATGGTGTCTAGTGTATTACCATATTGAGAGTGCACCCCAATATCAAAGTGTTCAATAACATGTAAAAAAATAAACAAAACAGATCACAAATAATAATATTTAATAGGGTGCGAATAATAAATAAAATACCACCACTAAAAATAAAATTTTGTAGAAGAATATTCTCCCAAAATAATGATTTACAAATGGATTAATTAAATATAGTGGAAAAACAATAATAAAAATCTATGAGGCTCTAAAACATCCCCAAATATAATGTAATTATTATCTTAGAAATCATATGATCTATACAAATGAACAATGGTATCTTGAGTCTTTACCCAACCAAAACCTTCAGTCAGGGAGGGCTGCTAGAAAGCTATGTTCCTTGGTCTCCTAAGGAGGGTGTGGATAAAAATAAGTATACAACTACCAACCAAGTCTAATACATAAACAATATTGTAGTGAATACACAAGATACGCTATGGATAAATAAATATCTAAAACTATTTAAGCATAAACAAATAATCATGGATGATCCTCACTTTATTTGATGGAGCCATAATCTACCCAATCATTCTTTGTCCAGCGTCAGAGTGTCTCTTTCCATGTCAGAACATTGTGCCAACTAATACTAGGTGAATAAACCATCCCCCAATAGACCATCATTGGTTGTCAATATTATTATTCACAATTTTCATATCTAATGAGCATGTCATAGTCATTCCATTATAGTATTCGTCATTGTCTGGTACACAAAACATGTTCATGTAATCCAATAGTCCTCACAGAAAACATTCCTACCCAAATAGGTATTATTGATATATCCAAGGGAATGTGGAAAACCACTAAAATATTTATGGACCCTGATCATTCCCTATTAATCAATCTCCAAGATTATTTTTATAAGGTATTACTAGGAAATCCATATCCATCAGGCATCATCATCGAGCCCATGGGTTATCACACATGGCCATCCATAGTATGTGGCATCATAGTGGAACCTTATGAGATACTCCGGAAAAAAAATACTAAGTGGGATCCAATAAAATTTCTTGGTATATGAAAATAATAAATCAATTTCTTTTGGTCTCAACATGCATATATCATTAATTCATGTTATATTGTGACACTTATATCATCACTAACCATTTCACTGGGACACCGTCACAAAATTTTTAACATGTTATGGTGGAACATTCTAGGTTACCCTATCTCACTTGAAGATAGAGACCCCTCATAGGTTTCCTCACAACAATCTAGTCTATTGGATAAACACCTTCCTCTCATTTGGAATAATATCCCTCACCATTGTCAACTCTCATCCTGGTTTCACTGTCCTCCTAGGAAAATCGAAATAGATTACTCTTTAATGGTAAGGATAAAGTCCCTTTTTTAACCAAGTAATTCAATGATTATTTTGAAGAAAAAACATTTATCAAAATACCCACAGTATACCCATTTAAGTAATACTTTCCCTCTGGTGGAAGAAAATTCTCCCAATTATTATCCTACCTATATCAAATCCCTTAGTAGTTAGAGGACTCTAATATGTAAAATCACTACACCATATAACATTGATCATCAACCACATCTACTTCGAGGTATCTAGGTGATCACACTACTTCAGAAGATATATTATTATTATTATCATATTTAATAAATACCTCACAGGGTGTGTCAGTTCCATATGACATACATAATCATAATCAAAGCCCTTGCACTGGGAAGATGAGGGAAAAAACCAGTAAACAAGGTTCATCATGGCTTGGGAACAATGTTCAATTCAAGCCATTCCATTTTTATTTAAAAAATTATTTAATAAAAAGGGTCAATCACCCATAGTGGTGAGTCTAAACATATCACTTGTATTTATAAATGACTCATAAAATGCTATAGGGTTATAAATAAGGGTCAATATATCTCAATAATAATACATTAAATTTTTAAACTAAAACCTGCAAAATCTCATCCAGGCTCATCTAATGATCATCTTTCTACCATCAAATAACCTAGAGACATGTCACACACAAACAGATCAAAATTAATTATTTGAAACATTGTATTAATTAAAAAATAGTACTTTAAATAGGAATGACTAGGATAAATTCACTAGTTTATCCCATCATGCCAAAACAACAGAAAAAGGGTTGTGTTCCACTCTTAGTGATCCCTTTTCCATGGAAATAATAATTCCTAAATTAATATAATTTATTTTATAAATTATTTATCAAGTTTCACCAATAACCTAAGAAAAATAAGTATAATTATTTACCTTCATTGAAATGATCTGTGATGACTTGAATATGATGCCTAAAGTTCTCTTCGAGCTGGGATGAAAAAAATCCCCCATAAAGATAGCTAATTCCACTATAATTTTTTTTAATTGGTTCCAATTCCTAAAAATAAAACTCCAATTATCAGTGGAAATTAGAGGGAAATGACATGGGTGGAAGAGGAATAACCATAATTATGATTTCATGGATGAACACACGAAGCATTTTAAAATGGAGGGTTGGGGAGTTAAAACTAATATCATCCACATAATAATGTGTGATCCATGATAGAAAGGGGTATAATCATTCTTTTAAATCATAAAATCCCCATTTTATATCATTTGTGATGTCAACAATGTTTTCTCCTTTAGAACATCTCGAGTTGAGTAACATCCCACTATATCAGGAAAACAAGTGGTGTGACCACTATGGTCACAATATGAATGTGATAATACTACATAATTACAACATCTCAACAATTCATCCTTCCTATAATGATTTATTGAACCATATGTCCCTCTATTGAGTCTTAAAACACATCCAACAGTATCGAATATGGATGTTCAAACTTGTATAATCTCATTCTGAGACTCGACTCTAAAAAACGTACAATAAAATAATAATTGAAATTTTATTTGAAATTAATAACACATCAATACATAGGGTATTACAATGTGAATACATGAATATGTGATTTACACATGTAATTAAAAATGTGTAAAATATTTAAATAAAAAAGATATTCACTTGAAATTGTTATACATAATCTGAAAATAATTGTCTAGTTCATTGAAATATAACCTAAAACAATAAAAACTATATTTAGCCATGTACTAGAAGATTATAAATCTTATATAAATACTAAATTTTGGTGAATTATTCATATGTGTCACCCGTATATTCTTCCACGTCACCTAAAAATATTTCTTTCTCCCTTCAAAATCGATACCCCCATCGCTCAAACCCTCCCTCGCTCAGGATTTACCACCACTGGGCCTATTGTTCCAACTCGGCATTAACATCCCATCATACTATATCTATGGAATATCCCCATAGTCCCCATTAAAATTACTTCACTTATCTCCTATTATGGTTCCTTATTGTGATTTCCTTCATATCATCACACAGTTCCCGCAAATCGTGGCTAGTGTTGTGCTCCAGCTATCTCATACAAACAATTTTGATAAGAAACATTCAATTGTTCTTCATTAAATCCTTTCTTACCCACCCCACAGGGGTTTTACCTACCCTTCTCCTATAATTTCTACGCAAATTTTTCCTCATCTCCTATAACATTTTTCGGTCATTGATATTTTCATCAGATTCCATCTTCAGGCTATGATTAAGTTTGGACATCATTATGACTCAAATGACGGTCTCCAGATCCCATCTCTAGTTCTTGATATTCAATCATTTGATCATCTTTATAACTCTTGGTTGAAACTGAGAAATTAAATAGTGGTCAGTGAATCAAGGTCTTACTCTTCAAATGATTCTTGTTTTGTGTTCTTCATGTAGACAAATCCTAGGGAACAATGTTGAATTCATGCTTGTTCAACACCATCTTAATCCTAAAAAAAATGTAATATCTGTGATTCGTAACACTTATTTTGGATGAAATCAAAACATTCACATAAATTCATCTTAGACTATTATCGTCCTTTATTATTCTCATACTCAACTGGTTCATAGATCAATTTCATTTTCAAGAGAGATAGGACCCAATCATTTGTTTAGATTCTCTAAAAAGATTTTGCTAGCCTCCGCGTCGTTTAATTTTTTTCCTGGTTTTATGTGTAAATGAATACATTATTTTTTTGGTTACATTTTTCTCATGTGGACTAACTGAGATATTTTCCTTTTTCTGATTTCTTATCTGTGGAATGGTGCATGGGAATTTGTTTCCCTTACTTTGAATAACTGATTTTTTTGAATGCATTCTCGAAAATCCATGAACTATCCATTCCTCCACATGTGGTTTCTTCATAGTAAAACATTCTGTCATTAGTTTTTATGGTGTTAAATTTTTAATATTTCTATATTAAAATTTTCATCTATTTCCTTAGATCATAAAATATTTATTTAACTAATCATTTTTTAGGATTCAAACTTCTTTGTTCCACCACATAAAAATGTGTTGTAATTTATGTATTCCTGACTGACATTCAATGCTATAATTTAATTTGTTGTACAATTTTATTTTGTGGATTTATATAATATTATACTAAATTTAAAAATTATTTTTTTTAATATACTCTCAATAGAATATTTTTTTAATTATAGTACATAAATTTAATTATTTTTCAATGTATGAGTAGGCTGCGTCGATGTTTAATGGACATGTTTAATTTATTGTATAACATTTTAGTATTATTGGAGAGAAACAAAAAATTCTAATGTGGTTTATTATTTCCACCTGAACTCTTCTTGAGTGAAATGATTGTGAATGGTTCCTTTTTAAATACTCATAGCACATAAATTTGAATTAATTCTAACTAAAAAAGTGAATATCATCAAATTATTATTTTTATTATTATTTCCAATTGTTTGATTTTTTCATTTTTTTTATTTGATATATATTTACTAGTTATACTTCTGTAATGGGAGAATAATTATTCAATGAGTCCATAAAAATTGGTGAAGTTTACCACCACATTAAATCTCGATCTGATTTATTTTAATACTCATTTTAATAATGATGACTTCATTAAACTTATGATTATTTAAATACAACTATTAATTTTTCGAGTATTATTTTCATTTCAAGGATTTATTTATAAATACATTTCATCATGTTATGTATTCATACAGATATTCAGTTATTCAAGTTTCCATTAAGACTCACAAATCACTACAAACAAATTTCAAGAGATTTTTTGTCACTATTATAGTGGAGGTTCTCTATTTGTCAATTTTTCATAATGATTAAGCATTTTAATGTAATTATTACTATTATAATTTATGTATTTTGGTTTTTTCCCATGTTTCAAATCTGGTGGTTCTAAATTCATGTTATCTATCACTAAATATATGTAATATGCATTCTCATTCTGAACACTTATTTTTGAACTTACCTTTTCATGGAACCTCATGATTTAAATTTATTTATTTTTCAATATGGTTTCCCAATTTAACTGATTCATATTTTTCCTATTTCATCATATTAGTCAGGGAATTTGAGTTCATGTGGGTTTCTGGCCATTAAAATTGGAGGAATTTTAGAGGCTATGAAGATGAGTAAAGCGTACCACCACTTGATGGATAGTTCTAATTTATTTTTATTTTAATATTAATAATGATGATTCTGTTAAACGTATCATTATTTAAATTTATTTATTAATTCTTCCATTATTCTTTTCATTTTATAGATTTATTTGGTAATATATTTTTTTTCATATTATGAAATCATACAAAAATTTAGTTTTTCATGTTTCGCTTTAAGGTAATTATTCTTATAATAATTTCTATATTTTTTTATTTTCTAAAATATCTAATCTTTTTATTCTAAATATATGTTATCTATATCTAAATACATGTAATATGAAATCTCATTCTGAAAACTTATGTATGAACATACCTTTTTTTTGGAATCTCTTTCCCAAAATTTATTTATTTTTCACTATGGTTTCCCAATTTGACAAATTTATTTTTTTATTAAATGGATTTAACATGTTGGTGTGGGAATTTGCGTGGTTCTATGGTCGAAACCATTAATTTTGGAATAATTTTAGAAGCCACGAAAATGGTTAATGTGTACCACCACTTGATGGTTATTTCTGATTTACTTTTATTTTCATTATAATAATAATGTTTCCATTAAAATTATATTTATTTAAATGAAGTTATTCATTTTTCTGTTATTATTTTCATTTTAATGATTTTTTTATAAATATATTTTTTCATATTTTGAATGTATACACAAATTTAGTTACAAAAATATTGTTTCATATTATGCATGAATTCAAAATTTTCATATTATGCATGCTTACTACCACTTGACTTTTTCATTTTTTATTTTCTATAAATTAACTAGAATTACATCTTCAATGGGAGCTTCATTATTCAAAGTTTCCATGAAAATAGGTTAAGTCACCCATTACTAGAAGGCTAGTTCTGATTAATTTTCATTTTCATTTTAAGAATGATGATTCCATTAACTTCTGATTATTTAAATGTCATTATTCACTTTTCCATTATTATTTTCATTTTACAGATTTAGTTATAAATATATTTTTTTTCATATTTTCAATTAATACCCTAATTAAATTATTCATGTTTTAATCAAGACTCACGATGCGCTGAAAACTATTTTCTAGAGATTTTTTGTCACTATTATAGTGTAATTTCATTCTTCAACAACTGTTCATTGGGAGGAAGCATTTTAAGTTATTTTTTCTTATTATAACTTTTATATTTTGGTATTTTATTCCATATTTCTAATATTTAAATTATACATACATGCTATCTATATCTAAATACATGTAATATGAATTCTCATTCAGAACACTTATTTTTGAACATACCTTTTCTTGGAATCTCCTATTCTATTTGTCTTTATTTTTCACTACGGTTTCCGAATTTCACTAATTTTTGTTTAGGTTTTAGCATGTTGTTGGGTGAATTAGAGTACACGTAAGGTTGAGACCATTAATTTTCATGGAATTTGAGAGGCCATGAAAATAGGTAATGTGTTCCCCTACATGAAGGTTAGTTTTGATTTATTTTAATTCTCTTTATTATAATGATTATTTCATTAAACTTATCATTATTTAAATGTTGTTTTTCATTATTTCGTTATTCTTTCCATTTTATTTATTTAGTAATAAATATATTATTTCAAATTAGGCATGAATACACAAATTTAGTTATTCATGTTTCCATAAATGACTCATGAAGCACTCCAAACTTATTTCTAGAGCTTTTTTGTCACTATTAGAGTGTAATTGCTTTCTTCATCAATTGTTTATTTGGAGGAATCCTTTTAAGGTAACTATTAAAATTATATTTTATGTATTTTGGTATTTTTCATATGTATAATCTTTTCATTATAATTTCATGTTATTTTTTCTCTAAATATATGTAATAAGAATTTTACTTTACCACACTAAATTTTGAACTTACCTTTTCGTGGAATCTCCAGCTACTGATTTTTTTATTTTCCACTATGGTTTCCCAATTTGGCTGATTTATTTATTATGCTGAATATAGAATTTTATTGATGTAATTTTAGTATATGAAAGGTTGAATCCATGAAATATGGAGAAAATTGAGCGGTTTTAAGGTTTTTCATTTTATAATATTTATATATGACTTTATTTATATCTTTATAATTTTATTTTTTTATTGTAGTGATTTTATTTGTGGCTATTCTTCAAAAAATTCTATAATACATGGAAATTTTATATAGCGCACCATACTCACCCAAATTACTATTTCAAAATTTATTCATGATATTATTCAACTAAAAGGACAATATATAAAATGTATTGTAGTAGAGATAATTCCAACCTTGACATTAATAGATGCGTAGAAAGGGGGAAGGGAAACACAAGACATGAATTTAGCAATAAGATCACTCAAATTTCAATTTCATTGAACCATTACAATGGAGAAACACATGGAGATACGCCTTTCACCTTAATTATATACCATAATATTTACTCACTTTAGATATTAGGCTCACACACACTATCAACCACAATACATGAATTATGAAATCAAAATGCATTAACAATAGCATTTTTTTTGAAGCTTGATTAATTACCAAAATATGAACATGTATCCTCCCAATAAATCCTAATAGTACTATGATAAATATTATGTTTCCATTTACCTTCATTTGAATCCAATATTGAATATTTAGTTATATGAGGAGTTCTGGTTTCTACTACATTTGATGGAAAAAAGAATATGGATGAGCATACTAGGAGGTTGTCATTATTATGCAATATATGTGTCAGTAATAACAGAATAATATTTTATATTTTGAACCATTGTATAACACCCTCCTATAGAAATCTATCAGAAGTTATGTTCATGTATGGACTACTGAAGTGGTTTTCAATTATCACTGGGATGCTTCGTTTCAATGGATGTTTTGAATCTAGAAAAAAAGAGGATTACCAATGGAAAATAATATATTCTATAAATAATGTGCATTAAATAATATTTATTCTTATTATTAATGTTTAATAAAAATGTTTAATACCCATATTTCAATTTTAACTACTTTTCATTCTAAATTTTTAACATTATTATACAAATATTGTCGAATGTCCAAAACATTTACACAACAATTTAATAAATCTAACATGTCCTACATAAATTATTGTTGTGATGTTTCTTTACTACTAATCCCAATTTATCAATATTATTTTTAAAATTTATCCAATTCTTATGAATAGAAATTGTTGACTATGTTTGATGATATTCATGTTCAAGATTAAATAAATAGGTACAATGTAATATGTTTACAAAGTATAATATAAGTATACAATTTTTTTATTTACCAATGTGTAGTTTTGAACATTCTTGTAAAACAGGAAAATCTAATTCGTGTTGTGTACTCGAGTGTTTCCCCAGGACAATTGCATGCATATGAAACACCTAAGGAAAAACAACCTCAAAAACATTTCATGGTTTGGTCAAGAACGATAATATATCTTAAATGAGTTTTTATAAATATGAAATAGTATGTTTCACACTTTTGGAGTGAAATAACATTCCTCAGTGGGATGTTTTTAATATGAAATAATGAAGGCTTTGGTGTTGCATCATGTTATAGGAGGTTCTCTACATGAGGATCGGTTTTATAGGAAAAATACTAATTAAAATACTCATGGTGGTGTCTTCTTTCAATTTTGTGGAGGTATAGATCTACCAGAAATATTACACATCATGTTAAGTTAGAATATTTGGCATGTTTAGAAAAGAGAGTTATATGAAACAATCATTATTTAAAGTGATACGCTGTGTTTTTGTATATCTATAAAGGGAAAATAGTTTTATTATCCTTTATCCTTATTATATATTAGATATTTGTATCCAAAAATATATATGTGATATCCCATATATTTTTATTCCTATATTTATAGAGTTAGAGTTGAGGAAAATGTTTGATAGATACACAATGATATAATGAGATATAAAGTAGACATTTTTTCCATAATATGATGAAATTATTGAACCTTTAAATCAATAATTCATGATAATTTTCATAACTGGGGATATATAGGATACTTGAAGGTTGGTGTCTCATGTTATCTTAGGATTGGTCTCTCCTAGGGCTAGATTTAGGATTTCGTAAATTATATCATTGATATTTTGATAAAGAGTGGATTATTCTGATGTGTTCTAATTTTTTATGGTAGTTCTTGTTGGGGTTTAAGAGTTATATCATTTCTTATATATTCTCCTACATCCCCGAGCATGAACATTATATCTTTGATTAAGGGAGTTGATTTTAATATAGTCAGTATTCATGCATGGTTTATTTCCTACAGACAATGTGTTAGGGTTTTCTATAACTGGATTTTGGAGATATATAGAATCATTAAATAGAGAATAATTTGTGGATTGCATGAGTTGTTGATCATTTTCATAGATATATAAATCATCTTGGAATAGAGAAACATTGGGGTATTGCATAAGAAGCGGATCACTTTTTCTTTTCTCTATTATTAGTTTCTTCTACTTGTTCAATATTTAACTTATGATATATGTTTTATGAAACTAGTATCATGTAATTTGATTGATCAGTGGATGGGATTTTTAATTTGATAAGTGGATATTTTTTTTAGATCATTGGAATATGAATTTTATTTAGGCATTGGATCATTTTTTTAATAGAGTAGTGGATCAATATTAATATAATTAGTTGATATCACAATGTAAATGCACGGGTGAGTAATAGTTCTAAAACAATTTTGGTTTAGTAATATTCCCAATCAATATTATTCCACACTTATCTAAATATCATAATTTATACCATAGTGACATTAAGGAACTCTTTGGGTTTGAGTTAAAATAAATAAACATTCATACTAATGGGGAGTGGGATGATCATTTCCACCATAGTGGTAGGGGGATTGAATAGATCAAGAAAATATATTCTAGCACATTCGACATTCCATATGAAATATATATATATATATAATTAAATTATCAATGGTTATATGATGTGTTAAAATTAATGTCTGAATATTTCATATATTATATGGAATTATATTAAAATTTATGAATATAATAGAGATAGTATCATAAGTACATATAATTTATAGATATTATCTACAATGTTATTTAATATTGATGAAACATTTTAATAATAATAATATATTATTGTTCTAGGGGACAACAAACCACAAATTTAGACAATATTGGACACCATAGTGGGTCATTAATATGATTGACAGGAACCTAAAGGGAAAATTTTTTATTTTCAATTCTCTCCCATCAACACACAAAATTACCCAAAACATTGGAATTGTTTCTGCCATTTTATGTTGTGATTTAAAGATGATTGGGAAGATTAAAAGTATCAGGGTCACCACATTTTTACTATTACGGTTGTAAAAGCTACTGACCATGTCACAATTACAATATACCATAAGGATTGACTACCTTTATACATAAATTTCCTAGAAATTGTCATGGATGCATGTCTTAATGATGTATTATAATAGGTGATTAAATGAAACATAGCGATATTTTGGGGTTTCTCTAGAAACTGACATGAATAGGATACCATGTAGTATATGTCTATATATGTACACCCTAGGCAGTATATTTTACCAAATATAATCTATCACTGATTGGTGTCAACCAATGGGTATATTCGAAACTCTATCACTTTTTCCTGATTTTGATGAGGGAGAAAATGTCAGTTCCACTAACGAGAATATAATCAATGTAGGGTAGAAATCTTAGGTTTCTCATCCATAATAACTTCTTCATCTCGACCATGATTGTGATGATGGAGATAATTTTAGTTTCACTTATGATCAAGTTATAGATCTAAAATCCAAATAAAATGAGATAATCATTTTCCAAAATTTTATGTGGTGTGATCGGATTCACATAAAGTTAATATTGTTTTCATAAGGCTTGTGTTTTGTTCTTCATTCCACACCCTAATTACTTGAATGAGGCCATAGATAAACTTTTGAGGCCGGAGAAACTTATTCCTATGGTTGTTGATGAGAAAAATAGGTGTTTTCAAAAAATAAACCTCATATTAGAGGTCATCGTTGTAAAATGAAAACATGATATCCATGTGATGGGTTTCATATCCTTCATCTTCCTTAGCTGTGATGAGGATCCACACTGATTCTATGCATGTGTTATTAGAGAACGTATCCTTAATAATTCCTCTCCTAATGGATGTATCCTATAGTAATGATTGGTTTTTTTCAGTAAATAAATTCCATAGTCATCGTGTTTTAAATTGAAGACCCTTGTGTGCCCAATTTGTTGATGGCTGGTGGGGGGTTTATGAGAACCCAAGTGTTGTTGTCTTCATTTGAATTCATATCCACATGAATCGCCATGCATCAACACATGTGATGCTCTAATTCACTATAGAATATAGTCTCATCATGTGTAGTAATGTGTATAATTTTTTGAGTTAGTATTATATATTGAAGACCAATGTGGCATTGTCGTCTTTAAGATATCATCAATGGAGAAAAATAAACATGTGAATTGTCATGATCAACATAGTGTGCCTCTTCAATGATGGTTGATTTTGAGAGGGACACCACAAAAACAAATTCCATGGGATCCTCCATGTAAATTTTTGATGTTGTTGTGTCAATAGATCATGAGATAATTTCTGTGTTTGATAATCACTCATCTTCGATAGCATTGCTGGTCTATTCTGTACTGCGTACATATACCATATTTTACTCAATATTGAACTCCCCCTCACTAATAGATATACCATCTTCATCATGATCACTCTGATCCAATTATGTTTTCATGGCCATGATGAATTTTCATTTTATGTGAACATGCTTTATGATGTGTATCACACACAATATTCCATGGACCCAAACTCATACCCGATGAATATCATTTTGGTAATCTAGTTTCCTAGCTTCTTCAATTGTGGCTTCATGATATTTACATATGAGATGTATAAAGAGGCATAGATAGATTTTACTAATAAAATCGTACCATGATAGGTCTCATATGATGTCACCTTATCTATGATTCATGTCAGCACAAGGTTGAGAATGAATATAATGGGGGATATGATCTCACACTAAAAAATCATAGGGATACCATTTACATAATACATGATTCAAGGATTGGTGAGTTCTCAATGACCCCCACTCACCAATTGTTTGTTAGAATCCATCGTCTATAATTTCATTAAATTTTTAGTGCCAAATTCTTCTAATTCTTATAAACTGAACTCACCACCATGGTCAGTGCGGACACCCTGTGGATTGTGTTGTGTCTCCACCACCATTGTGGTTTTAAGGATCTGGATTACTGAGTAATATTTTTCCTAGAACATGAGTACATTGTGGCTCATGTAGTCGATCATGTGATCCATAAGTTGTATAATTTAGGGGCACTCACTAGACATTATCAGTTTGATAGGTATATAGTGGTTTTCGTGGACAAGGTCGACGACATGATCTATAAGAGGATTCACATTCTTGGGGGAAAAATTGTTATTACATATTAATGAGTTTTTGTCGCATAATGAATCCAATTGATCAATCCACAACATCCCTCACACCATATCACATTGATCAAGATTTCACATAACCTATAAGATTAGGAGGAATGCCTCACATGTTAAACCCATGAAGATTCATTGATTATTAAATAGAAATAAAAATTATTCAAATTAATCTATAAAAAGTTAAATTAAAATTTGTTTCAAATAATAGAAAAACATATATACATTAATATTGTTGAAAATAAAAATTTATCATAAAAATAAATAAATAAATTTTCATTAATTATAATTAATTACAATAAATTATTAAAATTATTAATCAATATTAAATATTAGATTTAGTTAGGAATAACAAATGGATATATATATATATAATTTAAAATAAATAAAAAATTATGAAAAAGTAAATATTAATTAATTATTATAAAATATCATTTATTATCAAATTTAATCAATGATAAGTGAAATTTATTGAATTTAAAATATTATTTTTTTTAGAACATTCTAAAAATTATATTCTACCACAAATAATATTTACATAAATATTTTTTTGTAATACCATATTGCTTACTAAATATTAAATTTTACTAATTTCATTATAATTTATTTTTTGATAATTATTTACTGATATTTATTGTCTTATAGAGATCATATAATGATTATTATTTGATACCTACCTAATAATTCATATGGAAGGTTCTAGGGTGAAATGAAAGTGGAATTCGCCATTCCAAACAATGTTTTTCATTAAATTATTCATATTTGTCTAAAAAATAGTTGAATGTGTCATACCCATAGAGAAATATGTTGTTTTTGATGTCAATACACATGTTGTTATTACAAAAATTGAACTGATCTTCATTAAATAGATATTTTTTGATGATATAAGGAACATATTGTTTTATATGGTTATATGGAGTTCAATGTGTTGGTCATGTGGTGAGATTTCAAGAGATAATGAACTTTTTGGTAAGTATATTATAATTTTTGGTTCTTATCATCAGTTTCATTTAGAACATTCTATAGCCACCATCGATCTCATGAAACACTATGCATTATTCCTTGGATGTGGTTATATTATTTTAGAGTGGTTCTATGTTTGTTCAGAAAGAGTTCTAGAATTTATTGATAAATGAAAGAGAATGTAAATGTATCGGTTTTTGTGGATTTGGAATCATATTGTATTACTTAATATGTTTTTTAAGACATCATATAAGAATTTATGACATTGGGTTTCATAAGAATTATGTATGTGTTTTGGTAATATTTTATGTCATATAGTATAGAATTGATTTCCTATGTTTGTCATCAGGGAATTTATAAGACATCATAAATATTTTCAAAACTGGTTTCTAACATGTGGGGATATTTTGGGGATCCTCTATCAAATAATTTTTTATCTAATCCCGCACTATAGTGGAGTTTCCTTAGATCAATCTCTTTTTGAATCATATCAAACAAAATGCCTATATATTTTCACTATTACATTCTAATTAATATAAAAAGGACAATATATAAAAATATAAAGAATGTTTTTAAAATTTATATCATATATATATAATAAAAAAATTACTTGACACACAAATGATGGATAATAAGATTATTTTATTTCTAGAGACTTTAGTAATGAAATAATTTTAATTAAAATATAATCGTGATATTCAACTCAATGTTTTGTATAACTATTCTCCCACTTTGATTAAATTTTTTTACCCCGCAGTGATAACTATATTTGTAGGGAAATGATCTTTCTAAATAAATCAAGGATAACTCTTCACAAGAAAATACTATCAAATTCAACTCCAATGTACAATTAACATAAACAGTGAAGGGAATTAATATTAAAAATAAGGCATAAGAAATCAATAGTAGATAAAATGGGGTGAGGAATAAACATAATCAATTTATCCACTAAAGTGATTATATGAATATAATAAACAAACAACATGAAATTAAAAACCATGAGATAAACTACTCCCACCCTTGCACAAAATTTTGGTTAGTTCCCGATATCCATAGTGGTGTGATTCACATGAAAATTAAAAACATAATGGTAATATTAAATTTAATGGATTTTGAAGGATATAATATATATATGTGGAATATATAATATTAAAAAATATGACAGGACAAGTAGAAATAGATTACAAAACTGGAAAAGTCTTATGAAAAAAAGGATTAAAAATCTATAACCATGTGGGTTACTCATTTTTCTCAAAAAAATTACTATGAATGCTTGTGAATGTCCCCCCCATTAAATGGAATAACATGAAAAAATATTATTCTCAATATTTGTTATCCTTTTTCTTTTTTGTGCTCTAAAAAAATATTTTCTCTCATTCACAAATGTAATAATATATATCCATATTACAAAAGAATCTATTTCTAGCCTGGTAGACTCTTAAAATTCCCATTCTATGAATTCCAATCTGTTTTTACCATAATGAAATACAATTATGCATATAAAGTATTGGTTGAAATGATCCTAGGTCCCATATCATTCACCACCACAAATATTTTATCTTTTTTAGCTATTTAATGGATATATGACCATACTATATAGTCTTTAAAATTATACATTGATTTCATTTCCCATATTAGAAGATATTTATGGCCCTCCAATGTTTGGATCCAATACATGGTCATGTTAACATAAAAGTGTCCCTATGAATATAAAATCCAAGAAATGTAATTTATTAATTCTGTTTAGTGTCATATAATTTATATCAAATATAAATAATTAAATAAAAACACTTATAATCTAAAAAATTATCAATTTTAAAAATAATTCTCAAATTATATCATGAAACTATAATGTGAAAAAACCCCATAAAATGGTTAATTTGGTGAAGTAAAAAAATTAATTACGGTATAAATTAGGTGAAAATAGTATCATAATCAATCCACCAAGCTTAAATGTTCTAATCTTAGGAAATAATCATGTATCTAAATCTATATCCTTAAAAAATCAATTATGAAAGAATTTATAAGATATTTTGATGAATATAAATCAACCACATCTCGTCTAGGAGAATGAATTCCATTTCATTTTTATCTCCTGCATTTAAATCCATTAAATCAAAAAAATAAATTCATAGAACAATAAAAACCTACCTCTCCAGTAATTTAATGTCTCTCTACACTAAGGAGAAATTAAATCATTAATTATTCTCAAACATAAAATATTCATGTTTCAATATAGGATATTTAAAATTACAATTTCTTCATTCCCTTAGATATAAACATATTTTCAATCCTGATTCTTTTTTTGGGGATTTATTGGTGTAGTTTTGGTTGGAAAAGAATTTAAAAAATATATGAAAATGGATGTTTACAAACCCATGGGTGGTAAAAATATTATTCAAGTTAAACCACTTGAAATTTATCTCACTCAATTCTTTTTGACATGTGATATGAGTCAAGAAAATTATTACAATGAATAGTTTCATCCAAATTCCCCATTTTCATTTTTTCTTCTTTTATTATTCAAATTTTTTCTTTCTTCATGGAGTTTTAGATTAAAATAATGAATATAGAGTGAATTAATGTTAATTCCCTGTGTTTTCAATAATTAATTGAGTTGCAAAATAATAAAAATTGAAAATTTTAATGTAATCTATGGTTTTTTATTTCAAATATTTATTCTATTTATATTTTTTAGAACTGATTGGTATGAATTAATCACAATAAAGTAATTAGTCATATTAATTATTTAAATTCCAAAAATTTAGACACACAAGACACAATGAGTTTAATCCAAATGATCATACAAGAAAATACATTTTCCCAAAGTCAAACATGAAATATCATTTGAAAATTATTAGGAGTGAAGTTAGGTAAATAAAACATTTCCATAAATATTAATTAATTATATATTGATATTCATGTGTTCTGTGAGGAAAATACAAGATGTAATGTGTTGCCTCATGTAAAAATATGGTAATCCAAAAAATAACACCACAATTATATCAAAAATATTTTAGGAAAACCTAATATTTGGGAAAGAAAAATAATTTTTTTGGCTCAGACAAAAAATACACGTTTCTCTTATGAAATTTTGTTTGTTAAGAATAATATATAAAAAACATTTAAAATATAGGATAAGAGTGGAAAAATATTTTGAGAATATATTTCCTGGGAATGAATTTCATAAATTAGTAGACCTAATAAAATATTTGGAAATACAAATCCATGAATAGAATTCCATATCATTAATAATAGAAATATTATTTCCTAATAAATAATAAAACCCAATAAAAATAAATTCTCTAGTGAAAAATATAGTTAATGTTATGTAAAGATCAAAGATCCAATAATTGAAAAATAAAATTAAAACACCAAATTTTGTCAAAGCCCCCATGCATAAATTTTACTACATTACATTTCACATCAGAAAAATATAAATATAATGGAAAAAATTAAATAAATGAACAATAAGAGATTATTTTCTATTAGTCCTTGATTTAATATCCTACAAAATATCAATTTAATAATAAATCTTATTGTGCAAAAAAACAAATGAATTTTTTTAATTGAATATATAAAAAAGTGAAATGATACATAAAAATGATAGAAAATTGTATGCCCCTCAAAGTAGGTTCTATGATTCTACTACCACTAGTAGTGATGTTTTGTAACATGGTGAAAAATCCATAGGTTGATGGGTTTTTTTTAAATTAATCACCAAATGTTACTTTTCCCGAAATATATAACTCAATCCAAATAATTAGAAGATACAAAGAAAATAAAAAGTTGCCAAACCCCCAAAAATGAAGATAGAGAAAATTTTTGGTATAAATTAGAGGGAATATAATATAAAGGGATGCCTTTTACATTCATGGCATCCTCCTCTATTTGGAATTAAATTTTATATAGTGGTGGTAGTCTCAACACCATATTTATATCATGTACATAATTTTATTTTTCAAATAACAATATCATTTCCTCCACAATAGCGGGAAATTAAAGTACATCTTAATTTTATAGTATAGTTTTAGGATCCTGCATATCTAAAATAAAAAATATAGTGGAAAATATTTTAATATAAAAATAATCAAAATAATTAGATTCAATAAAATAATTCATAACCTTTGTAGTTTGACCATATCTTCCTTCACATTAATTAATGCCTCCCATAACATATTTATAGTGTAACATCCTAGCCAGGATGACCTCTTGTATGGTATCCAAACTGGTTTTTTATATGTCCTCAACTATTTCTCCCCAAACACCAAATGTTATTGACTAGTAGTGTGGGCCTAAAAAGGTGATAGTGTGAAGACTATACCCCCATGAACAGAGTAACACAATGATTTATCAGAGACAAAATAACAGGGAACAACTAAATAGGTAATGAATTCAATGACATAGAATAAGAAAAATAATATTAATAATTTAAAATATAAGTTGTGGGTCATGCCATTTTATCCAAAGAATATATGAATGATGATTATAAAACTAAAAGATAATACATTATATAGGTATAAATATATAGGAAAAATCGGTAACTAAATAAAGAATACAAAAACAAAACTCATGGGAATCTCCACAAGAATCGTGAGCTCTGACTTGGTAATCTTCTCCAAAATCTTATTTAGAAGAACACAACAAAAACTAGGGTCCATGGTCTTGCAAATATAAGGTTTACTCAGGTACCCCTGTGAAATGGCAGCCCTAGAGGGGAGTGAGATGTAAATCTTGATGGACTAGCACCGACGGTGTCTAGCCCAATATAGATAGTACTATGTATCTTAAGTAATGTATAGGTATAGTGAAATAATTATACAACTAAATAAATGAATTACCACCCATACAAGTTACTAAGGGACACCTGATGGTTATACCTTCTTCAGCTCATAACTGGAATAAGTCTAAACAGTATATATATTTATATTTATATTTATATATTAGTAATATATATATATATATATTATTTATATATTTTATCCACCAATGTGAATCATGTGTGTACCAATGCCTAATGGCCATATACCTGGAATACTAGTGCTGGCTATAATGGGGCATAACTCACTTTTCCATGACTTTTCTACAATCCAATAATCTATAATCATGGGTACATGGCCTACTTCCCAATAGAGCGATAGTCTCTATACAATAATACTCAGGATGGTGAGTGAGCTAGCATGTAACACTCTAATTATTGAACCCTAGCACCTCATCCAAATGTCCATATACTATCATTGGTGGGAACTACTGTGCTCAACACCCAATGTAAGGGGTTTAATTTTATCTTCCATTATCGTCACCCATTACCATGATACATAGCCCATATAAATTTTCATCACATGAAAATTCGATTAATCAATCCATTAAATCCATTCAAGTCATGCAACTACCATTAATCATGATCATTAATGTATCAAGAGGCATGGCCTTACCACCTTTCATGAACCATTTAATTTATAAATAAGTAAGCATCACAATTTTTATAAATATGTTCATTTGACATGGAATAAATAATAGGTGTGGCCCGACCACCCTCAGGTAATTCTACTCAAATCATCACATTTCATCAAAGCCATTTAATAATGGGTAAATTATTTCATGTCCTTATTATAATTCAATAAACAATTCACCTCAATTTAATAAGTTAATTTTATGAAGTTAATTATCACACATTGGTTGTTAAATATAATTTAACTCATTCAATTTTCCAAATGATGGTAAATTAATTTAAAATGGGTCATGTGTCAATTGTAAGATGCCATGGTCAATTCAATTATAGATGGGACAATCACATAAATGAAGCCTTGGTTCTACAAAAAAATTATTCTAAAACTCTTTTTTCTAATTCTATTAAGTCCCTTGTCTAAAACATTCCATATATCAATCATTACATAAAATCATAAACAAACATCAATGCAATAATCCATGAAACCATACAAGTCTAATCACTAAATTTTATCTTAGAAGATAGTGCATCTCGGTTGGAGTGGTTTGATTATAAAAACATGACATTGTTTATCCAAAAAATATTTAATTGTATTTAACAATTTAATTCAATGATCACAGTTCATTTAATCAAATGAAGAATTAAGCAGGAAACTAATGCATTTTTAAATTTGAAGGGGAAAATGAAAGGGATCCTACCATAAGATAACATCAATGTAGAACACTACATAACATTAAAATTTAAGCGGTGACCACACAAAGCTATCATTTCCTGCCTCCAAGAATATTCACCTTTACATATACATAATGAAACATAGCGTCAATGCAAATATTTTCATAGCCATAAATATGTGAAAGGGTATCCTTTCTTACATTCTGATATATTCCTACACTCGATAACACTCACACATTTATGAATTTTTCATATCATATGTAAACCCACCAATAGCCATATATATATATATTATCTACCATGGGTTTATATACATATAATAGGGGAACATACATATATATATTCCTACCAATAAAGAATCTTTATGTCATCGTTGACTCCGGAATCTCAAAAACTCACAAAAATGCCAAACAAACATAAATAAAATTACTAGGAACTCATAAAGTAAAAATCCCCAACTAAAAATTGATTACTGAAAAAGAACAGAGTAAAACCATAACCCAAAACAATGATGGAAAACCAAATAAAACCAGAATGATTTGCCTATTGCGGTGACTTCAACAAAATGAATTTGGCCAACCTTAGAGTGACACTACATGCACTAACATAGAAGAAGAAAAAATATTTAGAGATTAAACCCTAACCTAGAGTTCCTCCTAACATTAGTTGAGATGGGAGAATAGAAAAATTACCCTTTGAGTAAGGATGGTGGAGGATATAGTCATAACTCGAGACCAAAACCACGATTCATCATCACATAGAGGTGAAATCATTACAGAAGGAGGGAGCTAGAGATGGGTCTATCGCATGGCCATGGGGAGCCCATAGGGGTTGCATGAATATATGGGGGGAGGTGTAGAATTTTTTATTTTTTATTTTATTTTCATTTTAATTAGTTATTTTAATTTCATAAAAATTTATACACAACATAGTTTGGGTTGCACGATTTTCCAAATCATTCCACAACTATGTAATACCTTTACCTAAGAAACTAGCTCAAATTGATTTTCCTATATGTTTAACCATCCCATGCTCACACCAAGAAATGAATTGTGTCGAGGTACTTCCAAAATATGGAATACCAATGTTGGATAGGTTCAAGGTTGGGAAAACAATTTGCAACCCTTACGCTTCACCTCTTTCCACCACCAGTAGGTTTCATTGATTATTGTTGTGGGCTGCACAGTTTCAAACAAACTATAGGCCCTCGGATAATCCATCAAAATAGGAAACTCTATCCCTAGCACTCCAGAATCTTTTTGATACATCCATATGTCCTATCATGCCTTCCCCTAAGTCCAAAATAAACTTGTCGAAGTGTTCCAACACATGGAATTATGTTCTGAATTTCAAGTTTAAAAATGTCTCATTTAGTAGATAAAATACTTCAAATTCAATTGGGATTTTGTCTGGTTCAAAAACATGAGATGTTACAACCTTACAACCGTAGAAATTCACATCCTTAAGAAACCATTCGGAGAATTGTAAACATCGCCCAACCTATAAGGGTCACAAAGCTTCATTAAAACCATCATGTGGTGTTTTAAATCTCCCTGAACACCTCCGTGGACCATTTAAGCACATGGAACTTAATCCAAAAAAAACTTGATCTCGCCCTTGTTCTCCAACTGAAACAACAAGAATGTTCTTTCTAGAGCCCATTTAGAAAGATACATGACCACATCTTTTTTTGATAATCATATGGCCAAAAAAAATTCCCATATTACTCTTTAATATTATATACGAACAACTCCAATCCACGAAACATCCCACAATCATAATTTCTGATGAAGCACACCCATACGCATTATAAAGACACTACTAGAAAGATTTTGAAATTTTCATATGTTTATTTCTTCATCGAACTCAAAGCCCAAATCTATATGTCTTCATAGAAAAATTCATGGATAACACACACTTCACTCGCATCATCCTCACGATGTGCCCGATAAAGTTCATTAACCAATAGTATACCTTAAATAAGAATAACTACAAGTAAAATCAACTCCAGATAACCATTTCAAAATCTCCCATCTTAGACAGCTAATATATTACAATAGAACTAAAATGAATTCTCCTAAGGAATATTTCTTGAACAACGAACACATCCACTAATTTCCAAACATAACATATGGTGATGTACATTGATCTAACCAACACTGAACCCTTAAACATTAATGCCACAACCAGAACAAGGGTGAAATCTAGATCCATAGCAGAGGAATTGTCACTCTTTTTAATATACCACATCAAATCCGGAAAAGAAGTCTAGCATAACCTCATATTCATTGAAGTGGGGGATTTATGGAATAAACAAAGTATTCCATACTTTACATTGTCATGTGATGCCACGGTACAAATTCAAGATGCCCACATTGTATCATTTACTAAGCATAAAGTGGAATCCTACTGGTATTCATGTCAAAGAAAAATAGCTAATATTACACTAAGATGATTGAATGGGTTCCATTCAATCATGCCCAATAATTGTAATGAAGTACAGTTGAACCCCTACTGATCGTCTTCTCTAGAAAGAAACATGGATTCACCTGCTGATATACCTTCATCACAACTAATCACAATGTCTTATCCACCCCATGAATTATGTTATCTCTCATAGTTAAAAATATGAGTACACCAAGATGAACAATGTTTCTTGAGGGATACATACACATCCTACCACATCAATTAAATTTTGTTTAATAGGCATCGGAATTATCAAACAATCACCATCCCCATGAAAATCTAATCAAGATCAAGCATTTCCAAATTGTCTTTCTTCGGATGTTCCTTCTACAGGGAAGGCCACATAACCACAAGGACTGACAGGATTATACTAATAAAGATTTTCATAATAAACGATAGAGAAGATAAACTAGACTCTCATAAGTGTTCTAGAAAAAAACTTAAATGAACTTATGATGCTACTCTTAGCCATGGTCAATATATAAAAGTTTCCAAGAATTCCAAACTAGATTGATCAGCATGACAAAACACACGAGATTTCCAAAAATTTATTCTTGGGAGTTGAGATGAATTAAATTTCATTAACATGAAGTGAAATCTAATATAGATATGATCCAAGAATGTACTAAATATCCCATGCCTCAATTATTTCATCGAACTCATCCAGTTTATAACAAATATTTTCACTTAAAGGCACCAAGAATATCAATGCATATAACTCATAGGTTACACGAGAAAATGTTACATCCTAAATAATACCCAAAGCTTTATCAAACCTATTAATTAATGTATTAGAAATCCCATAAAAGATATTTACCTTAGATTTATACCTCCACATAAGACCTTTCTCCTGGATGAAACCATGACAAGTCATCCGTCACAGAGGAATCAAATGAGTTACCCAACCTTCTAAGAATCCAACCATGCCGATGGCATGTGTAACTAACTGAGACCATGCATTTCTAGTTTCTCATGTAATTAACAATGCCATGAAAGACATAACAACACATCCAAAAAGTGTTTGATATAGAACATAAATGTCCCACTAGGGACAAAGACACCTGAATGAAACCAAATGTGAGAAATGTCACAACACTAGTAAGGATTTAAAACTCCCAGGGTGATACCCACCACTGGTTTCCCCTTTTCAAAGAAAAAACATCGACCTTCACACTTGGTCACACCATAAATAAGTCACTAGGCTCAAAATTCAATCATTCAAGCCTTTGATAAAATAAAAATAACACATATGGAAAACAGTTATGGTCATGTTCCAAGGATACTAAAGGATAATTTTACACAACACTTAAACAAGGTTCTTATAAAACGGAAGAACTATAGGTTCCACCTTAAGAAAAATACTATTATTCACTTTTAAACCTTAATAATTTAAAATATTTAATTCAAAACGTAATTTACTAATTATTAACAAAACCACTTAGTGATGAAAGAGTGAAAAAGTGAAATTTCATAAAACATCCACTTAAAACATTAAACACTCTTTAAAAATTTTAATTTGATGTAAAATTATCATGTAAATTCTTTTTAATAGTTAAGGAAACCTACAAGGGTCTCTCCAAGCCATGATGGGTTCATTTTAATGTAACCCAATAGTGGTTTCTGAGTTAGAGAAATTTCTACCACCCAAATGGGTCATCTCATAATAAACATGCCCCAACTAACCTACATAGTTTTAGTAAATAATTTTAAACTCAACAAATTCATAACAGATGAAAATTTAACTAACCATTACATTTAAAACCATTCCATATATACACTATGATCACATATAATGGTTTAGCTACATGGGTGTCCATCTACCAACCAATAAAGTACCCACACAATTTATAAATTTTCATTTGCCTCCAATTTACATCAAAATCATTAAATAATAAATTTTATCCTTTAGACGTTTAGATCATTTAGTAATGGTCTCTAAATACTTAAATCTCAAGGATGGTTTGGTTAAATGGGTTACATTTTCCAATTTATAAGGTGCTCATACACCTTACAGATGAAAACTAACTCATGTCGTAATCATAACCATTTAATTCACCCAATATTCCAATTTTAAAAAATAATAACTAGGTATGTTATGGAAGAAATTAACCATAAGAAAACAAGATATTAAGAATATATTAATGAAACATAGTCTGGGAATGATAAATAAATTAGGTGGAATGGTATATAATCAAGAAAGGCATTCTATAAAACACCCATGCATGGTATAAAATTTAAGGCATACAATCAAATCTGCAAGTTACATAAAAATGAAAATACATGGCATGGAATATAATTTAAAAGTTAATTTATATGTGCCTAATATGATTTCTGATATGCATTATCCTTGATGACCTTGGGGATGGGTAAAAATAAAATAAAATACATAAATCAATTATAATTGAAAAGTGAACCAAACAATCAGGGTGAAATAAAATTCAACTGTAATATCAAAAAGCATGAACAACAATCCATGCCATTCCCTTAGAGTGATTTCCCCATTGGTGGGGAGATCAGTCCGAGACTTGGATATTAACCAAACACCGACACTTTCCTTTTCTCCTGTCAACTATCCAAAAATAGAAAAACAATAGAAAATTAGGCATTAACACCACTTTTTAATGTATCCGTGTAATATATCACTTGTTCGGTAGTCATACTAGTGGGTCACATGACCTCAAGAGTGTCACCCAATACATCAGAGGCTATTGATAAGTAGTGAGAGTCTAAGTAGTTGAATGCATCAAATATAAATAACCAAACCAAAAAACATGAATAAAATAAATTTAATTAAATGAAAACAACCTCAAATATTCAAACAAGGAGATATGGCCTCTAACCCTGCCACAATCGACAAAAAAACTGTTAGGCATGCTCATAGGAACCCCATTAGTCACACAGTTATTTTGGTGGGAGGAAACAAGCTCTCACTAAACTAACCAACAATGTGTCATAGTGTTACTCCCCCAAATTTCCACAAAAAGAAAACCAATATGTGCACCACCAACCTTGGACTCTTAGGAATAGGCACATCCAATATAAATCTAAAACATGAAGCTATTTGAAGTATACCATGTCTCTGTCAACCACCATGAAAATAGGCTAAAATGGTTTGGATGGAATTAGTGCTCAATGAGGTGTAGACAATTATAAGTAGAGGATAGGGTGAGGTTAGTCATACCTATGCTATTTTATCTCACCCAATGATAATGAATACCTAGCTCATATTGAGTGATGGGAGTTCATCAAAGTGGAATAAGACAAGGAGGCCTCCCTCTGGTTGTGCATGCAACAAGAAAAAATAAAGAAAAGTGTGATGAAAAACACGAAATAAAAAAATATAATTTTAGGGGAAATGTAAATTTTATTCCTTTAAAGGTCCACATGGGTTACCTGCATGGTCTTCCAAACATTGTCGCAATCATTCATACTAAAGGGAAGAGGTATTTCCCGAAAGGGATCCCTCGTATGGTGTGAAAACTGTTTTTCCTATCCATGCACAAAACCATTTAGAATGCCTCTAAAATAATTTATTAAAACCACTCAGGACCTTATGACTCACTCAGATAATTTATGAAAACTGCGAGGAAGTCAAAAATTAGTTGCCAAGTTACATATAAGGGGATGAAACAATTTACCCAAAACTATGCACCTTGAACTTCAATTTCAAAAGTGGTCATTCAACCACATACGCTCCAGAATCCTCTTCCAAACAAAATTTTCTTTAGCCATAATTTTCTAATAATGTAAAAAACCTGATATAATGTGATGGAACTCTCCAAAATTGGTTATGATCAATAATATAGAAAATGACATATTTTCTAATTAAATATT
Organism: Viscum album; assembly: GCA_963277665.1. NCBI lineage: Eukaryota > Viridiplantae > Streptophyta > Magnoliopsida > Santalales > Viscaceae > Viscum > Viscum album. The sequence goes on from OY728160.1 coordinate 1,385,869,056, forward strand.
CCAATTGGGAGTGGTTTTTTATAATAATCTAGAATAGCCAGGACATTTTAAGTGTGTAGTGACATGGTTCTACCCCCACATCCACCGTGGATAATAGTAGTGAGGAAAACTACAATGATCTCATTCTTACCAATAAGTAATCTGAAAACCTACTATGTTAATCTACTTCTACATTACCCTTTCCATGATTATAGAATCTCTTAAAGTTATTTTCCTTTAAGAACTCCATCCTTCATCAATTTCTAAGGTATATATTTATCTATGAGAATATATAATTTAGAATCATGGTTTTGAAATAGATAACAAACATCTCACATAGAAAGTAGTCTCTCATGGCCTTTTGGGATAATACTCCAACTGGCTAGTCCAAATCATTCGTTGCATAGTTCTTGTAACACAGTCAAGGAATCCTTTCCCCATTTACCATCACCACCTATATAGAAATAAAAACAAGACTATTCATATCTCCAATGGAATAATGGACAACAAATTACTCAATACACTACCCTAGAAACAACATAAAATGAGTTCTCATCAACCACTAAAGCTTCCACTTGATGGCCTTTTAGAACATCCCCATCCAGATAAAAGGTTCACCTTTATGGGTCAAGACTGTTGATAGAGTCTCAACCAATGATAACTGTTATATGAATTTCCTTTATAATTCATCCAACTAAGAGAATTTTTGCACCTATTTTTTCTCTTGGGTGTAACCTTTGTAAGAACAACCTCAATCTACACATAGACCATAAGTAATCCCTCCTTTAATATAACTTTTTCCAGAAAGTGGACGACTTTCATCAAAAATTGTTATATTTAGATCTTTCTATATATTTAATAAACCAAATGTACATATATTACCATCTTCATATTATTTTGAAACATAGCTTCTAATGATCAGTATATGAGAGTATTCAGGATAAATACAACCACATAAAATTCTGTAAAAGGGTGGAAGATCTAGTCCATTAGTCCAATAATCAATATTGGGTCATTCTTTTCCCAAAAGGGAATCTCTAAGCAGTCATACTAACTATTGATATATCAAATTATTGTCTTTCGAATTTCCCCCCTTAGAAGCATGTAGATGGTGATAACCTAAATTTATTTTGATTTTTGAGGACCTCTTCTCCCATGTATTATATTTAAGAGGCCATTGATTTTTGAAAGTGGATACTTATTAATAAAATTTACAAGGTTTAGGTGAAGGTATTCCATACACAACTACGATTTCCCATGTTCTTTCATTGTGATTAATATCATAGTTTCCAGGTGGACATATTATGTATGATAAATCCTTTACATTTCCATTCATCAAAATACACCCTTGGCTATTGAATCCTAGTTAGGGAAAGATGATATGCTACTAAGGATAATATAGAGGTCCTAAAATTAATGTCAATAAGTAAATAAACCTCTTATTGAGGAGGTAATCAATGAATATCCTCATAGAAGACATTCTGGTAATCCTATACTATAGTATGGAACCAAAAATACACTATTTTTTTAAACCAATATTCAAGATATCAAATTGATGGTAAATTATTTGAGGTCTAATTCACCTAGTTCCAACCTAATTTTATTGTGATTACATATCACTGGTAATAGAAATTATTTATATTCTAGCTAGTTCCACTGTATCAACTAATGAATACAATTGATATAATATTTGATATATGATATCATTTGTGTACTAAATATAATTTCTTACTATCTCATCATATCTAAAAATTGATCCCATGATAATTTCTCCACTCCAAGACAATATTAAAGTTACTAAATGATTAGTACGATCACATATTCTTCTCCAATATGAATCTTTCGAGCTAAGGGTTAGGTTAGAGGAAATGATGGAATCTCCAATAATCAAAAGAAGATTACATCTCTAAATTAAAGGATCATTCCCACATCTATCAAAACTAATGAAATGGTAGAGTAATCATAGACTTTGACATGGATTAAAAAGAGAGCATCTATCTCTTAAACTAACACTAAAAGATATTGGCTTCACCCATAGAGAATAGACCACCTAAATAATTTTCCATAACTACCTATGTACATATCAAGATACTCACATCACTACCACTAAAAAGATGGTCCATCAACTTTATAATTTGTATTCCAAACAGAGAATGTGTTTTACTACAATAGCGGGAGGTGAAATGTTGTTTATAAAATAATACATTAATATTTATACATACAATATAAAAGTTTATCAGATGAAATTCATATAAAAACTGTATAATCATAGTAAGAAATTTTTAAAACAAAATGTGTGAAAAAATTCTTATAATATTACACAATGCAGTAAAAACATAGAAAAATGTAATAAAAAATATATAAATAATTATAGAGAAACCAACAAAAAATTTAAAAAATATTTCCAAACAATAACCCTTATTGTAATTGATTTAAATAATGTTGACATTATATATCGTTGATATTAACATCAACATTATTTCTTCCGTCATTTGCATATAATTCTTCGATCATAAATATTGTACAAAGCCTCAATTATCCTAGCCTTGGGGTCCTTCAATCAGAATATCATTATATCCTTTGTCTCCATTAATAATTGAAGACATATATGACACCAGATTTCACACATTGATTAAAATTTAAAAGTATCATAAGTAATTAAAAAATGAAATCCTCACAATAGAGACCCTTATAAAAATACACTATGGATTATTAAAGCAATTCCTAATAAAGTAAAAAGACATTAAAAATGCTTCTTTATAGCTTCAATTTGTTGGATATGTTGAAAACTTCTTATCCTAAATCATAAGGATCAATTTAAAAATGAACATCCAATGGTTATATTTCTCATTTATCAAGATCAATGGTAATGGAATATATCTAACTAATTCATTAAATTAATGGTTAATTATGGTGTCTTCGTCAGATATTCGTTGTGATAAACATCACTACAATGTTTGGTGGTTCTTTCTAGTAGAATAGAGATTCTTCATCCGACAGAATATATGAATTTATTTATCTGGTATACTTTATAAATGTTTTTCTGGTGAAAAAAAATATTTGTATTTATATTAAGGAAATTCCATCTATTTGAAAGGATGTTATATTTCTGATAACACAACTATAATTCATAAAGAGTATTATGAACATGTGAAGTATAAATGTTTTAAATGTATTAAATTATAGGTAAGGGGATTGTGATTATCAAAAGAATGGTTATAAAGTGTAGTAATAATTATTTTGGCACAACGATATCCCCATTTAATAAAATAAGTAAACATAAAATGTAAAGCCGGAAACTAATGTTAAAAACATTAAATTAACTTACACGCCAAATCTCATTTAATTATGACCTTTACCCATTTCCAAAAAATGTAATAACTTTATTACATATTTTCACAAATCACCCTTTGTCAACATCCATTAGATTCTTTCTCACAAAACTATTCACCTTTATATCTAGATTTATTAAATACCTCCTATTAATTTGTTATTTTTAAAAGATTTTTAGGAGTTCTAATGTGTTAAATAAAATGTAATGGAAAAAATATACAGAAAATTTTTTTAAATAAAAATTCACCAAATAATGATATTCAACATAAAATATAAAGAAATTCATCTAATGATATTTAAATATAGACAAACAAAAATATTTAGAAAATATTCATCTAGAATATACATCAGAAATTTCATCATTTGTTTTTCAAAAAAACTCTAAAGTATGATAAATATCAATATTTCGATGAAATATTTATAATGATTTCATTCAGTGTTATAAAATCTTCTTGATACTTCTTACATTTAAAAAATCCCCCTTTATCATCGTAAACCCTTATTCTATTACTCTAATAATATTTAAATCAGTTTATTCTTTTTTTGATTTATATATTTTATTCTTCAACATTATAATTTGTTCATTCCAAGATTCTATCATCTTCCATTATTTTAAAATTTCATCAGCATGTGGAACAAATTAAACTTTACAACATAAATCTCACTTAAACTCTCACAAACACTAAAATTGATTCTAATTTAAATGTTATATGCTCATTTGGTTTCACTTCTGATTCCACTGAACATTCAATCCAATAACCTTATGTCACAACTAGTGTGTTTTATTCACTTTTCTACACTTTTGAGTTTCATTGTCTCATTTTTTTATTTTCCATTGACATATTTAAACTCTAATTCATTATAAATAATCATTTCTCCATGTTTCATTATGTAACATGATTTTTCATAGAAATAAATTATCCATTTAATATATATTTACCCGGATTATATTTTCGGAAATATTTTCAGAATTACATAAAGCCAATTTATAACGCCCCAAAAAGAGTTCATCTTTTTTTCCATTAACTTAATAATTGTACTCGGAGAATAATTTTTTGATTATGAAGAAAAAATTTGTAGAAGAGGATTCCCTAGTTATGATGTTTGAGGATCATATCTTATTTAAAATATGTGGGTTCAAGATACATCTATAATATCAACATCTGCATCAGTCCAATCATTTTTTGATACTTTTGTTTGATAATTTTCATATTCTTATTATGAGGAATTTTATTATTGATAAATGATAAGATCAATAAAATTTAATTTTGATATGATTTTTAAGTTTAATTTTTTTATAAATTTAAACCAAAAATAATTCATTATTAATTTCGTTAAAAATATCATCAATATTACTTAACTACCTTCTCTCTAGATTTCAATAGCATTTTAAACAATATGATTAATATTTTTTGACACAATTTTATCAAAAAATACATGTTTAATGTTATATTTTTTGAACTAAGAAATATTTTAGAGAAACATGAGTTTCATGTTCATCTGGTTGAAAGGATAGAGGTTGATCTGAAGGAGGACCATTTACTGTGCTCCCAACATCAACTATTAATTGAATTCTTTCAATCACCTTTAAGTAGTTTTGGGAAATATTTACTTTTTATATTTATCATCTTGTATCTTTATATTTTCCTCCCCTATGATATTTTCATATGTTTTTTCTAAAAAATTAAAAAGCTTCATATGCATCTAAACCAAATAATATGGTATCATCAGTCTATTTTCCAATTTTTATAAGAAATGGTGAAAAGTCTTCATCCTACATTGTTTTAGTAATTTTCCTTATAATTATAGGATATTTTCCGCCATATATAATATCTTCAAAAACCATTCCTTAATATCATTACCTTTAACAATAGACATATATTTCTCCAATTTGATTACAATCATTTTCAGGGAAGGAACAAAAACAAGTTTCATCTTGTTGATAGTTTCTTATCCAATATAAGAAGTATATTCCCTAATAGGATGTTCATCATTAATAATTTATTCAACCTACATGATGTTAAACAAAATATTATTTATAAAAAATAGGTATAATAGAATTATTAATTTCCATGACATAACCTGTCACGACCCGTCCTCGTGACCCATGTCGTGACTACCCCAAGCTCACCTTCCAAAGGCCTGGTGTTGGAGACTTTCACCAAAGGCGTAAATCCTGATAAAAGGAAAGTAATTGCCTTTATATAAGTAAACAAACACAATTGAGTATGCAAGATGAAGTAAACAATAAGTGAACTGAGTAAAAAAGTAAGTATTGGGAAGTAAAATGGATGGTATACATACCCAACATAAAGTATAGTACAACTGAGAAAGAAGATACAATAGCTGAAAGGTAAAACAACAACCACTGGATCGTCCTCCAGAAATCCCATTTGAAGGGTGGGTACAGGTAGTCTCGTTGGTACCTCAGGTCTGTCTGTCTGCTCTATGTATGTCCCACCGGGTGGTGCACCACCAGATACCGTCCAGCTCCACAAATCTCGGCCACGATCGGTGATGTCCGTCGTATGCAACCAACACAACGTAGTGCGGGCATTTCCCATGCAGGGGTGAGTATTCAATACGCAGTAGGGACCCTGAGACCCCCGAAGGTCCCTCAGAATACATGAAGGATAAACCAAAAAGAAAAGATATAATCATGAAGTATCAACCGACTTTACTTAGTTATATGCCCATACATATACCTAAGTCATCAATTACAAACGTCTCCAACTCTCGAGACCAATCATAACCCATTCCACACAAGGAAACACAAAACAATCCACACAGGAAATCATGTCAATCACATCTATGAAAATGATTGATAATCAGGACTCAGCTCAAATATGTATACACTCCGCAAGGCGATAGAGATGATCAGATGTTGCCACTGATTCATCTAAGCTGTCAGACCCACATAGGATACAAGACTAGCTATGTTTTTGGACACAAAATGGATAAAAGACCATATACTCTGCCAGACCCACTCAGGATACAAGTACAGAGGTCATACTGCCGGACCCACATAGGATACATGAACATTAGTCATCGCTGTCGAACCCACGGAGGATCCAAGTACAGTCGTCCTCACTGTCGAACCCACGGAGGATCCAAGTACAGTCATCCTCATTGCCGAACCCACAGAGGATCCACGAACAGTAATCCTCACGGCCAAAGCCACAGAGGATCCAAGTACAGTCGTAGTCGCTTCCAAACCCATGGAGGATCCAAGTACAGTCATCCTCACTGTTGAACCCACAGAGGATCCAAGTACAGTCGTCCTTGCTGCTGAACCCACGGAGGATCCACGTACAGTCGTCCTCGCTGCGGAACCCACGGAGGATCCATGTACAGTCTTCCTCGCAACCAAACCCATAGAGGATCCAAGTACAATCATCCTCGCTGATAAATCCATGGAGGATCCAAGTACACTCGTCCTCACTACCGAACCCACAGAGGATCTAGGTACTTTCTTCACCGTCGAAGTTACAGCCAGCTCTAGGGTCCCCGCACACAACACGCTCGATTCCGGGAGAGTCCACTCCTCGAGCCAAGGGGGTTCGATACATCAACTGTCACTATGTCTAGATTTTATGTATCCCGAAGTCCCATCTCGTCAAAAGAAACCCAGTGCGACCGACGGTGAATCAATCGGACACTCGGTCTGAGAGCTATTGGTTTTTCCATCCCAGGGGCCCGGTTGGTTTTTAAGATAAAGCCAACCTGACCGTACTCCAACTATGTTCAAAACTCAAGTGGAGTAATCCAAAATAAATATCTCAACAAAATTATTTCAACTCAATTGATGGAACGTCAATCAGTCGTCGGGTCCTTAAGTTATAAGTGTTTCCGCTCCAAGGGCCCGATTGGTTTTGGGTTCGAACCAACTCGACCATACTCAAACTTTGTCAAAACCTCAAGTGTAATATACCGAAACGGAGGTATCTATCCACAGATTCCAATGAAACTGACGGTGTCTTGATCGGAGGTTCATTTAGCATGTTATGGGAAAAAGACCAAAAATGGTCTGAAGTGGGGGTTTGGGCCCGGTCCGACCCAGCACAACCCCCCCCCGGTGGCCCTGAACTAGGTCTGGCCCAGTAGGGAACGTCCCATCATGTCAGGGCACGGCCTGGCCCGGCCCGGGGGAATGCTGGCTCGGCCAGTGAGCCGAGTGGTGGGGACGCCCCCCCCCCCCCCCCCCTCTGTTCCACGGACGTGGCCCTAGGTTGGCGCCGCGGTTTCCCCCTGGATCCCGCGCGGTCGCAGGATCCAGCCCTCACCACCGCAACTTCAGTTGCGGCGGGCTTCTGTAGGCGGCGCATCGGGGCACCGCCGCGTCGGCAACCCGCACTGCCGGGGGCTTCTGCGGGGCCCCGGAGTCATACTGGTGGTCTGATTTTGCTCTCGTCTGCACCTTGCAGTCGTCTCGGGACCCATACATTACTACAAAGGCCTCCAATCGCCATTTCGGTCCCGCTTCGACGTCGCCAAATATTCCGCGCATCAATAAAAAAATACCGGTGGTGTCAGACTTGTTCATTAGTACGCACCCACCACGTTAGTGGTTCAAACCATCATCTAACAATAACACGCCATGCCAGGGGTATAAATCACATAATGAAATATGTACAAAAATCCCCTACCTCAACAATAGAAGACAAACGTCGGCGTCCCGGTAGACGGCATCGTTGGGAAAGGTTTAGTTGGAGTTTTTGGAGTGCACCGAGAAGGAAGTGACGTCTCCTCTCTTGTCGCGGAGAAGAGAATTGGTGTTATGTGGTCAATCTTCGCGGAACGGGCATTCTTCGTCGTTCTTTTTCGGAGACCGGCGTTCTTCGTCGTTCTTCGTCGGAGACCGACGTTCTTCCAAAAGCTCAAAATATCTCCTGATCTCTCTCGCACAATGAAATCTCTTCCCCCAAAATTAAATAATAGGATCCTCTTATTATTTAATTACACATGCAAAGAAACTCCCAAAATTAAATCACCACGTTTAATAACATTTTGACCATTGATTAATGGAAGGTAGAGGGAAGATCCCCATTAATTATACATGTTGCAAAATAAAAAAGGGGGGTTTCCACATCAAAGAGGGGTTTTTCATGAGTTTAGATGAAATTAAAAGGTTGGGGCTCATGTGGGCCTCACCTCTCTAACATCCACCCTTGGGTAGTTAGGTGGTTGTGGGTCCCACCCTTAACTACCCATGGGAGGAATTAACCTCTCTAGATATAAAATAAAATTGTACAAAAATTTAATTTACTTCTCAAATAAACCCCAAAAAGAATCTTCAAACCCACATAAAAAACAATTGCGGTAAATGACCCCATAAAAAATTAATAGCGTTGTGAGTTCATCGGTGCCCACGGATTTTAATTACGAGAAATGGTTAAAAAGTTAGAAAAACACGATCATTCGTTTACTGAACGTACCCGAGCTAAACTTCGGAATTTGATTCCGGGAACACCGGGTCTCGAAATCAAGCGCCGTCAAGAGCCACAGACTCGTAAAATTCCAAAGTATTTAAAAAAATTACTTGAAAATTTTGGATCATTACATTACTCCAGCCTTAGGGATTTACGTCCCTGTAAAGATACATCATAAACTAGGGAAACAAATGATGGTACTGAGCATTAATTTGAGCCTCCTTCTCCCATGTTCTCTCCTGGAGATTATTGTGCTACCAACAAATGTGCACCAGAGGAATTGACCATCCACATAGGACCTTCTCCTGTCAATCCTAGATCTCCACCGGGACCTCCTCAAAAGTCGCACTGTCATCAATGATATGTGTTGGGTCATGAAAATATCTCCTCAGATAAGATACGTAGAAGACGTCGTGCACCCAGTGCAGCTGAGGTGGAAGGGCCAGGTGGTAAGCCACCTCGCCTACTCTGTCGAGGACCTGAAAAGGCCCGATGAAGCGCGGAGATAACTTGCCGCCCTGGCCAAATCTCTATAACCCACACTGAGGTGAGACCCATAAGAAAACATGGTCTCCATCCTCGAACTATAGTGGTATCCGCCTCCTATCAGCATAGGACTTCTGTCTGCTTTGTGTAGTCCTCATCCACTCCTGGATGACCTATACCTTCTCCATCGTAGCCTGAACCATCTCTGTTCCTACCAGTGCTGACTCCCCGGGGTCAGTCCAGCATAGAGGTGATATGAACGGTCGATCGTACAGTGCCTCGTATGGTGTCATCCCAATGGTCGAGTGGTAGCTGTTGTTGTACGCAAACTCCACCAAGGGTAGGTGATCCTCCCAACTGCGACCAAAGTCAATGACACATGCACGAAGCATGTCATTGAGTGTCTAAATGGTACCCTCCGTCTGGCCATCCGTCTGTGGGTGAAAGGCAGTGCTCAGGCGTAGTTGTGTCCCAAAATCCTCCTACAACCCCTTCCAAAGCTAGGAAGTAAATAGAGTGTCTCGATCGGAGACGACAGATGATGGCACACCATGAAGTCGTACGATCCTATGAATGTTGAGGTGTCCCAAGCTCTTTACAGATCCCCACTCTCTGATCATTAGGAATTGGGATGACTTGGTGAGTTGGTCTACGATCACCCAGATAGAGTCATGTCATATGGATGTATGTGGAATCCCCAACATGAAATCCATAGATTTTCCATCCCACTTCCATTCTGGGACCTCTCGGTACCAGGTCTGTGGGTACCTGGTGCTCCACCTTCACATGATGACACCTGGGGAATCGTGAAACGAACTCTTATACAGCATTCCCCATCCCAGGAGTGTAGACTATCTCATAGTTAGAGTCCACGTGGAACTCAAGTCAACAATATCATCTCAGGTTGTGGTCCTTCTATGAGAAGACACACCTGAGACTTTTGATTTAGAGTAGACCATAAACCATTCTCTCAACGAATCATTGGTGTGACTGGCCATTGTAAATAAATAGAATACACCCCTATTCGCTTACGTCCGCCAGGACCTGCTAGGATTTCTCCTTTTCCGAAAAGAGAAATCAAATCTCATACCTTGGATAAAACAAATTCTTTTCCTAATACAGTCAATCATGACATGAACGGTACTATTTCATTCCATGGACGACGTCGTAAGGCCTCGACGCTACTACCAAGAGATCAAACCATTACTCTCGCCTCCAAGGGTTGAGTTACACTGATGGTAGCAGTGTGTGGTCACTAGGTCTCATCCAGTAGGAATCCCAAAAGTGAGGTTCAAGTCAATGGTTTTAACTGGAACCTCTTAGTATCAACAACATAAAAAGGAAAAGGAAGAAAACGTCAAAAGAACAAGTGTCTTTTATTACTATACCTCAATGTACAAAGACATAAAGCATCCAAAAAAAACAACATTAACAAACCTAGAAGAAACATGAACAAAATTCCCCATGCCTGGAGCTGGTCCCCGCTCTGGCCCGTCTTCTCCCGGAGCTCTATGGTCGTAGTCCCTAGCTTCCTGAGGCTAATCTATCCCATGTCCAGTCGTTCCCTACAATCGAGGTGGTCCTCCTGGTGGTGGTGGTGGTAGGGCCACAAAACGTCACCCACCACCTACTGCTTGTCCAGCCCCTTTTCCACGTCTGGCTGCTCTTGGCAGACCACCACGGTCAAGACTATTCCTAGGAGTTTCCTCTACCGCCTTTTGTTCATCTGCAGGGCGGGTCGGGTAGTCCCGAGCCATGTGACCCTGCTCGCCGCATGCATAGCACTGCCTGCTCCTCGTATGGATGGCTCTGTGCCGTGTTCCCCACACAGCGAAACCTATATCCTGACGTGGCCCACCTGACGGCCTAGTCTACTTGGACCCCAGCGTCTGATATCTACTTCTAGCTTCAGAAGACTCTGCTACATTTCATCCTGTGAAGGGTCTCACCATTGGTGACTGTTCAACAAGGTAACTCTCCACTAGGAGGGCTCTCTCCAGCACCCCCTCTTGCATCGGGATGTTGAGGGAGATAATTGAAGCCCCGATATCATGTCTGAGTCCCTTCTCAAAGGTCCGGGCCTGGATGAATGGGTCTCATACCATGTCTGTGGAGTAGCGTGAGAGATCGTTAAATCTCGGCGAGTGCTGGGCTACTGACATGCTGCCCTGCCGCAGCTGTAGTAACTCCTGGATGCACACTGCACGAAGGGTGGCTAGAACAAAATCCGAGCGAAAGAGGCTCTCGATGTCCATCCAAAGTAGAGATGCCTCATCGTTCACCTGGTGTATCTGGCTCCACCATCTACCTGCTTATACGTGAAGGAGACTCACTGCAAGGGTCACCATAAGATCTTCTGGTGTCGCTACCCATCTGAAGACTTTGACGATAGCCTCCAGCCAATCCTAGGTTGCCTGAGGATCCATCGCTCCGTGGAACCTGGGCAGACTCTGCCTCTGAAACTCGTGCAATGTGCTCAGGCGGCATGCACTCTCCGCCGATGTGGCTGGTTGCATCGGTGGCTTAGCGAGTAGTGGTACCACTAGTACCTCCACTGTAATGGGGCCCTGCACTGAGGCCTCATCACTCGGTAGTCTCTCATCCCATATGTAACTAGGAACCCCAACTGGCTGCCTTCGTGGGGCCATCCTGAAATGAAACAGGTGCGCCATGGTCAAACAGTATACCTAGTGAGCTGACTCAAAGTAATCACAAAGAAAACTTTGAAAGGAAACACACATGCAATCAGTGTTTTCGTGCACTGAGTCGGAAATCAGAGGTCAGGGTCCTGGTGTATGGATACGTCAGCCGCCGCACCAACCTTGGACTCCCTGGACTGAAAACCGCACTCAATACTCTTAACACTATTGCTTCACAGAAATGAAAGATCAGAGTCTTCAGTTCTGTTGTAGAACTGACTCCTTGTATACCAATTTGTCACGACCCATCCTCGGGACACGTGTTGTGACTACCCCGATCCGACATTCCATAGGCCAGGGGCTGGAGACTAACACCGAATGTGTAAATCCCGATAAAATTGAAGTAATTGCCTTTATATAAGTAAAAAACACAACATAGTATGCAAGATGAAGTAAAAACTATGTGAACTGAGTAAAAAGTAAGTGCTGAAAAGTAAAAGAACCGTTATGAAAAACCCAACTGAAAGTACAGTACAACTGAGAAAGAATATACAACAGTTGAAAGGTAAAACAGAAACCACCAGATCGTCCTCTGAAAATCCCACCTGAAGGGTGGGTACATGTAGTCTCATCTGTACCTCGGGTCTGTTCGTCCGCTCTGTGTATGTACCTCCTGGTGGTCCACCTCCGGATACCGTCCAGCTCCACAAGTCTCGGCCATAATCAGTTTTGTCTATCGTCTGCAACCAACACAACGTAGTGTGGGCATTTCCCATGTAGGGGTGAGTATATGATACTCTGTAGGGACCCCGCGATCCCCAAAGATCCCTAAGAATACACGAAGGATAAACCAAAAATCAAGGATAGAATCACGAATTATAAACTGACTTTACTTAGGTATATTCCCATACATATACCTAAGTCATCAATTACAAACAGCTCCAACTCTCGAGCCCAAGAACAACCCATTCCACACAGGGAAACACAACCCTATCTACACAAGAAATCAATTCAATCACATTGATGAAAATTATTGAGAATCAAGACTCAGCTCACAATGGTAAACACATCGCAAGGCGATAGATATTATTAGATGTAGCCACTGATTCATCTAAGCTGTCGGACCCACATAGGATACAGAACCAGCTAAGCTGTCGGACACACAAAGGATACAAGACCAGATACTCTACCGGACCCACTCAGGATACAAGTACAGAGGTCATACTTCCGGACCCACATAGGATACAAGAATAGTAGTCATCATTGACGAACCCATTGAGGATCCAAGTACAGTCATCCTCGTTGTCGAACCCACGGAGGATCCAAGTACAATCGTCCCCGCTGCCGAACCCACAGAGGATCCACGTACATTCATCCTCACTGTCGAACCCACGGAGTATCCAAGTACAGTCATCCTCGCTAACGAACTCACGGAGGATCGAAGTACAGTCGTCCTCGTTTTCGAACCCATGGTGGATCCATGTACAGTCGTCCTCTCTGCCGAACCCACGAAGGATCGACGTACAGTCATCCTCGCTGCGGAACACATGGAGGATCCAATTACAGTCATCCTTACTGCCGAACCCACGGAGGATCCAAGTACATACCTCCACGCTTCCGAACATACGGAGGATCCAAGTATAGTCATCCTCACTGCCGAACCCATGGATGATTCAGGTACAGTCGTTACAGTCGCAGTCGTAGCCACCTCTAGGGTCCCCGCACACAGCATGCTCGATTCAGGGAGGGTCCGCTTCTAAATCCAAGGGGTTCGATACATCAACTATCACTATGTCTATATTTTACATATCCCAAAGTTCCATCTCATCAAAAGAAACCCAATGCGATAGACGGTGCGTCAATCGGATGCCCGGTCTGAGAGTTATTGGCTTTTCTGTCCCAGGGGCCCGGTTGGTTTTTAAGATAAAGCCAACCCAACCATACTCCAACTATTTCCAATCCTCATGTGGACTATGCCAAAATGACCATCTCAAAAAAATAATTTCAACAAAATTGACGGCACATCAATCGGTCGTCCGGTCCTTAAGTTATAAGCGTTTCTGCTCCAAAGGCCCAGTTGGTTTCGGGTTCGAACCAACCCGGCCATACCCAAACTTTGTCGAAACCTCGAGTGTAATGTTCCTAAATGACTGCCATGATCCAAGGATTCCTATTCAACTGATGGTGCGTTGAACGGATATTCATATCTCATGTTATGGGAAAAAGACTGAAACAGTCCGATGTTGGGGTCTGGGCCCAGTCCGACCCCCCCCCCCCCCCCCCCCCCGTGGTCGGCCCAAACCGGGATGACCCGACCTGGGTCTGGGCCCTGCCCGGTCCACATGAATCGCTCTGGCTTGGCCGGGGGGCATGCTGGCTCGGCCAGCGAGCCGAATGTGGGGGACGCGGCCCCCCCTCTATTCTGCGGACGCGGTGCTAGGTTGGCTCCGCGGTTTCCCCCTGGATCCCGCGCGACCGCGGGATCCAGCCCTCGCAGCTGCGGCTTCAGTGAGAGCAGGCTTCTTCCAGCGGCGCGTCGGGGAGCTGCCACCTCCGGGCGGCCGGCCGGTGCCGGCCGCCGTGGGCTTCCACGGGCCCCTACAGTCATTCCGGTGGTCCGATTTTGATCCTGTCAGCACCTTGCGGTCGCCTCAGGACCCGTACATTACTGCGAAGGCCTCCAATCACCATTTCGGTCCCGCTTCGACGTCACCAAATATTCTGCGCATCAAGAACAAAATAGAGGTGGGATCGGAATTGTTCTTTAGTCCGGAACCACTACGTTAGTTGTTCAAAACATCATCTAACAATAACACGCAATGCCGAGGGTATAAATCACATAATGAAATATGTAAAAAAAAATTCCCTACCTAAACAATTAAAGGCTTCATCGCGGGGAAAGGGTTCGTATGCATCGTTGGAGTTCTCTGAGGAGTAAGTGGTGTCTCCTCTCTTATCGCGGAGAAGAGAATTGGTGGCGCATCTTCGATCTTCGAGGAACTGGCGTTTTTCACCGTTCTTTGTCGGAGGTCGGCGTTCTACATCGTTTTTCGTCAGAGACCAGCCTTCTTCCAAAAGCTCAAAAGTTCTCCTGATCTCTCTCCCACAACAAAATCTCTTCCCCCAAAATTAAATAATAATCTCCTCCTTTTATTTAATTACACATGCAACGAATCTCCCAAAATTAAATCACCACATTTAATAAAGTGTTGACCATTGATTAAAGGAAGGGAGAGGGAAGATCCCCATTAATTATACGAGTTGGAAAATAAAAAAGGGGGATTCCAAATTAAAGAGGGTTTTTAATGAGTTTAGTGGAAATTAAAAGATTAGGGCTCGTATGGGCCCCACCTCTCTAACATCCACCCTAGGGTAGTTAGGTGGCTTAGAGTCCCACCCTTAACTACCCATGGGAGGAATTAACCTCTCTAGATATAAAATAAAATTGTACAAAAAATTTATTAACTTCTCAAATGAACCCCAAAAAGAAACTTCAAACCCACATAAAACGCAACAGCAGTAAATGTCCCCTTATGCAATTACCAGTGCAGTGAATTCAGCGGTGCCCTCGGATATTAATTCTGAGCACCGGTTCAAAAGTTAGAAAAACTCGCCCGTTCGTTTACTGAACATACCCTAGCTATACTTCTGAAATTGATTTCGGGCACACCGGGCCTTAGAATCAAGCACCGTTAGAAGCCACAGACTCATAAAATTCCAAAGTTTTTTAAAATAATTCCTTGAAAATTCCTTGTCTTTACATAACCTTAACTATCATAATTCATCTATAAAAAAATTTCATATTGGGAACATTATCATGGTACATAAGAAATCTATCACATTAATTTCCAAAACATTAAAATTATCGTTAAAGAATTTTCAAAAAATTAAAAAAACTTATCAAAAAATCCATTATACATTCATATAGATATATATTAAAATAAGTCTTCACATTTTCATAAGATCTAAAGACAAATTGTTTTAGAATGGGGTATCTCAAAAATTCCAAATTTTTTAGGAAACATTTGAGTTAGATTTTTGGATTATTATTAGTGGTATCTTAAATATTTTATCCACATCCTTGATATTTAAATTGTATAATTTCCAAAAAATAGAGAATAATAGATTCTTTAAACAATATTCTTTTCTAAACATAGTGTAAATATAAAATTGTCTTACATTTTGAAGAAATTTGAAATCAGAATCACAGGTTTCAACAAAAAACATATTTTTAAAAACAATATCATTCAATTAGACATTCTTTATAGCCATTCTATTATAAAAACACTTAATTATTTCATTTGTTCTGAGGAGATTAAATTTAGAATATTTTATTAACTATAACTAATTTGATGGAGCAAATTAAGAATTGAATGATTTTCCAATAGAAATCATCAGTTTTGAAGGATTTGTAACCTAAGTCATTATTATATACACCAAAAAGATAAATTCTATAAAACATCCTCAAATAACATGAATTATATTAAATAAATCAATAAGATCAATCATTGATAATTTTTTTATAATTGATTAGAAATATATCTAAACTCTTGATGTTTATAACATTTGGTAAAAGTTTGATTTGAAAAAATTTATTATCAAAATTAAATGTGGGGAAAAAATAAAAATGATATATTTTCATATAAATAAAAGATGAAATAAAATATATTACAGTGATATATAAAAAGTTTTTTAGAAATGATTTTAATTTTACATCATGATTAAATTTTTTATAAACATTTATATGAATGTAAATTTGGTAATATATGAAATTCATGGAATCCTAAGAAAATAAGGAAAGTGTCTGTGGAATTAAAATTTAGAAATCTATTTTTATGATTAAACATATTATGTTTGTTAAAAATTTCAAAGATTTTATGAAAACATTTTATTGAATTTTTTTTTCAAAAACTTGTCTTGGAAATATTTATGAAATCATTATCCCGTAAAAAAAATTTTAAAACAAGGTAAAAAATTTCACCCCAACCTTTTAAAATGATTTATATTATAGTAAAAAATATAAGTTAATAAATTTTTTATAGATTAGTAATTTATTTTTACCATTCAAATATTTTTTTTAATATATTAAAATTAATCATAAATAAGTTACTATCTAGAAATATCGGCAAGTTTTTCACATATTATAATGGAATGTAAAATTATATCTCTTTTATGTATGTCATATGAGTGTAAATTGTGTAGTATATCTATTTTAATAGCTCCTTAGTGATGTGATTACTTTTTCATAAGAGCTCTGAAATGATTATTGTTGCACAAGATAAGATTTTTTTTTTGAAACTCATGCAAATTCACTGAGTTTGTGGTGTATCCATAACAATTTAGCATATAAAATTCTAGCTAATATATGTTATGCATTGGTAGTGGAATTTTTTATAGGTTATTATTACTTAAAAAACCAAGAATATAAATCCACTGATAAAAATGACACATTCTTGATGCACATTTTCTATCCATTTACATCCACCAAAGACGACATCTGATAATGTTTTTTGTTAAAATAATTCCATGAATAATAAAATATTATATGATCCAAATTTACCTTAAGGTAATTAAAAATATTGTATACATATTATAAATGGGACCATTTAGTATTTTTTTGAAATATTTCTCACAAGGATTTATAAAACATCCAATCTGGTCGACTTGGTATAATGTAAACTAAACCTAAAATAATTACTAAAAAATATTTTCATGAATTTTTTCAATGATTTATCAAGATCTAATTTTTATGAGGTTTTAGTAATAGTACAAGTAATATTTGTGTTTTCATAACTATAGTTTTTATGTATATCCATTATATATATTTTTTGATATAAATTTTCTTTTCTAGTTGTTTAGAAATTTGGAATCCATGGAAAAATTTGAGTTTGACCATCATGGTCATTTCAAACTAAAATTTCATTAGATCTATGAAAGAATGTAAAATTTATTTTTTTAGTGAAATATAATTCCATAGAGATAAATTTAAACAATTATTATTTCATTTAAAACTTTTATTATAAAAAACATTGATATAAATCCCCATTGGTAGAAACGTTTTGTATCAAAACTATTATAAGACTACCATACCATGCTTTTGGGGATTGTTTAACTCAATAGTGGGACTTAGTTAGTCTAAAAAATTATATGTACAATGTTTATTTTTAATATTAGATGGTTATTATATATAGAGATCCACTGGTATGTGTCTGTAAGGAAAACCACACATCACATCCATTTGAGAAAGGGGAAAAATTAAGTATTCCATATAGGACAGTTGTTTTCTTATAGACTCAATTCTAGCTAAAATAGATAAATATATTCATTCTATTATATTATTACTTTATATTATATAAATTTTCAATTACTTTATCTTTATTTAAAATTGTTATTCCATTTTCATTACATTTGTCATCGACAATCCATTTTTTCTGATTTTAGAAATATCATTAGGAAATTCAACCAATGTCCCAAATCTTTTATTCTGAAATTTATTTAGTCAGTATTTCATTAACATTATCCAATCTTATTTATATAGAGATTCATAAATAGTATTAGGTTAGATCTATGAAAAGAATCACAGTGTTGATATTATTCTAATAAGGAACTTCTGGTTTTGATAGGTTTTTATACATCACTAATGAAATTTTAACTCAGATAATTCTTAGTGATTTTTTCATCTCATGTAATTTTAAAATCCTTTTCATCATCAACATGTTTTTATTATTCTATATTTATAACTACCAAAAAGTTTCTTTATTTTTTCTCTCATGAGAATAATTTTTTAACTTGGGATAAATAATATTTTTATAAAAGTCACTTGAAGATGTGCTTATTGGGTATTTTTAAAATGAAACCATCAGTTTATAAAATTTCACATGAATTGCTTCATATATAGTAATTATATTTTTTTTTAATGTGTAATATACCTCATTACGTATGGAATTTCAAAAAAATATCCTTTATTTAATATTGTTGAAACTTTATCTAGTTTGTCTTTAGTATTCAATATGAATAAATTTATTTCAAAAACTCTGATATAAGAAGTTTTTGGATTTTTCCCTGTCCATAATTCATAATCACTTTCATTAATAAATGGTTTTAGCAAAACACATTTTAATATATAATAGGATATACTAACTTCTTCAATCTAAAATTTTTTAGAAATTGACTTCTTACTCAACATGGTTTTAGTAATTTCTTAAAGAACTTTATTTAACTGTTTAACTAAACCAATTTTATTAGAATGTTTTAGATATGAGAAGTTATTTTTTAATGTAAAAGTTTTCTAAACCAACATTTATAAATTCCCCACCATGATTGCTTGGAATAGTTACCAAAGGTATAATTTTTCCTTTTTGATATGGGATATACATTAAAAAAAAATAAAAAACTATTGGGATTCTTCATTAAAAAATACATCCATGAATATAAATTATCATCATCAAAAAAAATATAAATGGAATTTTCCACCAACACCAATGGATTGGGTTTTTATAAATAAATTTATTTGAACAAAATATAATGATTCAAAATTAGAAACACTACTAATAGTTTTAAATCATGGATAATGTGGATACAAAATTAACAAGGATCATTGACTTCAAAAGAAGTAATGTTGTGCTCTGTACAATATCTAACATGTTTTATCATTGAAATTTTTTAAAAATTTATAACATTAAAATTTATTAGGAATTTATGAAATTACATTCATTGATTTTACATTATACTAAGTCAATTTAGATCATGGATTCCAAGGTATTTTGTGTTCATAGTGTCTACATTCTCATTCAAGTCAGCATAAATAATGAATATACCTTATAAACAATGAAATGTTCATTTATCATTCATTATGTTCAAAAGATATCCTTTATTAGATAACTGACCTCTGATAATGTGGTTGTTCTTATGTCCTAAAAAATGTAAAACATTATAAATTAATTCTATACCATTATAAAAATACCACATATGATTGGAAAAAATATGGATTCCCTACGACCATAATTATTTATTTCTCTTCGTGTTAAAAAAAATTGGATCATTTTCTAGGGTTATCTTATTATATATCACCCTTTCTAAAAGAGGCCTTGTTGATTGGGACGGCTTTATGTACTTATTTTCATGAATAAACCCCATATAATTCCAATTGACAGTATAATGTGAAAGTAACCCTACGTCCAAGAAGAAGGGATATTATTCCCATTTCATGGGCACCCTAGGGAACACGATACATTATTTGTTACCCAAAATCTCCCACTCAACAATTCCCCTAAGGTCTAAAATTTCCCCTAAATCTTATACCAATTTTCAGGACCAAGGTGAAAATTCATGCTATAAACAATATTGTCTACTCTATGTGTTATCATGAATGGGTTTTTTATTCCTATTGAAAGTCTCTTTGAGCTCATCATTGATGAAAATATAATTGCTGGTGGGGAGGGTACTTCAGGAACATATATTCATGCCCAAAAAACCCATCTGATTCATGATGAGGGACTCATGGGAATGTGTCACTGTGTGATACCCTATGTGCCATATTGTAAAGTGTTGTTTCCCAGAAGAAGGGAGGTAAGTCCCATGACATAGATGCCATAGGTATTGTGATATATTAAATGGAAACCAAAACCGATACCATATATTCCACCATGGTCATTATCTACCGAATTTATATTTCCACCATACATATTTATGATCCTTGGAAAAAACATCTTTTCATCATTTATATTTCTACAACATTCATTATCTGTGTTCAATAAATTATTTTTTTGGTAAAAATGTTATTTCTATTAAATAAATAAGTTAGGATTTCTTTATCGAAAATTTCTTGGATAAATTATTATTATAAAAAAGGAATATTGGGATCCACTTTTATCCATTTATTTTTTGTTTTATATCTAGAAACCTATTATATTTTATCCTTTTGGAAAACCATATTATTCTCCCTTATTAAATGAACCATTGTTCTTATAATTTCCCCCACAATTACATTTCATATAGCAGGGGTCACTTTTTGGAATAATTTTTTTTTGGAATTGATTTTTTTAATATTTCAAATCCAATTACAATGATATCTCAATTAGGTATTATCTGACCATATATATGATAGAAATTTTCCTTCCCATAGGTATTATTTGAAAAATATATTTAGGCTAAATAATTTAGAGTTCATTATTACTAATAAATTAGTAAAATTATTAAATAAAAAGGAATTATGTTTCTTATCTATTTCCGAAGTAATATTTAAAATTTATAATAAATGTTTTGAATGTTTTGAATATTTCTTTTGTAAAGTTTTTTCATATCATATCAATATTTTTGATTAAATTATCATTATATTTTTCTGAAAATGTTGAATATGTATATTATTTAATAAATTTGTAAATCTATCATCGTTATCATCATATGTAAGAGGTTTTTAATATCTAAAAGTACTGTTGAATCCATTATACAAATCTAGATAATTTTCATCAAAATTTAGATTTTTTACAGATACAACAGATAACATAACCATGTATCGTTGATTAGATTTTTTAATATCTATATATAAACCCAGTACATTCTAACGATCACTACTATTGTCAAAATAAAATTTATATAACTTTCCCCACTAATTCCACAATATGTGTCTTTGAAATTAAAATATTTCATGTTTTTTCCCTTATAGATCATTGATGATTTCTGATATTTCATATATTTCAAATTTAATCAACTAAAATAATGTTTTATGGGAAATATAATGAGACATTAATAGAACAAATATTCAAAATTATATTTCATATTTAACATATTTTTTTACGTTTCCTATATCCGTAACCAAAAAAAATTTCCCAACAATATTTTTCATCCTCTTAGAAATTTGAGATAGCTCATTTTCACTATCTTCAGATGAAATAAATTCTTCAAAAAAATTAAATATATTAATATTATAATATCTTGATAAAATTTTTATATTATTTAGAATTTTTAAATAATATAGACCAAGAAACAATTTTGATCTTTTATTTTATTATATTTTTCAACATGTACTTTTATTATTTAATTATATTTCAGGAGAGTAAAAAACAAGATCATCTAATCACATAATTATATGATAAATTATATCCTCAATATATATTCTCTCAGATTATCATAAACTTGGCATTATATCAATAATCTCTTCAGCAGTATTCTCGTTAGTTACGTCTTTATTTCTATGAGATTATAAACTACATAAAATCTTTATAAAATGTTGATTCATTTTGGATATTGATTTTATAGGTGAAAAATATGAGCAATGAAAATATTCATTAAGATATGATCGTCTTGTTTCCAAAAATATGAGAGTTCCCAATTGAGAAACATCAATATTATTGCATATATTGTGGTCAATTTTGAAGGAATAGTTTGGAATATGGATATTTATTGTAAGTGAACACAACTTGGTATTTATGACATAGTAATTAATTTTATATTCCATCAATTATATTATAATAATATTAGTAACATCATTTTATGGAATTTAGTAGATTCCAATTATAAAAATTATATTATCTACTCTAGTATAGATGAAAAAGACATTATGCGATCTCAACAATAATCATAATCAGATTCATCAAATGTTATTGGACTATGTTGATTAAAATTTCCTAATTTCTTAATAGATAAACATATCATCTTAAAAACATAGATATCATTTTCTATAAGAACATGTTATTGTTCCATTTTCTTATAAGTAAAACCTCTTCTAATCTGAATTGTAGGATGAATAGAATATGTGTTTTACCATATGAGGGTTTAATTTTCATTTGTAAAATAAAATACATTATTTTTCTAACCTACTGAATGATTCTTATCAAATGAATATTTGTTCCAATAATAATATAACAAAAATTATAAATGTTTATGAAAGTATTTATAAAAATATTGTAATAAATTTTCCCAGCGTAATAATGACTTCTAAAAACCTGAAATAACAAGACATTATAAATAATGTAAAAAAATTAAAAAAAATTATAAAAATTTTTCCGCACTTCAGTCCTCACAAAAAATGATGAAAATAACCTTGAATTTAGTTATCAATGATATGAAACAAATTAATGGTTCTGATTTACTATCCATTGAAGTCATCATCAAAAAATATAAGGGGGAGCCTCCATTTCCCAATCCTTAGGAAATTGTGATGAGACATTCATTATATTCTATGTGTTTTGGAACAATAGAATCCCTCGATCATACTAAATCAAAAATATTAATTAGGAATTAATTATTTCTTAAGGTATTTTCAAAAGTAATCCTAACAAAAAAATTACTTAGGAAATGGACTCTTTAAAATAATATGATGGAGCACCCTTGAGTAAAATTATACTAAAAATGCTTCAATGAAAATTTAAAAATAATGATATAAAAATATTTTTCACCTCGATCATGCGGCTCTATTTATAGGTGATATTCCAACTGTTGTATTCTACATTTCTTAGGATCTATTGCAATTTCATAGTAAAAAGTATTTATTCACATTAAAGTCTTATTAAATTCTCTCTTTCTATAAATTATTATGATATACACTACTATGGTGTTTGAGGTTTCATTTCAACTGAATGAATATTCTACATCTGGTAGAATATATAAAGTCCCTAGGTAGGAAGGATTTTTATAATTTACCATGATGTAAAAATTACATGTCTATATGGAAAATAAATTCCATCAATCAAAATGGATATTATATTTCTACCAAAATTTATCTCTTTACTATAGAAACATCTTTAGAAGATATTAGTTGTAAAATATTTAAATCCCTAAAAATGTAAAGAAGTTGATTGTGATTTTGAAAATTATGCTTATAAATTGTAGAAATAATTTATTTAATAAATTTATTTTACCACTATTTTATAGAGGATTGGGTTTTCTTGTGATCTCTGACCATAAAACTTATATTTTAAGAATATCATGTCCCCATGCAGACTGGATCCCTTTTTGGATCCATGCACTGCTAACCCTTATATCAGTTCCTGAGCATAATATCTCCACCAACATCACACTTCAATAACATACCATATTCTAGTTGAGGATAATGATAATTTTATTTGATGGTCACTAAAATCTAGGATCACTAGTAGTCCCTCTGCACGAAAAGTCCTCACCACTTGGGATCACTCTATAACTCTATTGTAGGTGAGGGTTATGAGGGGCACTACCATAGTTCTAAAAGTTCATCAATGAATATTATCATTTATTCATGCTTATATATACCCTATCGTGATCCATTATGAGAGTGTGTCATGTGGAAATAGGAAACATAATTGCATCATAAATATCGGATATGTTGTCCTACAACAGCTCAGGAATCACCATGAAATGTATAAATCGATGTTTTAAAGGGAACATTCCTATCAAAAGGGATGTTAAAACACCATCCACGAAAGACTCATGTAATCCTATATTGGAGACAATAATATCAACCAATGTTATATAGATATATTGAAAAGGATAGCCCCATCAACCCAAATATGGTTATTATGGGTTTAAACAAAACAGAACACATTAACCATGAACTCTAGCTAGTCCTCTCCTACCTATGGGTCTATCTCACATTAGAACCTGGGTTAACCTTATCCCTGAATGTCATTGACAATTCTACAAATAATATTTCTTCCACAATAAATCACTAAAATGATCTTCTTTTTAATAAAATTTAATTAATCATCCTATTCTATCGAGGGGAGGAGGACTCATTGTTTTATGGGTGGATGTACTTCTCTCTATCCACCCATAGGAAAAACACATGATAAGGACCCTAAATTGAGGCATCTACACAATGATATCCATCATTAAAATCATGTCTTGTATTTCTTATAAGTTATTTATGTGGTTTTATATGGATAAAAATCAGTATATAATAATATTAATAGAAAATATATGGGGATATGTGTTTAAAAGGACATGGGAACCATTACCCATTTTATATGATATACATATTGTTTTTTTCTCTTGAGATAGTTTTATGGAATAATATGTTGATATTAAGGTTCCAAATATCTGAGTGAATTGATATGTCTTCCACAAAACTGTCTATAGGTTGTACATATTGATATTTAAACATAATACACTTGATGATCATTATCTCAAATCCATAAAAATTGATTCAACTACTCCATCTGAAATCACTATCCTGGGAAAACATTAGTCTCTAATAGAAATATAATAGGATTCAACACACCATGACCCTCATGGAAAGTGGAATGCTGAGAGTGTCTTGATATTCCCACATCCAATTCTCCTACAGTTCAGGACTAGCACCGAGTATGCATTTTACATAGATGGGAGGCCATATCCTAATGTAATTTTAACCATGCACATGGATATCTAAATAAAATAGTGTATTGTACAATGTATAAAATTGATATAAAATATGAATGTAAAGCCTCTAACATCCCACAACAAATTATGACATTACATAATGAATGTGAAGGGTTAAAATTAAATCCAATCAATAAAAATGTGTGTGCAATGTGAAAATAAAATTAGTATTGTTCTAATACATAAGTCCACTATTATACCAAGATCTCACTACCTCTACCACCATGCACCACTATGAACCACTAAAACCAATGCCACCTATATCTCTATAAAAAATTTCTCTATATTAAACATGACTCGTGCATGAAGTGCCCATTCATGGATGATTATATACATACATTGTAAGACTACCCAAAATCACAAAGTTGTAACTCAACTAAAGATATAAAAAAATAAACCATAAATATGTGTTTAATAGAAAGGGAACCACTATATTGTAAATGGAGGTAAATAATTCATTAATTACAGTCCCATTATTCATAGTATTCCTAAGGATTTTGAATTTATCAATAGATTAATGGCTCATGTGATCCATTTACCCACATAACATATTTATACCTATAATGGTGGATCAAAAACCATGTCTAATAACACTAGATATTAAGGATACCAACTCCCAATATATAGAATCCCACAGCTTGTATTTGTTAGAGGGATATAGACCATGTCTAATCTGTAGGTACAATATCTCATTCATCAATTCCACATCCATGATTACTGGGCATACCTTGATATTTTAAAAGGTTATCATTTCAAAATCTACAATCTTGTGGGTTTTCAATCATAGTAGTTGTTCAAAATTCAAACATGATCTCTAAGATGCTAATGGGGATATTCAATCTCGCTTATTTTTAATTATATTCAATAAATTTCAGTGACTACTCATCCAGCATTCTCTATGAATAATTCTACTCATAGGGTACTCTTTTATGGAAGAAAACTAAAAAAAGACAAATACATGGTGTTACCTTGGGGTACATGGTGTTTCGTCCTAATTTGACCCCTTTTTCATGAACTAAATCAAAACATGGCATGTAAAACCCTAACTATATATCATATGAAATGATCAAGAAGATTTTTCAGATCATTGTTTAGCACATTATGTGTTCCTAAACCTAAGTCAGGATCCACCTTTAGGTACATGAGTTGTAGCATAAGAATATATAACCTGGTAGGGAACATGACATTCCCAAAGAATGTACACTTCTTATATGTAATGTTGATTGTTTTTGGTCACACAATGCATGGTCCTACACACACATTCATGTGATTCATAGATCATAAATGAAAATATATAACCAATTTTTATATGAATCCAAATGTGTGTTTTTCATAAATACATGTCATTCCATCTAGAATTTCCCAGACATTCAAATCACTCCCAAATATATTCATATGACACCATTGTTTCTATTATATCAACCAAATAATAGAGAAATATTTTTAATAAAATAACTATTTTTCATTAATTATCCTTTGAAACACATTAGTTGGGAAATAGATCCTTTTATTATGTCCCTCATCATATGAAAATCATCCCAAAAAAACCACAGTAACTGATCTCATCTATATTTTATGTAATATCATTTATCATTATATTTTTTGTTATCATAATATTCTCTAATGGATGAAAAAAATGTGAATTTATGGTATCATCATGATTCAAACAAAATTCTTTGTCAAGTAATCATCATATCATAGGACTATGATGAATTTGAGGAAAATGGGAAATTTTTGAAAACCAAAACGTGATATTAAATGATGACCACACATGATCAGACATAGTTTACAAATCGGAAATTAGAATGAGAATATAAAATTTTTCTAGTTCAGGATTTATAAACTAATTAATCACATGTTCAATAAGGATAAATAAATAGGAAATATAAGTTGAAAATGTTATATTAAATTCTTTTGAGAATTAATATGTATTTATGATGACACTAAAAATAGGAAATAAATCCATAAAAACCCTACCATTGAATTAGATTGATCATTGATGATGAAGGAACTAACATAATTTTTTAATGAATAGGGTTTCTATGAAGTTATCATAATCAATCTATAATCCATGTTTGGTTGCAACACTCTCAACCATGACCTATCCCTCCCATGTGACTATAATGTTTTGGATTAATAGAAAATATATATATAATAGTAATTATTTAGAGGTTTTATAGGGTTAGATAAGTTTTATATACAATAAAAAATTAATTATTTTAATTAATATATTTAATCTATTATCACCCTTCCATAGTGCATCATCCTATGTTATCATGTGAACAAGTTTTATGTTATTCCTAAGGTAAAACTCACATTCTAAAATAAAAAATGGTATTTTTCCCTTATAGATCTAGTTCTAGAGATTATATATTAATTATGATGTTTGTTTTTCACCAAATTTAATATCTTTAATATATTAAGTATTTATCAAACATGAGATTTTTTGTCTCCTAAAACTTCATGCTAACTCCTTGACTAGTTATAAAAATATTATTTGATATAACCAATGTATTTAAAACTAAAAACATGTTTTTTTAAATGATTTAAAAGTATTATAAGTATTTAAATGATATTAATAGGATTTAAATTTAAATATTTGAGATATTGTAGTGGAAGTGATTATAATAACAAACCATTCATGGAATCTACTGACAAAAATTACATTAAAATTTTTTATAGTGCCTAAAAACACCAAAAAACTAGAGTGTTTGAATAGTTGAATAGTAGTGAAGATTATCTAAATAGAAAAGTGATTAGAATGTAAGATGCTTCAAGATGTTTTTAGATTCAGGTCCCTAGAATTACATGTAATCATCTAGTATAAATTTCACTTAAGGAAAAATTATTATATGATATTCTATGAGATGTAGACCAAAATGAATCCAAAATTTAAAAAAATATTGTGTTTCATAGTATATGTCAAATAAAAAAAGTGGATAAATGTTTTATGAGATGAATGATGATGTAATTTTCCATGTTTAAACTCAAAATTGGATTTTCGACATGTGTTTCGACATGAAATGTTATAGGATTGTCAAAATTTAGTATTTTCTATTTATTTAAATGAATATAAAAACTGGATATCAATTTTTATAGATTTTGATGATTACATTCATAAATTTAAACCTTTAACATAATCTGTTGAAAAGTATACAAATTCATGTACAATGACCATATTCTGATGCCACTAGGGATGATGATATGACTAAATTATCAAAGTAGAATAATACTAATGGTAATATAAAATGAAAAACTATTTTAAATGAAATTCCAAGACCAATAATCTATATAGACATTGAAAATATAATTAGTGATGAAAAAAATTTGGAAATCATGGGAAAATCATTTTTGTAAGTCACGCTATATTAATATCAAAATATGAACCAAACTACCTTGAATAATAATTTAAAAAAAATATTTGGGTTTAACCACTCGATGAAGAGTTAGATAAAATTGAAAAAAATGGTACCATTGAAATATTTCCTTCTCCCACTAAAAATAAATTGATTAGAGTAAAATAAATTTCCAAAAATATTCTAGATGATAAATGATAAGTATATAAAAACCTAGATATGCTATTACATATGGGATCCTAAAAAATATAACTGTTTTAATATGATTAATACATTATTATAGTTTAAAAAATTTAATGGATTATAATATTATTAGTCTTTATAGTTCAGATAATCTTTATACTATTTGAATTGGTTGTTAAATCATCTTTCATTAATGGAAAGATTGATGAGGAATTATAAAATGAATATCCAAGTATCATTAAAAATTATATTTATGGGATTAATATGTGAATATTGAAAAAACACATTATGGATTTAAATAATCACCAGGGGATTGGTATTTAAAAATCGATGGGTTAATGAAAAACAGGATGATCAAAAAAGGATATGTGTCTATAAATTTTATGAAAAAAAAAATTATGGCCCCAAAATAATTTTTTCTATTATTAATGTTTATTAAAAAAAATTTTATGGACAATATAAAGTGTTATGGGATGAATTATCAAAATATATGAAATAAAAAAAACTAATACATTTTAAGAGAATAGAAATTTCTTTGTTATAGAATATTTATATAAAATATTACATAATTATCTCTGAATATAGATGTTCTATACAGATCCTTAAAAGGTTTATGATACATGATTATAGTGGTCTGTCTACACCACTCCTAGTATGAACAAAATAATTTAACATAATTGAGGGAAAAAATATAATTAGAAGAAATTCATAAATATAAAAGGGAGTGTTATGAATTTAACAGCCACAAGGATAGATATCGTTTGTGATGTCACACAGTGAAATCAATTTTAGTACAGTCCTAAGGAATCAATTATATTGGAAACAAAGTGGATATTGAGATATATTACATAAAAAACACTTATTTCAAAACATAATATAATAATAGAGAATCATATCTCAAGGGGAACACATTTACATATTGGGATGGTGAAGTCAATGATATAAAATTTACATTTAATGGAGTGTTTTTCATCAATAAAATTTGTATTCCAGGGACTGAAAAATAAAACATCACTGAATTTTTGTTCAATGGATGCTAATTATGTTGTTGTATCACAATCGACAACCAAAATTATGTGAATTATAACAAAACTACAATATTGAAAATTTGATATCGGTTATCCATTGGTTATGGGATGTAGCATATGATGTGTGATGAATCTATCCAAATCCCCAATAAAACATTCCATTTCAATGAAAACATATAAAAATTAACATTTAATTAATGAAAAGTTAGGTTAGTTAATTCAAAATATGTTGTTTCTTATTTCTAATAACATTTGGTAGACATTATTATAAAGCCATCCCAACAGAGCCATTTGAGAATTTATGGAAGTAACTAGGTTTTGAACAAAATTTCCCTCAATAAGGTGTGGTCTATCTATGTTTCCTCTTTTTTTATCTATATATTTAGTAATATTTCGTATACATGGGAATAAAACTATTCAACATGTTTTTTGAAATATTTTACCCTTTGTGTTGAGTTCTGCAGAAGATAAATTTTTGAAATCTATATTATTTTTTAAAAATATAGGTATATGGTTTTCAAGGATCAGTTATTAATTATTGAGCTCTTAATGAAATAATTTATTTTTCAGTTTATTTACTCTTTTTTCCTATACTTATAATGATTCATGTAGATATTTAATTTATTATTTCAGAACTATTCACTATTAAAAAAAATTTGTTCCATTTTATATAATTCTTTTGGATGAATATCATTATGGGTGAGATGGGACGGATATTATTTATGATAATACAAAGGTGGTATCATATGATTCCTAGAGGATGTTCATGTACATGTTTCAAATACTTGTTTTTAATGATTTTTTATTTGGTCTCTAGTTCATAGATAGTTATTACAGATATAAGGAACAATATAATCATTATTTTTTAGGGATTTTGATGTGATATACATGTGGGTAAATTGTATGTGTAAAATAATTATAAGTAGCATGTTTTTTCACTAGTGTTTCTGATCATCACTTTCATATAAATATATTTTTAACTACCTTTAACATCAGGAAAACCTATTCTATATGTGTTGGATTGTTGATATGTTTTGAGAATGGTTTATAGTTTTTTATGGAGTTAAATGTTTTTTTGATTAATTTAGTATAATGGATATTTCTTTATTTATATGATTTTGTAAACATTTTTTATGAATTTATATGTATTTTTATGTCATCAAAGAAGATCATCTGATTTTCATTTGCATATGAATGATGTTAGTATTTTCTTAAGACCTTTAGAAAGATTTTATTTCATTTAATTTATTTAGTATGACTTCAGTGAATTCATATGACTTAAATGGTTTTATATAACAAGTTTAAAAGTAATTATTACAAAGGTTGAAAAAAAAAATTATGACTTCTATAGGGACTATCTATCACTCCACAAGTCATATGTAAATTCCATGTATTATTTCATGGAATTAATAGTAATAAAAATATATATATATCAACATATGTATTCTATATATAGGGAAATTAGAGATTTATTTCATAGATGAGGATTTTTGTTTCCATTATATATATTCATAATAATATTAGAATTAAATTAATTCATTATTTTGAAACGATCTGAACGTAATTAATAATCATAATTAGAAAACTAAATTTAGATTCAAGTTGAGTTTAAGTAACCAAAAAAGGGGAAATATGCTGATTGAAATACATTCACACTATTATTTATTGTACCATGTCCCACCATTTCATTTATTCTTGATGATTTAGATATGGATTTTAATCAATTATATACATTTTACTCTATGAAGAATAATATTTTTTTATTATTTCATTTGAATATTAAAATTCAAATTCATAAAAATATTTAAATAGAGAACCATGGTATTCAAAAAAATATGTTTTCAATATGAATAAATCCTACCATGTTTTATAGATATTTTATTTTTTTATTATCATTATAGAGAAGTATGAAAATTTGGAGGAAATTGAACTCCAGATAAACACTAAGGGTATATATGAAAGAATAAGTTGCTGTTTTGTTGAATTGAATATTGTTGGTATCAAGGAGAGAAGAATAAAACAAGAGATATTTAGATAAATTTTAGGTTTACAACTAAGGAATAAGATCATTATTTTCCTATTCAAACATATAGGAATGAACTATTCTAACTAATATTTCAATATAAAGAAGAAATGTTTCCAAATTCATTCATATAATGTATTTGTTTTAATCCAACATCATTAAAAAGTTCAAGGTTATACCTAGGATAGTGTTATTCATTATATTTAAATGGAAGCTATGTGTGTGGAATTGGAACCATGAAAAATAGGGGAAGTTGTCATCCTAAAATTGAGACAATTATTTTTAACAATCATTGTAGTTGAAATTATCTTCTAAATCAATGATATTTTAATAGTATACTTACTATGTATGATATTTTAAGGATATTTGTAACGATGGAAGACACAAATCCATTTATCGACTCTCTGTGACATTTACAATTCATGTGATCCTAAAAGAATGAATCCCTGGAATCTGGGAGATAGGATCATCCCATATAATTTATGATTTATTTAATAGTAATAAAAAATTACCTTATATTTAATTTATTTATTTCATCTCAAATTGAATGATATAACTTTTCATTCTACAATTATAGAAAATTATTAATGTGTATAATCCCTCTAGAGGTGATCCACATGGGCTCTGAGGACTTCAAAATATCATTGTATAATCCTTGGGTGATAAGATAGTTGATCGTGATGGCTTTCATTATTTTTAGTTGATGGTAAAACAAATTCTTTTAATAGAAAAATTATTACTATGTTATCCCAATCACTTGAGGGGATGGAGGTGGATTAATTCTTTTCATTCATCAATTACTTATATAGGCGTTTCCCTCTTAGGACATGAGACAAATTTTTGATATAAATGTTATGCACAAAAATATTTCACAATTGGTTAAACCAATAAAATTGTACATATGGGTATTTATAAATGGTTTAAGTATTATTAATTTCACATAGTCCCTGGACCAATGTATTAATTCCAAATAAACCCAACATAAAATAATAATATAACTAATATTATTATTTCATTCATGAGATAAACACTTATTAATAATAAAAATATAATTCATAAAATAAAAAGATAAATAAATACTTAAATGATAGATAGTTTATCATTTATAATTGAACCATTACACTCACATGTTGTCAAATATGGTACATTTCAAACCTTGTGTAAATAATTTTAATTTGTCAAATAAATATCATTATGTTACTCATCCATATATAAGTAATTTAAAGTAATAT
The DNA here is from genome assembly GCA_963277665.1 of Viscum album. Classification (NCBI taxonomy): domain Eukaryota; kingdom Viridiplantae; phylum Streptophyta; class Magnoliopsida; order Santalales; family Viscaceae; genus Viscum; species Viscum album. Next base: position 1,385,902,079 of record OY728160.1, read on the forward strand.
TCATTATTGTGTGAAGAAATTTTTATTTAAAATTAAAATCCAATATTATTTATTTTGAATAACATATGAATGAATCTAGTTGGTAAACCAATCATAAATTAATATTATATCACAAAATGAGAATGAAATTTATTATAAGATGTTAAATTCCAATAAAATATAATTAAGGTTTCAGATACACTTAGTGTGTGATCATTTAGGGCCCTTCTGTTTTGGCATTATGTCAATCATGCCTACATTATACATTCATGGTCTATAATTAATACCTAGAAACCATAAAGAAAAGATTTAATATCATTATCTATGAATACTCCTATAAAATTTCACTATGTGACATAATAATTTTGTCTCAGTATCTCATCTAGTTGATATCGTTACTTGTGATGGAAACCTATTATATTGATATTTCATTCTTTTATATTCCAAAAATGAACATATCGATATAAAATTCCCTTTCTAGGGACTTATCAAATTATTACGTTTCTACCACATGGATAAAATATTATTTTCTCTAAAATGAATGGATAAATATTTTTCTTGACTTATATAATAATTACACATCACTCATGAAACATATAATGTGACATACATTCAAATGACCATATGACTTCATAGATACCATTGATACATCAAAGAACATGGGTCTTGATATGAATTAATAGTATTAATTGAGTCTAACAATCATCAGACACCTTTACATATAGTAATATATCATAAAACACAAAAATGTGTAAATTTTTTGGGTTGGACTATTATCCTAACCTCTTAATTATGAGTTTTATAAGGGAAAACTTCTTGAGAATAATTTTCATTATCTTATAAGCTTCTAACTCCACATATACATTGTTTAATATCTCCCATCAGTTGATATCATTTAGAAATAGATCATGAATTTAACAATAGTTTTATAGTAGTTCAATGATCTCATCATATACAAAAGCCACTATGTATATTTAGTCCAACAAATACTATGAGGAAATTATCAAATTAAATGTTACACAAAATAACATTTTTTTGGGATTAGGGAAATTTTATTATTCATAACTTAAATATTTATTTCTAATATCTGTGAAAGAGAGTTTTTACTAGGGAACTAACTCCAAAAGTATTAAAATTTAAATAGTCGCAACTAATAACAACCATTAATTTTTCATATGTCACTTCAATTCTAGTGTAAAACCATAATATAAAATATTATGTAACTATTTTCATTTAAAACATAATTTTTCTGATAAATTTTAAAACATATAACACATAACCAAAATGAACGACAAAACAACATTTAACAATTAAAATCTTTCCATATAATTGGAAGTCATAAATAGAGATAAATAAATGATGAAGTATATATAAATAATTAATTATTGGTCGATCTAATAGTAATTTGTTGGAAATAACTATAAGAATAGTTAATATTTTAGAGAACTTATTAACCCATGAAAACAGTTTAGATTATAATTTATTTTTTTTACATAAAAGGATCATTAAAATATTATAGAATTATGTTCAGAAAAAAATCAATGTTTTCATATTCATCATGAAAATATTATATTATGATGTTTTCTGGTTTTTAATAAATTATTTTTTAGGTGAATATTGAAAACTTAGTTCTTACTAAATCTATAAATTTTATGACATTATCATTATAAAAAAAGAGCTATAAGTTTATAAAAAAATTTAACTAATAAAAGTTTTATTAAAGTAGTAAAACTATACTTTTCTAAGAACCATTTTGGATTTTAAAAACCTATTGTTAACATTTTATAAAATTTAGTAATATTTTCATAAAAAAATATTTTCTGTATTTTATTTTAATTAAAATTTGTTTTTGTAAAATTATGTTTTTTCTTGATTTTAAATCCCTATAAATTTTATTTTCATAATAATAAAACAATTATTTTCATGAAAATAAAATGAGTTGACTATTTTTTACAATACATAAATTTTAATCATAAAATATATTTTTTATGAAGTTGGTTTCCTAGCATTACATGAACTTCTGTTAAAATAATCTTTCATTACACATAGAAATGTTATTTAAAAAATTTATTATATTTGGAATTTGTAGGTTCATATTATATAAGAATATACACTTCCTATTTATGCTTAAAAATATTGATAATATAATTAATCATAATTACTATGCTAGTGTTAAAACATTTATTTTCAAAGAATTATTTAATTAACATTGTGTGATTTTTATCTATTAAAATAAATTAACCACTTAAAAAAATTATTGTAAAAAATTATTAAAACTATAAATTATTAAATTATCAAGAATTTAATTTTAAATAAATTTTATTAAAATTTAGAACATAAGATGTTAAAATATCAATTTTCAATAAAATATAATTTTTCAATATATAATATTTATAAAATTTTTAAAAATATTTATGTTATTTGGAAATTTATTGAGATTATATGGATATTAAATTATCCATCAGAATACCAAAATTTTTTCAGAGGTTGTATGTTATATATTTTTTAATAAATTGTAAATTTACTTGTAAAAAACAACCTATCACGGTAAAAACAAAAGAAAGTTAAAGTAAAAACATATGAATAAATGACTTAAAATATGTTTCGAACATGTTTTCAAATGAGTTATTGTAGACCTATTGACTATATATCACACAAAAAATCCATTATTTATCACTTTTTGAATCATTTACCCATGAATAGTTATATTCCATTGTAGAAAAAATTTGGGATTTCACAAAAGTACCCTTTTATTGACTAATAAAAGGGTATCAATTTAATCCTAAAAAAAGATACATCCCATAAAGAAATTTTCATGAAACTCTACAAAAATTTTATCTCCTAAAAAACCCTTTCATGATATAAAGCCTCTATTCAATAAAATTTATCCAGACCCCTTCAATTCTAAGGAGTCCATCAAGAGTAAGTTCGAGGTCTTCATACAAGTATTACTTAATATCAAATCATTTATTATTATTTTTATTTTTCCAAAACATTCAAAACCATAATTATATAATGAAATAAATTTCATAATTTTAATTTTGTTTTATTTTATTTATGAAAAAACACATTTTTATTCTTTCCATATAGCTTATAAAATCAAAAAAATGATGATCATGCCTTGTGTGTACTACCACCTCCACGATGTGACATCTTCAATTTATCACCACCACATTTCTTCAATGGTTATAATAATAGAATAGAAAAAAAATGTTATACATATATATATGATATAATTATTAATTTTAACATAAAATTCATAATTCTCTACAATTTCATCTCATTTTAATGGAAAAGAAAATTGTATATATGCATTATGTGGTCTACCTCCTCTACAAAGTAACATTTTCCAATTTTAACTTTTCTTTTTGTTTATAATCATGAACAAATGAAATATGATTCAAACCCATAGAAAAACTAAAAAATATCATTATAATATTGCTAAAAATATATTTTTTCAAAATAAAAAATTTCTTAACTGTACACGCCCATTAAATTATCATCTGTTTATATTTGGGTTGGTCTGACCTCTTAGTTAAACATTGCTATAAAACTCTTTCACAGATGAAACTCAAAACAAAATTACAAATAATATTATATGTTATTAGTAAAATATTTATTTTTTATATTTTTATAATGTTTATATTAATTATTTAATTGTTATCTTCATTTTTTAAAATAATCTAGATATGTCAATGAGAGCATATTTTTCACCAAAACAGAAAGAAAATCTATAAAAAAATAAATTGAATATGATAATTAAAAGTATATATTTATTTAATTATAAATTAATATATTTACAAAGAGGTTATATAAAAAAATAAATTTAATTATACAAGAATATACATTCTTTAACATAAAAAATAAAGAGAAATGTAAGGGGTTCTTGGTCTAATTTCTTATTCTTTGAGATATTTTATATTTTTTGACCCGTTTTCAATTCATATATTATTTTTTTAATTTATGTCCCAGGTACTTTTTTAGTTTATTCTATAATATAATTAATTTAATAATGAATGGAAAAAATTATTTACATTATTCATTCATCTCTCGATTTGAGTTCTACCCAATCAATAAAGGTTTGTGTTAACTCAATTCTTTGTCATTGAGTTACAAATATTCTTACTAAACACTATGATACCATTTTGGATTTATTCTATATAATGAATACATTTTATGGTTTCTTATCCTTATTTTTTTGTTTTATATTTATTCCTTTAAAACAGATTATAAAAAAAATTATCTCAATGATTATGTTACTAATAATGGTTTCTTACCTCAATTTTTCACCCCATGAGTGAAATTACTTATTATAAACCATGTTTTTCTATAATTTGTATCTAATATCCCATTATTTATTTGTAATAATCATATTATTAATAATTTTATTTAATAATTAATTTTATATTCCATCCTTCAAGGTGTTTATAATCAAAATCTTCTAATTTTTCAATGTTTTTTCCTCAAATTTTAATTCATTGGGAAATATTTATATTATACACCATTTTATGTATTTTATGGACTAATTGATTATTCATTGATATTATATATCATGATTCTTTTATGAACTCTGGTATTTAGTTTTCTAATTTAAATTCTATCATTCAAGTAGTTTTGATTTTAATTTCATAAATCCATAAGTGTTAATTATAGCTACTTTCAAATCTATGAGACATGTTTGATCATTACAATTATCTTTTTATTTTTATATGGTATATTATATTCTATATTTACATCTTTTATAACGAATGTATTTCGTTAAATTTTATTTAAATATCATGGTATGCCTATTTTATTATTTTTATTCTTATGTTAACATTACTATTGGGGTTTTGGCATCACATTGTTTATTCATTGATATATAATTCATGTTCACCACTTGTTTCTATTATATGGTGTATATAACATTTCATGGATTACCTTAAAAATAATATCATAGTATTTTATCATTGGATATTATATTCCTGGAAATCTATCTCATTCATTTTCAAACCAATTAATCCTTGATTACATGAATAATTTTTCTTCCAATGGATTTCTATTGTGAAAACTCTATTATAATTTGATTTATTAGTGTTAACAACGATTCCATAAATTTATTATGATGCACCCGAACTAGATACACTCTCAAATGGATACCTAATAAAAATTTTCATATACTCAAAGGATGTTCTCAATGCCCATGGTCTGGTGACTTGAACCTGGGAATCAAACAAATACCACATTCAACAATTTCTCCAAACCTGAATAAGATACATGGAAGATATATATATAATAGGGGGAAAAATTTGATTAGGTAAACCTATATCCTAACTGGATGAAAAATTTAAAAAAATTTATGAATCAAAATCATTCAGAATATCCCAAAGTAAGAGTCCAACATCAAGGGAAACCTAAAACAGAAACTGAACACTACATTGGATAGTGTGGGACACTACAACCAACTCACCATGACATACATAGAATCAGCTAAAGAAAAAATCACCACCTCACTGCATCACCTTGCATTTCCCTACATAAAAATACCAAAAAAAGTTTGAGTAGTGACATAGGGATGCCTCGGGTGTGAGATGAAAATCTAATTATATCTGTAACCATGTGTTTCAAAACTAGTTAGTGTAAAATAATCTGAACATGATCAAATTTAATGAAAATAATTCATGATAGGTAGTTAAATAGTTTTTATAACCAACGCTTGGAAAAAAAAATTAATTTTCCCTATATGAACATTTACAATTTAAGCTATGTAAAATAGTTTAAATTAAATTATTTTATATATATACCAAATAAGTCATATCAAATTAAATAAAATCATGTATCACATATCATATCAAACCCATGGCAAAACAATATAAACTAATATTAGCCAAATCACAAGTAATTCCACGCCAAGAATCACTTTAGGACAAGCTATTAAAAACTCATAGCATTATCAAATACCAGTGTGCACTCATTTAATTAGTAAAGAGTCATAAGAATATAGGAAATTTCCATTATTTAATCCCCTAACATTTTTAATTTCAACTAATTATAACAACAATCCAATATAATAGAGGAAAACCCCATGAGTAACCCCTTACAATAAATGTAAAATTTCCCAAATATACCCCTTCCACCTAAGAACCAATGTCTTCCCATGATATGTTTTTTGAATAAAAATAATCAAAAAAATTCTTTGAAAACCATTACCTAAATAAATTTTACAATGATTTTAAAAATAATTTTCTTTTAAAAAATAAGGAAAACCTCACCCCTTCCATAAAAATTGTTTTTCATACACAAAAAAAATCAACCAATCAACCATTTAATATAATTTAAAATACAATTTATAAAACTAGATAAATTAATATAATTAAACATAGGTTAGTTATGGAACCACAAACCTCAAACATATGTCACACACTCCCTCAATGAGATCCACCGACCAGAAAGAATAAAAACACTACAATGGAAGTCATGAAATAGTTAATCATACTCTCAAAATAAATTCATCCTGAAAAAGGGTCATTAGAGAGTAATAATTACAACATACCTAAAATAAATTTTTCCCTCTTAACAACAATAAAAATAGTCTCCAATAAGAATAACACATAGGGAATAAATAAAGGATTAACAATAATATCATCACAAATAAACATATCCAACAATGCAACACACTGTTTCTACCATGATCAATGGTTTTGACGAAGTAGAAGGATTACTCCCCTAGATAAATTCACTATAATCACAATGATGATCAATTCCTAAAAGAAATGATTCAAAATTACTGGAGTCTATAGAATCTCATGAGAGTTCTCCTAAATCAATAGGGAAGTGACTGTGTCCATGTTAAATAGAGATCTTATGTACATCACCATAAAAATACCATATCATGTGATTTATATTGTGTGAATCTAATTTTCACATTGTGTAATCTATGAAACCAATTTTTGATGAAAAACCTATCACACCAGTTTAAAATATAGATTTTTACCACTATATGGCATGTATTGGTTTCACAACATTTAAACATCTCAAACTCAGTACCAGTTCACAACATCTTATTGGTTACCAATACATGATTGCTAAATTATACATGATGATTAATCCACATTCATATTATCTAATAATTACATAGCATGTAATTTCATGGAAGATAGTAAAAACTCCATATTCTTCTCGAAATCATAAACCAACAATGTTATTATTGAAACTCATGGAGGGAACAGGAAATCCTTTTTCATGTTTATAACTGGACTCAATTAATACAAATAATCATACATTCAATAAGATTTGGTTATATCCCTATTAAAATTACTATATCCTTGTTATCTCCCAAAACACACAAAAATATAGTGTGAAATGAATTTATTTAATTGGAATGCTTTAATTTGGGTAATGAGATGTTACAAACTACCCTCCTTAAGACATTATATTCCAAGAAGGTCATGTAGAATAATGTTTTCTAGAAAAGTTGTGCGGCATATTTTCCTTCATCAATGAATCATTCTCTAATGCTCGTGATAATCTGATCTATTTCTCTTTAACACTCAGACCAATTGAAGTGACTTATTTTGGAATACATTCACCTATGTTCAATGATCTCCACTAGCTACTCCACAATTGAAATTTCCCACTCCAACATGATCTCTTCCAAACTCAAAACATCATATTGATCTGGATGGTGTTTCCTTGTTTTCATCATTTGTAAAGAATCATTTCTTCTTTCAACTAAACCAGAAATAAAAACCAATAAGAAATATTCTTAATATGATCAATTAGTTCAAATGATCCAAAAAATATAAAATCTATCATTCCCTTTTTTCTAAGCTGATGGTGACCCGACCAAGGAGAACACATCTAGAAAATCATGTCACCTATAGAAAACTCCAATAAATGATGTCAGTAATCCAAATATTATTTCTCTCAACCCTGATCTCTAAATATACACTGATATTTATCTTGAATCATCATTGGTGAATTTTTAAGGTTTCATGGTCTAAGCATGGGGGTTTCTCCCACCTCCACCCAACAAAGATGCGACATGTACTAGAGACCATATACATCCTTGAAGGGAGTCATTCTAATTGACGACTAATAACTATTGTTATATGAATCAAAAGACAATACAAGATAAATATCCCTTAATAAACTGAAATCCAATACACAATGACAAAGCTTATCCTCGAGGATCTAAATAAAATGATTTATCCAAATGTTTTTTTGGATGTCTTGTTGTACTCAATCTTAACTGAGTTCTCATCAACTTAGGGAGACTTCAACATAACCTTGGTGGGAACCTAGGATCCATGTACAAAAATATTATATAATGAATCTCATGTAATCTCACATTCTTTTGATAATAAAGCTTGACTAGATCTTTAAATTTAGTGGTGTCCCTCCTCTGTATATAGTTATCATAATTTTCCAACTGATCAATCAACACCAAGATCTCATTCCACCCTCATTGAAGTCCATAGTAATATAAAAAAATGTTCAATGGAACCTCATCCCAATTCTAAACTGGAACCATATGAGTATGGATCAAACTAGAAGGTTTCCGATTCTCTTTATTTGTCTGTTGTTTCATAGAATAGTGGTAAACATAGTATGCAATGTCATGATTCCTATTCATCCACCAAAATCTTGGATTCATGTCATAATTAATCTTTTTATATCCAAGATTAAAATCCAAAATTAATCTATGAAATTAAAAAAATAAACTCCTCATAAAATGGAAGGATGAAAAACTAATCCTAAAAACTGATAATAACATCTAAAGAGAGAGACTAACTAGGAATTCACTCAACATAATATAGTATTTCATGAAATCCTCTATACTCTTCATCCTTCTTTTAGCTCTTCTTAATGTACTCAAGGAGATATGAGGAATAATTTTTACCTCTCATAACCATATCATAAATATCCTCTAGAAATTCTAGATGCAAATGAGAAATTAGTATCATTATGTTCCACTCTTCCGTTGTTTATATAATAGCTTGTGATGGTACATCCCTTTTGAGAACATATATAATGACATTACCCTTTACTAGTGTATAGAAAATATTGAATTAAAATATCTAAAGGTATTACCCTCACAACCTTAACCTCATATTCAAGTATTTCTAGTAAGGTAAATAGATCATATTTTTATGTTTAGAAAAAACAATGAAACCCTCCTCAAAACTATAGTGTCACCCACACTTAATTTCATTAATAATTGTTGAAATTTATGGGTCATGAGTTGGGTAATTCTTCTAAATTGGTCAAAGCTGATGATATTTATAATTCACCACAAGATCATCCTTCATAAATATAAAACCAAATCCAACACCTGAAGCATCATGGAAGAAAATATACTCGCCACTAGGCTCTAGAAAGATAAGGATATGAGATGATGTTAGAATTCACTTTAGATAGTATAATGAATAAAGTTAATTTTCATCCCATATAAATTTCACCCATTTAATTATAATAACTTCCAAATTTAACATCAATATTGAGAAATTATTAATGAACAATTGATAATAACAATTAATACCAAGGAACCTCAAAATAAAAATTAATTTATTTGATTCTTCTCTTCAAAAAATGTCTTCACCATAACGAGATCTACTAATAGGCCATGATCTAAAAATACATTACCAAATAACATCAATTATGGGATCAGAAAAAATAATTTCAAAATATTTCTATAAAATCAGTGAAAATTAATGATCTACTAAATCAAACTCAAATAGTGTATGTTCTCTCTCTTGGATCTCAAATAAACCAAACTAGCATCCGTAAAAACTACAACAAAATTTTCAAGATATTTATGGAATATCCACTTTATCAAATCCATAGAAACTACTAGGATATTAGTTAGGCCAAACAACATCACATCATATTCAAAATGGCTATAAGAGCACTTGAATGCTTTCTATAGTATATCAGACTCCCAAACTCTATGCTAATGATAATTCGACCAAATTTCCATTTTTGAAATCCACTCTCCCCATTTAATTGATCAAAAAAATCCTCCACATGTGTCAAAGGATTCTAATTATTAAATATTAATTACTTCAACATTTTATGTCCATATAGAATCAAATTGATTTATCCACCTTCTTGGAAAAGACTACCAGGATATCGCAAGGTAAAATTATAGGGAGAACAAAACAATTGGCCATTATATCATCAAAGTTATTATTGATATCATTGAAATTTTTTTCTACTATATTATAAGAAGGTATTAAAATAAACTGTGTACACAGAACCATGTCAATAATAAACTCTACCTCCAACTCTTGGAGGAGACTAGAGAAATCATCCTCTAAAAAATCTGGAATGTCCTGAAAAATAGTGGTAACATCCATAATAAAATAAATTTCATAGGGGTAAACTACTATAATGGAAATCAAACCACTGTGATGTGTATAGGAAGGTATTGAGGTCAATAAATTTGATCCCACTCTCTTAGAGACACCCAAGGGATCTCTCTGTCCATAATATAAGAGACACACCAATGGTAACAAAAAAACTAATCATGATGAGTAATAACAATCCAATACATTCTGATAATGATTTCAAATAGATCAACATCGAGAATGATAAAATAATAAAACAAATCCACATCTAAAATCATGATTGAAAAATAAGGGTAGCAAAACCCCTACACTTTTATCATTCTAGTATGTGTCACAAACTCCATTATATATGACATGAGCCTCATTGGATGTTTATACATATCCAAAAAACCTCAAGAGATAAATTAGTTTGAAGAACCGATATAAAATGTATCATTTCTACTAAAGATACAATAAATATTGCACATCAAAATGTCGCTCAACCCATGTCTTCTTCAACAAGAAACTCATCCACTTCATGATCATGATTTATTCATGAGGCCTATGGTTGGAACTATGTAGTATTAGAATTATTTGACTCCATTGTAGTAGATTTTCAAGCTGACAAACCCTTCCAATAATGAGGTATCGGTATAGCCTGAGAGAAATTATATAGATGACCATAATTTCTAAAAATATTACTCATCTTAATATGTGTAAAACAAGAACTCTAGGTCTACCAAGCCATGAAACACTTATAGTAATAAAGTGGCACACAAATATGTGTAACTAAGTGTTCCAGGGATGCCTTCCACTAAGAACCACCTCCACCACTCCTACAATGTTTAGGATAGTTCTTCATTTTCCCTTCCATTCCACTAAATCTAACACTCTGTGGATGTGGAGGGGTATAATATCCCTCCTTGGTTGCTATATTCATCTCTTCAATTGTCACCAAGTCTACCATCTCTATATAGTTTGAAAGATAAATTATTTATACCTATAATATGATATCAGGTCACAGACCCAATAGTTACTTCTAAGACATTATCCTGGCAATTCTATTCATCCTCTATAGAAAAATGAACCATCTCCAAAAACTGATTGGTCTACATTGAAAATGAATTCTCTTCATGCTACAAGGAGAGAAACTCGAGAGAATTTTCCATCATCCTCAAATATAGATAAAACTACTAGAAAAATAAGAGTCTTGAAACCCATCCAGTCCAAACCCAAATGTCTATCTATCTATACCATGGAATAATATCATCTCTTACTAAGACCCTTATGTTTGAACACCACATAGTCCACCTTAATACAATAAGGTTTATCTAGGAATTCATTGATCAATCAGATCTTGTCTTGTTAGTCCTTTTTCAATTGATATTCATTCATACCATTAAAGGATTATGGCTTAAAACTCATGAAATACTACAAGGGTTCCATATCTACTCCACCTCCATGTTTTACCTAAATAATTGTTTTCATGACTTATGGTAAATTATAATCAATAGCATGCATTATCTATATGATAACTGTAATAAGATAATAATTTATAGGTGTATTCCCTTCAGGATCATCCAATGCAACATCATATAGATCCTATGGAACACACCCTAAATGAAATATTTTGAACACTAAAATAGATGAAATTATCATACAATAGGATAATATCTGTTCAAACGATAAGATAATCAAAAAAAATTGATATTATGAAAAATTACTCAAAACATGAGGCATGGAACCCAACATCCCAAGGTTACATGAGTCTCTTCTGGTAAAAATATTACTAGGAACTCACCACAACATACCTCCAATTTTTTGATAATAATATTTATAGTCTACCAACCATTCCAAAACAAATAAGGGTAAACCCTCTTTAATAAAAAACTATAATGAACCTATCTTGGATACCCTCTCAAACATGTACCTGGCCAAAATTTTCATGTAACTGAAGGGCTTTCTCGATCCCCTTACGCTGGAGACTAGCACCTGATCATCAAAAAACTAGAGGAAAATATTGAAGCCAATATAAAGAAACCAAATATAATATATATATATATATATATATACAATACTGAGAAACATTAGAATAGGTAAACATATTCCATAACTGAAAGAAAACAGTGGAAATGATATGACTCAAAAGCAGTCAGAACAACTGAAAGTACAAGACCAACATCAGAGGAAAAATAAAATTCATACTTACTACTCCATGTGATAATGTAAAAGACTCACATGAAATCACAATCATCTTCCCAGACATAGAAGATAGAAAACATCACTACCTCACTATGGCACCTTTCCATTCCCCATATCAAAAGACATTAAAAGGAATACGCACCGCCGAAGGGGTGCATTGGGTGTAAGATAATAGATTCAGTAGGATTCCACCCAGGTGATCCATAATAATAATATGTACAATAATCTAAAAATCCCCACATTAATTAAGAAAAGGAAGGTAAAATAGTTAAACATTTTTTATTTATAATGCATGGAAAAACATTAAATTTTACATTTTCTTACATTTCAAAATAAAACCAGGTATAATTGAATGAAATAATTTAATTGATAGAGATTTATATATATATATATATAATTTGTTATTTGAAATTTACGAAAATTATTTATCACATATCATATCAAAAAAATCATAGTAAAATATAAAACATTACAAGCCCAAAACAAAGGTAACATCACACCAAGGATCAATATAGTTTAGGCCAGAATTCTAATACTATTATATTCAATGACTAGTGCACACACGCATACTTAGATAAAAGTCTAAAGAAAATGTAAACACCCATTTATTGATTCCCCCAATAGTTTAAATAACAATTCCCCAGAAAAAATCACCAAGGTAATAGATGAACTACTCATGAGTCAAGCCCCCTCCCTAATAATAAGTTGTGAAAGAACCTAAACTAAAAATTTAACCTATGTACCCAAGTCATTTATGGGGACACATTTTCCAAACCATTATTTTAAAACCATTTATTAAATCTATTTCACAATGCTTTATAGAACACATTTCCTTTTACCAAAATTGGGGAAACCATATTTAAAAAAAAAACCTATTTTCCATATATACAAATAACCCCATAAATCATTACATTTTAGTTATAAAACAATTTATAATAATTTATAAATGCATTTAATAAAAAATAGCCTAGATACAAAAACACATACATCAAACTTAGGTCATAAACACACACAATGGGATCCACAAAAAAGAAAAATGCAGTGAAAATAACATAAGTCCTACAATTAATCCATCCATTCTCAGAATAAATTATACAATATAAAGGGTTTTAGGATAGGATGTATCACAACATACCTCAAAGAACACACACCTTCATCACCGCAACCAACAAATAAAAGTCCCTGGTAATAAGAATATAGTGGATCTAGAATGTATTATTAATATAATCATCAAAAGTAAATGGATTCAATAATTATACACTATGATGTCACCATGGTCACCAATAAAGAAGAAGAATAATTAATACTCACTCATAGAAATTCAACCCACCATTTCAATCATTAATCACTGAAAAAAATGATCTAGAAGGAGATATGGTCTCTAAAATCACCTTGTAGAGCTCCAAGATCTAGATAGAATATGATGTGGCTGAATGAAATAGTTATTATATATAAATCTCCCTAAATAGCCCACTTCATGAAATTTTCACGATCTGAAACCCCTTTTCATGTCTTTTAATAAATGAAACCCAAGTACAAATAAAAACCCATCTCCTCAGATTAAATATCTAGATATTTACCATTACACCACTTTTAATGTTCTCATGGAAAGTAAAATTCCCACACCCCAAAATAGCTCAAAAAATCTTCCTTGTGCCCAATATGTGACATGTAAACTCTATATGGATTGTATTCAAAATTCACATCATTTAATAATTATGCATCCTCTAATATTCCAACAGAAAATAGAAACTCTATATTATACTAAAAAGTATTAATCAATATAATAATTATCGAATCATAAGGAGAACCTTTCAATGAATTTTTCCTATTTATACCCATACTCTATAAATTCAAAAAAACATACATCCACAAACATTAGGTTCTTTCCCTAGAAAATTATCTCTATCCTCGTAATCCCCAAAAGAACAACCAAATAAATATGTAAATGAAAAGTTCACTGAAATTTACCTAAAATTGGATAATGTCATATTACATCGATTGATTGGAAAAATAATTACATTAACTATATATGACATTCTCTATACAATTATATTTGAGAGGTTCCCATCAAGAAATATATTACATTTAATGATTGTGAAAATAATTAAAATCTATATAATTCTTATTTGAGTATGAATTTTTTTTATTAAGTAATATTTGTAGTTTATTATTCATATTTTTTCCCTTCATATGACGAATGCATTAGAGTTTATTAATGATGAGTGGGACCTAAAATATTTCTATGATGCATTGATATCATGGTTATTTTTTTATTAATTCTTAGTAAAAGATATTACCTCTACACAATGACTTGAAATTAATATCATGATGACTAATAAAAAGATATCATGTCTTAGGGAATGGATTTAGCTATCAAAAATTATTCATTTTATAACTAATGAACCCATTATTTTTATACCTATGATATTTTAAATTACATTTAATCCATGGATATGTTATGGTTTTAGTTTAATTTATTTAGAGAATTTTATTTGTAATGTATCCCCACTATATTATTTATTATCATCTATAATTTGGCAATGATTATTGATTATTATCAAAAATATTTAAACATACATGTAATTTAATATCACGGTTGTTATGTTTCTATTTTCCAAAGTTATAAATAAATGTGCAATGTGTGAAATTTCTGAAAAAAATATTTTATGGAGAATTTGTGGGAGATGTTGAATATTTATTAAATATTATGTAGTTTATATTTGATTTAAAAAATATATTTTTTTAGAAAGTCATTTGATTTTTTAGTTATTTTCTTTCCGTAAATCAATAAAACTCTAAACCAAAAAATGCCCATAAAATGTATTTGAATAACTATTTATTACTAATATTTAAATTATTTCTAGTTCAAATTGGGTTTCCTTATATCATTTCAAACTATGTATGTAAAGAAGGAAATTATGATAACTTGATTTGTGAGGGACTGTGTTTGAGGTGTAACGTCAATTCTTCTACTGAGATAAGGATTTAGTCAATTGGCCCATAATATTCTTTTTAATATAAAATCCACTCACAATGACCTCACCCTTATGAAAAAAATCCACCAAGAGGTAATATATCTAATCTATATTCTTTATCTATTGATATGACCATGTATCCTTTGTGAGAGTTAATGCTATATTAATATCACAATACAATGTGATATTGTCCCTATATTGAGGCACCACATCCATTCCTTGGAAAAGGTTATGTATACATACTACTTCTTAATCTTTACCAAAATCCCTAACATACACAGACTTCACTATAGAATGAGGGACAATTGGATTCTTTGATCACGTCTATCCATAACTCCATCATTGAGAATGAATACATATTTATATTATAAAATTTTACTACTCTAATCTATTTTGAATCAAGCTTCTCCCACTATCACCATCTCATTATCACCTCAATATCCTTGGAGAATATACTCAATACATCTCATATACTTATAGAAAATCACAATAAGACATAATTTTTAATCCATTGTATTTTCATGATATCTTCCTAGCATGCCCTATGTATACGAAATATCAACTCATTTGAATATCCTGATATACATAATGAATACTATACCTTTTGCAATGTTCCACAATGAATCTATTCAGTATCTATTCAATGCATATATAATATCTTAGACTAATAATCCTTTAAAATCTATCATGATTTGTCTTCATCCTGAGAATATATGATACATATTTATTTAGAAATTCTTAGAATAATTTAAAGACGGTTATCTAATTTCAAATAATTATCATGTCACTGAAATACAATAAAAGTTAAATGACTACACCACCTCTATAATTCCTGTAAATACATGTCTCACACTAACTATTTATGAATCATAATTCCTTTATAGCATTATCAAAATGATTTTTCCATGAACTGGGTGATTTCTTCAATCTGAAAAATTGTACACTATAACTATCACACCTTTTTGGCATTACATAAAGTCACAAACCCATTAGGTTTTATCATATTGACATCTCCCTAACTATTACCCTTGATGAAATGTATTTCTACATCCATATCCCAAATCATAAAGTCATATTAAGATTCTATTTTGAGAAGAATTCTTATAGAATTAAGTATAAAAACTAAATAAATTGGGTTATTATAATATAGTTTATGGAATTTTTTAAAACATTATGCAACAAATAGTACATTATATATATTAACCTAAACATTCATGTGCAACATCTTTTTTATTAAGTACCTTTACCAAACTTCCATTATGTTTACTAGTGTACTAATAAAAACCAACATGTGGTTATGGTATAAGGAATCCATCTCTTAATTCACGGTTTATATCCATAATATATTTTATAATATATCTAAAGAGTATTTATATGAGATAGGGTCATTTTCATTAACTAGTAGTATTTCATAAACCTTAGTGACTAGAAAACCAAATAATTTTAGTTCAATAACCTCACTGATACTCTTACATTGAAGTCCTTTTTTAGAACTATCTCTTCCATTAGAGATCGGAGAACTTTTTCTTCTACCAAATCATATGTACCTTGATCATGAACTTCATCAAATTCAATATCCCCCACCCCCTCTATACTTTTTAAGGATTTATTCCTCCCTAGGAATATTGAATATTTATTCAATATTACATTATTGTTTGAGGGGTGTTGTTGATAATAATTGTGTATTGATATGGGACATCAAATAAATTTACACTTAGTTCCAAGATCTGCTAGTTCATTTCTTAAAGAATCCTTAGAAAAATACTTTCATAACCTTGCACATATATTAGACAACATGTATTTACGTCCATATATTAACTCATATATAATATAATTTTAAATCTTATAAGATATCTAGAATTTTATTTATGTAAAAGACTGTAATTCACATCGCCAAAAGAAAAATTTATGATCTATATGACGCACCGTAGAGCTCACCATGATTAAAAAGTTTCAATTCATCCTTCAAGAAACATTATTTAACTATATTGTTTATGGAGGAGTGAGGTTATTTAGTTTCTCAAAATTCCATAATTATAAAATGAAAACATTCTTGAGATACTTTCTACAATAATCTGATTAAAATGTCTTTATCTTTATACTAAATTGATTCTTGACGTCATTGTTACTTTTTTTAAATTTCTTGAATGATAAAAAAACACTCATCATCAAGTAAATAATTACATACCACATCATGATGATGGTAATAATGATTTATTAATATCATCCATCTCTAACATCTATATGAAATGTTCTGTATACAACTTTATAAACCAGTCCAAGATGCTATGTGGCCATTCCAATCATACCATAAAATGTAGTTTAATCATTTTACCTTGTAAAAATCATGAAATATGTTTAGAATTTTTTGTTTGAAATAATATAAATAACCATCATGGCAGTTAATTTTTAAAATATTCTCATTTACATAACGAATGTGGTGATGCTGCAACATAGTGTGATGTGTGGCCAAAAAATAATATTTGGTATCAATTTATAACCGCTTAAATTTAAAATCAAGTACATTGACATAGTTATTAAGTTGTGTCATTCAATAAAAATTATATCATTTTAAAATAAGTAATTTTTGTTTTTAAATTTTTATAAAAAAATATTCATGTCAAATGTTGATATTTTTCATAACTCGTAAAACATTATAGAATTTCATCAAGACCCATATTAAAACCATTAATATATGATGTGGTAGACCCTAAGGGATTAATAATCCAACCTCCCCCCATTTGTATTAAGTAATTCCACTTCTCCTTATATAACCCTTTTAAGTCTATTTAGTTTTTATATTTGGATAAAAATTTGTAATCCATAATCTCTATCTGATTCCAAATTAAAATAAATATAAAGGTTATATTGATAATGATTTCACCTAATTTATCCTATTGCTTCGTTAGACTATTGAAATTTTTCTTCCAATATTATTTCCTTATAAAGGGAAAAAATGTCCCTTGATCCATCATATTCATATGCTTTTTTTAATTCATGGATGGTTGAAACTTAGAAGCCTCATACATAGAATGTTTCTTTGGTTAACATTCATTGTTCTTTAGGTACTTATTCAGCTTAAGGAATCCATGAATTTCACACCACAAGTATGTGTCAGATTATAGAATTAATTTATGAAAATTAGAGTGATACTTAAAACAAATAATCATATTAATAATAATAATGAAACTAGAAAATCATAGTGGAAATGATGATATATCTATATCATTTTAGAACAAATCAAGTAGTTTGATTCCAAATATGTCCAAGAAATCAAAGTGGTAATGCATTTTGACTATATGTGGCCTGTATAGTTCCCCTTCAATAAGATTTCATATGAAGAGTTCCTTGGAAATTTTACGTCTCTCCTTCCAAATTCCCCCAAATAGAGATTATGAGTGTGTTATATAAAATATTAGGCATCTTTTTCCTTATAAATTTTTAGAATCTCGCTAGTACCAAAAGATAACATTAAACACTTGACATCCATTGTATCATCTATGTTTTTATGGTAGAGGGACAACTCATCCTCACTAGTGTCATTCACAGCTATCTTAAGAACATAGATTCTCTCACAATCCATTTTTTATTTGGGAATAGTATAATAAATGATCTTCTATACCAGAAATGTAAATTAATTTCCGAAGGATATTACCTTTGTCCATTTTAGATTAAAATGGTAATGTTTTCATCATTTTTATTTCTGTTTCATAAAATAAATAATTGAATATTATTTTAACACTATCTTGATTAATAAAATTTAATATAGTAAATTTATTTATTTTGATCACACTTTTTTATAAAATTCTAATATAAAACACAACATAATTACGAGTGTCTTGATTCATGTAAATTCATTTAGAAAGGATCCATATTTCAATTTTCATAAATCAGTGAAGGGATTGGTCATTTAATCATAAGTGTTTATGTAACTATAACATTCTAACTACATTAACTCATGGATATTTTATTTTTTAAGTGGAATCCCTGATACTAAAATTATAGACCTGTAATTTATCAACACATACCTTCTAATTACACCATGTATGGTAAAGGAAATCATTACTTGAGGTCAACTTCATTAATTCAACACAAATGAATCTTACGAACTTCTAAATGAGTTTAACTGTCCTAGTGAGGGCCAGATCAATCAATTTGATTTATGGTTCCTTTATTTTTTATTCAATTGAATTATAAGACAATAATATATTTTTATGGATTGTTTTTTTATATAGATAAATTTTCCATTATTTTCCCTTTTCACATGATTGTTAATATTTTTTGGATTCTACACAAGAAATTAAGTATATATGATAAAATAATTTATATATAATTAATTTTTTTAAATTTTATCATGAATTTATATTGATTCACATAATTAAATTTTTTTATTGAACATCTATAAATAAAAAACCCTTTAACAGGTAAATTAAAATATATAACTCTGTTATGGTCATGGTATTTAGTAATGGTTTTTATATCAAGAGGAATATAAACTAAATATTGTTTTTAGGTGAATAACACTTATTACCGAAATTGGTTCGGGATACAACATTCTACCTTTCCTCTTATATATCTTCATTTTTTGGTATCACTTTGAATTCTCAAAATATTTTTTCCACACTCCTCCGATATCATTTCTCTACATATCCTTTTGTTGTACATTATTGAGGGGAACCAATAGAATGGTTGTGGGGTTCTTCTATAAAATAAATCATGGGTATATAAAACCATAAACATCAATAGGATGGTATAAAACCCTATGGTATTAATTTTAATTTAATAATTACTATTATTTACGTTTTTCAATAAAAAATAAATAAAAATAAATCCAATGCATCCATAGGTCATTCTTTCTAATTATCATCCATGGAACTAAAAATAAGCTTTTTAAAAATAACTATCATTCATTTTACTTTAGTCCAAATTATTATGATAAAATCAGTCTAATAAATTATTTATGTTAATTATTTATTATATTTATTTTTTATTGATTTTACAACTAAAGAGTCCCTGATATACCCTTATTTTATAATTTAAAAAAACATTCTATTTAAAATTAATGTTGTTCATGATGGGTACATATAGAAAACATGGAATGTACCTAGATGTTTTACCCACTACATTGGATTGTTTGGATCATATACTATGAATTTATAATACAGGTGGAACACATGGTCTATCACATATTATGGGATGTGTATTATGTAAACTATGTTACAAACTATGTATATTTTTGTCAAAGGATTCATGATAATATATGTGATGTATGGTGAAATAAATGCTCGTGTTAAATGAATGGCACGTTTTACATCCAAAAATATTATGTATTTAAAAATTCAACTTCATAATTAAATAGGGATTTAATATTCACTAAACCCTATCATTGGAAATTTAAACAACACCACATTGTGTTTTTTTAATTTTGTAATGTATTATTGTTTTATTTAGTAAATTCTAAAATATATAGCCTAGATAGAATGTAATTTGACTAAAATAGTAATAATAATAGGGCATGGTTTGGACACTATATATCTTTTATTCTTATTTATAATTATCAAAAGTATACACCTGGGAACATTAAGTGTAATATTTGAAAATTTTATGTGTTACCCAACATGTTACAGAGTTACATGCCATGTAGTCATAATTGGACTTCGTTACATAACTTTTCGTCATTAAATGGAAAATAATAAATACATGCCCCATTTTTTACCCCGTTGTTTCTGTAAAATTAAATAAATAACCATGTGAGGTTATAGAGAATGTACACCAACTAAACACCATGTCATATGAAAAACATCATTCTATTTAATGGGTCAAAAAGTAGTGTGTTTGATTAAATTGTCATTTTATTTCTTGATTGGAGAGATATACACCCCCACAATAAATCTTAGTGTTATTTTCCTTGGTACATGACATGTAATTTAAAGATACACACTTTTTAATAATGTTCTTCTCCAGATTCATTAGTTCTTTTAGATTATATCTTCAATCATTCATCGTCTATTCTTAATATATTTAATTCCATATAAAATTGAGCGATTTTATTTTAGGGACTATATGTTTTATCAAATAATAATAAATAATTGGAAAAACTCATCAAATACATAAATATATGAAAAATTAAAGAAATTATAAATTATAATGTTATAGCTCTAATACAATTTTAATGTTGAGGGGCCTAACAGGACAAATCTGGTCCATTCCAAAAAATGGTGTTTAGTCATCATATTCATAGTTTTCCTGAGAACTAGAGAAATTAATACCCAAAACTTTTTGAGATAATATCTTCACATATAATTTATAATTAATTTAATATATATAATTAATTACATTCTATTTGGATTCTTTCATCATTTTCATATTGGAAGACCTCACATGTCATTCATTAATTGTATTGAAGTAATAAAGGATAAAATCCCACCAGTGTGATCCAAACATTACTTGAAGATGTCAAGACATTTCAATTGAATCATTAAGTTCTATCATAGTCAATACTAATCACTTTACTCATCTATTTATTTTTTAAATAAAAAATCCTTTCATGGATGGATAATTCTTATGATCTATTAATAATATGAGAGAATGTAGGGGGATTAATTTTCTTGGCCTGGATGGAATTCATGATAAGCTTCTCTCATAGGTCTTAATGGTATTTTCCCTCGTGAATAGTGTTTAGAGAGACCTTTCACATTTAATTAACCTATAAAATTGATATAGATCCTTATTTATAACTACATTTTATTGTGGTAAATTCATATATTCCATCGACCAATTATTTTATTCCTATCGAACCATACATTTAATAATTAATTTTTAAATAATATAGTTATTTACATGATGTGTGACATAGCTATAGATAATTCAAATATCATTTCATAGATAAATAAAAAAATTCAAATGATATTTACTATGTGATTTATAGAAAGACTGTTTAACTCGATCTATTTTCCTTTATGACATTCCATGAAAATGATTAATATCTATTAATTTAAAAAATAAATAACATTATGTTAATGATAGAAGAATATATGAATAATAATTATATTTTTTAAGGTGGGTATAAATATGTATTAAATATTTATGTCATGTGTATATTCATCAAAATAATCCCTGACTGAATTTAGTGATAAACAAATTTTGAATAAATATTAAAATACAAAGGGGGATATTATTTAAATTAACGTGTTAATTTTTAATATAAATACCAATGGTTTCAGATACACATAGTGTGTGACCCTCTAGGAAACCTTTTTTGCAACATTAGGCCAAACATTGCTAATGTCCAAGATCAACATATAACAATACGTCATAGAAACCATAATACAAGGTGTTAATGTCACAAAAAACATATCCTATGAATGTTTTATATGTAATATAATTTTTCCTCTAGTAATCTTATAAATCATAAATAAATACTTCTATCAAAAACATAAAATATTGACAATTCATTTTTAATTTTTTTTTAAATTGACTTGTTGGTATAAAATTCCTTGACCATAGACGAAACATTCTATTATAGATACATAAATGTGTTGAGATATCATCTTCTGTAAAAGCAAAGGAAAAATTATTCATCTTGATTTTCATTAATTCAGTATCACTGATGGGGGCCCTATATATCAAACAATCCAATGATCATATGAATTCAATATTTTCACACATACACCTATATAGGTGAGGGATTGTATGAATTAATAATGTTATTAAATTCTAAGGGTATTCACACACATCTAGAGGTATTAATACACAAGGACACAAAAAAAATTAGATCTCCTAACACTAGGAATGTTCTCATGAACACTTCTCTTAGAGATTACTAATTGAGAGCATTATGGGAATAAGTCTCAATATCATTTTAACCTCCATCCCTGGGTAGCCTATATCGTATATATCCTATAAGATGATATCATATAACCAAAAAAACTTGTATTTAAAAATACTAACATAGTACAACAAGGTTCTTATCTTACTAATGAAATTATTTGTTCTTTTATTGTGAAACATATTCTGTTCACTTTATCATATTAAATTTCTCAAAAAAGTAGATCAGTAATGTGTGTATAAAAAATTAATATTTCTAATTGAAATATTTATAGAAAATTTGTGTGCATGGATATTTTTAATAGGTAACCAACACCAAAAATTCTATGATACTTTTTCATGATAATTATTTTGTGATATTTTTTGTGTGATTCTTCTTTTTTGATAATAATAAAATAAAAAAATGAGCGATGTTTATTATGTGATACTTATTTTGTAATAAATATATAGTGATACATATTCAATGATAAATATTGTATAATTGTTATTGTGTAATACTTAATTTCATTATAATTCATTTTATAATAATTACTTCATAATAGTTATTATTTAAACATACCAACTGATGATTTTTTATAAAATATATTATGCAATACATTTTTTCATAAAATAAACTGATTACATTTATTATTTTAAAAAACTAGGGACCTAGGAAGTATAAATATGTCATTATTATGAGATAGTGATTGAAAAATAATTGTGGTAATACATATAGTTTTGGTATAAATACATTCTATATTGAGAGAATATAAATTGGATGAACTCAATTATGTCGACTCTAATTTTCACCTGAGTAGGACAACCAAAATTCTTGAGGTGTTTTCCCAACTCCCACATGTTGGAGGAAAGAACTAGTATATAAAATTTAAAAAAATATGAATGGTATCACCCTTGAATACCAAAATACCATCACAAGTGTCCCACCACGAATCCCGGAACGACTAATCCATATCTTGAATATCCTGGAACATAAATATTTATTTTGAATAAATAAGGATTATGAAATTCAGAATACACAACAAAGACTGTAATTAAAAAATATAAGTAGCATAACATTACAATTTATAAATAAATAATTCAAAAAATCCATTAACAACATAAGAAAAAATCCAAATATAAAATCCCATGTACTATAAGGCTAATATAAACCATCAAAAAATGAATAAAAATTCAAAAATTCTCCTTACAATCTAGTCGTCAAGAATATTACCATTTCCTCTATAATAAGTAAGAAATGTAAAATATATATCATGAGGAGCCACTAACCAACATAGAATCATTAACATTCCAAGTGTCCAACCAAACAATGATGGCATATTCACCATGGGAATATGTAGGGTGTGATTCAAAGCCCTGTTTTATGTCACCGTAAATATACAATATATATTTTCCCTTGAAAACCACAGTTCTAAAAAAACAAAAATTATAAAATATTATTTTTCATAAAATATATATGTATTGAAAATAATTTTTTTCATAGATACACCAACTAAAAATTTGTTCATAGGGAATAAATAATGATAATAAAAAATGGAATAATAGTCATCAAATGATCAACCACAAAAAATCGAACAAAATAAAAAAATAAACTCATCCAAAAATTCCCTGAGTAATATAGGATCCAAAACTGTGTCAACTATGACTCAATCTAACACATGGTACACTAGTTAGCATAATTGATAAAAAATGACTTTGAGAGTGTCCAATATCATTTGTTCCCAAACAATCATCCAAAATTTTCTCTCGGTTTACATTGAAACATTCCCTTTAAAGAGGAAAATGTAAACTAAGGATTCAATCATCTAAGGCATGCACACACCCATGGTCTCACATGTTCCTCAAACCATCAATAGAATAAAATATTAAGAATTCCAATTCTATAATAAAATATAATAAAAAATAAATCTTTCATCAATAAAAATGTATGTCCCCTTTCAAATACATTTTTAAAATGAATTTTAACAGTTAAATAATCCTCAAGTCATTTTATTTTACACTTTCAAATAAAAAATTATTTTATTCTCAGAAAACCCTAAAGAAATCATCATTCCACCCACCAAAAATAATCAACTAGGTCAAATAGAATTAAATATCCATGAACAACAAATTTAGGGTAATTTTAATGAAGGAAAATAAATTGAACTCTTAAAGAATTAGGAATTCCATGGAAATTATCACATAAGTAGAGACACATACTTTCAATCAATGAATGCATCATTATTTTTTTTTAAACCACAAAAATCATAAAGGGGGGACTCTCATAGGTTTAAAAATGAAATAAATTAAATCGCAGACCCATCCATAACATTATTTTCATCCATTATTAACTCCACGGGTTCCCATCATCCATGAAAATAGAACAAAATGGGAGAATAAGTGGGTATGGGGTATAAATAAAATGAAATTCAGGTATAACTATAGATAAATCACCAAAGGGAGTGTGGAAATATTCCAATAATCATTGTAAAAAAAACTAAATTCCATGGTTTAGGGATAAAATGACAATTGGGAGGAGATAAAGTGGGAATAAAGAAGAAATATTCCTAGAGAAGAAGTAAAATTACACTTTTTAATGAGAATTACAAGGGTGTATAGTTTGTCCAAAAATATGGCTAAGCCATGTTCCATCCATGAAGATAATACAATCATTTTAGAGACAAGCCTCATGGTTTATGTATCCCTCCACAAGGTTAGAAAAGTCTTCTGGTAACCCTGGGAAATGCTATTAGTCTGGAAAACTCCACAACCTTATTACCAGACACAAATTTATAACAAATAATGTGTTAAACTTTCTAACAATACTATTTACCAAAAATTCATAATCTATAAAATAAAACACCTTATAAATCCATGATTAAATAATATATTAATAAAAAATCATATAGATATAAAAAATGTTGCTCGATGAGTGTCACAATCCCCAAATTATTGAACTTTTTCTCCATGAATTTTCTCAATGTCCCTAATTTAAATATAGTTAGGCCTCTTATCACCCATAACAAATCATTCACCCAAGTATCAAGTCTATCCCTACCACATTTATAGATCACATGAACCATCTATATTCACATACCACAAAACACTTTATTGTAATAATCTAAAATATAAAATGGTTTATCAACAACAATGATTAAAATTTCTACATCCAAATACTCTCAATTTATCACATGATATGGGTATGGCTGATATTTCTATGACTAGGAAACTTGTAAGATATTATAAATTGAGGTCTTCCAATTTGCTAAATCAAATCAATATGATAACTTACTAAGACACATTATAATTTGTTACGGTTTTAAATACTATGGGGATACTTTTTTTCTTTCTAAAATGGTGATTTCCAAGTTAATGAGATAATTTGGCAACATCTTAATAAATAACCTCAAACTCTAATAGTTGATGAATACAATTGAAAAAATATTTAATCTAAGCTGAATCAATATCCTCTAAATTTACTAAACATTATCCATCATATATTTGTTGATAAATGGTAATAAAAAGGAATTTCCACCAAAATCATTCCAATACAAAGGGGATTTGAAAACCTCTCCAGACAACACCTCATAGGGATACATCTTGATCAAAGACTAATAACTTTTTTTATAACAAAATTTCATCAATGGTATATGTTTCTTCTATGTATCCCTGTATTCAGGCATGTAATATTGAGGTATATCATCAATAATTTTGATGTATATCTCATACATAACCTCCATATGTGGATTCTATATCATGATAAACATCATATTGGATCCCATCAGCTCTTGGAGGCCCTTCATAAACAAGTAATAAAAAAATAATCCCAATAAAAAGAAATAGTTGAAGGTGTTCTATGAAGTGAAATGGTCTCTCAGACACACATGTGATTTATTTATTCCATATTACATCTTTATTTATAAGTTTGTTGGTTGATTATGTATGATCTTGTCTCCTTTCTGGTATACAACTCTATTATTTTTTCATTTGAGCCTTGTTAAATGATACTACTATGGATAAAGTGATCCTTATTAGAGAAAAAGATCTATAGTTGGGGATATATGATATATTGAATTAATGGTGCCTGTGTATGAATCAGTTAAGTGGCCCATGGTTTTTTATTTATTTTAGGATTTTTAAAGGTAATTTGGGTTTTTTAAAAGGGATGTGGTTTGTAAAATCCATTTCAGGTCATTTATACGTCGTGTAAATGGATTACACGTTGTATATTTTTTTAATAAAAAAATTTGAGGTGAATAGTTCTTCTATGTATTCCTTTAAAAACATTTAAACAAATTTTAATCACATTATTTGACATTTAGATACCTTAATTTTTTAAAAACTTGTTTTGAGGTTTAATAATCATATTTCTTTCTACATCTATCTCCTCTCGACCCTAGGGAATTCTCTAGGTGATTTTATACTATCAACCATTATTATAGAAATTCTATTTTTGTATTAAATCAATAGTATATTCCATTGGTTAGGTTTATTCATTCATCCCTTGGGTTCTACAACCATTGTAGTGAAATCCCTTGGTTCATTGCATTATTGTTTTATATCTTGATCTATTTTATTTAGGAACGTCTTTACAATAATTCACACCTTTTTCCTTGTGGGTGTTGGTTATTGGAAGCATTGTGGATCATTGGTTAAATCTAGGGGTATAAATCATGGAATTATTGTTTTATTATTTTCAATTTTATGCCATTTCTTGATCGAGCCAATGAAATGTGTTCCCTAATAGAATAAATAAAAATGGGATTATACATTGAATTCCATTTTTCAATTGGAATCTGACCAGGCTTATTGAAACCCATTGGGTGAAAAAACCATTGAAATAATTTAATTAGATAATGGATTAATATATTTTTAGAATGGAATGTTACCAAGGGTGATTTCTTATTATTGAATTCCTAAATTATTGATTATTTGATATTTATATAATTTTTGAATAACTTTGAATTGAATTAAAAAGTTGAATATTAATGAAGAATGGTGATTCCCATAATAGTCCATTGAAATATATCTGGTTATATTGTTATATTGATCCTTTATTATAATTATTATGTTCCATGATGAAAATATTATATAATGGGCTAGGACTAGGAACTTTCACACGTATATGTCTTAATTATTATAGAGAGTGGCCTCAGTGGAGTCCCTTACTATAATGATTATAGGGATTTAACATGGAAATGTTGTAATTCTTATAAGTCCGTGAACAAGAAATGTTTTTAGTCTTAAAGGAATTTTACTTGGATTGATTATTATGACTATAACATGGTTATATGTTGGTAGTGGTCTTGGTCATAGGACATACTCAGAGATATTCTAGCATGGATCCAAAGTAGTTTGTTGCTATATTTTATTAATTGATTAATTAATATATATTCATGATTATTACATTGGTGCATCCACTTCTTATAAAAAAAATTGATTAGCCATGATGTTTTTAACCTACTGAGTTATACTCACACCATATTATGGCTGTCATGTTTCACCCAAAATGATTTTGTGGTTATTGGTTTGGAAAATGTAAAAGGTCCTTGTTTTTTATTTCTATTTTGTTGATGGGATTGACATTGGGGACAGGACCGGCATTGGTTCTGAGACTAGGGAAATTGATTTTTTTTTTATTTGAGCCTTCTTGTCTTTTGTTGTATTATTCTACCATGAAATGTTGTTCAATTCTAGTACATCATTATAGTATTCATTATTATTTATTAGATATCATGTATGATTTTATTTTTATTTTACAAATTTTTTTAATATTATTACTCTTATTTGATTATAAATTTTTTCTAATAATATGAAACTTCATAGCCATAGGTATTGTCTTGAAAATATACTATACACACTTCCCTTCTAGTCGGTAGCCTCTTGAATATGAGGAGGGGTGATTGAGGTCCTATAACTAACCCATTTAGCCACATGAGACAGCACTACATTAGGGGATGTAACAATGTGGTATCAGAGAATCTAGTTTTCTTTTCATTATCTTCACTATTTGGGGAAATGGAGAAAGGATACAAGGATCTTTTGGGACTTGGTAATGGGAATTTTCAAGGGAGTAACTAACCCATGTATGGGGGGAAATATGTGCACCTAGGGATGGGATTGTAATTTGTGTTCTGTGACTATTACTATTGATGTTATTTAACCTTATGTTATTCACATGATGTGTGAGGTCGTTGTTTTATGATGTTATTATTTCATGATATTTTAACTCAAGGCCTGATATTGAGTGAGATGAGAATACATGAATCATAAAAGCCACATATGGATATATTGACATGTATTGTTAAAAATATGGGAATATCTATTTTTCATGTCATATATACATTCATTTTAACCTGAGATATCAGATATTTATTTCATTGGGTAAATGAAATGAGTTTTCATGTATTTCTAAAATACTTGTAAGTCATGTCAAAAGATACCAATAGTTAATGGTTATTATTATTTTCCACCTTTTTGGTTTTCATGGTTCCATCCCAGTTCTGTACGGTGTGTGTTTGTCTTATAGAGAAATGCATCCTCATCGTCTTTGACTTGAGTATTAGAAGTCCAGAAAATTCACACACTCAAAACATAGTTGATCGAGAACATCCACTAGTTCCTTATAAAAATATAGGTTTTCAGCTTCATGATAGCTTCCTAATGGTCATGTAATCCATAGAAAGGGATACAGTTTGTACCATTCCTTTTATGTCTGATATGAAAAGTGAGTTTCAACTTCTTTATCTACTTATGTTTACATGGGAAGGGGGAACTCAGGTAGATGAGTTACAGATTGAGTTAGTTTAAGAAATCATCAAGAACCTCAATATTACTAGGGATAAAAGGGTGAATATTCTCTGTATATGCCTCATGGACCATCCATGTATTTGTGGGATATTCTATAAAAATCCAAGAAGTAGGATGATCTATCTAGGATGGACATTGAAAAAAATTACTAATCCATTTCTTTCCCAATACCTTGTGGAATGAATAAGATTGTGATTTTATTAATTTAAAAGAGGTCGGTTTATTAGTGCTAGACAATGCAAGATGTTTTATATACATAAAACACTTCTCCAAATCATTTGTAAATGATGAGATCTATAGGGCAATATGTTTCTAGGATAGACATCATTATTAGGCCGGGTCCCATGTAAATGTTTTATGTTTAAGAAACATTTAATATATGAGGAATTAGGCTCTCATTACAAAAGTGGAATATGAGAGAGGGATCCAGTAGTGTCCAATATATTTCATTACGGTGATCTAAGTATTATTAATAATTTCAAAAGAAGGGACAGAATGATAGTTTCCTCCAAATCAGTACTGGGTATAGAAGAGACAAGAATTGATTATTATCTCAATATCAGTTTTTATTCCAGTGCTATTAGTGTGGAAATTTTTGTCACAATAACCCAAATAATCCTTCCCTAATGTTGAGTACCTTATCTATAGTAGACTTTTTAATCTTCAGAGGTTTTTTTGGGGAATTCTATATGAGACCAGTGGTATAGGATCCAGAAAAGCACCAGAATCGGGAAGGGGCTCAGCAACCCCACATCGAGCTGGAAGCTGGAGTTCCACAAGGCGTTCTAGCTGAGTTAGAAGACATGATGCCCCAGTGTAGGAGAAACAGTACCAAGCATGGGATACATGTAAGGTTTGTCCGACATTATCCTTGTGTAGAGTGATAAGTTAGTTTCACATTATTCATGCTACACCCGCTATCGTGAATGTCAGACTGTCTTCCATTAGAGGTATGATTATTTTATCACCTACCATAGCTTGAGTTTTGTTTGACACATGGGAATCACATTATTTCATATTTTATCATTCTTAAAATCGTTTTGTCATATATTTGGAATTTTTTATAGTGTTTTAACCATAGACACACCATTGGGAGTGCGGTTTGAAAGTATGAAATGTTGTGAGGTGTATTCTCTAGAGATTGGTAGTTACAACTTCATTTGGGAACCGTGAAGGCTGGAAATAATAAGCTTTCACTTTATTCATGCTATGGAATAGTTATTTCTATAATATGCTCATATCGAATATTATAGGAAGAGATTTACTTTCTTATATCCAAAAGGAAGAATCTATTCACGCCAGGGTGAGTGAGATGTTCATGTTGGTTGTGCGGGGCCAATCTGGTGCATTTTAAATTTTATAACGACTCAAATCACTGATCCTACTCTATAAAATTTTGGAATAAAACAAGTTTCTTTTCCCATAGTGGTATAATATTTTTAATGTCTCATTCCCGGTGAGTTCTAAATCCTACCACCCGAGTGGGTGATCAAGTTCACGATTGAGTTGGTGAATGGAGCAGATCCAGTTTCTATCCCACATTACCGAATGGAACCGATAGAGATTTGAGATTTGAAGGTTTAGTTTTAAGATCTATAGAAGAATGCATTCATATGGACAACTACATATCCTTATGGTTCTCTTGTTCTCTTCACCAAAAAGGCTCATGGATCTTTGCTCTTATGTGTGGACTATAGAAGGCTAAACCAAATTAATGTCAATAACTAGTATTATCTTTTATGAATAGATGTTCTTTTTTATCAATTGATTGGTGATAGTATCCTATAAATATATTTTTTAGATAAGGATATCAACTGATATGGGTTATACTATCATACATACCATGTACTGCTCTTAGGAGTAGGTATGGCTTGTATGAATTTGTATTGATTCTGTTTGGGTTGACTAATGTTCATGTGGTATTCATGAAGTAAATTAATATGATCTTTCCTGATTTTATGGATAATTTTTTGTGGTATTCATCAATTTTATATTAGTGTAATCCTGGTCAATAGAAGATCATGTTAAATATCTGGAAATCTTCCTGAGTAAATTGAGGGACCATCAACTTTACTCCAAGCTAACTAAATAATGTTTCCTGATAAATGAAGTGGAATTCATGGGCCATTTCATCTCAGTGTTAGGAGTGCATATGGACCCATAAAAATGCATAACTCTGATATGTTCGGAATTGGCCAAGAATTTCTTTCAAAAATGGATATTTCTAGGTTTATCATGTTATTACAAGTATTTTTTCCAGGATTTCTCTCATTTGGAATCGCTAATGTCTAGGATGACCAAGAAATGGTGGATGTTTATTTGTTCTAAAGCATGTGAATTTTTTTCAAGATAATAATCGTAGGATGACATCAGCACCTATCCATACATTACATGTGCTTGGTAAAGTAAATATTGTGTACTATGATGTATCTAGATAATGACTCATATTAGTTTAAATAAATTAAGGTCTTGTTTTTTCTTATATCTTTAGGCAGATGAGATATTATTAGTGAAATTACCCTACTCACGTATTATTTATAGAATTAGTGGTACATTATATGAAATATTGGAGACACTATCACCTGGCTGAGAGGTTTTTTTATGCATGGATGAAGAAAATTCACATATGTCTTTCCTTAGTGTGATCTTAACATTCAGAAGACGAGGTGGTTCGAGTATCAATATTATTTAAATTTTGAGCTATCTTATACACAGGGAAAGGGAAACATAATTTCCAAAACATTTAGTTTAAATACATACAAAGAGGAAATATGGGAGTCTTATGGTGAGTGTTCTATAATGGACCTCTTTTCTGATGTGCATCTGGATATTCAGGAATCTCAGGGGAAATTATCTCTAACATCTACATCAGTCATAACCATTCTTTTGGAACAGATTAAGATCGAGCTATTTTCTGATATCGAGGGCTCATTTATGAGAGAAAAATTACACGGTGTGGAGTTGTCATCTGAATGGTCTCATGATAGTGTCAATTATCTTTATTATTCTATGGATGAGAATGGGTTCATACGGTCTAGAATGGAGAGAAGATGAGGGAGTTTCTTGCTTCTATATGAAAGGTGAATCCTGGTTTAAAAAATACGATTCATGATCACCATAGATATTATAATAAGTGGGTAATGAATATGTATGAAGAATGGTTAATTGAAATATGCTTCACTTTTCTATAGGTCAAAGATTAGCATCAAAGGCTAGCCTAGATTTTTCAACCTTTACCCATCCCAGAGTGGAAATGGGATGATGTAGAAATTGATTTTGTGAGGGGTTATCCAGGATGACCCATATTAATGATTTTTTATGGGTTGTTTTGGATTTATTGAGTGTTGTATCTCACTTCTTACCTATCATTGAAAACATTACCATTGATGATTTGAGAAATATTTATGTAAAAAAAGTGGTCCAGTTGCATGGTTTTCCAAGAGTTATACTTTTATGATGAGATCCTAATTTCACATCATTTTTTAGGAAGGTTCTTTAGAAATAGCTAAGATCATGAGTTCTTTTATGCACAAAATATCATCTACATACTGATGGTTAATATAAGGAAACTATTTTTATTCTATAGGATATTCTACCAGCCTTTGTTTTGGATTTTAGTGGTTTATGGGAGAAAAATATGGCACTCATGGAGTTCTAATATAACAATATCATTTAGGATTCAATCTAAATGGAATATTCCGAGGTTTTGTATGGATGGAAGTGATGTTCTTTTATTTTTTGGATGAAGTTTGGTGAGTCAGCACTTGATGGGCCTAGTCTCATGAAAGTGATATCTAAACATGTTCTATTTACCAAATAGTAGTTGGTGACTTTGAAGAGCCAGTATAAATCATATGTTGACAATAAGAGGAAACCTATAAAATTTGAGGTTGGCCAACATGTTTTTCTTTTGGTTTAACCAATATTAGGGCAATGTCATCTCATGAAATATTGAAATTTTGTGCCCACGTTTGTTGGGATATTTGAAATAGTTGCAATGCTCGGTCTAGTGGAATACCATTAAGATGTCTTCCACATTTCATAAATATGAATATATCATCCATACCCTTTCCATGTGATTAACCTAGTAGACATCATGAATTATACTAATGAATCTATTAAGGCTCATTTGATACGAGTTGTGCATCGCATTGAGAAACATATTTGGGGTCAGAGTAAACCATTGCCTTGAGTGAAGTGGAAGCAAGGCCGAGTTCAAGTGGAAATGTTGGAGAGGTAGATTGATATGAAAACACTGTTTCTGAACTTGTTCATTGAGACGTCAAAGTGACACCTAGGGAATCTCTTCGATGAGAAGTTATAAGGTGTGGAGGTATTAATATCCCACGTTTCTCCATATATGTCTCTCTCTGAGAATTTGATTTGTTCCTTAGAGTATGAGTCTAGTTTGGATATGTGGTTCCTTGTTGGAGAAAATGAAGAAATGATTATGGATGTATGCTTTGCTGAATTAATGGATTCCAGGTATGAATGGGTAAAATGTTTCATGGGTTCATGGTAAATTAAGAAGCCTTAAAGGGAGTTCTGGTTGTTTAAAAGGTGAATGGGATGAAAAATCAATTGCATAACCTTTATATGTCATGTAATGTGATTACACATTGGGTAATAGTTCATGGGATTTAAAAAAATAAATATGAGGTTGTGGGTTTTTTAGTTTATTCATTTAAAAACATATACATGATGTGTTATCACGTTACACTACATGTAAATGCCAGACCTTCTATTTTAATGATTTTTTGTGAAATAATTATGATTTTTTTCCTATAGTTTCTCTCCTATTGACCCTAGGGAATTTTCCAAGAAATTATGGAGTTCCAACTTCCCTTCTTGATGATCACTTTTTTCTTCAACAACATGTATGTTTATTTAGTTTTGTTTTTTCCTTCATCCCTTTGGTTCTCAAACCATTATAGTGAAATCCTTTCCCTCACTGCATTGTTGGTTTTGATATTGATCAGTTTTTTAATCTAAGAACATCTTTACAATCATCTTCAACATCATCCTAGTGGGTTTTGAAAATTGGAATCATTTTTGGATCATCAGCTAAAATTAAGTGGTATAAATAGTGACCCTATTGTTTGATTATCTTCAATTTAATGAAATATCATGATTGTTACAAAGAAATTTGTTCCCAAATTTAATAAATAAAAATGGTAATATTCCATGAATTACTTTTTTTTCAATTGGCTTCTGTCCAGGCTTATTTCTACCCATTGGGTGAGTGAAACATTGATATAATTGAATTGTATAGTTTCATAAAATATGTTAATAATGACATATTACCAAGGATGATTTCTTGTTATAGAATCCATAAATTGGGGATTATTTGTTATTGATATAGTTTTTTAACATTTGTGAATTGAATTTAAATGTGCTACATGAATGAATAATGGTGATTTGGAAAATTGACCATTGAGATATATGATGTGATAATATAACTATCATTCATTATGATAGGGGTTTTTTATCAATGTTGAGATTCATATATAATGGGATAGGACCGTGAAAATTCAAAAATACATGATGTAATGCTTATAGAGAGTGGCCTTGGCCCAGTCCCATGTTGTAATGATTATAGGGATTTGACCTATATTGATTGTTTTGACTATACCGTGGTTATATATTGGTGGTTGTAATAGTCATAATACATTCTTATAGATAACCAAGTATGGATCCTATTTAAGTTTTTTAAAATTTATTAATTAATGAATTAATTAATACACATGTTTATCACATTCTTGCATACTATTCTTATCAGACTATTTTTTATTGGACATGTTGGTGTCAACCTACTGATTTATTCTCACACCCTATTCGAGAAACCATTTGGTACGTGAGTAGATTTCAGGGATATTGGATTTTAAAATGGAAATACACACTGTTTTTGATTACTTATTTGATGTGGAATTGGAGTTTTGTGATGCGATCAGCATGGGGCTCATGACCCGAGACTTTGAGTCTTATATTTTAGTATTCTATTCTTGTATTTTACTATTTTAGAATCACGTTTAGTTATATTCTATAACATCAATACATTATTCCTTATTGTTTGTTATAATTACAATTATTATGTATTGTTTTCTTATTTATTTTTTTCGCTCTGATTATTTTTGTCTTATTATAAACTATTTATACTTCTATCACACTTCATACCATAGGGTATAGTCTCCCCTCATTACTATTAACACCCCCACATCTAGACGGAAACCTCTGTTGTATTGGGAGGTGTGCTTGAGGTCCCATAACCAACCATTTCTGTCCACATAAGGGATTTCTATCTTGTGGTACATTGTAGATTTAGTCAGTAAATAAATAATGAACATAACTATTATCAACCCACTACAATTCCATGTAATAACATTCATAGAATACATGGATAAGTCATCCCACTTAAATACTAAAATTGGAATAGATTGTAGTGCTCTCTAAGGTCTCTTACACTCATTTATTATCCTGTGATATATAAATTATTACCTTAGAACTCAATGATCAAAAAAATTATTATGGAATCAAAACTGATACGTAAAATTATAAAATGTCTTAGTAGCTCTATGTTGAATAGTCTATCAAAAATAATTCCCCTATTGACTCATATCCTTCTTCAAGGACAACTAAGTCTCTAACAAATTCTTAAAGAGGAGGGAACCATCAATACCCTGACACTAATCCCCCATGGTCTCCCCACAATTAATGGTTATTCTTATATCCTTGTAATTAGTCCCAGATATCATCAAAAATGAAACACACTTATTCATAGAGGGTGTAACCAAAGAACTTATTAATACCAAATTACATCCTTCCTCTTTCACTATCAAATATAGTTGTGAAAATAATCTCATCACACCCAACATGTCCATATAGTCTTTCACTTCCTAGGTCGGTAACATCTAACACAACACATCAGTGGCCACATTCTTCTTTCACGAGGTATATGCAATATGAATATTTATATTCTAGATATACTCCACCTAGTGTCTCTATTGAATACTAATGTCAATATGGGTGAAGATATACTTCATATTTTAATGATCTATAAATACTTTAAACAGCTCCCTTAAGATTAAAAGGTTCATGGTCTTTATATAATTCAATGGAGATGATAAATGAAGGTCTTGGGTGGGGTAATTAGTTTTATTTGGACATTGTTGGTGATATCTACTAGCCAAAACATGGTCATAGTTGATCAACATTGATCCCAACCCCATTCCTAAAGCATCATAATACTTTACACATCCCTTACTATGATATGGAAGAACCAATAATTTAGTGAACTTCAACCAAACCTTAAACCCCATAAAATATCTCTGAGACTTCTCATTCCATCCTAAAATTACCCCCTTATGAGTTATATTTTTAGATGTGGAGACTAACTTTGAATAATCTATTGATAAATCAATTATAATACCTAGAAAATCCCAATAATCTCTATATATAAAACACATTACTTGGAAGCTACTAAGACACCACTAATGGAATATTCTTGGGGTCGACAAAAATAACTTTCTCAGAAACCAAATTCCCCACAAACATTACTTCTTGGATTTAGAACTAATATTAAAATAACTGAATATATATTCCATTTTCATTAATATTTTATGAAACAACATTATATTTACTTATATTCTTCCCCTCTATCATATAATACACCAATATATCAATAACAAACACTACCATAAATGACTGAAAGTAGGAATTAAATATTTAATTTGTTAAACTAATGAAAAAAAGGAGATTTAGTATGGCCATATAGAATGACTAAATAATCAAAATTCCAACAAAAATTCTTAATGGAGGTCTTATAAACATATATTTTTTAGAATATCAACTGGGGAAAGAAAAAACTCAGTATATTTTTCCAAAAACCCCAAGGTACCCGACAATAACAAAATTGAACATAAATTCTATAAAATTGGTATTTTTTTATGATATAACCTAATTGAATATCATATAATTTATGAAAATAGGGAGTCTTGTGTTGTCATTATTTTTAAAAAGAACTATAAAAAAACATGGAGACACACTCATTTGAATAAACAAATTTCCTTCAAGATCCAGTAAATGAAATCTTTAATATTTCTTCTCATATGGTGATTCCTATTATAAAGGAAAATAAATGATTCCTTTCTAATGGAGTATATCAATTGTTAAATTTACCTTCCACTAGGTCTTTTAATTAGTGAAATCATCTAGAAACACATTTCGTTATTAATCCACCACTAATTAAATATGAGAATCATGATTTCCTTTAGATACCTTAGATAAAAATCTAGAAAACATTAATGAAACAAATCCCAAATTCATAATAATAATGCCCTCCCTCCTTGACCCCAGATACTTATCACCCTAAAAATATGAGTCCTCCCACCAGAAGAATTAAACTTGACCAAATTATCATCCAATTAATTTCAATGATGACATATAAAAAAATTCAATTGAGAACCAATAAATACAACAAAAAACCATATCTATAATTAAAAAAATGATAGTTGTGTGATTCCTTTTCCTTTATTCATTTATAATGGGGTTGTAAGATCACTCAAAAATAGAATAAAATATTCTCACATTACCAATGAATCAATAAAATTTGGGGAGATAAAGGAATGGAAATCACCTCTGTCAAATAAAGAAAACTCCAATGAAGTAGCAATAAACACCATACCAATTATGGTAACTATACCTACAAAAGAAACTCATAAATCATATTATGTTTATAAAGACACACAGAATCATGTCTACCCCATGTTTTTTTTACATTATGATAATACTCTTTTCCATGAAGTGAGATCCAACACCCTTGCCTGAATTTGATCATACCTGAATGATTCTAGAGAATGATGATCCATCTCTACCACACTTTGGTGGATTTATATAGAAATGATAATTAATTCTTTGACACCCACATTAGTTTCACATTAATGGATCCTCTTATTATTTATTCTTGGGGTATCCTTACTCTGCACAATAAAATAAAATCACATGGTTATTCATATAAGAAGCCACAATCATGTAATAAACTTTCATGTCAAAGCCCATGAATATAATTTAATGAGAAAAATATTGATTTATTTTTTATATATATTAATAAAACTTATTACCCCTATTATGGTAGTATTACCACCCAATTCAGTGAAGTAGTGTTTCATCGGTCTTATACATAGTCTATTTTGCAACATCACTTTTTTAGGATGGAAGAAAATAATGAATAATTCCCACCATTATTTCCAATTTCAACCCCATTGTGAAGAATTGATCCATTGAATAATATTGTATGTGAGTATGGGAGATATGCAAGACAACTTAAAAAAATTTGTAGAGTATTCCTATATAGGTCAAATCCCTCATAATAGTTCATAAAATCAAGTTCTTTTTCCACCTTCAATTTATTCAGCTAATATTAATGATTGAACACATTCTTGAATGAATCCCATGTGTGATTCTCAAGAATCTAGTTTCGCATGAGGAACATCCAACACATATACCATAGTCCTTATAACACATGGAAGGAAAATACATCCACAGAATTTATAGGAGTATTCAATAAATGGATAGTGTGCCCAAATTTATCTACCTCTTCTTCATCCTGTAGAGGCCATTTTTCCTATATAAGGTTAGTGGTTTATACATAGTAGAGTCCAAAGGATGTTTCACAATTTTTCATTAGTCAATTCCACCAAATGGTCCAAATAATTTGATGATCCTATTCAATTAATCAGTGATATAATCATCAATAATAGGATCATACTTCAGATCATACTCCATAACCTCCATCCTAAGATCCCCAAAATATTTTAGAGGAGCCATAATCTAAAAAACACAACGCATGAAGCAAAATCATTACAAAAAGTCCTATCAAATATTGAATTTAATCACATGAACCCAACAAATTCATATTTATCATATAATGATATAAAATTTGAAAAACAAATTTTCCAAAATACGACTTAATTGTGATACAAAACACAGAAACATCCTTGGAAACCTAAGGTTTAACAAAAAAGGGTTTTCCATGAACTCCCTTGGGCCTACATCTCATGATTTTATACTCCTATAGTATTCTATTACTACCCTAATAAAAAACATGTCTCTATACTATTTTTTATTTACTCAACCCAGTTCAACTCCAAATGTTTTCTAGGTCATCATCACATAATTTTCAAGGAATGATCTCACCCATTATGGGATAGATATATGAACCAACACATAAAACATATCTATCTTGAAATGATTTCACAATTGTATGGAAAATATCGATCACAATGTTCCAATTTATAATTCCATCATCTCCCATACATTTTTTTGTTTTGGGAAAAAAATTTAATAATTATTTTAAGTAACTCGAGACATCCAAATAGAATATACACAACAAAAGACCATAAATAAACAAAATAACCAACATCGCCTTATAATTTATAAACAATACATTCGAAACATCCTTTAAGAACATAAAATAAGAATCAAAAAACAATTCCAAGGATTTTAAGAATGATATATATCCCATTAAATGAATAAAATTCTAAAAATAATCAACACAAAAAGATCCTAGTTTCCTAACATCTCCTCTATTGTAAACCTGTAAATTTAAAAAATAATCAGTAGGATCAGTCTAATGATATACCACCATTAACATTACATGGGTACTATAAACCATGTCTCTCTATAAACCATTGGAGCACAAAGGGTGTTAGGTAAATCCCTATAGGAAACCACTAAAAACAGATAGAACAACTTTCCCCAAACAAACTACAGTGATAGTAGTAGTAAACATTAAAACCATGATTTTCATGTAAGATATATCTTTGTAAACTATTTCGTTTTTCCAAAATGATCCAAATTCCCAAAAAATATAAATAGTATATTGATAAATACAATCAAATAAATATTAAATAAGAGTAATCATGTTAACAAAAACAAAAAATGGGTATAAATCATAATGAAACTCATCAAAACATTGAAAAAGAAATATAGAATCTAACCTAGGGCCTAGTATGACTCGACCTAACATAATAATATCTATCTAAAATAATTATTAAGACATAACTCTAGATGTTTTAAATATCAATGGTTCCCCCACTAATCATCTTATAAGATACTTATGTCCACATAGGAATCATTCATTATCTCAATCACAGTATGCACTGATGATACAGTCATCCAAATAACCCACACACCCTAAATCTCTGATGTGAATCAAAATATTTACCATATAATCAAATATAAATTGAAATTACACAATAAAATATTCTCATAATCAATATATTATCAATCATAGGGATAATTTGATTTAAATTTATCTTCTAAAACCCATTTTAAAAGATAAATTATAATTAATACATTTTTTTAAATACATTTCATACATAAAATATTTTCCTTTAGGAAAACCCTTTTATAAATATTAAATATTCAACCGCACATCTGTATCCATGTTAAAAGGAATTATAAACTCGTTAATAACATAATTTATTATCATTTTAATGAATTAAAATTAGTGAAACACATATAAATTAAGGAATTCCATGTAAAAGATCACTAACATAGGTACACATACCATGAATAAACGAAAACTTCTTCTCACTCACCTGAAAAAACTTCAATTAGTAGTACAAGACTCATATGAGCCTAAAATTCCAAGAAAATTAATTTAAAACACTCCCTTAACCTTATGATTGTTTCCTATAGCATTTAAGGATGTTAATCATTCACAAAAATTGATAAAAATGTAAAAATGGGTTGATGAGGATGAAATCGAAGGAAAATAAATCTTACATAAATAGGAATCATGAATGGTTTAACCACTCTAGTTTTCATAATTGAACCCCTTTGATGTTTATATGTGTTTGTGTGCGTGTGTGTTGGTGTGTTGGTGTGTGTGTTTTTATTCAATGCTGGAACATAGTTATGGGTTTCACAATAAACTAAAATACATATATTTAAACTATTTAATCTATTTATAATGACCCATTGTTATCATACATAGATATTAAATCCTTTTTTAGGAATAAAAAAACATTACAAAAACATTCTCCCAAAGACCGTATTAGTTTAGTTACTTTTGATTCATGGAAAAAAATATTCTAACTCAGTAAAGGATCTTCAATGTTTTTCAAAATGATCTCACCCCTTAGAAATTCTATATAAAAACCTTTCTTCATAACCTGGGGAAATGAATCATAATAATGAAGTGAGATCAAATACTCAGAAAAGGTAACTAAATAAAATGAATAAGAATATCATGAACATAAGGGTATGAGAACTAGAGCATAACATTTCATGATTATACCATGTATATAAAAGATTAAAATCATGATACGTGGAATAATAATTTGAATCTCATAACACATGAATCATAATAGAATCATAAACATGAACCATTTCATCATGTTATCATATTATAAGAATAAGACCTTGAATTGTGTAATATACATAAGAATATAGAAAAAACTGTATTGGTCAAGAAACTTTTCCCAAAATTATTAGGGAACTTAATTGGGACTAAACCTATTATCAGGGATATATAACCATCCATAGTCATAGTCTTTTCTTTAAAATGTATTATGATTTCACATTTCCCTATAGTGGATCGGGTTTCCCCAACATCCAATAGTGGATTAGGTTTCCCCAGCTTCCTATAGTGGATGGGGTTTCACCATATTCCTAACATCTTGTAGGTCATTATTAATTTCTTATGGGGATGCCCAAATTTATTAATTAATAAGACTCAAAAAAAATACAAAAAATATATTTCTTGGGATGGCTAATTATCAATCCTACTAGGACAATTCGTCTTCCCCCAAACAAATAATAAAACTATAATAGTAATTTTTTTATTTTTTTGAATAAAATAGAAAGACAAAAATAATGATTTGGTTGAATATCAAGGGAGGGTCATGCTAGGTTCTATGATTTCAGGTTCTTCTACTAGGGATTCAACTGATATGGGTTTATTCAGGTTTGGTGCTATAATTGGTACAGTATGGATCCTTGGTATGGGTACCCTAAACTAATCATATGATGGAACCATTGGAATGGTCATCTACTAATGTAGACACAAAACAACGCAGCCCGACACCCTATTTAAAGGTAAATAACCTAAATTTCATAATAATCATACACAATATAAGATACTTAATTGATGAAATGAAATGATATTCCAAATAATCCAGTAATGAACTTTTAATATGAAAATAAGGTGAAATGGAAATGAAAAACAGAGATTCATAAATCCAAAACAATAATAATAATAATAATCATTAACTAGCATGTCCCCATATAATCATGTCTCCTGGACCAAATAAAACGACTCGATCGTTCTAAGAAATATTACAATGAGTTTCATTGGTACCTAAGGAAGGAAGATATAAAAATGGTGGTGAATCAGGGATCTGGATCGTCATTCTAGTAATATGTGTCACTCCAACTATCATCTATTAGATTCATAAATCCTATATTCTTCCAAAGTAGTGGTAAAAGGGTGAATAAATAAGAATCTTTCACAAAACCCTCAAATGTGATGTCAATAATTTTTTGATCCCTGACACATACGTGATTTTAAAATCATACACATCGTGAAATATTCTAATTTTCATTCCATGAGAAGGTGTAATTAATTTCATCATTAATTTTCCAAAAACATATCTAAAAATGCAAATTTTGTAAATTGAATAAATGATGTTAAAATTACCTACACTAGTTTTATAGTTCAATTGCACTCTCAAAAATATAGTTTTGGTCCTCTTCACTACATTCGTGGTGCAAATTGATTTTTAGATCATAAATTTTCCATATTGGTTCATTTTATAGAAACTCATTGTTTCCTACCATAAATAATAAAACATGTTATTCCTTAAAAAATTAGGAATTATTAATCAATTTAATACCAAAATAAATTCATTAAAATAACATAAAATAAATGTGTAGAATACAGATATCACATCCCATAGTGAATCTGGTTTCCCCTTCTTCCCTTATTTGATTAGGTGTCCCTATCTAGAAATAGTGGATCCATCCCATCCGTAATATTATCATTATTATATCATGATATATAAATATTTACCCAATTAATTGGTGGGAGATATAGTTTCCACCCATCGCATAATAAAACTATACATACATGTTCGATAGGATAATAAAACATTCATTATATCACGAACCATAAAAAGGGATTGGTTCCATAAATATCATATTGTAACCCATAAAATGAAATGAAAATCATATAAATATCATCATATCAGTACTAATAGAAAACATGTAGGTCACATAATCATTTCATTAAATCATGACCCATGAAAAGAATCAGGTTTCGAAAAACATATAACTCATGGAAGAGAAATGGTTGTCATAAACATCATTCCACAA
Organism: Viscum album; assembly: GCA_963277665.1. Taxonomy (NCBI): domain Eukaryota; kingdom Viridiplantae; phylum Streptophyta; class Magnoliopsida; order Santalales; family Viscaceae; genus Viscum; species Viscum album. Next base: position 1,385,946,531 of record OY728160.1, read on the forward strand.
AAACATAAACAATTAATGAGATAATATAAATGATATTACTTCATTATAACCCCAATAGAGAATAAAATATAAAAAAGTATGTCATCATTTATTGAGAATTATTTTGATCGATCAAAAGTAACATTTCTTAATAAAAAACTTATTTCTTTTAAAATATTTTTTTAAACCCATTTCAAAATCATATTCTTATAAATAAATATATCTAAATTAATTTAAAACATTTCTCGAGGGAAATATATTTTCTTCTTTCAAAAATAATTTTTATAAAATCATTCTTTTTGTAAAACCTTTTCTTTTAAAATACTTAAAACCTTAAACAGAAATCATAAAAATAATTAAAAACATTTTCCTTTGAAAATAATTTTAAAACATATTAAGAATGACTGAAAACATCTTGAAGACGTTTTTACTTGAAAATTTATAAATAATGATTTAACAACATTTTAAAACACTATTTACAAATAAATCAAATTCGGAATCCATTTTAGAAAACATGGCTTTTAAAGATCAGAATTTTTTGACCAAATAGAGAGATGAATTTGGATTTTCTTAAATACACATTCTTATTTTTATTAAGTACCAATAAGTGGGAAAATGGAACCAATTAATGTATATATCATCGATAACCATAATATATGTAACTTCATGAGTGTTCTTGAGAGATGGATCTCATGATTTCATCATTGGAATCATACTAATATAATATCTTGAAAAACATTTAGATTGTAGTAATAAACCACTACCAATTTGGTAATATAGGATCCAAATAATACTGAATAAATAACATTACATCATTAAAAAAATATCATGAAATGAAGGTGACTCAGAATATAACATGTAAAAGGTAGTATATAAACCTCATAGATAAAAGGAGGTCAATAACATGGCTTTTGTCTCAAAGATATAAATTGAGATGATATTTACTGTATCGATTAGGTAAAATTTGTAACATAAACCCAATGAAATAAATATCATTAAATTTATATTTAAATACCCATAAATTTAAGTATAATAATCATAGAATATTTCCATTGGTAAAATACACACTACAGAGACGAGATGAGTGTGGAATATCATATTTATCTCATAGAAATGAAAAGAGAGATTAAATTTCATTACCTTTTGTCATCACTCTCATCATACATGTACAAAACCCTTCTATAATAAATATTAGTTTTTAATAACTCTTTTAAAGAGAAATTTCCATATATATAATACCATATTTTACCCTATCTTGATTTAATTACTTTTGTAATGTAAAACTTTATGTAAGTATAATATATATTCATTATATATATGTATTTATAATAATCTATAAAATATATAATGATGGAATAGTATACACCTTCATGGAGATGGTAGGACATATGTATGCATGAACGTTGTTTCCTTTTTATTTTTGTATTTAAAGAACAAAAGTAAATGAAATATATATGTGTATATATATAATATCATTCAGGTAGAATTATTTTTTATTATATATCATATAGTTTCCTTAAACCCATCATTAATAAATTCCATGTAATGTTTGAATGAATCCCATCAATTTTTGAAGGTTGTATCTCACACGTCCACAAACGAAGTTATCTTATTTACAAAAACTGGAAAGCATGAAGGTATATTTTATATAAAATTTAAATAATCATAAGTACATCATAAACAAATATATATCATATAAAAACTACATTCTCATAAAAACTCTTAGCCATGATATTTGGTAATGGAAAAATAAACAACATCGTTTTGTGAGGCTGTAGTTCATCGTACAAAAGAAAGGTCGGTTCATTACCCATTAGATGGAAGTGTGGGTAAGTGTATTTCAAACCCTAATAATAATAAAATATATTACTGTGTTGAGGATAATTATTTTATTATTGAAGTATTCAAGAATAATAATTGAGGTGGGTAGACTAAAAAAATAGTGGAGCTGGAGGAAGGATGTTACCTTTTCTTTAGTAAACTCTTTTTGGTTTTCACCAAACGGATTCTTGTATTAAATTATACCCTAAGGGAGAATTCATGGAGGAAAGGAGTGATTTTTTAAGATTATTTTGGAAGATTATTTATGTGACAAAGTGACATAATCGGTGTGAGGAATATAAATATTGAATTCCTTATTATAGTGGAGGAGGAGTGGAATTCTTGTAAATAAAAAATGTATACACTATTGGGAGGTATCCCATACCAAATATTCTTCAAAAATAAAAATATAATGGATTAAAGTGAAATTATTGTCATCTAAATATCCACCACACAAAAAAGGTTAATTTTTATAATTTTCCACCATAGTCTTTAATTATCTTTATATTTTTTATTTTGGTCATTTATTTTGGAAACTAGTTTTCCAACCTATGTTATTTTACCATTATAAATAAATTATTTTAGTATTAATTAGAAAATATACGAAAAAAAATTATATATATGATATTTAATTTACAAAATAGAAGAATTATGTGTTGGAAATTAATTTTAAAACAATTTCATCTAATGTGAAAAATCGTTACATTAAAAAGAACCTTACTAATTTTTTTTGATATTTATGTTTATCTATGTTAATTAAAAAAGGTAATTTGGTCCATTAATATATAATATTTTATATTTATTAACTATTAAAAATAACATATAATATGATAGTATTTTTATTTATTTTAAATCATTTAAACATGTAATTTATTTTAATAAAACACTAATTTCAATTTTGAGATTTGTAATTTTATTTTATTTTAAAAATATAAAAATATTATTGGAATTAAAATATATTAGGGTCACATCAATTTAAAATGATATATTCATCTAATAAATTAGTGGAATAAAATAAGTCATTAAATTTACTTTAATTTAAATATTTTTAGCATCATTTATTTTATTTCATTATTAACTAAACAATCCATGCAATAGAGTTTTGGTAGGATTTTAATGTAACTAGTTAATCTATAAAAATTAATGATAAATAATTATGATAAAAAAATAACTCATTTACTGTTCACTAGAATATGTATAATCAAGAATATGTTTTTTTTTTCATTTCTCAATGTTTTATAAATGTTGAATATATGGAAACTTCCTTTTTATCTTTTTCCACACATAACATATTAAATTGGGATCCTTTATTTTATTTTATCTTAAAAAACCTAAAATAATAACCAGTAAGTTATATGGCTATAATACGGGGAAAATGGATTTTGGACAATTTTATATGTTTTTTTTTCTTTAGGCTTAAGGTTTATTCTCTTGTTACGCTTAGTTATACCTTTAATCATTGTAATTAATTTCAATCACTTACACTAATATTTAGAGTAAATCAATTTGTTGATATTTTTATTCTATACATATCATAATGATTACAACAACATATTTCCATTTTTCCCTATTCAATTCATATAGGCGGATAAATTAATTTTAAAACTAATCACAAAGACGTGGGGAGAATGTGGTTTTTAAAAGTTAAAATGTTCAAAATATCAATAATTAATTATATCTAAATAAATATAAAAATGATTAAAATGACCTAAATTATATTAATATATGTATAATTGAACTATTTTTTGATATAGAAACCAATTAATAATAAAATTCACTACTATAAATATTTAAACAAAAAGGCATTTTTTAACCAAAAGGAAGTATTTTTCACTATTAAAAAGAATACGAAACTTTATCGAAAAACCCCAAAATCACACCTAAGATAATTTTTAATATATTAGTTAAAAAATTACTTTCATTTTTACAATTAATATTTTAAAACATCCAAAAATTCAGTTTTAAAAAAAATTCCAGTAAAGGAAGGTAAAACTCTACCATATGTGTAACACAAGCTATTGAAGAAATTTGGTATTGTTTGTAACATGGGAAAAACATATTATTGTGTATACCACTTTCTAATCTAATTGTTTTGTGTATTTTTATATTAAAATAGTTCAGTTTACCAAAAAATAATAGCCTTGTTCCTTCTATATTCAGTGTTGCATGAAATGAAAAATTTCAAAAAATATTAAATTAAATAGAAAAAAATCCATAAATCATTGAATATTACATTATAAACGATTAAAATGAATTTATATCTCAATTTTTTTGGGGGTTATAAATGGTGTAATACATGGAGGATCCTTTCACAAAAACCCTTTTTGTAAAAAAAATACAAAACCCTTATTTGAAAAGGGAAAGTTAGAAACATAAAAATTACCCTAAGTAATACATAACAAGGTCCCCACATAGACCCAAATGGCCCGAATGCATTATTTTTTATTTTATTATGGATAATACCCCTATTAATGGTTAAAGTAGAACCCGTACATGACCCGTAGGCCCAAGGCACAAGGCCCGACTGACCCGCAATACATGACCTGAAGCCCTAGAGGCATATAACTATCAGGTTATGATGGATAGTCATAGAGAATTCGTTTTGGGGAATGTTTCAAATAAGAAGTACATTGATAGGTGATGATATAAGGGTCTAATTCTTTCATCATAAAAGATGTTACTAGGATAACATTTTTGGGTTTTAGATACATTTCCCAAAATTTGATGAATTTTCATTAAAAAATATATGACTAAATTATTTTAGGACATCCTTACCCTTTTTGTGTCCTAATAAATTTCCAACTCATCCCTAATTACATGAAATGAATGTTAATTTGGCATTACTATAGAATTAGTAGAACATGAGATCCATAACTATAATTATTGGTGATTCCATAAGTTTTTTTCACAAGAAAATGTCACCAAAAGTTATCCAATAGTCATTAATCCACATATGGCGATATAATACTCTAATTTCTAAAACCTCATTCGATGTATAACATAAACCATTCCATAAATAGAAAACATTATAACTTTTATAGAAGATTAATGTCAAAAAATATTTAAATAAGGCCACTAATTTTATCAATATTAGCTTATCATTGACCCTCGTACATCATTATTATCTCTTTTTTATCAGATATCAATCGTGTGAAAACATTCATCACGTAATTTATTGAAACATGGTAATCACCTAAATAACCGTAAATAGTTTTAGAAAAAATTCTTTCCTCTTTATTACAAATCTTTAATGATGTATTCCTTAAATCCAAGAAGTTTTAAACTTCATACATGATAACATAAACTATTTCTTTATAAAATACTTAATATTTAGTAAGGTAATCGATACTATCTAATAAAAATCATTCATCACTTTATCCATGCTAAATAGAATTGTCTCCAAATCTTGAACAAATTATGGTTTACAATTATTTATTTCAAAATATCACTTTTCTAAGACATCATCACAGTTGAAAATGTCCTTTTCAATCCTTAATGAAAAACCTACACTAAAAATACCTATATATTTAATGATTCATTTAACACAATATTTGAATTCCAAAACATGTACACTTGAATCATACTAGTATATTTTTAGGCCAATACTTGAGTGTCATTATATAATTCCTTCATATCCCTTCCCTTGAATATGAAATATGAATCATCTAATGAGGTTCCTCAACCTCAATATAATCATTCTTTTATGTTTAATGTAAACAATACAATTATAACTTCTCATACCTTTAAAATTTCATTTTAAACTCTTTATAATTATAATAATAACCAATACATGTACCATATTCAGGGTTATATTCCCGGGATATACACTTTTGAATTTTATTTTTATAGTTCCTATACTTTCCACATCCAAAACATTCAATTTTAATACCGTAGAGATGGTATGAAAGCAGGTTTTAAAAGTAAAAATGATCAAATGTTTAATAAGTTTTAATATGTAAATATTCTACATAACAATGATTCAAATGACATAATTTGGATAAATATCTCTATTATTTATCAATGACCAAAGATGGATTTATACCAAAATTTTAAAATTTTGATGTCCAAAACTATTCATATTCTATATAAAAATGATTATCCACCTAATTCCATTCTTGTTCATTGATCAATCCAATTATGATGATTTGTGTGTTTTTTATATAGTTTTTCCATTGATCGGGGATACTCGAATATGGATTGTTTTTTGACATTAATTTCCTTTAAATAATTCCATATTCTCGATTCCCTATAAACTTATGATTCCATTTTGTGTTGGTGTTATTATTAACAGTTGAATATCTTCAATTCTCATAGTATTTTCCAACAACAATCCTGATATTTAGTTGTATGATCCTGAAGTGAAATTATCATTGATGTTTTGATGGTTTTCTCCCATCATTCTTCTCTTTATTCATCTTATCCCTCACTTAGGGTGGAGTTTTGATTATTTTCGATCAAGTTTAAATAAAAATCGAATCACTAGAATTTTTTTGAAATATGAATAGAAGAATCTTATGCCTGTGGTCATTGGGGGATTGAGGAATATTGCTAGATTCAAGATATATGAAAGTGGTTGGGATTTTGTTTTCTTGATTTTGTTTGATCTGTAAGGAAAGGATAATATGATGTTTTTTATTTTAGTGAGGCTATGGATATGGGGCATCCAATGGTGTTGAAGTATTTTTTATTGATTCCACTATATGAATATTCAATGAAATTCTTGGTGACATCATTAGTCACATGGTGAATTGGGATGGAATAATTAACTTTTTATAAAAAACCAGACCATGTGTCATCTATCCTAGAGTAACACACACTGTGTAATCCTCTTAATTTTTGACTACGGATTCCATGTTGAGTTAAATACCTCATGTCATGTGAATGAGCCAATACATTAGGTCATACTACTCGTCTAGTTCAGTCACATATTGAGAGTTCACACCCATTACCCCATATGTTACCATGCCACATTTTCTTAGGATACACATCATGTATATGGATTTCCAAATTCCATGTGGAGTAGAGGGAAATGTCTAATATTTCTATAAGGGTTAAACCCTCGGTGCACCAAGGAGAACATCATATACTCTCCTTTGATAATTCCACGACTCAAATCCCATTCTTTAAGACTTGGAATTGGACCCGTGAGTTGACTTTATTAAGTAGAATTCCACATATAACATGATAATGTACTTCATTTATGAATCAGAGATATCATTCAAGGTGAAGTGATTATATCCCTATTCTAGTTTTATTGGATAATGGTGATGCATGACTATGATATCTAGAACCACATTAGGGATGATCCCCCCCCCCCACCCCCACAAAATAGGTATGTATATGTCAAGGCATGGTTCCCCCACATCATTGATTGAGAGTGGGTGTGTACCCCTACACCTAGTTAGTATGTGGTTCTCATATCTATGAATTTGATACCCCCTCATATGAGCCCTAAGAATGTATGGGTCCTCTAGTAATGTTGGTAACCCATAAACCATGATGTTTCAATGGTGATTCATGGTTCCCTTACTATAGATCTACTAAGGTTTCCATTATGAAACCATAATTTTTCAAAATGGTCTCTTTAATCTAAATACACACACAACATCCATAGAAAGAAATGAGTATTAAGAACCACCCCTCTATTTATTCAGTTTATTTTATGATCATATATATTGTGGGGTTTAGTCTCACTTAATTGTGTCATGTATTGAGAAACAAGTTATTTCTATTGCTTCCTTTTTTGGTTTTCATGGATTCATGTTGGGTATGTATATAATCACCACTGCATGGGTTTTCCCAAAAAATTCAGGACTTGTACTTATGAAAAGAATTTATAAGGCTACATTGGTTGGAATGGTGTAACTATATGTTCAGTGTAATTGGTGAAAGTGATCGTATGTTTCTAGTTAGCATCAGATATCATGAGTCTAACCTTGCTTCTCATCAGGTTTTAGGTTTGGAGTCTCTTTATTATTGTTAGGGTATGTATTTTTCCCAATTAAAAACATTGATATATTAATATTTCCAAAACCTTGTTATTTTGGAGGTTATTAGACACATTGCTTCATCTTATGTTAGTTGTTTACTTATCATGCATGTTTTTTTTGTACTTGTCAGTGTGTGTGTGTGTGTTTGTCTGTGAAAATTTACATAGATAAGGCCTTCCATTTTATAGCTATTCTTACTCAGTGCTAGTATCCATCACCTGGAATGCTGGATTTTTCCAACATTTGTATCAATTGTCTTACATCTAGTCAAGGAAATGTCCTAGTGGTTGAGGTCATGATAGAGTCGCATCAAAGTTGGTCTATCATATAGACAGAATTTGGAGTTATTTGTGTTGTTAATATGAGTTTTCAATGTCAAGATAATATATTTATAGTGTCGTGAGTTCAAATTTTGTGTTTGGGAACATGGATATGGGGAATTTCCTAAATATCCATTCATTGGGACTCTAATAACATGATTTTTTATTTAACTTATTTATATACTGATTGCCAAAAAATAATGGTACATTCATCAAATATAAATGAGTATTTGATTTAAATGATTTTCTTGAGATGCTTCTCCAGATATTCTCATCTGAATGGGGTATATCTTATCTACATTCAAGATTCCGACATGTTGATAGCCATCTAGGATACCCATGATAAGTTCAATAGAATGACCAGTTGAATGATATAACATCTAGTGGACTTTTTAAGTGGCGTTCCATCCATGTGAGTAGTGAGCAGTGCTTCCACAAAAATATAGGTGTGTGGACCTACCTCTAATAGTTCATGTTGATGTTATTATACATGATTATTTTCAGATTTTTGAGTGGGACAGGATGGCGATGCATACCGTATTAGTTTACTACACAAGTTTCAAGGAATTTTATTATTTTTGTTTCAAGGATATCAAGACCCTCATAGAGTATAGTATTGTGTTCATTTTCTTTTTTTAGATTCCCGCATCACATGTACCCCTTCTAATAAGATGGATTCACTTATAACTAGTCTTCTTATTGGAGTTGTATAGTGGTCGTGGTGTTTTATCACCTAGACCTATAATGAGAAAAGTCTAATTTTGATTTATTTTCATCTCTTCAATAATGAGAAATATCCTTTTAGCTTTTGATTTTTGTGAATTAAGAAGTTTATTTATTTTTAGTATGGTGATATGACTATTTTGGTGTTTGTGTGACTTTTATTTACATCACATGCTACTCTGTCAATATAGTGTATTATGTATTATTTTACGTTTTTATATTTGAGTACAGATTCCATAGGGATATTCATGCTTGAGTGGTTTCTCTAATAATTCCCACTTATGTTGGGGTGAGAGATAGGGCCATGGTGATTGAAACATTCTTTGAAGATGTGCATCAGGTTTCTTGAGATAATAGTGTATACCATGTAACAAATTATTCTAATTCATCTAGAACATGGAATACTTCATGATCTTAGTGTAAGATGTTTTTGAATGTATTAATTTGTATAAGGGATTAGAAATTCTGGTATATCACTAGTGTTATAGAAAGTAGAAAGACATGTGGTTTTTTTATTGTGATTGGTTGAGTCACATGGTTTTTTATTTCTCGACCTTTTCTGATAATAATAGTGGACATGCAGTGGATGAACCTCCAATGAAGTGTGGTTTTTTTGATTTCAGATCCCCAAGGGGTGATTGGGGTGGAAGCCTTAGAGGTAGTGCTGACATAGGAGATGGAAGAGATCTAGAAAGAGGAGATTTAGGTAGTGGATATTACTATAGCCTACTTCATCCACTACAACTAGGTGAGCCACATCCAAATTAGGGAGATGATGATTGAGGGAGAGGTCATCTGTAGGCTATTGAGGCAAATTATTAGGCAGGGCATGAGATGATTTTAGGTATAAATTGTGTTATATATACTATAGTACCAGTTGTTTTAGACATATAATAGAGTCATTATTTAATATCCTTATCCGTTTTTGGTGGTCTGGAAAATCTTGTGGACCTTTTATCTCATCAATTGTGGTTTGTGATTTCTATATGAAGGGTTTCGATTATTTCCCACATCTACTGACAATGCAAGTTTATTCTTGGTAGACAGAGCTTCACATAAAATCTCATAGTAGTTATAATGAATTTCTACTAAATCACTAATTTAATAGACTATAAATCCATGGTTTTTATCATTATATAATACCACTAGAAGATATTTGAATGTGTGTTGATAGATGGGATGAGATTAAACATCAATGGTGAGGAGGACTTGTTGGAAGACTGAGTGGGTATAATGAGTAGAAATATACAACATATATCCAATATTTTGGAGAGTTTACCCTATAGTGAAGTGATCTATTGAGACATATAGATTCCAATGGTGTTTGATTAGTACATGGATGTATTCCCCAAAAATACATCATGACTAACGCTATATTGAGATATCAACTTCTATATTGACTTTTACCCTGAGACTGGATCTATATCTGTTTAAGTACATCAAATAGCCCATGATGGGATCTAAGAGCATAGCGTGTAACTGTAATAAATTCGGGATAGTAGTTTTATCAGACTTAGTTTTTCCCCTTTTATGGTTCTAGTATTGTTTTAAAATAAATAATACATGAGCTTAAGGTTGGGTATTTATTATCATAGTCTGAATCATTTCATGATCAAGAAGAAGTTAAATATACCAAATATCAATGATCATATGGAAAAAATAAATATTTAAATAATGTTACAGAATATTTATCTCATGTCCAACTATGATCATTTGTGGTTTCATGAGGAAGATATTCTGATTATGGAATTCCAATTTCACTATAGGCACTATGAGTTCCTACTTATTGACATTTCTAGGACAAATTCCCATGTTTTCTACATGGGAGTTATGAATCACAATCTTTCATACTATTTGGGATTGGTTCATGGTTTCTTTATCTATGAAATTATTATATACTCTTCACCTTAGATGTATATAAAAGGGAATATGGTGATGGTCCTTGTTTACTCCAACTGCATTTGTTATACAGTAAGATCTCTATTCTTTATTACTATATTAGAGAGGTTAGCATTATAAGGAATGAAATCTACAAGAATAGTTTAGTTTTAGACCCATCAATGATATATGTTGTATTATCATGGGCACCACCTAGGAGCGTGACGTGAGTGAGGGGTTTCTTTATGTTGGTAGGTTACTATTTGATATTTGTGACATATCTGTTGTGGATTCTGTCCCCATTAACTTCTCTGACATATAAAGTTACGTCACTAAAATAAAAATAGATATTTCATAATTCCTTCATTGAGATAAGGTAGAGGTTAACTAGTTCTCCTATATAGATTTTTCGTAATAATTCTTTTGGAAATGTGGTGTTATATGATTTCACCAGATATAGTCTCTAGTTCATATTGATTAATTGGTAGGTTGTGATATATTTTGTTTCATGTAATATGATATGCATGATCATAATTATGTGACCCATGAAATAGATCCTGATGAAGTTTCCTTCACCCTAATGATTTTGGGGGAATAATATTTTATCTTATGGGTATGTATTTTACAAGACCACCAAATTGTCTTATATACCTTTTCCTATAGATATCTCAACCCTAAAAAATATGTTGTCTATAGTTCCTATTGGACTTTTCATTCTTTATAATAAATAATATATGTCAGTAAAACGTGGTGGAGGTATACCATAGTATGAAATATTGATCTTTCTATATATAAGTGGGGTTAACGTGAATGGCCTCATTTCAACTGACCCTAGAGGAGGAGAGAGGGAATACATATCTCTATTAAATGGTAGTGAATCCACTAATTCCCCATTATTTGAGAGAGCCTCATTTGGGATACATTGATAATGATGTTATACATGAATAGAAATAATCAATAGATAAGTTGGATGGAGCATCTGAAGGTGGAAAACACATCATCATATTCCAAAGAAGGAAAATAGTTTGGAATTTATTTAATGAAGATGTGTTGAGTGAGTTCCTTACCCCCTGGTGGTAAATCATGGATTGAAGAATATATATTAGTACCTCCAATGGTATTTCTTTTTGGAAGGTTTGAGGTAGAGTGACACTGATTTTATTACCTGATGCATCATATATCAACAATTAAAGGGAGAGAATTAGGTCCCAAAAGGATTAACTGAATTTATTGAGTTCCTTGAGTTATGTTTTTATGTCATATTGATTTATTTTGTGGTTGTTCTTCTAGAGGAAGAAAAAGGACATGAAAACACCTAGTTGATCATTGATCAACTCACCATGTCATATCAATTTTTTCCGTCTTTGAGTAGAGTTCGGTGGATTGTTTAGGGAACTTATACGTGTGGGAGATCATCTGACTTCATGGGTTCCCCCTAAAACTCTTCTTTGATAATGATTCTTGATTAATATTAATGTTGCATAATGTTTTGTAGTATTTATTCATGATCTAATTATGGATGAGAAAAATTCTCAAACACTATAAGGATGGATAGATATAATGAACCGTCATGTTTTTCAGTATATGATGATAGATTAACTTTTATAGATTGGTCGGATTTGAGAGTACCTAATTAAAAAAATTGAGTTCCCCTATAATAATAGATATCACTCCACTATCGACATGAAAAAATTAAAATATCTTTCTGGAGACCATGTAGGTTACCCATATGTTGGACCAATAAAGGTTGGCCATCACTTATGGAATCATATCTAGTGCAGATGATAATGGAGGAACTTTATGTAATCAATGATAGTATAAATACTTCTAAAAGTTAGTATAAATATTATTCAAACTGAAATAATAGACACTTATTGTTTGAGTACATAGACAATTTGTTCTTGGAGGTCTATCTACAACGATTTCTGTGGTGGTTTTTTCAAGGTAGAAAGTTATCCCCAACATAAATCGAAATATTCAATGTCTAACACATTGCTGGGGAGGATTATTATCACCTAGCCTTACCCTTTTAGTTGAACTAGGGCTATATTATCTTCCACATATTGTGGGTGAAGATTTATATGCATGTATCACCCCTTGATATTGACTAGGGTGATCTAGACATTGAGGGTGGAGATTCCTTATCAGAGTACCCAGTTCCCACAGAGGATCAACAGGAGAGTATCATTCATGGGTGATCTATCCCAATATTTTTAGTTATTTGGTAGCATGGGAACCACAATAAGAGAATGTGGGAGCATGAGAGCTTTATGCATGCTCAGTACCCACACCATTTCTAATTGGTTCTTCATTTTTAGGATAAAATATTTGAAGGACTGTGGAATTTAACAACACTGGTTTTTGTGATTAGATAATTTGGATAATTATACATATAGATATATGAATGATTCATTAGTGTTTTAATAGGGTCTCATGTGTTGAATGACCCTAAAATTGATATATTAAAAATAAAAAATATTTTAAATGATGCACACACATTTTTTGAAATAATTAATATTCTATTGATGTAGGTCTAAGATATAAAATAAAAGAAAATTTTATGTTTTATAGTATATAGTATGTCCCATGTGTGAGATGGGGTTCATTAACATCATATCCTTGGTTCATGAAACATTTCATTCTAATTTTTGATGAAATAAGTTTAATTTATTAATTTATTAATTTATTAATTTATTAATTTATTAATTTATTGTTTTATTGTTTTATTTTTCTAAATTATTTCCTCAACCGATAAACATGATATTTTGAAGAAATTATGAAAATTATCTTTGTTTTTTCAAAAAACCCTATAAATTTAGAGAGACATTATAATTATGGTTTTAGATGAGAAAACATCAAGGATCAAGTATCATTGATCAAATTATTTGATACAATTCATGGATATCATCATAGACCCTGAAGAATAATTCGTCATGATAAATTGATAAAATTCTTAAGTATGGGTTTTTATTTGTGGGTTTTAACAATTTGAATTGTGATTATTTTTAGAGAAATATTTATCTAATTTTTTCCCATGATTTATTCTGAATTTTCATGCCTTTTAAATTTCGGAGTACATCATCGGGATATAATTATTTTTGAAAGTAAAATATATTTTCTATAATTTGGTTTCCTCAATGATGATCATGGTACAAAGTCATATCAACCAATGATGAAATTCACTTGTATATTTCATTGGTTTTCTCCCACTATTCTTCATGTTCTTTTCAATAGACCCCTTTTAGGGTTGCAATATGACTATTTCTGGTCCAGTTTGAATCATGATCAAGTACTCAAATAAGTTCTGATGTGTGAATAGATGAACATGATAAACTATGTTCTTGTATAATTGCGGAATGTTGACAGAATCAATATCTATAGAATATATCAAGATAGTTTTTAATTGATTTTGGATAGGTAATAACATTTCGTTATAGTGGCATTTTCCATTCGGGAGAAGCAGGGGCTAGTGGTAAACCTATGGTGATATAGGATCCATGATCGACACATCTAGAGAATATTTCTATGAAATTCACACTGTTAACAGTGGGCGCATGAATATTCAAAAGGAAATACATACACTTCAACAAAAAAACTGATTGTATGTTTTTCATGATGGAGTAACACGTTCCATTGGGTCTTCTTATTGTTGAATATAGGGTTTTCTGGTTGAGTTAAATATGATACACTATGTGGTTAGGCCCTTACACCATGTACAAGGAGTATATGACCAGAAGTGGACCCCATGTATTGTACGGTAAACAAGGTGTAGACTCTATTTAATGCTCTACAAATTGTATAATAGTCTTTGGGAGAAAAAATAATACTTGTGTGTAGCCTAAACAGTGCACAATGTCTTACAAAATTCTGTATTGATTTTCATTTCTTCATTAAATATATAACATGAGGTAACATAAATGGGTGTCTCCTTCCAACAAATCTGGATGGCACTAAATCTCAAGAGTGATCTTTGGAGTGAAATAAGGGCGAATAGCCTCCTTGATGAAACATATATGTCATGGTGTTGGTTCCCCTTCCTGGGTAGAGGTAAGGCAAGTAACCCCACCCCCAATACCCACAGGGTGTGTGGTTATAAAATATATAGATTCGGTATCTATTAATCAAATATTGGAAGAGATATAGGTTCTCCACAAGTGTTGGTAGACCCTTAACTATGAAGTCCATATGGTGACATGTGGGTCCCCTAATATAGATCTGGTGAGTTTTATGGAAGGATACTAGAATATAGAAAACAGATAGTCTTAGAGAATTATAATGACTCGTCATCCTTATTTTTCTATTATTATATATATCTCATCGTCTCTATCATGACCCATCCTAGAGGGGCCCATGTCGTGACTCTACAAGCCCACCTCCAACAGGTCAGGGCTGGTGACTAGAACTAATTAGGAATATAACTAACATGGGAGACTTTTCCTATGTAGCTATAAGGATGCACACATCTCTAAGACGACAAATAATGAAATGTAAAAACCACTATGAATCAAATTCAGGTATACCACTATCCCAAGCACAGTAAGATAGGAATGTAAAGTGCAGTAAGGTAAACTAGGCCATAATATGATACACTAAAAAAAGTGTGTAAACCAAAAGCCCAACCCGTAAAGAAAAGGTATTGTGATAGCTATTTGTATCCATAGGAACTCCTTGGCCTATCAAGACTCACAAGGCTCTATCTATTCCAGGTCTTCCTGAAGCACTGTCTAAATGATTCCCATCTACACAAGACATGACACATGTAGGAAAAGCCTATGCATGGGTGATTACAACTATACTAAGTAGGAAACCCTAAAAACACAATGAAATATAACAAATTTTGTAAATCAATCTCTAAAAAATATATCTATAGCACATACGACAAGAATATCTAGATATACTCAATCGAAGACACCTTCTGAAGTTAAGTCACAGCTACTGCATACCAAAAAATAGAGATTCATCACAAAGATTTCACGAAACACTCTTCCTAGAGAACATGGTCCTTTGTTCGGTAGCATTATGAAGTCCGTCTGATAGGTGTATCTCATCAGGAAGAATCATGAGAGAGAGACACACACACACTGATAGATCTGAACAAAATATGATAGATCAAATTAGGATCACATCTAGGGCTCAGGGTTCATACCGACTACTTCATCTAGATTAACATACTATGTATAGGAACAATATCTGGTAATATTGTCTCGTCAATACCAAGGAATCTACCTAGGTAATGAAAAATGAATAGAGGATCCCACATCGAGTCTCTGAGGGTATTCCAACATCTCTATCTTGAAAGTCTTATTAAATGGTTTGTAGTCCTATGAGTAGGAACCGATTCTCACCTACCAGTAGGGAAATGATCAAGGGCACAAACCCTAACGAAGCTTGTCCAATATATGGTGGAAAATAGATTCAATCCATGTATAAAGGGGTACACAGTGTGTAGTTGGGTCACACGTTGTGTCCCTTGAACCCAGGTACTACTGGTGTATAATGGCCCGTGTCATTAGAACAAGTCATGAAGATACTAAAATACACAGTCTGTGGAAGGAGTCACATGTCGTGTCCTATCATTCAGGTTCTACCTGTGCACTCTGTTAGTGTTCCAACACATGGATTCAACTCATGTGTCTCTGCCCATGTACTAGAACAAAGGGTAGTTGGTGTAATCGGTTCAGGAAAAGTCATGTGGGGGAGTACACACCATTTAGGAAAACCCTATACTCCACCATGTGCTTGTGTACATCCCATGGTACATGCCAAGTATTCCCAATGATGAACACATGCCGTGTAGCAGATATTATACATTATGTGTTCAGTAAATTCTAAAGTGTCGTGTTCTCCTTCTGCATGCCTTGGTTGGTGATCTTGAACTTGTTTTGGTTATTTTTTCACCTTGAAACTTTATATCAAGGGTTGTCTAATCACCCTAACACTGAATATATGTTTTTTTATCATTCAATTGGCATGGAAAAACATTTTCCTTTGTTCTGGTGTAATATTCTAGAAGAATAGTTTCCTCTTATTTGATCTGATATGTCTGTCGTTGTAGTTGTCGAACCTCTGTTAGGTCATCCCGATGTCATATTTTCAATTTCGGATCACTGTGCCAACAGATGAAGGCATAATTATTAATTGTTCATATCCCATCGAATAATGAATAATGTGTTGAAATGAGGGTGAAGAATATGCACAAGGATCAAACCTGAGGAATAAACCTCGACATTTGTCTATTCTGGCCTCAATCCTTTCGTGGAAGAATGATCAAAATTCAAAACAATAATGTCCATATTCAAACACATTAAATCCGACAATTAAATCCCAACCCACAAGGTACGATCAAATTGTGAATAAACATGTTCATTTCATAGTTGATGTTCATCATTGAATTTATTAACAAGGAAGGAAATCCAAAATAAAGCATCCTACCCGGAAGTTGGATCATTCACTGAAGAAGACCAGTTGATGCACCATCATCGTTGGAAAGAACCATTAATAATGGTGTCCGTCACTATTCTATTCAATGTTTCATTGTCATTCTTCAGATGGATCCTCCATAGTTTCTCTCTCTAGCGTCTCCAAAGAATTCCAAGGTTATGCAGTTATCCCTGTAATTTATACAAAATAGTCTACATAAATATTTTGAGTTGTTGTGTCAATATAATAAAAACTAAAATAAATATTTCTTTTATTTCATTCATTAAAAGGTTTGAAACTACATTTCACAGTTGATCGTTGTTGACTAATGTTAGTTCGTGCATAGGGTAAAGATGTTGTTATAAACATAACGATGCCCTCATTCTTTATTTCCTGGAAATATTTGATATGTTATTACATTTTTCTATGAAACCCATACATGTGTTCTATTTAATATATTTAATATTTTTCAAACATTTATGCTAGCACACAGAGCCTCGGAGTTTCACCTTCTCTTAGGGACTGATCTCTAATTAATTAAAAATAATTTTTAAAAATAATATATGAAAACTCTAGGACATTACATTCTCCCAACCTTAGGGATTTAAATCCCAAAAAATCCAAAAACAAGGATGATCAAAAAGACGTGGTTACTCTACATGAATCTAAACCTCCTACTCTCATGTGCTCTCATTAAGATTCTCATGTTTCCACTAGACACACACTAAAGGAATCTCTTTCTCATGAATGGTCCTCTCCTACCAATCCTCGATCACGACTGGGTACTAAGAAAAACTCTCCCCAACCTTGATTTCTAGCTCACCCCAGTCGATGTAGTGTGATGAGTCAAGCACGTACATTCTGAACTACGACACGTTGAATACATCATGTACCTGGAACAACTTTGGTGGTATATCTAAGTGGTATTCCAACTTTATACAGTATATGAAAAGGGAGGACAATCCTTAGACATAACATTCCACCCCATCCAAATCTCTATAATCCCCATCAAGGTGGAACCCAAAGGAACTCATGGTCTCCTTCATTGAATTCCAATGGCACCCATCGCCTATAATCAAAATATTTCTGATTGTTTTATACCTTCGTCACATGCTACAATATGATATTCACCTTCTCTATTATAGCATGGATGAACTCTGGGCCCAAAAGTGATGACTATCCTGCGTCAGTCCTATAAAGGGGTGACCAACATGGTCAACCATACAAATCCTCGAATGGAATCATACAAATGGTGGAACTGTGGTTGTTGTTGTATGAAAACTTTACTAGATTTAGGTGATCCTCCCAACAATGGACAAATTCTAACATTAATTCTCACAAAATATTCTCTAGAACATTATTGGTCTTCTTATTTTAGCTATCAGTTTGTGGAGAAATGCTTTTCTCATGTGTAATTGGCTCCCAATTGTCTCATACAATCTTTTACACTACTGAAATGTATAGCAAGCATCACAATATAAATATAGAATTCATGGAACTCCATGATGATAAACTATATCTTGCATGTAGAGGAATACCTATCACTCTACTAATCTCTGTTCATAGATAACTAGGAAGTGGGTCATCATGGTGAGGGGTGCAATGATAACCCAGATGGAATCATTTTCCAGGTACATGCATGGTAATCCTATAATAAATTCCCTGGATATCGCATCCCACTTATATTTCACCACCTCAAGTTGTTGAGCTAATCCTACTGGAATTTGATGGCCGGTCTTCACTTATTGACACAAAGGGAATCGAGAGAAAAACTGTGCAACTTCGTTCATCATTCATGGCCACAAAATCTAATATCGAAGGTCTAGGTACATTACTTCCACACCTTGATGTGCTACCAAATGGTATGTATGAAACTCCCTCAAATGATATTCTTTCAATGTCAATCGTACTACTAACGATCCCTGGAAAAGAACGGCGTTCTCTCCACCTTTTGAAAATCCATTAGGATTATGCCCTAAGGACTTCTGAGCACGTAAGGTCTCATAGTTGGTATTCCCAAGATATGCCGTCTTAAATCGTTGTAAGATTGTAGGGGTTAACAACCATCGACTAGAGGTAACATACTCCATATCCATCCAAAAAAGGACATCTTCAATGATTATAACAGATTTAATACCTCATCCAGTAACTGCAAACCTGATATTCTAATAAAATCATCTCCCACCATGTTCCCCTTCAATGGAGTATAGACAATATCCAATTCATAGTCTGGTAGGTACTCTAGCCATCACTGTTGAATTATACTGAGATCCTTACAAGAGGATATACTTGAAACTCTTAGGATCAGAGTAGATTGTAAACTGATCTACCATCAGGTAGAGTCTCTATATATTAAATGGGAATAATTTCACTATTAAATCAAGATCATGGTTTGCATAGTTCTTCTCAAGTGGTCCCAACCAGCATGAACTATAGGAAATCATTTTCTACCTCTTCATCAGAACATAACCAAGCCCAATTCTGGATTCATCGCATAACATTGCATGCATGACAACTAGCCTAGGAAATCTCATGATTGGGGTTGTCGTCAAACTCTACCTCAACTACTTAAATTCCTACTAGCACTTCATGGTCCATAAAAAATGTTTCCCCTTTCGAGTCGATGTTTTCATAGTTGCTAATATCCTTCAAAAATCAGGTATGAATATTCTGTAATAGCCTTATATTACATGGAATCTATGAACCTATTTCATGCTCCTAGGTGGATCCCTTGATAACACTACCTCATCCTTTGTCAAGTCCATAGCCACTCCATCCACTGAAATAACATGTCCCAAAATGTGGACCTCCTAATTCATGAATGGGTACATAGAAAGATTCCCAAAAATATGGTTCTCTCAAAGTATTCATAGAATCATCCATATGTGTCTATCTTTACCCCCCTCAGAAGTTAAGTACATAAGGATATTCTCAATGAATGCCACAATGAACCGGTCCATGTAAGGCTGAAATATCTAGTTCATGAGTCTCACGAACATTTCTGGGGAATTATTCACGCAAAAATGGGATCACCAAGTTCACATAATTATTGTTCTTACATCAGAGTGTAATCACATGTATGTTTTCATCCTGTTCTTGCAACTAGTGATAGGCCAATCTAAGGTAATCCTTCAAGAACCACTTCATCACTTTCAACTGATCAAAGAGTTCATAGATCCTTGGTAGTGGATATTTTTTCTTCATATTCTCTTACTTTAACAAACGGTAGTCCACAATAAAATTAAATCTCTCATCTATGTTATTGGAAAATAAGACTATGGTCACCCAGGGTGAAACATAGGGTCTAATGGAATCCTTCTTCTGCAAGTCCTTCAACTTCAACCTCAGCTCAGGAATCTCTATGTGAGACATTTGATATGCTGGTGATGATAACAGTTTCATCCTGGATTGTAAATAAATGAATAATTATATGTAATGGTGAGGAGAAAAACCTAGAACATCTTCAAGAAAGTCATCCTCACACTATGCCCCTACTAAAGGAAAGAGGAAACTCATAAAATCTATAACACTAAGGTTCATGTTAGGCAACGGGTGTGTAATCGTCTTCACCCTCCTATGTATGAGTCCATAATCTGTTTCATGGGATTCCTTTTCACTGACAAATCTAAATCCCATTCCATCTCTATAGACACACTTCACCCTTCGCCTAAATCAGTCAATATGGGCATGGAATATAGATCACCAATCCATACCCTGAATATATTCATAAGGACTTGATATAATGACCAATAGATTCCAAATAAACATCCTCCTCCAAGAGTCAGGTCACACAGTCAGCACAAGTGTGTGATCATCGAGTCGTCTCCAGTGGGTGTCTCCAGGAATAAGGGTCAATTCAATAGTTCAACTAGAATCTCTACATATCTTATAGGGTATGTGGGGAGAAAGGAATGACTAGAACATTTTTCTATTCGTATGTAAGATAAATTATAAAATACACAGATCATACCTCAAACCATCCCTGAAGATCCTGGGATATAAGCCTCAACCCCATACAACTGTCTTATCCCCTGTTCTCTCACTCCATGAGACTGGGGTGGACTACCTGGGGGTTGTGGTGGTAACATGATGAAATTTGGGCCACCTCCCATTGTTTTTTATCTCCTCTTCCACATATACCACCCTAAAAAATTGTTTTCTCCTTCATTTTCCTCTACCTCATTGGAATGTTTATGGTTTCTATGATTGTTGTATAGTAGGAAGGACAATCATGTACATGATTCCCCCTTCCATCAAATGAGTAACACCTACTTTCTCTAGGATTACTGGACCCACCATGTGAGTTTGGATCTGCAAAACCACTATCCTAGGGCCTCTTCTAGAGATGCCTCTTTTGTCAAGGTCTCTGAGGATGAAATCGCCTCACTACTACCAAGGTATCTACTCTTGTTTCCCCACTACTAATTGTCACTGACTGTATCTACTTAGCAAGGGAACTCTTAATCTTCACGGATCGCTCTAGCACCCCAGTATAGTAGGAATACAAAGAGGGGTGAAACTGTCTCTGTCATATCTACACAGACATTTCTCAATGGTATGAGCCCTCAAGTGTTTATTATGCATCAAATACATCAAGTACCTAGGGAGGTTGGTATGCCTCAATGAAAACTCAGGCACCGACATGTTTCCCTTCAAGAGATGTAGAATCTCATAGATATGCATAACCCTTAGATTATGATGTTTGAACACCTCTCTAAAAAGGTTCTCAAACTCTATCCATGAAGTAGTATTCTTTTTATAAGCTTGGGTAACTAAACCCCACTATAAACATGCTGAGATGTGAAGAAGGATCGCCACTAAGACCACCATCTAATTTTTTGGTGTCTCGACTAGTTAGAAAACTCAAGTAACTACATAAAGATAGTCCTCATCCACCTATGTGTTGGGATCAAATCATAACCAAAGGAGTATCTAATATTGAAACTTGTAAATCGCGCTCAGCCTATGCACCTCATCTACTTGAATTTTGGGTACCACGTTCTTCCCTATAGGTGGCAGTGTGGATGGTGCACCACCGGGAAGAGACATCAAGGGAACTGTTCCCTGTATCATAGCCTCATCACTAAGTGGGTCATCCTCATGATGATGTTATTAAATCCTATCTGGTATGCATTGCAGAGGCATCCAACAAAAAAAATATGTACCATGATCAATGAGTATATTTAGAGAGAAGGCTCCAGAAGGAAGAGGAAATCACAACTCATTTGTATATGATGCATTTACCATTATTCTCCCCAGAACCAATGTTATCATGTACCGAGTTGAAAACAAGGTTATCAGAGTTTGGGTGTATGGATATGTTGGTTGCCAAATTAACATTAGAGTCCATGGCCTAAAATCCAAACTCAAAACACCTATCATTATTTCCCCAAACCAATATCATCGACTCATGGTTCTAAAGTATAACATACTACTCTCATACAAATCTATCATAACCCATGTTTGAGGGTCCTATGTCCCAAATTTCCCAGCCTATCTCCAAGTCTCCATGGGCTCTTGACTCACACTGATTTGTCATATCACTAACATGGTAGGCATTGCCTATGTACCAATATGCATACACACATCTCCGAGCCCCATAATGATGAAATTTAAAAACCAATAAGAACCAAATGAATGCATAACACTATCCCAACCAAAGTACAACATGACTATAAAGTGAAGTAAAGTAAAATGGGCTAGAATACAAGACCAGCAAAAATAATTATGTAAACCAAATGTCCAACCCATAAACAAAATGAATTTGGACTATCGTTTGTAGCCATAGGAACACCTCAGCCTATCTGAATACACAAGTATTTGTCTGGTCATGGTCCTCCTAAGACTCAATTGAAAGGTCTCTCTTCTTCATAAGACACAACACATGTAGACAATTGCCATGATTGGATGATTATAACAATACTCTGTTCAACACCAAAAAACCACAATGAAATATAATAATGGAAGGTAAATTAATCTCTAAAAAGTATATTTCTATAGATCATATTACATAAATACCCAGATATAGTCAAACTAAGACACATAGTCTAGAGGTATGTCACAAGTACTTCATACCAAACACTATAGATTCAACTTGATTTTTCCATGAAACACTAATATAGTAGAACAAACTCCTGAGTTTCATATCACTGATGATGTTTGTTTGAGTGGTGATGCTAATCAAGAACTGTTATGAGAGTGAGATAGAGATATACTAATAGATCCATAGAGAATATGATACATCAGATAAGGATCATAGCTAGAGACATTGGGTAATACAAACTACTCCATCTAGATTAACCCACTATTTTGAGGATAAACGTCTACTCGGACTGTTCGTGTCAATACCCAGGACTCTACCTAAGGCACAAAAATGAATAGAGGATCTCACACCAAGCCTCTCTGGGGATTCCAACAACTCTATCTAGGAAGTCCTGTTAAATGGATTGTAATCCTAAAATTAGGATCCAATTCACACCAACCTTCATGGAAATAATCAAGGGAATGAACCCTATGTAATATTGTACAAGATACAGAGGATGATAGATTAAAGACGTGTAGAAAGGGGTACATGGAATGTAGTAAGGTCACACGTTGGGTCCCTTGGATTCGATTACTGCCTATGTACAACAGCCCTTGTCATTATAACATGTCACATAGAAAAGGAAGTACTCATTGTGAAGAAGGATTCACACACCGTGACCTATCATTTCAGCTTTTCCCAAACTCTCTGGTTGTGTGCCAGTACACGATGTCAACCCATGTGTCTCAATATGTGTACCAACACTTGAGGTAGTCTGTGTAACTAGTTTAGCCCAAGTCGTGTGGGGGAGTACACATCGTATAGAAAACATATTTACTCCACCCCACTACCATGCACCTCCAAGGGTACATGCTACGTCTTCCTAACATTAAACACATTCTGTGTATCCCATACTACATGTTGTGTGTTATGAAATTTCTAGAATGTCATGTTCTTCCTCTATATGCCTCGGTCGGTGCTCTCGATCTCTTTTTGGTGGTCTATACACCTCAAAAAATTATATATACGGTTGTCTCATCAATATGACACAGAATGAAGGTGATTCAATCCATTAATAAACTCAGAAAAATGTTCCGACCATTTTTGGAGAAAACCACTCAAATAACGGTTTCTCCTGATTCGATATAATTCTTTAGTTGCAATCGTTTTCGTACCATTTTTAGGTCATCCTGAGGTCGGATCTTCAATTTTATATCGTGTCACTAATAGATGAAGGTGCAACAATCAATTTTTCAAAACCCATCAAAGAATGAAGAACGCATTGAATATGGGGGAGAATAAAAACACAAGGAACAAAACTAAGATACAAACCTCATCCATTATTCATTGTGGCCTCAATATATTCTCATAATAATAATAAAACCTTGTAAATTATGCAACTAAAACCCACCCCATATGGTATGATCAAACCATGGATCAACCTATTCATTGGTTTGTCTACGTTCATCGTTGGACTGAAGAATAGAGAATGAAATCCAAAATTTCAATTCCAACCGAGAAGTTGGATCATTTGATGAAGAAGATCAATTTCTTAACCATTACCATTACCAAGATCCATAAAGAACAGCGTCTTTCGATCTACGATCAAAGGTTCTTTTATCATTCATTGGATGGATCCTCTAGAGGTTCTCTCTCCAACATCTTCGTAGAATTCCAGGGTTATTTGGATAACCCTAAAAATTCTACATTATATTCTACAAAATTACTTTTATTTGTTTCATCAACACAACATGAAATTAAATAAATATTCATTTTTTATTTTTCATTTAAAACACCCAAAACTACTTTTCATAGTTAACCCGCACTGGACAATATTTGGTTGTGCGTAGGGTAATGTTAATGTTATGAATGCAAAATTTCTCTGGGATTTCTATTCCAGGAACCCATTTAGATGTTATTCAACCTTTTCCGGAAACCTTCTTGTGCATGATATTTAATATATATAATATATTTCAAAAATTTATTCTTGGAACATTGGTCCTCAGAATCAAATTTTCTCTCAGCACTTGGTCTCGAATTGATTCCAATAATATTTTAAAATAATATACTGAAAATATGGGACATTAAAATATCTCCCTTCATTCATTTTCTTATATAATAATATAGGTTATTTTGTTTCCTCTCCCCTCTTTTTCTCATTCATCATGCTATATTTTTATTTCTATTTATCTTCACTTCTTATTTTTTGGGGCATCCTACTGGGTATGTATATAGTTATCCCTACATGGGATTTTGGATTTTGTATAAGGCCCCAGCCTTAAACCATACTTCATCTTTATTTATTACAAGAATATACCTTGAGGATCTTTTCAGGTTTAGAGTTTTATAAAATTAGATCATAAAACTTGCAATACATTCAACCTTTAAACAAAGTGGTTACATAGAATATAGTATTAATTTTTTCCATCCACGGAAACATATTTAAAATAAAACATGGATTCTTTCTTGACACTTCCTTGACACTATCATCACATCATTTTCCTTTCCCTTGGCCTGTGAAAAACATTTCAAAAAACTTGGGATGAGCACAAAAATCTCAGTAAGGGATATAAAAATATGGAAAGGAAACATGAGTACATGTATACGTAAGAATCAATGAAGTCGTACTTTACTCATAAAACATAATCACTTTAACATACCTCATCAAATCACGAATAAAACATAGAAATCATAAGACATAAAGGTAACATGAGGCATTCATAACATTCTTACGTAGGGAGTAACCCTCTTGGATACATTTGGAATACCCATCACAGTATATTCCCTAAATCTCTTCGGAGAAACCTTAACGTTTAACTCCTTTGCATTACCCGATGCATTAGAGAGCTATATCGGGATCACCCACTCTTAGTTTATCACGAAACCACCCGTCTTCATAATAATACCCAACAACCATAACATAATCGTATCACATAAAACATGCATAAAGGAAACATAACATTTCCACTTTTCAATCACAAGATATCAATACAACACATTAATATAAAAACAATATGAAAGCCATTTTCAATACCAAAATAAAATAAAATTAAAACATGGTATTTAGTTTTCAATTAAAAAAATTTATGGCTTGTAGAGGAAGCCGAAACTCAAATAATGGTCACGACGCCGGAGAAGTCGTTGTCGCTGCATACATATGACAAAAACATTCCCTTTTGTCATTTAGTAAAACTCTTCGTATAAAATAGATTCATTTTGGATAAATGAAAAATTCAAGGGGGTTTATACACCGTATAAAAGAAGGTTTTGTATAAAACAAAATATGCCTCTATGAAAGGAGATTGAGATGAAGTCCCATACCTCGAGTCCGACTTGACTCGATGGTTCTTTAATTTCCTGAATAATAAACTTGAATTAATTTCTACTTGCTTAAGAACCTTTTTAAAGTTCATTATTCATTTTATATCACTTATTACCATGTTATGAAGGTTATGAAATCATTTAAGTTAATAACGGTCATTTTGTCGATATTTGGTACTTGAGTCAAAAGTGAACTTCTTATATTTACAAGTTGTTCACGTAGTCAAATATCCATTATCTCAAGAATGATATTCATGATGTAGATGCCATATATATCATATATATCTAGTATATACATGCATTTATAATATTACATAATCGTTTAGAGGTATGAAATTAAATGCACCGTTCAGGGAGACGGTAAGCCGTACGTACGCATGAACGCTACTTTCATTTCTATGTCATATTAATGGAATTAAAACTAAATGAGGGATATGTATATTTTAATTCCGGAATTATATTCATCATTTAGATGTAACATACATCATATATTTCCATTATATATATGTACTTATAAGAGTACATTACATTTTGGGATAAGAAATGAAATGCACCGTTCATTGGGACGGTAAGTCGTACATACGCATGAACGCTACTTTCATTTCTATATCATACTTTAATGGAAATAAATAATAATTATATGAATTTATATTATAATTCCAGTATAATATCATATATAATATCATTAAATATATCCTTTATATGTACCACATATGGTATTAACAAATCAAATCACTTTGAGGGGGCGGTAGTCCGCACTTCCTAAAATGAAGATATTGCGTTTACCCATAATGGAAACCATAAAGGTATGCCATAAATGAAAAATACAGAAGCATAAGTACAAAATAAACATGTTATATATCATATATAAATATAGTTACATCTTAATGGCCACCTTTTAAGGTGTTAAAAGAATATTGAACAATCATCGTTTCGTGAGGCAGAAATTCACCATCCACAGAAACAGTATGTTCTTTAACCATTACATGTTGGTGTGTGTATGTGTAGCTATAATAATTATTATAACAAAATCCTAGTATATTTAAGATACTGTATTTTTTACAAAAGAAATGAATAAAAATAGTTTAGGGGGTTGGGGAAGAAAAATAAAACAAATGAACACAAGTGAAGACATTATCTTAAAATCGGGAAACTCTCTTTGATTTGTGCTCAAAGGCTTCCTTGGGAAGACTTATGCACAAAGTGAGGATTATGGGAGTAAGAGAGGGATGTGGAGAGACAAAATGAGCAGGGTTTGGCCGATCCAAAGGCTTGAGAGGTGTGGGTAAGGAGGTAGAGTTGGGGGCCTTTTATAAGAGGAGAGGAGGGGCACTCTTGGAAAGGTATAAAATGCTACTTTATTTTCAAATGATTTTGGCATTTTAAAGGTCTCAAATTGATGTATTTAGAGGATAATGTGATAAGGGTTCGAAATATATTCATCCAATAGGTCTTTGACATGTGTAGGTCTTATATTTTAAATTATCTTTTCATTTTATTTAAATCGTTAAATAATGAGGTAATCGCTGCATCATCATGATGTCAGAAATAATTTAATTTATTTAATGTCTAAGAATTATAAAAAAAATACTATGATGTAATAAATATTTTAATCTTTCCAATGAATATTTATAGTAAAAAATATGACTTGTATAACCCATGTAAAAATTGTTTTAGTAAAATAATACATGTTTGTGTAATTTTTACTTTTACTTTAAATAAAAGGCATTAATGTCATTATCTTACCCAAGTGGCTCCATGGGGTCCCAAAAATCGACCCATGGGTTGTATTTGTCGCCCATGCCACATAAAATAAGGGTAGGACATGTTTCAAGGTCATTTCATGTTATTAAAACATTATTTTTACCTTAAATTACATTAATTACCTCTAATCGCGATTAAAAACTTAAAAGTTACTATTCACCAAAAAAAATTATTTTAATCCCATTGAACCAAATTTTACTCCCTAATTACAACCATGTATGTCAGATTTTTGAAATTCAAAACACAGAGGTGGTAAAATTTCATTTAAATGAAAAATCAGTTTTTTTAAGTACCACTTAGTGGTTTCACTATTCATCAAATATTGATGTTTTTCAGAAAAATACCAAAACATCACCCTAAGCTATATTTGATATTTTGAATTCAAAGATGATGTCTATTTTACAAAATTTAAAACATATAAGTTACAATTATTAATTTAATAATTAATTCCCACCGTCAGAACAAATAGCGTGTTTTTATGAAACAATATATATCAAAAGATTGACACTAGTTTAAGTCCAATTTCAAAGTGATATTAATTCCAACGACCAATATTGGATTTAATTGAAAAAATATATTCTAATTTAAATTTATAACCAACTCAAAATATAATCTAATTATATAAACAAATTAGATTAAATAGAGGTTTTGAATTAAAATACAACATTTTTCACTATTCATTAAAAAAAGAACATTATCAGAAAAATACCAAAAATTTACACAAAGTAAATTTTGATGTCCCAATTCTAAAGAGGTATTTTATTTGGTCCAATAGAATGTATATCAGTGACCAAAACTATATTTAAATAGGGTTCACCATCAAAAGGCGATAAGTGGACATTTAGTGAAAATTAGAGTATATATGCCTAAAATTGAATTCTTTTCATATTTTAAGCCTTTATCCTTTATTGGATAAATGTAAAAACATTTAACAAACATATATAATCATATTTTAGTTATTTATATTCATTCTCTCCAATAAAATGGCTACGTGTTAACTACAATTTGAAATAATATTATTTTATTACTAGTGTGCAACGTAAGATTTCAATGAAACTCTTTGTTGCGTATCGGGTATGCTATCAAACTTAGCAACCCCTTTAAAGTAAATTAATATTTAATTGATAAATATTATTAAATTTGATAATGTATTATTCTTTATTTACCTAGAATGTTACATCCTTCCCCCCTTTTGGGAATTGCGTCCTCATAATTTTATCCACTTATTAAAATAAGTGGGGGTATTTATCCCTCATAGAATTTTCAGATTCCCATATTGCCTCTTCAACCATATGGTTTTTCCACAAAACCTTTACCTGGTTAATGACCTTATTCCGCAACACTTTCTCTCTATGGTCAAGAATCTGGACTGTTTGTTCTTCATAAGAGAGAGTCTCTTCCAACTGAACTACATCTGGGCTCAAAACATGAGATGGATCTGGCATTTACTTCCTTAACATTGAAACATGAAAAACATTGTGTACCTGAGATAAACTCAAAGGTAAAGCCACTCGGTATGAAACTAATCCAACTCTCTCTAGAATTTCATATGGTCCAATGAACCTTGGACTCAGTTCTCCTTTCTTACCAAATCGCATCACACTTTTCCACGGTGAAACTTTGAGAAAAACATGATCACCTACCTCGAAAGAGAGATCCTTCCTCCAGTTATCTGCATAACTCTTCTGTCTGCTCTGAGCTGTTCTCATGTGTTTCTGTATCAGCTGAACTTTTTCTGCCAACTCTTCTACAAATTCCGGTCCCATCAAATTCCTTTCACCCACTTCATCCCAGAAAGCTGGAATTCGACACCGCTTCCCATATAATGCCTCAAATGGTGCCATCTATATACTGGAATGAAAACTGTTATTATAAGAAAAATCAACCAAAGAATGATGTTGGTCCCAACTTCCCTGATAATCCATCGAACAAGCACGTAGAATATCCTCCAAAGTCTGAATCGTTAATTCTGACTGGCCATCTGATTGAGGATGAAAAACCATACTAAAATTTAATTCAATACCCAACAACTTCTGAAGGCCTTTCCAAAAGTTAGTAGTGAACCTAGGATCACGGTCAGATACAACGGAGAGAGGAACTCCATGTAACCTGACTATCTCTTTAATATAAAAAAGGGAAAGTTGATCTAGGGAAAAATTATCTCGTATAGAAAGGAAATGAGCAGATTTAGTCAAGCGATCAACAATAACCCAAATTGCATTATTACCTCGAGGTGTCTTCGGCAATCCCCCAATGAAGTCCATGGATATATTCTCCCATTTCCAATATGGCACTGGTAAAGGCTGAAGCATCCCTTTAGGTAACTGCCTCTCTGCTTTAACTTGTTGACAAGGAAAACTCTTCACAGTAAAATCAGCAATGTATATTTTCATTCCATCCCACCAGTAATACTCTTGAAGATCACTATACATCTTAGTAGTTCCTGGATGAACTGAAAATGGAGAACTATGAGCTTCACATAACAACTCTCTCTTCAACTGTGAATCAAAAGGAACACACAATCTCTTCCCAAATCTCAAAACACAATCATTGGAAATGTTGAATTCATGCAACTTAACCTTCTGAACTAGCTCTACCTTTTTCTGCAACTCATTGTCTTACTTCTGTGCTTTCTTAATACTGTCTGATAGAGAAGATTTCACTAATACCTGAAACAAAACAGAAGATCATCCTGCATTGAAAACTTCTAAGCGAAATTTCATCAAATCCTTAACCAAAGTATCATGTTCCAAATGAAACATTTTTAATGAAGCATTACTTTTTCAACTCAAAGAATCAGCCACTTTATTTTCTTTTCCCGGATGGTAATGAATTATACAATCATAATCCTTGATTAATTTTAGCTATCTCCTATGTATCATGTTCAATTACTTCTCAGTGAATATATACTTTAAACATTTGTGATCGGTATATATTTCACACATTACTCCATACAAATGATGCCTCCAAATTTTTAAAGAGAAAACAACAGCAGCTAATTACAATTCATGTTTAGGGTAATTTACCTCATGAGTTTTCAATTGACATGAAGCATATGCAGTTACCTGATCATTCTGCATAAGGACATATCCAAGTCCCTTTAACGAAGCATCACTGTATATAACAAACTCACCATTCCTGGAAGGAAGTTCCAAAATTGGAGCATTCACCAATCTTCTTTTCAACTCCTGAAAACAATAATCACATTCTTTTGTCTAGATAAACTTAACACCCTTTCGAGTTAGCTTAGTCATTGGACAAGATATCCGTGAAAACTTTTCAACAAACCTTCTGTAGTAACTTTCAAAACCAGAAAAACTATGTATCTCGGTTACATTTGTGGGTCTTGGCCATTCTTCAACAACTTTTGTTTTAGCATGATCAACAGTTATGCCATTTTTTGAAACAATGTAACCAAGGAAAGAAATTTGTTGTAACCAGAACTCACACTTGCTAAATTTTCCATACAGTTTATTTTCTTTTAAGGTATGAAAGATAACCTTTAAATGAATTTTCATGCTCCACTTTACTTTTAGAAACCACAAAAATATCATCAATAAAAACAACCAAAATTTTTCACCTGAGTCAACTGATCCATCACTGCAACAAACTATTTAGATCTGATTCTGACCATCTTAGGATACTAATTTGAAAGTTCATTTCCCTCTGTATGCCTTCCCAAGAAAATCTGTTCGGTTTCTTCTATGAAAAACCATTCATAACCCAGAAATATCTTAGGAGAAGAAACATGGTAAATTTTCAAATCCTATATCATTTAAATCGTACCATAAATTAATTTATAATTTAAAATTTTTCTAACTCCTAAAGTTGTCTAAACCGACCTCTGATACCAACTATAATTCCACAGCCTTAAAACTTACTTAATCTTGAGTTATTACAAGAATATACCTTGAGGATCTTTTCAGGTTTAGAGTTTTAGAGAATTAGATCATAAAACTTGCATTACATTCAACCTTTAAACAAAGTGGTTACATAAAAGATAGTATTCATTTTTCCCATCAACGAAAACGTATTTAAAATAAAACATGGATTATTTCTTGAAATTTCCTTGACATTATCATCACATCATGTACCTTTCCCTTGACCTAAGAAAAACATTTCAAAAACTTGGGATGAGCATAAAAAGGTCAGTAAGGGATATAAAAATATGGAAAGAAAACATGAGTACATGTATACGTAAGAATAAATGAAGTAATACTTTACTCATAAAACATAAGCACATTAACATACCACATCAAATCATGAATAAAACATAGAAATCATAAGACATAAAGGTAACTTGAGGCATTCATAACATTCTTATGTAGGGAGTAACCCTCTTGGTTACGTTTGGAATACTCATCACAGTATATTCCCTAAATCTCTTCAGAGAAACCTTAACGTTTAACTCTTTCGCGTTACCCAATACATTGGAGAGCTATATCGGGCTCACCCACTCCCAGTTTATCATGGAACCACACATATTCATAATAATTCCCAAGAACCATAACGTAATCATATCACATAAAACATGCATAAAGGAAACATAACATTTCCATTTTTCAATGCGAAGATATCAATACAACACATTGATATAAAAACATTCTGAAAACCATTTTCAATTCCAAAATAAAAGAAAAGTAAAACATGGTATTTATTTTTCATTTAAAAAAAGGTATGGCTTGTAGATGAAGCCGAAACTCAAATAATGGTCACGACGGCGGAGAAGTCGTTGTCGCCGCATAGGTACGACAAAAACATTCCCTTTTGTCCTTTAGTAAAACGCTTCGAAAAAAAACGATTCCTTTTGGATAAACGTAAAATTAAAAGGGGTTTATACACCGTAAAAAATAATTTTGTGTATAAAACAAAATATGCCTCAATGAAAGGAGATTGAGACGAAATCCCGTACCTCAGGTCTGACTTGACTCGATCGTTCTTTAATGTCCTGAATAATAAACATGAGTTAATTTCTACTTGCTTAAGAACCTTTTTCAAGTTCATTATTCATTTCATATCACTTATTACCATGTTATGGAGATTATGTAATCATTTAAGTTAATAACGGTCGTTTTATCGATATTTGGTACATGAGTCCAAAGTAAACTTCTTATATTTACAAGTTGTTCACGTAGTCAAATATCCATTATCTCAAGAATGATATTCATGATGTAGATTCCATATATATCATATATATCCAGTATATACGTGAATTTATAATATTACATAATCATTTAGAGGTAATAAATGAAATGCACCGTTCATGGAGACGGTAAGCCGTACGAACGCATGAACACAACATTCATTTCTATGTCATATTAATGGAATTAAACATACATGAGAGATATGTATATTTTAATTCAAGAATTATATTCATCATTTAGATGTAACATACTTCATATATATCCATAATATATATGTACTTATAATAGTACATTACATTTGGGGATAAGAAATGAAATGCACCGTTCATGGAGATGGTATGTCGTACGTACACATGAACGCTACTTTCATTTCTATCTCATACTTTAATGGAAAAAATAATAATTATATAAAGTTATATTATAATTATTATATAATATCATATATAATATCATTAAATATATCCTTTATATTTACCACATATGGTATTAACGAATCAAATCACTTTGAGGGGGCGATAGTCCTCACTTCCTAAAATGAAGATATTGCGTTTACCCATAATGGAAACCATAAAGGTATGCCATAAATTAAAAATACATAATATTAAGTAAAACATAAACATATTATATATCATATATAAATATAGTTACATATTAATGGCCACCTTTGAAGGTGTTAAAAGAATATTGAACAATCATCGTTTCGTGAGGCAGAAAATCATCATCCACAGAAACAGTATATTCTTTAACCATTAGATGTAGGTGTGTGTAAGTGTACCTCGAATCCATCTTATAATAACATCCTAGTATATTTAAGATACTATAGTTGTTACAAAAGAAATGAATAAAAAGATTTTAGGGGGTTGTAGAATCAAAATAAAACAAAAGAACACAAGTGAAGACATTACCTTAAAATCCGGTAACTCTCTTTGATTTGACCTCAAAGGCTTCCTTGGGAAGACTTTTTCCCAAACTGAGGCTTCTAGGAGTAATAGAGGGATGTGAAGAGACAAAATGAGCAGGGTTTGGCTGAGCCAAACGCTTGAGAGGTGTGGGTAAGGAGGTATAGGTGGGGGCCTTTTATAAGAGGAGAGGAGGGGCACTCTTGGAAAGGTATAAAATGTTACTTTATTTTCAAATGAGTTTCGGATTTTAAAGGTCCTACATTGATGTATTTCTAGGATAAGGTGATAAGGGTTCGAAATATACTCATCCAATAGGTATTTGAGATGTGTAGGTCTTAGATTTTACATTATATTTTTATTTTATTTAAATCGTTAAATAATGAGGTAATCACTACATCATCATGATGTCATAAATAATTTATCTTATTTAATGTATAAAAATTATAAAAAAAATACTATGATGTAGGAAATATTTTTATATTTCCAATGATTATTTATAGTCAAATATATGACTTTTTAACCCCATGTAAATATTGTTTTTGTAAAACAATATATGTTTGTGTCATTTTTAATTTTACTTTAAATAAAAGAAATTAATGTCATTATCTTACCCATGTGGCTCCATGGGGTCCCAAAAATCGACCCATGGGTTGTCTTGGTCGGACATGACATATCCAATAAGGATAGGACATGTGTAAAGGTCATTTCATATTGTTCAAAAATTATTTTTACCTTAAATTACACTAATTACCACTAATCGCGATTAAAAACTTAAAAGTTACTATTCACCAAAAAAATTATTTTAATCTCATTGAACCACATTTTACTTCCTAATGAAAACCATGTATGTAGTATTTTTGAAATTCAAAATACAGAGGTGTTAAAATTTCATTTAAATGAAGAATCAGTTTTTTTAAGTACCACTTAGTGGTTTCACTATCCATCAAAAATTGAAGTTTTCCAGAAAAATACCAAAAATTCACCATAATCTATATTTGATATTCTGAATTAAAAAATAATGTCTATTTTATGAAATTCAAAACATATAAGTTACAATAATTAATTTAATAATTAATTCCCGCCGTCAGAACAAATAGCATGTTTTTATGAAACAATTTATATCAAAAGATTGACACTAGTTTAAGTCCAATTTCATAGTGATATTAATTCCGACGACCACTTTTGGATTAAATGGTAAAAATATATTCTAATTTCACTTTAAAACCAACTCAAAACATAATCTAATCATATAAAAAAATTATATTAAAAAGAGGTTTTGAATTAAAATACATCATTTTTCACTATTCATTAAAAAAAGAACTTTATCGGAAAAATGCCAAAAAATTGCACAAAGTAAATTTTGATGTCCCAATTCTGAAGAGTAATTTTATTTGGTCCAATAGAATGTATAAGAGTGACCAAAACTATATTTAAAGAGGGTTCGCCATCAAAAGGCGATAAGTGGACCTTTATTGAAAATTAGAGTATATATATGCCTAAAATTGAATTCTTTTTATATTTTAAGCCTTTATCCTTTATTGGATAAATGTAAAAACATTTAACAAACATATATAATCATATTTTAGTTATTTCTATTCATTCCTGCCAATACAATGGCAATGTGTCAACTACAATTTAAAATAGTATTATTTTATTACTAGTGTGCAACGTAAGATTTCAAAGAAACTCTTTGTTGCGTATCGGGTACGCTATCGAACATAGAAACCCCTTTAAAGTAAAATTAATATTTAATTCGTAAATATTAATAAATATGAGAATGTATTATTCTTTATTTACCTGGGATGTTACATTTTGTATGTCAAATGAAGAAAATATACAATTATACGATGAATTTGGAAGGAATGTTACTTATTTAGAATAATAATACTCAGTAATGATGATAATACATTGGTTTCAGTCTTGGAGACCATAACATGGACCTTCTTCATCATTGGATATTATGTTGGGATTCCTTTTATTCCTATATGGGTTTTCCCCTATCTTTTCCTTGGATATTTTTATATTTTTATACTCATGTTTTTTACAGGTTATAATATTCATTATCTACTCTTAGTTTAGAATAGTTTATTTATACTTCCTTATATTGATGTAATTTTTTTTGTGGAAATGTATGGTTTCCCATTGAAAATTCCTCCCATTTTTGATATATTCCAGCATGACACTGGCCATTAAAACTTGGAATATTGCATTTGTTCTCAGGGTGTCACATTCAGAATAATTTCATTTCAGGAAGATCCCATGTGAGTCTAGATGTGAAAAAATAATGAAATGAAATCTCAAAACATCAAGGAGGGAGGATCACCAAGATAATGGGCGATATTCCTTTAATAGAAAGTATTATATGAGGAAATAGAGTTAAGATTCAATAAAAAAGTTTTAAAATTATAATTTTTAATGAGATGGAAAGGGGAAACAGTTTTGAAACATGGTTTGAAAAATGTACACCAACCATGAGAGACATACAATATGTAAAGTCTCATATTTTACAAATATTTTTTTAAAATATTATATGAAAATATTATGAGAACAATAATTATGACGGTGTGTGATTATGATGTCCTTGGTGCTAGGAATAATTGTTTGAAATAATTTAAACATTTAAATACCATCCACAAGCAGTTTTCCATAAAAAGTGGA
Source organism: Viscum album (assembly GCA_963277665.1). NCBI lineage: Eukaryota > Viridiplantae > Streptophyta > Magnoliopsida > Santalales > Viscaceae > Viscum > Viscum album. The sequence goes on from OY728160.1 coordinate 1,385,983,473, forward strand.
ATAACATTTAAATTGGTTCCTAAATCAAAAATATGAGGGTATTGTTGTGTTTAGAATAGAGAATTTTCCTTAGGCAGGGCCTACCATTGACCGACACATGTCAACATCAAAAGACAGTTTTTGGGAATTTTAATCAAAATGAAATAAATTAATAATTTATTTTATCTTAAACGGTTCCCTAACATAATGACCTAATCCTCTCCTATTAATATTTTCTTATTGTAAATTCATTGGTTTATCCACAAAACCCTCCGAATTGACGATTGTCATTGGATATTTAGAAGAGAACATGTTGGCAGACAACAATAAAGAGACTGGTCGACGCATCTCATATTTGATGAACCTCACCAACAAACATGATGTGGAGATAGTTCATTAGCATAATAGATGTATGAGTTTGTTATTTGATTTAGATATTCCCTATTATTTGATTAAACAAAGAACGTGGATCAACCCACAATCCAGTTGACCCATAGATCATGCGTTCTTGCGTGACAGTTTCTATTGGGTTATTTTGGGGGACTAAATCCATGCATGAATATCTATTTTTATTTCCCCTTTATAATCATACTAATGGGATATGATCAAAACTATGATGAACAATGGTGGAGGTTCATTCCTCTATTTTTTCATTGAATGTTTTCCTCCTTTGCCCCGCATTCTTCACATTCTTTGTGAGGGTATGAAAAACCTATCTTTGTACACATATTTTGTAATGCAATGATCCCACACCAAATAATAGATATTGGGATGACCAAATGGAGGTATGAAGATGATGGGGTAGACGAATCATCATAGTTTAAATAAAATTGTTCTTCGAATATTATTTGAACATATAATTGAAATGAGATTTCAAAGTCGATCAAACCCCCAAAAACCTCTTGAAACATATGATGGTATAGCTGGGAGACCTAGGATATTGAGTTTCAAAGAAATCATATAGCATGATCAAAGACCAGAAAAGCACCTTGGGCGCGACGATGAAGAACGTCAATTCCGGAAAATTGCAATAAACACGACGTTTATCCCAAAGAAAACACTGTGTGGCACCATCATGTTGGTGGATAGGTTTTATACACTGCACATTATGAAGAACATGGACTTCTCCTGGGAAGACATGGTATATGGACCCCATCCAGTGGTTGTTGGAGTTTTGGACTACAGGAAGTTTGTACACAGGGTGTAACCATTGTCACACGGCGTGTGGGTCCCTACGCGGTACGTAGTGTGTGTCTTAGATGTTACATTGGCATGGGGTGGAGTACATGGAATGTACTCCACTACACAGCTAGACGTGGTCGGATTTTTGGGAAACATCGTGTACTGGTATAGGGTCTGGAACACACGGGATGATGCAATGTACGATAAAATGGCTAGAGTACACAGAGCGCACACTAAACACTCGAACATGGTGTGTGATCCTTCATAAATGTCGGGTGTATAAATTTTTACATGACATGTTCTCCAGATATGGGCTTTTGTACACGGGTAGTACCCAGAGTCAAGGGACATGACGTGTGACCCCTTTTACATGTTGTCTACTCCCTTCGACATGGATTCTTCTTCTTATCCTCCATTCCATGTAAAAGTTTAGTTTGGTTGAGTTACCCTTTGATCATTCCCATAAATTTTAGGTATCGTTTCCATCCATAGGATTATGATCCCTTAACTTAGACTTTTTGTATAGAGTCATAATCCCTCCGAGAGTACCAGAGTGAGATCCTCAACCCATTCTTGACCCTTGATAGAGTTATGTATCGACATGAAAAATCCTATAAGATTCTGACCCTCAACATAGAAGGTGAATTTAGATGTGTTGTGGTATCCTCCAATTACCTAGTACTGATCCCCATCTGTGTGTCATGATATTTTCCCACTCAGGAGTTTGTTCTCCTTTAATGAGTGTATCTGTTCTCTCTTCAGATCGATCAGTTCATCTATCTCTCTCATACCTTTTCCCGATGGACATTCCTTCTCGTATGGACATCATCAAAGCTATTAGACTGGTGGAGTGAGTTATCCCGGATGATTTCTCTGTGAAATCTTCGAACTAAATCCCTAGAGTGGGTATGTGGTTGTTGTAACTTCCCTATACACTACAGGACGCAGTTTCAAGTATATCTAGATGTGTTTCTCTTTATATATGTTCATTAGACATATACTATGTAGAGATAAATATATCTTTAATTTTTTTATTACGTTGTGGTTATCAGGGTCCCCTACTGAGTATTATTATACTCACCCCAGCACGGGCACTTCCCACACATGTCGTCTCCAGTGCAGACAAGCAGCCTTTTGATGGATTCCATCTTGGACATAGACCGGACCAACCTTTCGGAATTCCTTGCATGCTAAGGTGTTACAAAATCTATGAGAAAGATTCCTAGTATCCCTTTTTTCTTACCGGTTGATCATTGTATTTTGGAGACTCTTTCCTTTGGTCTGCTTGTATTCTTTCCCAGTTTACTTTCTTCACATTAAACTCCATTATACTCTATTTGCTCGGTTTAGTTGTATGCATGCTTTTCGTTCCTTAGTGGTTTTTACTTTCTGGCATTTTTGGGCATGGAAATGTCTTGTGTGTGTATAGGTATTTATGAAATGGCTCGGATATTACTGATATACCAACATGGTTCTAGTCACTAGCCCCTGACTTATTGGTGGTGGACTTGGGGAGTCATGTCATGGGCCCCACTGGGACAGGTCATGACATCGTGGTATTAGAGGAAGGTTGCTTCTACCTTTGGACCAAGAGTATGTTTGATTGTTTTGGGGAAACAGTTTTAAGTGTTTTGAGCATGGATTTCAGGCCAGGGACTCCAGTGTTGGTCTGGGAGGCTAATGTATCCATAAAACAAAACTCTGATAACCTTATTTATCATCTCGATACATGAAAACGCTAGTTATAGGGAAATAAAATAATGTTATATACCTCATTCAAGAATGGGTTGTGTTTTTTATATCCATTGCGTCAGATATCTAGATATACTCTTGATCATGGTATATATTGTTTCTTTATGGAATGCCTCTATGATTCATACCTACTAGGAATTAGAAGCTCAATCCAAGGGATGACCCCCTCAGTGTTGAGGTTTTGATGTGGGGACCAGTTTCCAAGGAATTACATTCAGGTGGTGCTCTTTCTATACCTCCACTAGTGGGGAAGAATGTGGTAATATCAGTACTGATAGATGAGGAGCGTAGGTTGAGAGTTCTCTATGAGTTTCAGAGACAGAGACCCCTCATGTTCTGATGTAGGCCCGACCCTCAGGCTGTTGAGGACTACCTTGAGGTGGTGAACAGAGTTTTCCATCTAGTGTGGAAACCAGTGGACCACATGGTGATTTGTGGAGCGAGCCTTCTTCCGGGTTCGTTGAGATGGTGGTGGAGTTTGACCACGCAGACTTAAGATGTGGAGACTCTTAGATGGAGGAAGTTAAAGCAAATCTATAGGGAAGAGTTCTCTCTAGTTACCCTGAGATTCGTGTGTTTCCAGAAGCTTCTTCACCTCCATTAGGGTAGTTTAATGGTGGATAACTATTCGTTGAGGTTCACCAACCTTTCCATGTACTCGATTAATATGAACAGGGATCATTACTTTAGTGCTTAGACTTTCGAGCGAGGTCTACAGAGGGACATCTAAGTTGGTGTCGTTCCTCTATGAATTTTGACTTATGCAAGAGAGATCAATAGATATTTGGGGGGTGAGAACTTCTTGGAGGAGTAGAGATAGCTGGTGGTAGTCAGTAATAGGAAGAAAAGTGTAGAGACCTTCGAAACAGGGAGCTGACGTCAAGCATAGGGTTCAGGACATGGGAAACATCACAGGAAGACATAGGACAGGAGATCTATAGTCCAGTGATCTCAGGCTGGATTCAGTAAGCCTATGGAGAGGCTATTATACTACTGTGATTGTTGGGGACATCTTTCTATAGACTATTCAACCCGTTGAGTTGCTGACAGGATGGCGTTGGATGGACCACCGAGGTACAGGCAGAGAGTAGAGTAGGCAGACCCACTAGGTGGAAGATGTGGAATAGGAGCAGTGAGAGCTACATGTGGTGCAATATATTTTGATCTACTTCCACCACCACCCAGAGGAGGTCCGCACTAGGCTATGGGAGATTGGGGACAGAGGTAGGGACAACTGCATACGGTCAAGGCGTATGACCAAGGGACTCCATAGATGATATGAGGTACGATATTTTCCTTTTATACCTTATCATGCATACTCACTGACATAGGTTCTAGTCTTTCATTCATCTCCACATGTATTGTACGAAGCCATGAGATTCCAATAGATCCATTAACTCAACACTTATGCTTGGAGACACCTACGGGAGGAGACTCAAAGATCACGGATCTGTGCAGACTGTGTGATCATTCACTTGGAGGTGAAAGTTTTTGTTGGAACCTATTAGTGGTACCATCATGTACTTATGAAAACATTATCATAATGGATTGGTTATCTTATTTCCATGCCCATATTGAGTACTTTAGTTGAAAATTGTGGTTTTTTTGTTGTGATGGAATGATGATTTCTTTTGTTGGGGGAAAGGAAACTCAGGAAACATAAAATGGGATCATACATTGGAGGGTGTAGTTGATCACTCTTGATTTGGATAGCCCTACCCTCAGAGTACTATATATTACAAGCTTTCTATTCCGATATGTAGTGGTGGAGTACGAGGACATATTTTCAGAATATTTTTCCAAGATTATCTCCTAGCTAAGAGATAGACTTCTCCATTGAATTTCACCCCGAGACAGTGCCAATATCCTCACCAGTTTATCAGAAGGCTCCTTCAAAGCTTCGTGAGATAAGGGTGTAGTTGGAGGGTCTGTTGGGAGACATATTCGTAAAACCCAGTGTTTCACCCTTGGAAGCCTCGGTTTTTTATTCAAAGAAGGAAGATGGGAGTTTGAGGTTTTGCATGGAATAGAAGCACCTAATCCTGGTAACTGGGAAGAACAAGTATCCACAACCTAGGATAAATGACATATTCGATCAGCTAAGAGGGGTGAAATGGTTCTTGAAGATTTTCCTTCAATTGAGTTACCACAAGTTAGAATTATGAGATAAGTTTATAGTGGATATGGAATTTAGATGCCGCTACAGTCACTATGAGTACTTGGTGATGCCTTTGGAAATGACGAATTTCATCATAGTGTTCATGGGGCTTATGAATCGGATCTTCTAGACATACATAGACATTTTTTTAGTGTTCATCAAAAAAATACTTGTGTACATGGTGTCAATGGAGAATCACACATGACACCTGCTGTTGATTCTAAACATATGCTGAGAGCATCGAATTCATGGAAATCTCTCAATGTTCCATTTATTGAAACAGGTGGTCCACTTTCTGGGACATGTTATCTCAGCATATGGAGTAGCAGTGGAATAATACATGGTCGAGGTGGTGTTAGCATGGGATCCACCCTGGAGTCTGATAGAGGTGTGGAGCATCCTTGGCATGGCAGGATACTACAATAGATTTATCCATGATTTCTCCCAAATATTATCACGGATGATAGCATTGACCAGAAACGGGCAGCCTTTCACATGGATAGGGAATTTCCAACAGGCTTTCCAGTATTTGAGGCGGAGTTGGACAAGTGCATCGATCTTGATATTGCTAGAAGAGGTTGTTTAGTACATTTTTTTACTGGACGCATCAGGGACCAGGCTTGGATATGTCCTAATGTAGGGATAGGAAGTGATTAATTGTGGTTCTCACCAGGTAAGGCTGCATGATCATAACTATGTTGCCCAAGATCTGTATTTGTTATAATTAGTCTTCGCATTTAATATTTGTCAACACTACATGATGGTCGAATGGTTTGTATTCTACTCTTACCATAAGAGCCTCAAGGATATCTTACAACAAAATAATCTGAATTTGATGTATAGAAGATGACTAGAGTTCCTCCAGGATTATGAGTCTTAGATTTTCTATACTCTTCGGAAGGGGAACGATGTGTTAGATTTTCTTATCATAAGATCGATTTCTCAACTACTGAGCAAGGCATCAGAGTATTTGGCCTCACCACATTTACCCTTCATGGATGGAGATGAGGCATCATATCTCTAGTTGATGGTTACCCCCCCCCCACCCACACACACACACAGTCTCTCTTATGGTGAGTCAGGGAGGCATAGATCAGGGATGTCTACTGTGAGACTTTGTGTGCTTAAATACCCACAGGACATGCTCCTGATGGATATTCTCCAGGGGAGCACGTAGTCCATTTTAGAGGGTGCACATTCATGCCAGTGGCTTTGCGAGAGGAGGTTCTAATGGAGTTTCATAAATCCCCCTTGGCGGTACATCTTCCTATTGAAAAATTGTACTAAGACCTATAGATTTAGTTATAGTGGAGAGGTATGAAGAAGGAAGTAGCAGAGTTCATTTCTCGATGCCTTATGTGCCAACAAGTGAAGGATGAGAACTAGGTTCTAGCAGGGTTAACTCACACCCTATAATTACCAGAGTGGAAGTGGGATGGAATATTGAGGGAATTCATGACAGGATTACCACGGACATCCAAGGTACACGACTCCATCTTGGTGATCGTTGACTAACTCACCATGTCGGTCCACATAGTAGCTTTCTAGGGGGAATAGTTACATATAGATCATAGGATTAATCTTGGTGAAGGAGATAGTACTACTTCATGGAATCCCTTCAACAAAAATCTCATATCATGATTCTTGTTTCACATCCTAGTTGTGAAAGAAATTTGAGGAGGCGTTTGGGACTCAAATATGCTTGAGAACAACGTTCCATCGCAAGATAGATGGTCAGACAAAGAGAACAATTCAGGTTCTATAGAATATGTTGTGGGATAGTATATTAGACATTATCACAGTTGGGAGGACCACTTAACACAAGTGGGGTTCACAAACAACAACATCTACCACTCCACCATTGGTATGGAACTGTTTGAGGATTTTCATGGGTGACCCTGATGGTCACTACTTTGTAGGACCGACCCTGGAGAATTAGTAGTCATGGGTCTAGAGTTGGTACAAGCTACCACAGAGAAGGTGTAGATCATCTAGGAGTGGATGAATAATTCACAGAACCAGTAGAAGTCTTATAATGATAGATGATGGATACCTCTGGGTTTCTAAGAGGGATACCATGTCTTTCTTCGGGTCTCACCTCGATGAGGGGTGTGGTGATTTGGTCGGGGTGGCATGTTGTCTCTAACATTCATCATCCCTTTTAAAATACTATGTAGAGTTGGTGAAGTGGCGTACCACCTACCCATACTTCTCTCGTCTAACTAGGTACTTGGTGTCTTCAATGTGTCGCAACTAAGGAGGTACATGCATGAACCATCGCACGTCACCAAATGGGGTGATCTAGACATCAAGGATGGAGTGACCTTCACTGAGTACCCAGTGGAGATCGAGGATCGAAAAAAGAGGATCCTTCTTGGGATAGTGATTCCCTTGGGGTGTGTCCAGTGGCTGCACAAGAATCTTTAGGAAATCACGTGGGAGCAGGAGGCTCAGATTTGTGCACAGTGCCTGCATCTATTTATGTAGCCTTTTTGTTTTGGCTGTTTTGGGAAGTAAAAGCCCTAATTTAGGGGTAATGTAATGTCTATTATTTTACATTTATTATTTTTAATTATTATATACAATTATTATGAGGCCAGTATTTCAGACGGCGTGTGATTCCATGGCCCGGGTGCCTGGAATAATTGTTTGAAATAATTTAAACATTTAAATAACGCACGGGAGAAGGTTTCTATAAAAAGCCTAATAACATTTAAATAGGTGCCCATATCAGAAATATGAGGGCACAATTTGTTCAGAAAAACTACATCGCCTTAGGATGGGCCTAATTTTGATAGACACAGGTCAACTATAAAAGTTAGTTTTTGGGCATTTTAAAGAAATTGAAATAAATTAATAATATTTATTTTTAAATTGTTTCCTTAAAGTAATGACCTATTCCAACCCTATTTATTCCTTATTATGGAAAATTCTTATTGTTAGACTTATAACCCTATGAATTTACAATTTTCAATGGAGCTTTGGAGGAGAACACATTGACAAATTATGATGGAGTGATCGATCGATGCATTTAGAATTTGACGAATCTCACCAACATATGTGACACGGTAATCATTATTAAACAAAATTGTGGTAGGGATTTGATATTTGATTTATTTCTTTCCCATTCTAGGATTAAAAAATGAACATAGATCAACCCACAAACAGGTTGGCCCATGGATCAGGTATTAATTCTTAAGGGTTTCTATTGGGTTATTTTGGGAGAATTAATCTGTGCATGATTTGCTAATTTGATTTTCGTTGTTTAATAAAACTAATTGGAGCTGATCAAAGTAATGATGAAAAATGGATGAGGTTCATTTGACAATTTTTTAATTTAATTTCTTCCACCTTAGCCCAATATTATTCAGAATCATTGTGGGACTATGGAAAATAGTTTTTTGTACACCCGTTTCATGAAACAACGATTCCAAACTAGATACTGGACATAATGAAAACCTAACGGAGGTACGATGATGATGGAGGCAGGTGAATCAGCATGGTTTGGAAGAAATATTTCTATGACCATTCATCGCATGCGTGACCGAAATGAGTTTTTGGGGCCGATCGAACCCCCTAAACCTCCTGAAATGTTGATGCATTAGTGGGAAAACCTCAGATCATGAGTTTAAAGGAAATCATAAGGCCGGATAGACGATCGGAGAAGCACCCAGGGCATAGTGATGAAGAACATCAATTCAGGAAAATTGTGAAAAACACAGTGTGTATCTCGAATGACACGTTGTGTGGGACTAGCAGGGTGGCAGATTGGTTTTCTGCATTGCACATGGTATGGAAAACGGCGTGCTCCTAGGAGAACCTGGCATGTGGGACCCACACAGTGGTGGCTAGAGTTCTGTGTCCTAAGAAGTGTGGACATGTTGTGTGACCATTATCACACAGTTTGTTGGTCCATACACGGGACTCGATGTGTGTCTCAGTCGAAAAACGGACACAGGGTATAATACATGGAATGTACTCCACCACACGGCCAGACCTTGCTAGATATGCGGGCTACCTCATGTACTGGTACACGGTCTGGAGCACACGCTTTAAAGATGTGTATGGGCACATGGCCACCCGACACCAAGAGGACCATGGATACTCAGAAACGGCATGTGATCCTTCCTACACATCATGTACATACATTTTGGCATGGAATGTTTTCCAGACTCATGTTATTGTACACGGGCAGAACCTAGAGTCAAGGGACACAGCGTTTAACCACCTTCTAAATGTTGTGTACTCCCTTCTACATGGCCTCGTCTTCTTATCCACCATTCCTTGGACATATTTAATTTGGGTTTGGTCCCCTTTTCTTGTTCCCATGAAATTCAGGTATCATTTTCATCTATAAGAGTATGATCCCTTCAGCTGGACATTCTCGATAGGGTCAGAATCCCACTGAGAGTCCTGAAGCATGATCATCTACCCATTCATGACCCTATGTAGAGTCAGGTATTGACATGACCAATCCTGTAGGATGTTGATCCTCAACTTAGAAAGTGTATCTCGATGAGCCATGGTATCTTCCAAGTCCCTAGAAGTTATCCTCATCCATGTATCATGATCTTTCCCCACTTATGAGTGTGTTCTCCCGAAATGAGTGTATCTGTTCTCTCTATATATCTTTCAGTGCATCTATCTCTCTCATGACTTTTCCTGATGGACACTACTTCTCATATGGACGTGATCCGAGATATCAGACTCGTGGAGTGAGTTCTCTTGGATGGGGGCTTTGTGGATTCTTTTAATTTAATCCCTTGTGTGAGTATGCGGTCATTGTAACTATCTTCTAGACTACATGTCTAGTTTTTGAATATATCTAGATGTGTTTCTCTTGATATATGTTTAGTAGAAATATACTATGTAGAGATGAATATACCTTTACTTTTTTATTGCTTTTTGGTTTTGGGGATCCCATAATGAGTATTCTTATACTCACCCCAACATAGGCTTTTCCAGAACATGTCTTGTCTTGTGAAGATTATCATCCTTTTGATAGATTCCTTGTTAGACCAGGACAAGACTAAGAATTTTAACATCCTTATAGGACAAGGTGTTTCTACAGATACTAGAAGTAGTCCTAGTTTATATATTTTCTTCGAGGTTGGACTTTGTAGTTTTCAGACTCTTTACTTTGATGGGCTTGTATTCAAGCCCAATTTACATTCCAATCTTTACTTTCCATTGTACTATATTAGTTAGGTTTAGTTGTATGCATTATTTTCAATCTTTTGTGGTTTTTAATATTAAGAATTTGTGGGCATGTAGATTTTAATGTGTTTGTATAGGTACAAAGGAAATGAATTCTATGTTAATGATATTCCAACTCTATGCTACTCACCAGCCCCTAGCCTATTTAAGATGGGCTTGGGGAGTTGTGGAATGGTCCCCACTGGGACAGGTTTTGATTCATTCCCATAAAAATCAAGGATCATAGTTCATGGATAATTTTGTGTGATTGGAATAACATTGAGGAAACTATTTGAAATTACATTAGTCCTCAAACACCCCTTTTTCAGTGTCAGTTTCACGAATAACACTAACCATGCTCTAACCATGCATTAGGTTTGTTTCTCTAGTATTTATTATTTCTAACGCAAAACATCACGAACTCTAATAATATATAAAATAAGAATAAAATATCCAATTAATACAAATCAGTGACCTAAAGAGTTTCTTATAAAACATTTATATAATTTAATCATAAAATTTTGAGTTCATTTTTTATGGTTTAATTAAGTTCCCATGTAATAAATGTGATCTCATGAGATTTAAAACTTTTATAATGATTTAGTTTAATATATTTTTGGTTTGGTTTTTATAATTATAATAATTTTTTGTATCAATATGGTGAATGAATTTTAGATGAAAATGAAATATTTTTATTCCATATCAAATATTTTTTCAAAAAAAAATTATTCGAGGTTGATGGCCAATATTTTAAGGAAATAGAATCTCATAATGATAATTCAAAACGAATTTTAGAATCATCTCAATTTAATTATTTATGAAAATCTAAAAATATAATCATATATCTCAGAGGCCTGATAAGAAAATTTGATGTTATTATAAAATTTATAGTGATTGAATAAATTTTTTATTTTAAAAATACATTACTTAATCAAATATTTCCCTTTTTTAAATAATTGTTTCAAGAGTGAAATGCTATTATTGAAAATATTTATAAATGAATGAACTAGATACATAATTTAGGTTTATTTTTTATAATTATCAATAATTTAATATGATTAAAGCTTATATTAGGGTATATTAGTCATTAGTGTTTTTTACAACATCTATGCAGTTATGGATGAAGGGGTTTAACAAGGAAATTTCATATTTTTTCATGTTAAATTGTTATGTATTTTCTAATTAAAATGTTATTATAGAATCAAATCTTATCTCAAAATAAAAATACATCAATTAGATAGCATTTATCATATATTTATTTCAATAAATGGATAAGGATTCCTTAAGATGGTTATTTAAGGAAAATACTGACAGGTCCATCTATATTTTTATTAAAACCCTCATTATGTATGGCTATGTCATTCAACTAATGATTTCTATTAATTTTCTATATACAATATTTAATATTAATTATTTAATGTTTTTAAAATCCTAAAAATCACACCACTTTTTATGTTGATAAAGGAACCATATATAAATTTTTATTTATTAATTCTATGATATCCAAGAATATTATCAATTTTTATTTTAGGATAATACTTAATGAGTTGATATTATTTTTGAGTTATAATTTAAATACATGTGATGTAATTTTATAATAGAACTATACACTGAAGGATATATTAATTTCATAATTAGTTACATTACATTTTATATAATGGTATTTAGATTGAGTAAACATAGTACAAAACTCTATCCTTATTTCATAGGTGATGGAAACATGTTTATACGTTGTTTTGTAGGGAAAACTTGTTTTATAATTCATAATCAAATATTTCTTCAAATAAATCATCCTTTTTGAAGGAATTTATGTATTTTCCTAAATGGTATAATTAAAAAAGATAGACTTTTTATTATTCTATTATGTTTTTTGTTAAAATATATCATCTATTCATTACATCATATTACTAGGGGATTAATATAATATAATAAAAAATTTGTTTCTTTGGTGAAGATCAAAATTTGATATTGAAATTTATTTTTTAGGACCTTCCATATTTTTAAATTTTTTTGTTCAATAAAATTTTAGATATAATTAATACTATAACAGAATATAATGATAACATATTTTATGAAAAAAATAATACACCAAATAATACAAGAGATGCAATAATGGCATAGTTAAATCATAACCAAATTCATAAGAATCCCAAACAAGATTTATTGGAGAATGATATATTTCTAGATTATATGAATCAAAAAGTATCTCACACAATACCTAATGAAATACAATTGTTATTATATAAGTGGATTATAAATATGATTTTAGTATAAGGTTACGATTCTAAATTGTGTTTCTGTTTCAAAAATAGTCAAATCACCAGATTAAAAAATCATGATTTCCATGAAATAATAGAAATATTACTATAAATTTTTCATTGAGGGTTATTTAATTATTCTATTTGGGTAGTTTTTTATTGAAATAACTTATTTTTTTTACACAATTTAGTATAAACAACATTGTAACACCCCAAGATTTCATAGTAAGTTATCTTCTTTAATAAAAATTAAATATCTTGCACTACACAGACCATCGAGTTTGAGTGCACCACTTTTTACAAAACTAGTCGTTCAAAAAACATTTATGAATAGTATTAATGGAATTATAAATTTTATATACTACATATAATTTTAGAATACATGTTAATTGTTTTTCATACATAATATAAGAACAAATTCAATTTTTTAGATAAAAGAATTATTTCTCAAAAAATGCAATTTTATCGCCTTTTAATAGAGAACCATTTTTAAATTCATTATTTGACAACTTTTTTATATATTAAATTTGAAAAAAAAACTTATTCTTTATAATTAGGACATTCAAATTTAGTTTTGATAAAATTTTTGTGTTTTTCAGATAACTTTTATATTTTGATTAATAGTGAAAAATACAAAATTTAAATTGAAAACTAATTTATTTATTTAAATAATATACAGTGTTAAATTATACATTTTAATTTTTTTGAAGTATAATTAGATTATATTTTTACAATTTAATCTAATATTGGTCATTGAAGTAATTTCACTTTGAATTTGGACACAAACAAGTTCCAATCTTTTGATAGTTATTATTTCATAAAAACATGCTCTTTGTTTTGACAACAAGAATTGATTATAAATTAATTTCTGCCATTCTGTGTTTTGAATTTAGGAAAATGGATTCCATATTTTTAATCAGGACGTCCAAATTGTTTAAATAGGTAAATTTTATTTTTAGACATTATGAATATTTACTTCAGTTAATATTTTATTTGTCGTGGTTAAATGGGTACATCCGGTAAATAAGGGTAATAAAATAATATTATAATAATATAAAGTTACCCTAACATGTGTCCAATTTATATTTTTTGATACATATACAACCATGGGAATCCTTGGTTCGATTTTGGGACCCCATGGAGCCACATGAGAGTGATAATGAATCTTTATATTAATTATTTTAAACTAAATAAAAAAATGACATAACCATATATCTTTTATTAAAACAATTTTTATATGCGGTTATATAAGTTATATTTTTGACAATAAATATTCCTTCGAAAAATGAAAATATTTCCTATATTATGGTATTTTTTATAATTTTTAACATCAGATAAATAATATGATTTATGATACAATAATGATGTAGTGTTTACCTCATTAATAATAGATTTAAATAAATAATATTATAAAAATTAACAAAATATACACAACCTTTCAAATGATTATTGGATGATTTTATTTCTAACATCAGTCATCTTATATTCGACTTTAATGAATTTTGGACCTTTAGAAACTGAAAATCATTATATAATAAAATAATATTTTCAAACTTTCCTAAAGAGACCCTCATTACCTTTATAAAAATCCCTCACTTCTTACCCATCTCTAACACTTCTCAATCCCCTTGGCTCTTCCCAAAAATGTCCATTTAATATCCGTACATCCCTCTCTTCCATTTTAAAGCCTTATCTTTGGTAAATGCACTTCAAGGAATCCGTTTGGTTCAAACCAAAGGGTGATACCCGATTTAAAGGTAACATATCCTCTTAGGGTCTTCTCCTTTATTTTACTTCTCCAACCCCCTAAAATATCTTTATTCATTTATTTTATAACAACACTAGTATCCTCAATTTACTAGGTTTTTTTTAAAAAGAATTATTTGAACTACACTTACACACACCTCCATCTAATATATATAGAACATAATGTTTCTGTGGACGGGAACTACTGCCTCACGAAATGATGATTGTTTAATATTCTACTATGACCTCTTATGGTGTCCATTATGATGGAACTGTAATTATATATGGTATTTATGATATTTATTTTATCTATATTCTTCTATAATACTATTTTATAGAATAACCTAATTTTTTCATGTTGTATATATGATAATTCCATTTGAGGAAGTGCGGACTACCGCCCCCTCAAAGTGATATAACTCATTCATACCATACATGGAACGTATAAAGGATGGTGTTAATGAAAATACATAAAATATATAAAATATTATATTATACTAGAATAATAATATACCAATGTATCATTTGGTTTTCATTCCTTTAAAAATAAAAAAAATGGATGCAGCATTCGTGCGTACGTACTGATTACCATCTCCACGAACACGATGAGATTAATTCCCCATCGTAACCATTCAAAAATAATTTTCATTTGATTGTTAAAAATAATATTTAATAACATAATATCTTTCTGTATATGTATCATATATATCCTATCCATAACAAACATGACTGACATAACAAAACATATAAATGAAAACGAATCAATTAACACCCGAAACAATGATAATAATAAAATATTATTAACAAAGTAATATTAAAAGATTATATATGATATCATGTTTATGTACGTAGTTATTTTATTATTTAATAACAATTATTTAACTATTATATAGGAGTTTAACATACCCTTGACCAAGGAAAAGTACAATGTAAGGGGTTTCTAATCTCACTTTTAATTCTGTGAGATTCCCATTGTTCGCCACTTATTTATTGAATGTGGTATATTGTGTACTTCCACTGGATATATATTATATTGATTCTCATTATATTCATTTTATTATGTGGTTCATTTTTTGGTTATTAAATTTTATTCATATGACTCGATTTATTACAACATGGTAAGGGTTTTCATCTAACTTTTATTCCTATGAGATTCATGATTTATTTTGTACTACTACCTTTTTTGTGGTGTATGTACTGCCCTTGACTGTATTGTTTGCATAATATAAATTAATTTATGGGTATTTACATCATCATGGGATGATATTTCTTTCATGGGTGTATGTTTTGTAAGTTACCAAATCGGTAAGGGAATTTCATATTTCAATTTCCACTCATTCGATTTTACACAAACTTCATTGATTACTTTACCCCAATATTATGTGTGAAATAACTATTTATTTACTTATGTAGTATTTTCCACTCCACTTTGTGTGGATATAATTTTTATACACATAATCACTCCATTTATAAATTCTCAGGTCATCGATATAAACTTGATAAGAGTAATTTTAACTCAATTTCTAACCATTGAATTAAACATCCATGTCATTGGTGTTGTTTTTACAATGATATCTCTGAATGTACTCTGATTTATTTACACTGAATATCCAATAATATTGAGTGTATTTATTTTTTTCACACAATATTATGTCATTTATTTATCCTTAACCTAAGGATACAGTCTTTTTAAAGGAATTCATCTCATCTTACATTCCATTGAGACATCTTTGTTGTTATGCATCAATTCACTATTATTTGGTGTATATACTGTAGTTTGACATAGTATATCCTGAATCCATTTATTCTCATGATATTATAATGTTTTTATTACCTAAATTATCTTTATTCAAGAATCTATCATTTGGTTAAGAACTCTGACTTAAATATCATTTTATATGTTTTAAAAATTTACTCTTCTAAATCATTCGCATTAATGTCCATATTTTAAAAATGGTTTTAAGGTTTTATTTATATGGACATTAATGTTTTAAAATTAAAATTCTATTTAAAAGTTACAAAGTGGTATGGTACACTTTGATTCAAAAATCTATTTTCGACAACTTCTTGATAAATAGTGAGACCTTAAAATGTTTTAATGAAAAAGGGGGATATTTCTCTCAAATAGTTTTGATGATTATTTTCATCTATGTCAATATCCTTAATTATTCACAATTGAGGTTGATTTATTATATTACGTTCTACCATATTGTATGGAATGAGTTATGTTTGACTGTGGTTGTGTTATTTTTATACCATTTATGGTTTATGGATCATGTATGACATTTCATATGCTAGTTTTAATACAAATGTTTAAGTTTTGTTTCAAAATTTTCATATGAGAAATGCATTGGACTTAGTATGTGACGGGTGGTGCCCATTATATCTCCTCGATGCATTGGTAGGTCTCATGAGACAAACTACTGTCTTGGTATAAGGCCTTGAAAGTATATTATTTGTAGTCTTGGCACAAGGCCTTGACTATCTGGTTATGAAGTTTGGCATTATGCATTCCATCTTTATGAAATTGGATATTGATATTACAAGTGATTATTCGACTAGAATAATATCCATTTGAATAATTAAATGGAATTATTTGATTTTTCTCTTCCATATTATGATGATGTTTTTGTTTAAAAGGCTTGTGTTCTAGTCTTATACAGTGCCTTAATTGTTCATTCTTCTTTATGATAGTTTCCGCTATATTGTTATACTTACTGAGCATCTGAGATCACCCCTTTATTATGTTTTATTTTTCCCCTGATGTAAAGAAGTATATTATGATTAACCTATAGGAATAGGCTAAGGGATATAAGTGTTTTCAAAGAGTAAAAAATGTTGTTTTTTTATCTCATGATGTAATATAAAACTTATGTATCTATCAAGTACTTCTAAGGATACTTAATTGATCAGTCTTTTGGTATATGATTCCTTGTAATCATTCCAATGTATTAAATAATGCACCTGCTCTAGGATTCTGGGGTCGAGGACTTACAAACATACTTTCATAAAAAGAGTAAATTTGAGAAAAAAACATTACAATTTTTTATAAATTGGGGGAAAATCAAAATATTTATTTGTCATAATTGATCATTTGGTATCACATTTATTATATATATAAAAATGTGATGGGATATTAAAGCTCTGATTGACCTTCAAATATTAGAGATGCATGAAAAAACTGTATAATAATGGATGTTATGAAGCATATGTTGGTGGGAATATTATAGAATCATACATGTAAGATGACATTTCAAATTTTAGCTATTATTATTTTCAATTTGAATATCCTTCAGGACATAATAGATTGGGTTGAAATAATGGAAATTAGGAGGATAAAACAGACCATCGAATTTCAATATTTAATCTTCCCAAACCTTGTTCTGGTTGTAATAATGAATGATATTATTTAGATGATGAAAAACACAGCTCTCACACATATATTCATCTAAATTATGAAAAATAATATGATTTTTGAATAAATAGAAACTTTTATATATATTTTTTACACTATTTATGATAGGTAAATTTATATTAATTGGTTCATACATTATTTGAATAACTTGTAAAAAATCACACAAATTACCCCAAATACTCTTGAAGAATATTTATATTGTGATTTTTACTATTTGTTTCAAAAAAAGGTTGTATAAATTCATTATGGTTGAACGTATGAAATAAATTTGTTATTTTATATATTATTTATTATATTTTATTCTTTTTGGTATCATTGGGAAATAAATAAGATCGTCAATTATGCTAACAAAGTTACATGCCATCAAAATTGTTATAACCATATAATGTCTATATTTTTAATGGGTTTTGATTTCCAAAATTCACATATTGTGAATCAAAAAAATCAATGAATAGTGGTTATTTTTTAAAGGAAACCATCATTGAGAAAGAAATGATTAAATTTATTTTGTATAAAATGAGATAATTGTAACATCCCGACCTAACTTACCATCGAACCAGTAGCCCTACTGGTCGCCACATGACCTCAAGGGTATCTCATAGTATGAAAGAGGCTGCCGACTAATAGCGAGGGAATAAGCAAAGTAAGTGAGGAGACTATACCCTCGTATTTGGAGTCAACAATAGTAACAAATAGTAAACTCAAATAACATCAGAAGGAGATGTAGGCAATAATCAACTGAATAATGCTAATGGAAAATGAAAATTTATAAATTGCATGTATGTCATAGTGATACATATCTAAAAGAAGTAAACAAAATAGAATGATATACATCTCATAACAGAAATAAATAAAATACTCAAATCCCCAAGGGAAATATCCCAGAGCATCCTGATCTCATCATTGGTCATTTTCTCTTAACTCTTGAGTATAATCAAACAACAAGTCTAGTCCATAGTTCTACAGACAAGAAGGTATACTCGGGTACCCAAGGGCAATGCTGGCCTGAATTGGGTGTGAGATATAAATCTTAGTTGGTTTGGACCACCGATGTCTAGCTCAGTCTTGAAAATGTAATAAAATTAACTAGCATGAAAGTATATCAAAGAAATAATAAAATTGAATAAATAACCAATAACCCATCTAGGTTCGAAAGGGTTGCCTAACGGAAACACATGCTTCGGCTCATAGCCGCAATAAGTGTCTGAAACGGATCAATATATATATATAATTTATAATGAATTGTTTTTCACATTATTTAATATTCTGTGTATAAGCACACAATAAAAAGATCATGTTACTATTCTTATATTTCACCCATTTAAATGATGTTATCCTTACATAACTCACACAAACTTTAATGTCCAATTTATCATTCCATGTTCATGCACCCATGAATATCCATGATACCAATCTATACTCACACACCCATGAATTTCCATGTTAACATTCCATACTCAAGCTCCCATGAACTTCAATGTTACCATTCTAGACTCACGAACCCATGAATGTCCCTATTACCATCTCATACTCATGCACCCATGATTGTCCATGTTACAATTCCATACTCACACACCCAAGACATTCCATTTTTCCATTTTATACTCACACAACAATGAATTTACATGTTACAATTCCATACTCAAGAACCCATGAATTTCCATATTTTCATTCCATACTCACGCACCATGAATTTCCATGTAACCATTCCCTGTTTCATGATATAACTAATTCGTAGATTAATTATCATCATCAATCTCATTACTAGTTCAACAAGTAGTTAAACACAACAAGTCATTTAGTTAACCCAATAATTAACTTATCAAAACAATTACTCTAGTAAATTCAACAATAAACTAATCACAAGGAAACCATGTAAATACCACCCAACTAATTTATAAATTAATTATCTAGAGGTAACCATTTCAAAATAACATAATTAATTCACCAAATATTTATCTCAAATTAGCCCTAAACAAAATCTTATAATTAATCCCCGATTAATTATCTATAATATAATCTCATAGCAAATAATTAATTCACAATTAATTATCTCAAATTAACATGTATAATATCTCATAATTAATCCCCTAGTCAATTATCATTTAAAAGAGCATAATTAATTCATAATTAACTTTCTCAACCTAAAAGAATTAATAACTATTAATTAATCCCCTAATTAATTATCATTTAAAAGCACATAATTAATTCATACTTAAACATTTCAACATAACAAATTAAATATCTCATTATTAAACACCTGATTAATTATAAACTCAAAGTACACAATTAATTTATAATTAATTAATTCATCTTAACTTAATTAATATCTCATAATAAATTCATCAATTAATTATCATTTCAAATCACATTAATAATTCATAATTAATTATCTCAATTTAACCAAATTAATTAGTCACAATTATCCCCTCGATTAATTATTATCATTAAGCACATAATAAATTCATAATTAATTATCTCAACTTAGCCATGTAAATTACTCGTGATCAATTCCTCATCTAATTATCATCTCAATGAACAAAATTAATTCAGAAATAACTATCTCATCATAGCCAATTTAATATCTCATAATTTATTCCTCGATTAATTATCATCTAAAAGCACATAATTAATTCATAATTAAGTAACTCATCTGAACCAAATTAATTACTCACTATTAATCCCTCAATAAATTATTATCTCCGAGAAATTAATTAATTTATAATTAATTATCTCAACTTAACAAAATTAATTAATCATAATTAATTGTTCAATTAATTATCATCTCAATGAACATATTTAATTCATAAAAAAATATCTCATCTTAGCAAATATAATAACTCAGAATTAATCCCCAAATTAATTATCTCAATTACAATTCTAAAATAACAGATTTAATTTATAATTAATTGTCTCAACTTAGATAAATTTATATCTCATAATTAATCCCTCAATTAATTATCTTAATTAGAAATATCAAACACAAAATTATGTCACAATTAATTATCTCAACATAGAAAAATTAATTACTCATAATTAATCCCTCGATTAATTATCTTTTCAAAGAAAATAATTAATTCATAATTAATTATCTCAAATTAACCAAATTAATTACTCTCAATTAATCCCAAGATGAAATATCTATTTTACAATCTCAATAAAAAATTAATTCATAATTAATCATCTCATTCCCCTGATAAAAATTTTTATCAAACATTGCGGTCAACTTTATGAAAGGAAATAAATCATCAAAACTACATTTTATTAATTGGGAAAATTTTAGAACACTACCGCAATGAATTTGGTTGAGCCAAAACAACCTAACTCCAACCAGGACATACTCGCACATACGGACTTTCACATTAATGTGTGCGCGTACTTAAAATTGATCGTAGCACCTAACAACAACAATCAGCACACACAATTAGTGAGGTGGGGACTAATGCACACCAAAATAATCAACCACAAATTAATTACACAATAAACACCTAATTTAAGCTTTGAGAACCCATTTGTCGGGTATATAGCCTGACCCGAATATGAAGGTGGTGAACCAATCAAGTTGAGTCCCTTCGCCTTTGGTGGAGGTCATCTGAATATAGACAAACAGGTCCTGAGACATCATATGAACCACCAATAATTTGAAGAAACAAAGAAACCAAATCAATCTCAGACCATGGTTTTGGCCTAGAAGTGACCGGGCGAAGGATAGATGAGACATATAATGAAAAAAAAATGAAACATGTGGAGAATTACATTCCTTAACGAGACGAACAACATTTATGAATAGACCAGGAGAAACTCACGTGTGGAGAGGGAGTTGGTAGAAATGGGTGGTACGACACCCGTGGGAGAGCTGATAGGGGGAGGGGTCACGCCTCACCTCTATTGTGCGCATATCCCTCTTTTTTTCTCTATAAATAAACTAAATTTGTTATTTTATTATAATAATTATTATTATAATAATAATAACAATAAAATAGCCATAATTTTATTATTATTACCCATTATTATCAAACATCTTTGATAAACCCTTACTCCCCAATTACACATCATTTAATGAAATTCTTCTGTAATGAATTTTATTAAATAAATTATCCAAAAAATAATTATTTAATTAAATTCTATCAACACAAATTAATTAAATAAAACTCCCATTTTTCATCAAATAATTAAACTTATCTTAACATTGAGGTTAATTAGATCAAACCCCAATTCCACATTCCACACATCATTTAATCAAATTCCATTCCATCCAAATTTACTTAAATAAATTTTACAACTCATTATTATTTAATTAAATTAACTCAATATAATTTAATTAAGAAAACCATAACACCTCATTAATAATCATTTAATTAAATTTGTTCTAACTGAATTTAATTAAATAATTTCTCAAATTCAAGTTATTTAATTAAATTCTCTGAACATAATTTCGTTAAATTAATAACTCCAACTCATAAACATTATTTAACTAATTTCTATCATCATCAATTTAATTAAATAATAACCCCCATTTTTTTACAATTAACTAAATTCCTCATAACTTTGAATTCAATTAAAAAAAACCACCATTTCATATTAATTAATTAATTATATTTTATCCTTGAATTAAATTAAGTGAAACCCAAACTCCTCGTTTACACATATATTAATATTACCTTTATTTGATAATCCCTAACTCCTCATTTACATGTCATTTAATTAAATTCCCCCATCTCAATTTTAATAAATAAAAACTCCATCTCATCATCATTTAAAGTAAATTTAATTCTTTTTATCTCAATTTAATTAAATAACCTCTCCATATAAACATCATTTCATTAAATTATTTACAATTTAATTTAATTAAAAAAATGGTCAGTTCACTTTATTGAATTAAATTTTTTCAAGGGAATTTAATTATATAAATTCTCCAATTCATCATAATTTATTTAAATTCTATCAACTTTAATTTAATTAAATAAAACCACATTTCACTTTATTTAATTAAATTATTTTTAAAATAATTAATCTAAATATATTCTCTAATTAATCATCATTTAATTAAATTAGTTTTAATCCTAAATTTAATTAAATAAAATAACATGAAACATAAAAATGCATAAGCCACACGGTTTGTCATGCATGGTTTGAAAGACCATGCTCAAGCTATGTGGCCTCTACTAGACACCCATTTTAACCTACATGCTGACATGCCCAGTTTGACTAATCATGCACAGCCTGTCTGTATACCTCTACTAGGCCCAGTGCTCACAAAACCTATCTAGCCATCCGGGAATCACCTCAAGCCTATACCCAATACCGATATAAACATGTTTAAAAGATCCTAACACATGAAACTTTGTCCCGAATCTTGGTTTCAAAACTAACATGTCGTTACAACGAAAAATTTCAAAAACTATCATGTTGTAAGAAGTTCAAAAAACCCAAGCCTTAATAATATACACACCTTAAAAACATCTCATCCCCGAGAAGCCATTGGGAACTACTCCAGCAACAACCAACCCACCAAGGTCATGAAGTCTCATTTGAATAGTTGTGTTGTGTTCCTAAACTCCAAAAGCAACCTTAAATATTTTAGAACCCCAAACCACAACTCTTTCCTTGAAAGACATTTCTGACCCATGAAACCCATACCCATCATAAAAGCAACCAATCTATTCCCATCCAAGAATTAATTTACATATCAAACTTCTCTAGCATGTTATCTTAAGTAGTAAACCAACAGAATTCTATAATACAGAATCATGAGACAAAAACAAAACATGCTAATAATAGAAGCAACATGGAATATAATCATCTAAAGTTTTTATACAAGCAGGCATGCAAAAAAAGATCAAAATATGGCATTTCACCTTGGGAACACAATCAAAATTAAAAGGCGCCCTAATAATTAAATACATGACATGTGAAATGAATGGCATGTGAATCATTACCTGCCCAAGATGATACATTTATTGAAATTTATTTTCTATATTTGGCCAATAATTGTTTTCAAAATTCTCAAAATCAATAAACAGCAGCAAATAATATTGTCACTCAAGGTTAAATCATATCAACTATAATCTCAAGCAGTATAAACATCAATTACCATCCTTATCCACATGGGAGTTTCCCATACATGGGGTGATCAGTCCCAAGCACGATTATAAACAAATCATTAATACTTTCCTAGTCTCCTATCTACTAACTGAAAATAGAACGAAAAAGGAAAAAAGCAAGAAAAATGTACCCTCTAATACCAATTTGTAATGCACTAACAGAGATTACCCCTGGACCAGTAGCCAGACAGGTCACCACATGACCTGAGGCACATCTCTACGTACACTAGAGGTTATAGACTTGCAGAGAGGTTCTATAGATTGTTAGTGGGGATACATACCCTAATATAAAGAGTGCATGGTAGTAAAAAAATAGTAAGCTCGGATAACAGAAAAGGTAGTTGTAAGAAATAATCAACTGAACAATGGAAATGACCAATACCAATTTATACAATGCATGAATGTCATTGTGATACTTATCTAATACAAATAAACAAAATAGCATGTAATACATGTCATAACAGAATAAATTATAGTCCCAAATATCCAAGGGTGATCTCCATAAGCATCATGTGCAACTAATCAGTCCTTTTCTCCTAACTCCTAAGTTTATGAAAACAACAAAGTCTAGTCCACAGTCTATAAAACAGGATGTTCTACTTGGGTGCCCCAGTGCAATGGCAGTCTGAATAGGGTGTGACTTGTAAATCTCAGTAGGCTAGAACCACTAGTGTCTAAATCAATCTAGAAAATGAAATAAAATTAAATAGTGAGCAATTATATATAAGTAATAACAAAATTGAATAAATAACCATAAACTCATCCAGGTTCCAAAGGGAAACCTGACGGCAAAACCTGCTTCAGCTCATAGTTGGAAAATGAGTCTAAATAGGATAAATATATATATATATAATGTATAATGAACTATTCCTCACATTATTTGTTATTTTTTATTGAGGCACACAAATGAATGAGCATGTTTCCATTCTTATATTTCACCCATTTGAATGAAGTTATAATTCTGTAACTCACACGTACTTGAATGTTGAAGTTATCATTCCATTCTCAAGCACCCATGAATATCTATTTTACCATTACATACTCATTCACCCATGAATGTCCTTGTTACCATTCTATACTCATGCACCCATGAATTTCCATGTTACCATTCCATACTCATGCACCCATGAATATCCATGTTACCATTCTATACTCAAGCACCCAAGAATATCTATATTACCATTCCATACTCATGAACCCATGAATTTATATGTTAACATTCCATACTCACACACCCTTGAATTTCCATGTTACCAATCCGTACTCAGGCACCCATGAATGTCCATGTTACCATTCAATAATCACACACCCATGAATTTCCTTATTACCATTCCATACTCATGCCCCAAGAATGTCTATGTTACTATTCACTGAAAAATAATATAATTAATTCATCAATTAATTATCATCGTCAATCTCATTACTAATTGAACAATTAGTTAAACTCAACAATTCATTTAGTTAAATCAAAATTAAACTTATCCTAATTAAATCCTAGGTTAATTATCATCTCAAAGCACGTATTTAATTAATAATTAACTATCTCAACATAACCTAATTAATTACTAACTATTAATACCTCGATTAATTATTATCTCAAAGAACATAATTAATTTATAATTAATTATCTCAACTTAACCAAATTAAGTATGAATAATTAATTCCTTGATTAATTTTCATCAGAAAGAACATAATTAATTCATAAATAATTATCTCAACTTATCCAATTTAATAACTCATAACTAATCCCCCGATTAATTATCTATATTATAATTTTAAAATCGTACAATTAATTTATAATTAATTACCTCCACTTAGCCAAATTTCTATCTCATAATTAATCCGCCAATAAATTATCTCAATAAAATATATAAAACACCAAATTAATTCACAATTAATTATCTCAACTTAGAAAAATTAATTACTCATAATTAATCCCACGTTTAATTATCATCTCAAAGAACGTAATTAATTCATAATTAATTATCTCGAATTAACCAATTTAATTACACGTAATTAATCCCTAGATGAATTATCTATTTTACTACCTTAAAGCATATAATTAATTCATAAATAATCATATCATTCCCCCAATAAATAATTTAATCCTACATTTCAATCAACATTATCAAAGTCAATATATCAAAATAACTACATTCTATTAATTGGGAAAAGTTTGGAACACTACATCAACGAATTTGATAGAGATAAAAATCCTAACATGTACTAAAACCCACTCGCGCATATTCACAATACCATTAATGTGCATGTGTACTTGGAATTGATCACAACATGTAACAACAACAATCAGTACTCACAATTTGTTCGGGGGGACCAATGCACACCAAAATAATCAACCGCAACAGAATTACACTATAAGAACCTAATTTAAGTTGCGAGAAACCATTTATCGGATATATAGCCTTACCAAAATATGAATTAAGTGAAATAATCATACCAAGTCCCTTCTCCATTGGTGGAGGTCATCCAAAAATAGACCAATAAGTCATGAGACATCATTTGCACCACCAAGAATCGAAATAAACAATGAAACTGAATCAATCTCGGACCTTAGGGTTTTGACCTAGTAGATAATGAGCGAAGGAGAACATAGAAAGACATTTCAAAAAATGTAACATGCATAGAAGTTCTTTCCTCAACGAGATAGAAAAATTTCATGAAGAGACTAGGATAAATCGATGTGCGGAGTGGGATCTGGGAAAAATGGGTGGTGTGGCACCCATGGGAGAGCTGAGTGGGGGAGCGGTCACGCCTCACCTCTATTGTGCACCTCACCCTATTTTTTTCTCTATAAATAAACTAAATCCATTATTTTATTATAAGAATTAGTATTTATTAATAATAATAAAAATAATAACCATTATATTATTATTATTACCCCTTAATATCACCAATATTTGATAAACACTAACTCCCCAATTAAACATCATTTAATTAAATTCTTCTCTAAATTTTTTTTAAATAATTCCTCTAAAACATAATTATTTAATTAAATTATCACAACACAATTTAATTAAATAAAACCTACATTTTCCATCAAATATTTAAATTTATCTTATCATGGAGGTTAATTAGATAAAACCCCAACTCCACATTCAACACATAATTTAATTAAATTCCCATACAACTAATAATAATTAAATAAATTTTCCATCTCATTATCATTTAATTATATTCTCTCAATAAAATTTAATTAAAAAATCCTAACACCTCATTGATAATCATATAGTTAAATTAATTCCATCTAAATTTAATTAAATAATTTCTCCATTTCATGTTATTTAATTAAATTCTCTGAACACAATTTAATTAAATTAAAAACACCAACCCATGAACATTATTTAACTGAATTCTATTAACACCAATTTAATTAAATAATAAACCCCTTTTTTCAACAAAAAATTAAATAAATCTTAACCATGAATTCAGTTAAAAACCCGACATTTCATATTAATTAATTAATTTCCGCTTTTCCTTGAATTGAATTAAATGAAACTCAAACTCCTCATTTACAAGTCCTTTAATTAAATTCAACCCTTCTCAATTTAAATAAATAAAGATTCCAGCTCATCATCATTTAAAATAAATTTAATTCTTTTCATCTCAATTTAATTAAATAACTTCTCCATCTCATTTAATTTAATTAAATTCATTAAATTATTATTTAATTAAAAAACCCCTAGGTTCACTTTATTTAATTAAATTCTTATCAACTGAATTTAATTAAATAAATTCTATAATTCATTATAATTTAATTAAATTCTCTCAGCATTAATTTTATTAAATAAAACCCCCATTTCACATTATTTAATTAAATTCTTTTTAAAAGAATTAAACTAACTAAATTATCCAATTCATTGTCATTTATTTAATTTCCTTTTAATCATTAATTTAACTAAATAAATTACCCTAGAAAATAAAAATTGGATATGTCGCACGGTTTGTCTGACTCGGATTGAAATAACTTGATCAAACTGTGTGTCTGCTACTAGACACCCATTTTCACCCACACGACTGACCCGTGTGGTTTAACTAACCATGCCCAGCCTGTGTGTACACCTCTTCTAGGCCCGGTCCTACCAAAAATCATCCAGCCATCTGGGAAACTCCTCAAGCCTTTGCCCAAGCCCAATATAAACATTTTTAAAAGATCCCAACTCACGAAACTTCATCCTGAAGCATGGTTTTAAAATTAACATGTCATTATAATGAAAAGGTTCAAAAACTATTTTGTTGTAAGAGGGTTCAAAAACCCAAGAATTTACAGTAAACCCCCCTAAAAACATCTCATCCCCGAGAATCCATTAGGAACTACTAAATAATAAACCAACCCACCAAGGTCATGTAGTCTTGTTTAAACAGTTGTCTTACATTCCCAAATGCCAAATTCACCCTTAAACATTTTAGAACCCCAAGCCATTGCTCATTCCTTGAAAGACATTTTCAACACATGAAACCCATACATATCATAAACACAACCAATAAATTCCCACTCAAGTAGTTATTTACATATCAAAACATCTCTAGCATGTTATCATAAGTAGTTACACAACAACATGCTATAACACACAATCATGGAACGAAAAATAACATGCTAATAATAGAGGCATCATGGAATATAATAATTTATATATTTTATACAAGAATACATGATAAAAAAGATCAAAATATGGAATTATACCCAAGGAAAAAAATCAAAACTAACAGGAATCCAAATAATTATATACATGTCATGTGAATCTTTACATTCCTAAATGATGCATGTAATGAAATTTTCATGCCATATCAAGATAAGATATTTTTTCATAATTCTAAAAATCAATAAATCGTATCAAATACAATGGTTACTCAAGGTGAAATCATATAAACTATAATCTCAAGAAGTATAAACATCAATTATCCTCCCTACACACTATGCTAATTTCCGTACATGGGGTGATCAGTCCCGAGCACGACTATTAACCGAGCGTCAACACTTTACTAGTCGTGTATCTACTAACCAAAAATAGAAAGATAATGGAAAAAATAAAGAAAATTGAACCCTCTGATTCCACTTTGTAATGTCCTGGCTGGGCTTACCCCTAAACCAGTAGCTGGACCAGTCACCACATGACCTCAGGCACATCTCCCCGTCCGCTAGAGGCTACCGACTAGCGAAGAGGTTCTTAGGATTTCCATTGGGGAGACTATACCCTCATATTCAGAGTGCATAGTGGTTAAAAATAGTAAAATCATATAATAGAAAATCATATGTAAGAAATAATGAACTGATCAATGGAAATGGACAACTCAAATTTATACAATGCATGTATGTCATGGTGATACATGTCTGAAAGATGTAAACAAAATAGAATTCTATACCACTCATAACAGAAATAAATAACAGACTCAAAGCCATATGGGTAATCTCCATGAGCATCATGGGCTTCTACTCCATGTTCCGAATCCATACTCAGGAACCCATGAATGTCCAAGTTTCCACTCCATACTCACTCACCAATGAATTTCTTTATTAACATTCCATACTCACACACCACGAATGTTCATGTTACCATTCCCCACTTCATGATATAATTAATTCATTAATTAATTGTCATTATCAATATCATTATTAATTCCACAATTAGATAAACACAACAAGTCATTTAGTTAACTCAAAAATTAACCTATCACAACAATTACTCTTGTTAATTCAACAATTAACTAGTCACAGGGAAACCATGTCAATACTACGTAATTAATTGATAAATTTATTATATCCAAGAAACTATTTCCAAATAACCCAATTTATTCAGAAATTAATTATCCTAACTAAGCCCAAAATAAAATCTCAAAATTAACCACCTGATTAATTATCTATATTATTATCTCAAAACACATAATTAATTCATATTTAATTATTTCAAATTAACCGTGTTAATATCTTATTTTTAATTCCTCAATTAATTATCTTCTTAATGCACATAATTAATTCAAAATTAATTATCATAACTTATCAAAATTAATTACTCACAATTAATCCCTCTATTAATTAATATCTCATATAATATAATTAATTAAAAATTAATTATCTTATCTTAATCAAACTAATAAATCATAATTTATTCCTAAATTAATTATTATCCCAATGCACATAAATAATTCGTAAATAATTATCTCAACTTAACCAGTTTAATATCTCATAATTAATTCCTCAATTAATTATCATCTCATAGCACATAATTAATTCATAATTAAGTATCTTAAATAAATAAATTAATTACTCACTATTAATCCCTTGATTAATTATTATCTCAAAGAACATTATTAATTCATAACTAATTTTCTCAACGTAACTTAATTAATTACTCATAACTAATTCCTCGATTAATTATCATGTCAAAGAACATAATTAATTCGGAAATAATTATATGAACTAATCCAATTTAATATTTCATAATTAATTATTTTATTAATTATCATCTCAAATAAAATAATTAATTTGTAATTATTTATCTCAATTTAACCACATTAATAACTCACTATTAATCACTATTTTAATTATTATCTCAAAAAAAGTTAATTCATAATTAATTATCTCAACATAACAAAATTCATTACTCATAATTATTTCCTCAATTAATTATCTTCTCAAAGAACATAATTAATTCATAAATAATTATCTCAACTTCAGAAATTTAATATCTAATAATTAATCCCCTAATTAATTATCTCAATTGCATTTCTAAAATCATAAAATTATTTTTTAATTAATTATCTCAAACTAGCCAAATTTATATCTCATAATTAATCCCCCACATAATTATCTCAGTTAAAAATCTCAAACACAAAATTAATTCACAATTAATTATCTCAACTTAGAAAAATAAATCACTCATAAGTAATCCCTCAATTAATTAGTATCTCAATGCACATAAATAAGTCATAACTAATTATCTCAACTTAATGAAATTAATTACTCTTAATTAATCATCCTATTAATTATCTATTTTACAATCTCAAAGCATATAATCAATTCATAATTAATCATCTCATTCCCCCAATACACAATGTAATCCCACATTGGAGTGAACTTTATTAATGAAAATAAATAATTAAAATTGCATTTTATTTATTACGCCATGATTAGAGCCCTACTTCAATGAATTTGGCCGATCAAAAGATTCCTAACTCAAACTGTGACCTGATCATATATATGCACAACAACATTATTGCATGCGCATACTTAGAATTTATCGCGACACCTAAAAACAAAAATCGGCACTCATAATTAGTGT
Organism: Viscum album; assembly: GCA_963277665.1. NCBI lineage: Eukaryota > Viridiplantae > Streptophyta > Magnoliopsida > Santalales > Viscaceae > Viscum > Viscum album. The sequence continues at coordinate 1,386,014,561 of OY728160.1, forward strand.
GGTGGGGACCAACACAGCCCAAAATAATCAACTACAACCCAATGACACCATAAACACCATTTTTAAGGGGTGAGAAAAAATTTGTCGGGTATATAGCCTTACCTGGATATGACAACATTGAATAAATCATTCTAAGTCACTTCTCTTATGGTGGAGGTCCTCGGAAAATGGACCAATGGGTTCTGAGACATCATTTGCACCTCCTAGAATTAGAAGAAAAAAGGAAACGAAATCAATCCTAGACATTAGGTCTTGAGTATAATAGAGATTGGGCGAAGCCGAGTTGAGAAGGATGATGCAAATAATGAAACATAATAAGAACTAAATACATCAACGAGACTGAAAACATCAATGGAGAGACCAGGACAAACTAACTTGTGGAAAGGGGGCTAGGAGAAATGGGTGGGGCATCACTCATGGGAGAGCCGAGAGGGGGAGGGGGCATGCCTCACCTATGTTATTCGTCTCTCCCTATTGTTTTTTCTATTCATATATTAAATTCCTTATGTTATTATAAGAATTAGTATAATATTAATATTAACAATAATAACCATCATATTATTATTATTACCCATTAATATCACACATCATTGATAAACCCAAACTCCCCAATTACACATCATTTAATTAAATTCTTCTCCAACTAATTTAATTAAATAAATTCCCCAAAATATCATTACTTTTTAAATTCTAACAAAAAAATTTAATTAAAAAATCCCCATATTTCATCGAATAATTAGATTCAGCATAACCGTGAATTTAATTAGATAGAACCTCAACTCCACATTTAACAAATCATTTAATTAAATTATTTTCCAACCAAATTTAATTAAATAAATTTTCCAAATCATTATTATTTAATTAAATTATCTCAACATAATTTAATTAAAAACCCCCTAATATGTAATTAAAAACTTCTCTTCCCATAGAATTTATCGGGAACTACTCCAGCATCAACCAACAACCAAGGTCAGGAAGTCTCATTTCAATAGTTGTGTTGCGTTCCCAAATATCATACACACCCTTAAAAATTTTAGAACCCCATGACAGAGCTCATTCCTTGAAATAAATTTTTGACCGAGAAAACCAATACCTGTTGTAAATGGAACCAATCAATTCCCACTCAAGAATCCATTTACATATCAAAACATCTCTAGAATGTAATCACAAGAAGTAACACAACATCAATCTATGAACCATAATCATGGAACAACAATGCAACTTTATAATATTAGAGGAAACATGGAATATAATCATCTAAACATATTATAGATGTAGTCATGCAAAAGTAGATCAAAACATGGTATTGTACCCAAGGCTCACATTAAAAATTAGCAGGAATCTTACTAATGAAATACATTGTATGTAATTTGCATGGAATTTGAATAATTAAGTTCCTAATATGAGGCATGTAATTCAATTTTTTTCCATATCAGGCCATAAAAATTTTCTAAATTCTCAAAATAAATAAGTAGTGTAAATACACCAATCACTCATGGTAAAATCATATCAAATGTAATCTTAAATATTATAAACATCAATTCCCATCCCTGGTCACAGAGTCATTTCCTATACATGGGGTGATCAGTTCCAAGCAAGGATATCAACTAGATACAAACACATTACTAGTATCATTTCAACAAACCAAAAAAAACCAATGGGAAAAAGATAAGAAAAAACTAAACCCTTTAATACCACTTTAAAATGTCTCGACTGTGCTTACCCCCAAACTGGTAACCGGACCAGTCGCCACATGACCTCAATCGCATCTCCCCATATTCCATAGGCTGCCGACTAGCAGTGAGGGTCTAAGGATAGTTAGTGGGGTTCCAATACCCTCATATTTAGTGTGCATAGTCGTAAAAAAAAGTAAACTCAGAAACCAGCCGAAGCAGATGTGAGAAATAATCAACTGAACAATGGAAATGACCAATGCCAATTTATCCAATACATGTATGTTATAGTGATACATATCAGATAGATGTAAACAAAAAAACATTATTTACATCTCGTAAAAGAAATAAATAAACGGCTAAAATCCCCAAGGGAGAACCCCATGAGAATCATGATCTCTTTCTTGGTCCTTTTCTACTAACTCCCATGTTTAAGAAAACAACAAAGTCTAGTCCAGAGTCCTGTAAAAAAGAAGTTCTCCTCGGGTACCCTAGTGCAATGCTGTCGTGAATAGGGTGTGAGATTTAAATCTATGTTAGTCAGGACCACCGATTTCTTGTTCAATATAGACAATACAATAAAATTAAACAATGTTCAAATATATCGAATTAATAACAGAATTGAATAAATAACCAACAACACATCAAGATTACAAAGGGACACCTGGCGGCAATACCTTCTTTAGTTCATAGACAGAATAATAGTCCGAATAGGATATATATATATATATATAAAAATAATGTATAATGAAATATTTATAACATTAATGAATATTCTTTGTTTAGGCATAAAAAAATTATGACCATGTTACTATTCTTATATTTCACCCATTTGAACGAAGTTATCATTACATAACTCACTCACACATTAATGTATATGTTATCATTCCGTGATCATACACCCATGAATTTCCATGATACCATTCCATACCCATGAACCCATGAATGTCCATGTTACCATTCCATACTCATACACCCATGAATGTCCTTGTACAATTCCATACTCATGCACCCATGAATGTTATGTTACCATTACATACTCACGCACCCATGAATATCCATGTTACCATTCCTTACTCACGCACCCATGAATTTTCTTGTTACCATTCTATACTCACCCACCCATGAATGTCCATGATACCATTCCTTACCCATGCACCAATGAATTCCCATGTTGCCATTCCATACTCAAACACCACAATGCTCCATGTTACCATCCACTCCTTCACTATATAATTAAATCGTCAATTAATTATCATCATTAATCTAATTAATAATTCAAAAATTAGTTAAATGCAATAAGTCATTTAGTTATATCAGAAATTAACTTTTCAAAAAAATAATCTAGTTAATTCAAAAATTAACTAGTCACAAAGAATCCATGTGAATAATAAATAATTAATTCTTAAATTAATTATCTCCTTAAAATTGTTTCAAAATAACACAATTAATTAAAATACTAATTATATCAACTTATCCCAAAACAAATACTCATATTTAACCCCTGATTAATTATCTATATTATAATATAATAACAAATAATTAATTCATAATTAATTATCTCAACATAACCAGTTTAATATCTTATAATTAATCCCCCACTTAATTATCATCTCAAGCCACATAATTAATTCATAATTAATTAAATCAGTTTAACCAAATTAATATCTCATAATTAATCCACTAACTAATTATCATTTCAAAGCACATAAAAAATTTATAATAAATTATTTCAACTTAATCAATTTAATATCTCATAATTAATTCATCGATTAATTATCATCTCAAAGCATAAAATTAATTCATAATTCATTATATCAACTTAACAAAATTAATACCTTATAATTATTTCCTTGACTAAATATCATCTCAAAGATCATAATTAATTATCCAAACATTACCAAATTAATTACTCATAATTAATTCCTCAATTAATTATTATCTTAATGAACATAATTAATTCATAATTAATTATCTCTACTTAACCAAATTAATTACTCATAATTAATTCCTTGGTTAATTATCATCTCAAAGCACCTAATTAATTCATAAATAATTATCTTAACATAGCTAATTAAATATATCATAAATAATTAATTGATTAATTATTATCTTAAAGAATATAATTAGTTTATAATTAAGTATATCAACTTCACCAAATTAACTACGAACTGTTAATCCCTAAATTAATTATTATCTCAAAGAACATAATTATTTATCACAACGAGAGAAAACTAATTACTCATAATTAATTCCTAAATTAATTATCATCTCAAAGTGCATAATTATTTCTTAAATATTTTTCTCAATATATCCAATATAATACCTCATAATTAATCCCATGTTTAATTATCTCAATTAAAATTCTCCAATCATATAATTAAATTATAATTAATTATCTCAACAAAGACAAATTTATATCTTATAATTAATCGCCAATTTAATTATGTTAATTAAAAAACTCAAACACAAAATTAACTCACAATTAATTATTTCATCTTAGAAAAATTATTTACTCATAATTAATCCCTCTACTAACTACCATGTCAAAGAACATAATTAATTCATAATTAATTATCTCAACCTAACCGCATTAATTACTCATAATTAATCACTTAATTAATTGTATATTTTATAAATCAAATCATATAATTAATTCATAATTAATCATCTCATTCCCCCAATAAACAATTTATTCCAATATTACATTCTACTTTCTCAAAGGTAATAAATTAAAAAAACTGGATTTTATTAATTAGGAAATCTTTATAACCCTGCCTCAATAAATTTGTTCATGCCAATGCTTCCAAACTCAATCCACAACCCACTAATGCATACGAATTCCACATTAATGTTTTCACATACTTGGAATTAATCACAACACCTAATAACAACAAATTGCAGTCAAAATTAATGCAATGGGGACCAACGTGCACCAAAATAATCAACAGCAACCCAATTACACCATAAGATCTTAATTTAAGGGGTGTTAAACCATTTATTTGGTATATATCCTTACCCAAATATGAAGACGGTAAACCAATCAAGCCGAGTTTCTTCACTTCCAGTGGTGGTCATCAAAAAACAGATTATCAGGTCCCAAGACATCATCTGCACCACCTATAATCAAATGAAATGATGAAACTGAATCAATCATGAACCTTATGGTTTCGCCCTAATAGAGACCGGGTGAAGGAGATATGAGATGGTACATGTGAAAAATAAAATATGTAGAGAAGGACTTACCATGATGAGACAGACAACTTCTATAAAGATACTCGAAGAAACTGATGTGCACAGAGTGATCCAGGAGAAATGGGGTGTGTGACACCCATAGGAGAGCCAAGAGGGGGTGGGGTCGCACCTCACCTGTGTTGTCTGCCTCTCCCTATTGATTTCATTATAAATAAATTAAATTCCATATTTTATTATAAGAATCGGTATAATTATTATTATTATTATTATTATTATAATAATAGCCACCATCTTATTATTATTACCCATTAATATCGTAATCTTTGATAAACCCCAACTCCCCCATTACACAAAATTTAATTAAATTATTCATTAAAAAAATTAATTAAATAAATTCTAAAACATATTATTATTAAAATAAATTATCTCAAAATAATTTAATTAAATAAAACCCCCATTTTTCAACAAATAATTAAATTCAACATTGAATTTAATGAGATAAAACACTGAAACCACATTGAACACATCATTTAATTAAATACCATTGCAACTGAATTTAATTAAATAAATTTTCCAACTCATTACTATTTAATTAAATTATCTCTACATAATTTAATTAAAAAAGACCCCCTCACACCTCATTAATCATCATTAAATTAAATTCACTCCAACTGAATTTAATTAAATAATTTTTTCAATTCATGTTATTTAATTAAATTTTCAGAACGTAATGTAATTAAATTAAAAAATCTAAATAAAAAACATTGTTTCATTAAATTAACTCAACCTCAATTAAATTAAATAATAATCCCCATTTTTTCAATGAATAATTAAATTATTCTTAACAATGAATTTAATGAAAGAAATATCCATTTTGTATTAATTATTTAATTTACTCTTTTCCTTGAATTTAATTAAATGATACCCCAACTCCTCATTTACACATAATTTAATATTACCCTAGTTTGGTAACACTCATCTCTTCATTTACATATCTTATAATTAAATTCCTCTTATATCAATTTAATTAAATAATGAATCCAAATCATCATCATTTAAAATAAATTTAATTCTTTTCATGTCATTTTAATTAAATAACTTCTCCATCACAACATCATTTAATTAAATTATCTCAAATTAAATTTAATTAAAGAAAACCACTATTTCAGTTAAATTTATTAAATTATTTTCAATTGAATTTAATTAAATAAATTCTACAATTCATCATCATTTAATTAAATTATCTCTTCTTTAATTTAATTAAATAAAACCCTAGTTTCACCTTGTTTAATTAAATTATTTTTTAAAATATTTAATAAAATAAATTCTCAAATTTATCATCATTTAATTAAATTATTTTTAATCCAGAATTTAATTAAATAAAATAACCCAAAGAATAAACTAGCTGATCTGCATGGTTTGATATGCAAGGTCTAACAGACCATGAACAGATCGTGTTTCTGCAACTGTACACCCATTTTAACATGAATGGCTAACCCACATGGTTTGAATAACCATGCACATCCTGTGCATACACCTCAGGTGGGCCCAATGCTCTTGAAACACATCTATCTACAAGGGAAACTCATCGAGTCATTACCCTAGACCGATATAATCCCGTTTAAAAGATCCCAACTTGTGAAAATTCATCCTCAAGCATGGTTTAAAAACTGATCAGTTGTAACAATGATAATTTTCAAAGACTTCTGTATTTTAAACTAGTAAAAAACATGGTACTTTACAATAATTAATTTATGTTATTTTAGGAATAATTTCATAACAATGTATAAATGTCATTGGTTTAATTTTATTATTATTTTCATTCATCCAAAACAAAGAGCATTTAAAATTAAATATAAAACAATTTTTGTAGAAAATAAATTGTTTATACTAGTAGATAAAGAACATCATGTTTTAAATAAAAATTCATTTACTTCTTTGATAAATTTAAATAACTAGTTGAGTTTAATGAAAATAAAATATCAGGATTATTTTTTGATCTAAAATGAATTTGGTTCTGTGGAAGTGGTAACCATTTATATTAATATGGAAGAAATAATAAATACATAGAATTCAAATAGATGTTGGTGATGAGCCATTGTAGTTAAGGATCAAAGGTTTCAATAATGTAGACCCTGTAATCAATGAATTTTATGTAAGAATGGATGATTGAATATAAGGTTGTGTATTGATTGATGATTTTGAGGGGGAAGATGAAGAAATTTGAATAAATTAATATTAACATAATAATAAATAAAGTTTTATTATATTCCATTTTTTTCAAAATCTATCTATATATAAAAACTGTTTAAATAAATATTCATCTAGTTTTTATATTAATTATGTATTTAAAATTATTTTCATAAAACATTATTATATATCACTTTCTGTTATATATTTAGAGAGACTCAATGAGTTAATATGTAACTTGACTAAGGATGAGCTACCAAGTTATGAGCCTCTTGGTTCATTATTTGAGGGAATTTATGTGAAACCAACAAACTTTTGAGGATGAGGTCTTGCATTGTTCTTGATTCTAGATCATGTCCCCAAGTAGTGTGTATCTAATGAATTTGATCCTTGTTGGAAGAAGTACGTTCAAAATTAAATTTTATTTTGGTTTCATTTAATTTAATTTATTTATTCATTTAGTTTACATTTCATTTTATATTCATATTTTTTAGGTCTATTCGTTATCCAGGTCGGTTCTTTAATGAGAATATTTTATATTTTCCCTGGGTTTCATTGAATCAAGTTCCTAGTGATGTGTGTCATCATATGTTTGAGTAATATATGGTATTTAGATAAATAATTAATTTAATTTTAAATTTATTTAACATATAATTTAATATATAGTTAATTATATACATAGCTTATGTCTTCTAGCTGATGATAGCGTGTGACCTTTCATTAGGGAGTCATAGGAGTTCATGCATAATGTTTTCCCACAGTTTAAAAAAATATTTGGAAGAGGTATATGGGGATAAAATATTTGGATATTATTTATGACACATGTTTGTGTCATTAACAATATTTTATTATCACGCGAGATTTGGATTTATTGGTCACTTACTAAATAAAATTTAATTTTAGGAGTGAATCATCATCTATTTGAAAAAAATTGGGGATACAAGATATAATGTGTAGATTTCAGAGATGAACTTTTATTATACATTGACAATAATAATTTCATAACATTATTTTATAATACATATAATATTAAATATATATGATAATTTTTTTAGTATATGTTTTGTCAATTTATCATAGAGTTTTATTTTTATAAGATTATGTAAACTGATAATAGTACTGGATAGATTACTTGTGAAAAACAATGACACATTTCGATTAGTTTTTAAAATTTAGTTTTTAAAATTATCATAATAAAATCAATTTATATTTTAAATTTAAATTTATATCTTATTAAGAGTCTTATGATTAAATAATTTATTGTATTCATGATATTAAAGATAAGAAAATTGTGTTTATAATGCCTCATATGAATCTCATTTTGATGATGTGTCTTGGATACAGGTGGTAGTGAGTGGTATTGAAGAAGGCCAAGTGATCGGCATTGGTTCATGATCAATATCAACCAATTATTATTGTACTAATGTTATGTTATCATTTATCAAAAAGGATGCTCTTGTTTAATGGTCATCCATAACTAATATAAAATTATAAAGTTATGCCAAAATCAGAGTTGGATACTATATATATATATTTAATAGATCATGGAATGACTAGTGAAAATTGTAGGAGAAGTATCATTTTAGAAGGAGAAGATATATGATATGATTATGGAGTATGTTTTATTGATTTTAAATGGTCTAGGGATGGAGTTACCTCTACCTCAAAGATTTAATCACCCACCCCCTTAGTCAAATTATTAATTTCATTTTTATAATTTTATTTTGAAGTATGTTGGTTTTTATTTTCTAATAAATGTTTATTTATAGATGTTACATCCCAACTATTTATCTTATTTTTTCTTTAAAATTATTTTTGATTGGTTAGGGGTTTCTTCCAAAAAATTATTTTCAATAGGATTGTTAATACATCCTAAATAAGTTAGAAAAATATTATTTTTAAAATATTATAATTTCAAAATTGAATAATACATGGGAAGGTTTAAAATATCCATCACAAATAATATTTTTGATAGAGATTTCAATCACATATTAAATAAGTTAACAAGGATTTTCTTGAGGATATTTATTGACTATTAAATGAACTATTTCTGATGAATGATTATGTCTTTAAAAAAGTATAATCATGTTATTCATTTTTATGGTTGGTCATAAAAATTGTATTTATGACGTTATTTTTATTGAAAAGCTATTTTGGAGATATTTCCATCATTTTTAAATATTTCTGATAGGAATCCATCACAAATCAGTCATCATATAAGTGTGTTATTTTTCTAGTAAAATATAATTATTTGTTTTGATTTATTCCCTAAAAAGTGTGATTTTTTTATAAACTCATTATAGTATTTTTTGAAAAAGTGGGATTCATGGAAATATAAAAAATTGTCTCATTATAATTTATGATCGATCTATATTATATATGTAGATATGTATATTATACATATCATCAGCTATTATTTGGTTATCCTCTAGTTAGAATGACTTTTATATATATTATTTTTTGGAAGGCTATCAATATGGGGTATCATGGGAATCAACATATCCACATCATCAATTTGGTTAATCATTAGTTTTGAATCATTGAGATAATATATTTATCAAATTATAAGCATGTTTTAATATTTTATATGTTCAACAATTATTTATTTTCTGTGGGAATTCATTTTTAGTAGCACATTTCTATTTCTAATATCTAGAAACAAATACTCAACCTCCATAAAGTAATAATGGATGCATATAATGTAACACCCCAGGAAAATAAAGAATATTAAATTTTCACATTTATCCATATTTGTGAATAAAATATTAATTTTACATTAAAGGGGACGTTATGCTCGATGGCGTACCCAATACGCAACAACGAGTTTCTTGGGAATATTACGTTGCACTCTAATAATAAAATAATATTATTTTAAATGGTAGTTAACGCCTAGTCATTGTAAAGACGGGAATGAATATAACTAACTACAAAACGATTATATATGTTTTTAAAATATTTTTACTTTTTACAATAAATGTTAGAGGATTAAAAATGCGAATGAATCCAATTTTAAGTGTAAACTTTCTAATATTCTTTAAAAGGTTGATTAACCACCTTTTGATGGAGAACCTCTTTTAAATCCAATTTTTGACAATTTTAGGTGTTATATTTGACAAAATAAAATTCTTCTTTAGAATCGGGACATCAAAATTTACTTTGTGTAAATTTTTGTTATTTTTCCGATAAAGTTAATTTTTTTAATAAATAGTGAAAATGTTGTATTTTAATTCAAAACCTCTTTTTAATCAAATTTATTTATATGATTATATTATCTTTTGAATTGTTTTTAAAGTAAAATTATAATTTATTTTTACCATTTAATCCAATAGTGGTCCTTGGAATTAATTTCACAATGAAATTGGACTTAAACTAGTGTCAATTTTAAATAGATATTGTTTCTTAAAAACACGCTATTTGTTTTGACAGCGGAAATTAATTATTAAATTAATTAATGAAACCTATATGTTTTTAATTTTGTAAAAGAGACATCATTTATGAATTCGGAATATCAAACATAGCTTAGGGTGAATTTTTGAAATTTATTCTGAAAAACATCAATTTTAGATGAATAGTGAAACCACTAGGTGGTAGTTAAAGAAACTGATTTTTCGTTTAAATGAAACTTTGTCACTTCTGTGATTTGATTTTCAAAAATCAGACATACATGGTTGTCATTAAGAAGTAAAATGTTGTTCAATGGGATTAAAATATTTTTTTTTGGAGAATAGTAACTTTTATGTTTTATTAATCGCGATTAAAGGTAATTAGTGTAATTTACGGTAAAATTAATGTTTTAATAATATGAAATGACCTAGACACATGTTCTACCCTCATTGGATGTGTCATGGCCGACCAAGACAATCCATGGGTCAACTTGGGGACCCCATGGATGTAAAACCCCGAGATTTTATGAAAAATGTTCTTTTTAATTTCATTAATGTCTTGGGTTGTACGCTACACCAAAAGGAGCTTGCACAGCACGCATCCCTGACTTAGCTTGCATTACACACAATAAAGACCTTCCTCGATAGCGTGTGTACTACGCAATACCGAGTTTCACTAAACGAGATATTATTATAATATTATTATGAACTAGCCGTTATGAATAGTAATACCCTCTTTTTGACATTTTATCTTTCAAAATGGACTTCTTTTTTGGATTCGGAATATCGAAATTAGCTTAGGGTAAAATTTTCGTACTTTTCGGATAACTTTCATATTCTGATGAATAGTGAAAATTACTAAATTTTAATTAAAAACAACTTTTTTAATCGAAATAATTAATAGTGATAAATTATTAATATGAGTGGTTTTAAAGTATATTTAGAATATATTTTTTCAATTTAATACAATGTTGGTCATTGGATGTAATTTCACATTTAAACCAGACATAAACAAATGTCAATCTTTTGATAGTTATTATCTCTTAAAAACACGCTATTTGTTTTGACAACGGGAATTAATTTTCAAATTAGTTAATGTAACTGATATTTTTGAATTTGGTAAAATAGACATCGTTTTTTAATTCATAATATCAAATATATCTTAGGCCTAATTTTTGGTATTTTTCTGGAAACTTTCATTTTTTGATGAATAGTGAAACCACTAAGTGGTAGTTAAAAAACTGAATTTTTCATAAAACTTAATTTTACCGCTTCTGTTAGTGGAATTTCAAAAATCTGAGAGACACGGTTAATATCAAGGACTAAAATGTGGTTCAATGAGATGAAAATAATTTTTTTTGAACAGTAACTTTTTACTTTTTTTACCACGGTTATAAGTTAATAGGATAATTAAGGGTAAAAATGATATTATTGTTACCCTAAAACATGTCCCAATTCTATTGGATAAGATTAATTAGACCAAAAACATCCTTAGGAATAAAATATGACCATTTAGGCCCACATGGATTAGATTAGGACATTTAATATTAATTTATTTAAAGAAGGGTTAAAATAGTTAAAATCAAAGTTTAATAAGTAAATAATTTTTAATATAGGGTTATACAAAAGATAAATTCGACTTATAAATATTCATTAGAAAGATAAAACTATTTCATACACAATGGTATTTTATTTATAATTTTTAGACATTAAATAATTTAATTTATTTATGACACAAAGATGATGCAGTAATTATCTTATTAATGAAATATTGACATAATTGATGTTATAAATACCCAAATAAATGCAATTTGAGACTTTTTATGAATTCCACTAATTTTATAGGTTACTAAGACATGTTATTATTTATTTAGATAACTTTTTTCTACCTAATCATTCTGTTAGTATTTTTACAAAAATCAATTACCAAATAGTGTCAAAATTGACATAAAATAGTTTTTAAAATACATATTATATTATTAATTGTTATTTTATTCCTAAAAATCTAATAATTGGCCAAATTACATATATAATGTTATATATATTAATAGTAAACAAATTGGGGTACTTTTGGCTTGTTATAGTATGTTTATTAACATTATAGTGTAAGAAAACAAGAAGACACGGTAAAAGTAAAATTATTTAACATAAGGTTAAATCTAAATGATAAGGTTAAAATAGGAACCTAAACTTGTATAAATTATATTTTATGAGATGATTTAAACCCATACCCACCTTATCTTCGAAATAAATCAATTTTGAGCTACAAAAAGCGAATATGACTTTATAATAAAATAATATTTTTATTTATCCCAAAGGTGCCCCTCTCCTCCCTTGTAAAACGGCACCTCCTCCCTCTCTTCCTCACACCACTTTGAGCCTTAAATCTCGGCCAAACCCTGCCAAATTCTCTTATAAACTTCCATAGAAACATCCTAGAGGTTCTGGTATTCTTCAAAGACCAATTTTAGTGCCCTAAGAGGAGGTCTCAAAGAGGCGCTTCAAAGAAGAGGTAATGTCTGTTACCGATTCTTTCAACTCTATTTACTCTTCCACTTCTTCTTCTTTAGTTGTTTAATTATGAAGTAATAACATCAGTATAACTCATATACTTATATGTTATATATGTATGAAATAACCCCATTTCACCATCTATCCATCCTACGGAAAACAAAATCACCACGCGTGCGTACGTACGGAATACTGTCTCCACGCCGTGGTGAAATCTGTTTTTCCACCAACACCTTACATGGATGGGTATAATGGTGTAAATAATAACTATATATGGTTATTATAACATCATACTGATTCTGATATATTATACCATCCACTCCAATTCTATTAAATAATTATGGAAATGATATCATCGCTCGTGCGTACGTACGGACTACCGTCTCCATGACACGATGAGATTCATTCTCCATGTTAACCATACATGAATGATCATAAAGTTTATATAATGAATAATAATAAAATATATGAAATAATAATTCTACTGGATTTATGTATATATATATGTATGTCATCTATTTAGATTCATTCAATTCAATAAGGAAACGAAAACAGCGTTCATGCGTACGTACGGCCTACCGTCTCCATGAATGGTGTATTTCATTCCTTTTATCGATCTATATTATATATATGTATATGATGAATATATATTATATATAAATCATGTTTTAAATTCTGGAATTATTTAAATCATGATATAAAAACTAATATCAAGAATGACAAGTCGAAACACATACGATAAATGAAATTATTTTACCCAGAACGCTGCTTTAACATGGAATTTACAAAAGAACAGGTAATATAAAGTCATAAGTGAAACATATATGTTATCGTAATAATGAATATGATTCTGTAATAAGTAAATCATTATACAGAAGGTTCAGATACGTACGAAGCAAATCAGACCTAATGTAAGGGATAATTTTTCAAATCTCATTTTTATCCAAGATTGCTTATTCGTAAGTATTTACTGGGGTTATTTATATCATCCATGGCCATGTTTTATAAAAGTGTTTTCCAATGTGTTTAAAGTCATTTTTACCAATTTTTGACTTTTACTACATGGTATGAAAGTAATCTTTCTTTTGTTTACGTTACGAGGTACTTTTTGACTTTTCTGATAAAAGTATGAGGAGAATGTTATTTTTAACTTATACGGCGTGAACGGATTTTTACGGTTTCATAACGCCTCATTTTCAAGAAGCTTCCCCTACAAGATTGCATGATTATTTTCAAAAAAAACCCTTTTCTTTTAAAATTGCATGGAATTTTGTGAAAAGGAAATGATTTTAAAGAAGAAAGGATATTTTCCTCAAAAATTCATTTCAAGTGTTTTGTCAAAACTATTTTCCATCTAAGATGACATCATTTCATATGTGTCTGTTTCAAGTATCATGTCTCTATGATTTACATGGTTTCACTTTTCTTATTATGAAATGATATCCATTCCTTTTATATGGATTATTTGATGATGGGATGATGTTTATGAAACCCATTTTATTTATTGGGTTATTATGAATGATGTATGTTTATTTTGTGGCATAAGTAAGAATGATTTCATTATGAGATGGGTGGGACCAATATCTCCCTCCAATGCATTGGGTAAAGATTTATATCTCATGAGATAGACATGGCTGGAACAACAAGTTAAACCGGTTCAGTAATACAGGACTGGAATGAGGAGTGAACTCGATTCAGAAAGGGACTTTGTCCACTAAGATGATCTTGGCAGCAATGCCTTGGCTAATATGGAAATCATATCATGTGCTTAATGGTTGCCACAATTACATGTTTTATTCTCATGCTATTTTTTCATGATTTATGTTCCATTATGATCTATGCCATATGTACTTCCATGTTTTAAGTCGTTGCTCAATATTTTGATGTTTAAACATTATGTTCATGTTTTTATGTTCAAATGTATATGGTATGTTTTATTTTATCCATGCTTACCCTTACTGAGCATTTGAGCTCACCCTTTTTATTTTTTCTTTTCCCCAGGATATAAAGAAAGGTTTTAGGTAAGAAAAAAAGGGGGAAGATCTTTATGGGAGATATTGAAGATCTTTCACCACGATTAGAAGATTACGTTCCAGGTTTCCAAAGACACTAAACTGTTACGGTCCTTGTGTGTCTGTTTTTGTTATGTATTAAGTATTCCCCAAAGGTAATGTAATGTTCATGTACGTCAAGCTTCGGGTCTCTACATTTGGTATCAGAGGAATGGTTTAGTCAGCCTTTGGAAACTAGGATGCGAAAACGTTAGTGAGATCCCTAGAGATATTTCTAAGGTATGTCTAGGGATATACCTAAGGATAAGTATACGTATAGGATATAGTCCTAGAACTATGGTAACGATCATATAATTTAACCTAAGATATTATATATTGAGGGTACTTCCCCTTTACTATGTTTTTTTCCCTTGCATGATTTTTTCCTCTCAAACTATTCTTTTTGGGTTTTAGAAAATGGCTAGAAAAAGGAAGATTCACGATAATGGAGGATATTACGGACAATGGAATGATATTCTTCATGAGCAACAAAATGAATCGGGATTTGGAAGTCCAAACATCATTATTATGACTAATCATAAATCTCATAATATGATCAATAATCTCAAATTTGGTAAGTTTCCCGACTCAGATAATAAGGGAAAGATGGAGTTTCATGATGATCATAGAGGAAAGAAAGTTAAATTTTCCTCATGTAAATCATGTGGGAAGAGGCATCAGGGAGATTGTTTTAAAGGAACTGGAAGATTCTTTGGGTGTGGAAAAGAAGGAAACAAAGCCAGTAAGTGCAAAGGAAAAGGTTCAGTTAACACCATGGGCAAGGATAATGGTATTGCTACGACATCAAAAACGATTAGATGTTTTAAATGTGGAATGTATGGGAATTATGCAAACCAATGCCCTAAGGGAAAATCTCATGAAGAGAATCAGCATGGTCATACGGGTAGTATTTATGTGGATGATGATGAAGAGACTACAAATGAAATATGAGATGAAATAAATGATGAAGCTCAGCTAGTGGTTTAAGAAGTTAGTGGAATGATTGTATGTTTATAAAGAATAATGTATGGTACTATGGAATAAAGAATCATCTAAGGATTGTTACACTATTGTTTTTCCTAAAGTACATGAAAGTATATGTTGAATGGTACCGTTAACCATGGAAGGTTATTCAGATATTTTTGGAAAGTAGATGATATGCGCATAATGAAGGGATAAGAAGATAATGAGATGTTTGATTGTATTCATGATCTCATGACTAATATAAGGACTAAGTGATATTATGGTTTGATTATATAGAAATTTTGGGATTTTGGTATGTGGGAAAAAGTTAACTTTTGACAGCATTCATGTTTTCACTAAGGTTAAATGGGTATTAATTTTTCAAGATAATACATGATTATGGTATTCACATGTTTGTAATTTGACCAACAAGATATATCTTCTGATATATGGGGGATAAATGATGGCATTCACGTGATTGTTATGTGACATTTCGTGTAATAATTTTCTTTATACTATGATCTTGGACCAAAGTATTTTAGATAAGCCTAAATATTGGATTGGATTATGTTGGACATAAGTTAGTATTGTTTAATAATATAACTTTTTTCGATATTATTGATGGGATGTTATAGTAATGTAGTTTTAGAAAAAGGACAACCTGCAGGACGGGCGACAGCCCATCGCGTCGGACAAGGCTGTGGGAATCGAACCCACAACCAAAGTGAGACTGGCCTATATCGCCTACCATTGGCCTACAGGAAGTACCAGGTTAGTATAAACTAGTTTTATTTTATTAAGTGGTATGATAGATGAAGTATAAGTCCATTTTTGAACGATATAAAATAGATGGACTTATGTATATAACTATTGTTAACCTTTTGATTAAGATAGATGGAATGGCCCATAATTCTATCACATGATCTGCTAACACTTCACAAATGAAAAATTCAACTTCATTTCTTTAAGAGATGAAGTGGAAACTGTTCAAGGCACAAACAACGGGTGATTATATCGAAATAAAGTATTTCATCTAATTAAAATTCTTCATCTTTAGAGAAATGATCTTGAAAACCAAAAATGTTGCCCTAGTTCTCTTATATCCGATAAATCAGATGGTACCTTAGATCATCGCAAATTTATGGCTTTGTGAGTGTTGGCTATTTCATATCCATGTTCTCTACCACTCTCTATCAGAACATGACGGTTATATTTCTCTTCCATATCCATATTTTCACCTATGTTCTCCTACATGGAAATCCAGCGATGAGTTAATTTGGGTAACCGTTACATTTCATACTTTAGTTTTTAAAGCCATGTTTTGGTATTCCTTTTTACGATGTGGGTTTCTATTAAAAAAACTTTCGAGTAGTAAATCATTTATAACCCCGATGAATTTCGAGGGCGAAATTCATTTTAAGGGGGGTAGAATGTAACACCCCGAGATTTTATGAAAAATATTCTTTTTAATTTCATTAATGTCTTGTGTTATCCGCTACACCAAAAGGAGCTTTCACAGCACGCATCCCTGACGTGGCTTGCATTACACGTAATAAAGACCTTCCTCGATAGCGTGTGTAGTACGCAATACCGAGTTTCACTAAACGAGATATTATTATAATATTATTATGAACTAGCTGTTATGAATAGTAATACCCACTTTTTGAAATTTTATCTTTCAAAATGGACATCATTTTTGGATTCGGAATATCGAAATTATCTTACGGTGAAATTTTTGTACTTTTCGGATAACTTTCATATTCTGATGAATAGTGAAAATTACTAAATTTTAATTAAAAACAACTTTTTTAATCGAAATAATTAATAATGATAAATTATTAATTTGAGTGGTTTTAAAGTATATTTAGAATATATTTCTACAATTTAATACAATGTTGGTCATTGGATGTAATTTCACATTTAAACCAGACATAAACAAGTGTCAATCATTTGATAGTTATTATCTCTTAAAAACACGCTATTTGTTTTGACAACGTGATTTAATTTTTAAATTAGTTAATTTAACTGATATGATTTAAATTTGGTAAAATAGACATCATTTTTGAATTCATAATATCAAATATAGCTTAGGCATAATTTTGGTATTTTTCTGGAAACATTCATTTTTTGATGAATAGTGAAACAACTAAGTGGTGGTTAAAAAACTGAATTTTTCATAAAACATAATTTTACTGCTTATGTGAGTGGAATTTAGAAAATCCTAGAGACACGGTTAATATCAAGGACTAAAATGTGGTTCAATGAGATTAAAATAATTTTTGGTGAATAGTAACTTTTTACTTTTTTTACCACGGTTACAAGTAAATAGGATAATTAAGGGTAAAAATGATATTATTATTACCCTAACACATGTCATAATTCTTTTATATAACTTTAATTCGACCAAATGCAACCTTAGAAATAAAATATGACCATTTAGGCCCACTTGTATTGGATTAAGACATTTAATATTAATTTATTTAAAGAAGGGTTAAAATAGTTAAAATCAAAGTTTAATAAGTAAATCATTTTTAATATAGGGTTATACATAAGATAAATTCTACTATAAATATTCATTAGAAAGATAAAATTATTTTCTACATAAATGTATTTTATTCATAATTTGTAGACATTAAATAATTTGATTTATTTATGACACAAAGATGATGTAGTAATTATCTTATTAATGAAATATTGACATAATTGATGTTATAAATACCCAAATAAATGTAATTGGAGACTTTTTATGAATTACACAAATTTTCTAGGTTACTATGACATGTTATTATTGATTTAGTTAACGTTTTATGAACTAAGCATTCTGTTATGAGTTTCACAAAAATCAATTACCAAATAGTGTCAAAATTGACATAAAATAGTTTTTAAAACAAATATTATATTATTAATTGTTATTTTATTCCTAAAAATCAATGTATTGTCCAAAGGACTTATATAATGTTATATATAATAATAATAAACAACTTGGGGTTCTTTTGGCTTGTTATAGTATGTTTATTAACATTATAGTGTAAGAAAACAAGAAGACACAGTAAAAGTAAAATTTTTTAACTTAAGGTTAAATCTAAATGATAAGGTTATAATAAGAACCTAAACTTGTCTAAAATATATTTTATGAGATTATTTCTACCCATACCCACCTTAGATTATAAATAAATCAATTTCGATCTATTAAAAACCGAATATGACTTTATAATAAAATAATATTTTTAGTTATCCCAACGGTGCCCCTCTCCTCCCTTATAAAAGAGAACCTCCTCCCTCTCTTCCTCACACCACTTTCGGCCTTCAGGCTCGGCCAACCCCTGAAAAATTCTCTTCTCCACTTCAATAGAAACATCCTAGAAGTTCTGATCTTCTTCAAAGACCAATTTTAGTGCCCTAAGAGGAGGACTCAAAGAGGCGCTTCAAAGAAGAGGTAATGTCCGTTACCGATTCTTTCAACTCTATTTCTTCTTCCACTTGTTCTTCTTTAGTTGTTTCATTATGAAGTAATAACATAAGTATAACTCATATACTGATATTTTATTATAAGTATGAAAAAATCCTATTTCACCATCTATCCATCCTACAGAAAATGAAATCACCACGCGTGTGTACGTACGAAATACCGTCTCCACGCCGTGGTGAAATCTGTCTTTCCACCAACACCTTACATGGATGGGTATAATGGTGTAAATAATAACTATATATGGTTATTATAACATCATAATGATTCTGATATATTATATCATCCACTCCAATTCTATTCAATAATTATGGGAATGATATAATCGCTCGTCCGTACGTACGGACTACTGTCTCCACGACGCGATGAGATTCATTATCCATGTTAACCATACATGAATGATCATAAAGTTTATATAATTAATATTAATAAAATATATGAAATAATAATGCTACTGTATTTATGTATATATATATATGTATGTCATCTATTTAGATTCATTCAATTCAATAAGTAAACAAAAACAACGTTCATGCGTACGTATGGCCTACCGTCTCCATGAACGGTGTATTTCATTCCTTTTATCGATCTATAATATATATATGTATATGATGAATATATATTATATAAAAATCATGTTTTAATTTCTGGAATTATGTAAATCAGGATATAAGCCTTAATATCAAGAACGACACGTCGAAACACAAACGATAAATGAAATGATTTTACCCAGAACGCTGCTTTAACATGGAATTTACAAAAGAATGGGTAATATAAATTCATAAGTGAAACATATATGATATCATAACAATGAATATTATTCTGTAATAATTCAATCAATATACAGGAGTTTTGAATATGTACAAATCATATCAGACCTAAGGTAAGGGATAATTTTGCAAATCACATTTTTATCCGAGATTGCTTATTCGTAAGTATTTACTGGGGTTATTTATATCATCCATGTCCATGTTTTATAAAAGTGTTTTCCTGTATTTTTAAATTCCTTTTTACCAATTTTTTACTTTTACTACATGGTATGAAAGGAATCTTTCTTTTTTTTACGTTACGAGGTTCTTTTTGACTTTTCCGACAACAGTACGAGGAGAATGTTATTTTTAACTTATACGGTGTGAACAGATTTTTATGGATTCATAACTCCTAATTTTCCAGAAGCTGCCTCTACAAGATTGCATGATTATTTTCAATAAAACCCTTTTATTTTAAAATTGCATGGAATTTTGTGAAAAGAAAACGATTTTAAAGAAGAAATGATATTTTCCTCAAGAATTCATTTCAAGTGTTTTATCAAAACTATTTTCCATCTAAGATGGCATTATTTCATATGTGTATGTTTCAAGTATCATGTATCTATGATTTACATGGTTTCAATTTTCTTATTATGAAATGATATCCATTCTTTTTATATGGATTATTTGATGATGGGATGATGTTTATGAAACCCATTTTATTTATTGGGTTATTATGAATGATGTATGTTTATTTTGTGGCACAAGTAAGAATTATTTCATTGTGAGATGGGTGGGAACTATATCTCCCTCAAATGCATTGGATAAAGATTTATATCTCATGAGATAGACATGGCTGGAACGGAAAGTTAAACTGGTTCAGTAATATAGGACTGGAATGAGGAGTGAACTCAATTCAGAAAGGGACTTTGTCCACTAAGATGGTCTTGGCAACAATGCCTTGGCTAATATGGAAATCATATCATGTGCTTAATGGTTTCCAAAATTACATGTTATATTCCCATTCTATGTTATCATGATTTATGTTCCATTATGATCTATGCCTTATGTACTTCCATTTCTTAAGTCGTTGCTCAATATTTTGATGTTTAAACATTATGTTCATGTTTTTAAGTTCAAATGTATATGGTATGTTTTATTTTATCCATGCATACCCTTACTGAGTATTTGAGCTCACCCTTATTATGTTTTCTTTTCCCCAGGATATAAAGAAAGGTTTTAGGTAAGAAAAATAAGGGGGAAGATCTTTATGGGAGATGTTGAAGATCTTTCACCACGATTAGAAGATTACGTTCCATGTTTCCAAAGACACTAAACTATTACGGTCCTTGTGTGTCTGTTTTGTTATGTATTAAGTTTTCCGCAAAATTAATGTAATTTTCATGTATGTCAAGCTTCGGGTCTCTACAATGGATCCACTTTGGTAGGAAAATGACATAAATAACCTTTTATTTAAAGTTAAAATAAAAATGTCACAAACATGAGTTATTTTACGAAAACAATTTTTAAATGGGGTTATACAAGTCATATTTTTTACTGTAAATATTCATTAGAAATCTAAAAAGATTTCATACATCATGATATTTTTTTATAATTTTTAGACATTAAATAAATTAATTTATTTATGACACCATGACGATGTAGTGATTACCTCATTATTTAAAGATTTAAATAAAATGAAAAGATAATGTAAAATATAAGAGTTAAACATGTCAAAAACCTATTGGATGGCTATATTTCGAACTCTTATCACCTTAGCCTCGAAATATATTATTTTGGTACCTTTAAAATCTGAAAATCATTTTATAATAAAGTAACCTTTTATAACATTCCAAGAGTGCCCCTCCTCTCCTCTTATAAAAGGCCCCCACCTCTACCACCTTACCCACACCTCTCAAGCCTTTATCTCGGCCAAACCCTGCCCATTTTGTCTCTCCAAATCCCTCTCTTCATCATTGAATCCTCACATTGGTAAGAATCCTTTCTAAGTACGCCTTTGAGCTCAAATCAAAGAGAGTTACTCGATTTAAAGGTAATGTCTTCCCTTGTGTTATTTTGTTTTATTTTGCCTCTACAAACCCCTAACATCTTTTTATTACTTCTTTTTGTAACAAAAATAGTATCATAAATATACTAGGATGTTTTTATAATAATGATTCGAGCTACACATTCACACACCTCCGTCTAATGGTTAAAAAACGTACTGTTTCTGGGGATGGTGAATTACTGCCTCACGAAATGATTGTTGTTCAATATTATTTTAACACCTTCAAAGGTGGCCATTAATATGTCACTATATTTATATATGATATATAATATTTTTATGTTTTCCTTAAGCTTTTGTATTTTTCATTTATGGAATACCTTTATGGTTTCCATTATGGTTAAACGCGATATCTTCATTTTAGGAAGTGCGGACTACCGCCCCCTCAAAGTTATTTGATTCGTTATTTCCATATGTGGGACGTATAAAGGATGGAATTAATGGTATTACATATTATATCCTACTGTAATTATAATATAACTTTATATAATTATTATTTAATTCCATTTAATACAAAAAAAATAAATGAAACTAGCGTTCATGCGTACATACGACTTACTGTCTCCATGAACGGTACATTTCATTTCTTATCTCCAAATGTTATTTACTGTTATAATTACATATATATAATGGATATATATGTAATATATTACATATAAATTATTGATTTAATTCTGTAATTATTATATATATATCTCTCATTTTGTTTTAATTCCATTAATATGACAAAAAATGAAAGTAGTGTTCATGCGTACGTACGGCCTACCGTCTCCATGAACGGTGCTTTTAATTTTTCTATCTCCAAATTATATGGAATAGTATAAAATAAATATATACTGGATATATATGATATTTAAAACATAAATACTATTCTGGATATTATGTACCTATAACTACATGGAAAATGCTTTTCCAACAAGTTCAATTTTTACTCATGTACCGAACATCGACAAAAACGTCTGATATGAACTCACTTTATTAACCAATTATTATAACATTATAATATGTGATATTAACTGAATAATAATCTTTAAATGAGGTCCTTAAGAAATTATAAATTGACAAAATTTTAATATTCCGGAGATTAAATAATGATCGAGTCATGTCGGACACGACGTAAGGGATCCTGCCCCTCTTTTTCTTTTTAAGTACACTCTTTTATGTAATTCCTTTTAAGCTCATATTTCTTATGATTAGGATGTTCTTTTATATTACTATTACTATAATTTTTTATATTCATATGATGAGAGACCCTATTTTCTACCATCAATCCATTTTGGAAGTTTTGAGTGGCGCCATTAGGCTGCTGAATTTTCGTAAGAGATCCAACCTCTCTCTTTCTTTTTAAGTACTCTTCTTTATGCCACTTATTTTAAGCTCCTCTTTGTTATGTTGTGGTATGTTATTCATATTTCTGTAAATTTGATGTTAATATGATGAAATACCCTATTTGATCTCATCAATCCATTTTTGGAAGTTTTAAGTGGCGTCGTTAGGCTGCCGAGTTTCCGTAAGGGATTTTTCATCTCACTTTTATTCTCGTGAGATTTATGCTACATTTTCCACCATTTCCTTTGAGTGTTATATGTACTGGCCATTATTCTACTCTTTGTGTAATATAATTTCGTTTATGATTATTTACATCAATGTTGTATTTTCCTTCTTTCATAGGGTGTATGTTTTGAAAGATACCCAAGTCGGTAACGGAACCTTTCACCCTCCTATTTTTAAAAAACTTCTTTTGTTGGGTCTTTTAATTTAAATATTTTAATTTTGGGATATGTTCTTATATATCCTTATTTATGTAAATTTTATGTCCATGTGATGAGATACCCTTTTTATCTGTCATCAACTAATTTTCTGAATTTTGTAGTGACGCCGTTAGGCTGTGAAATTTTTGCAAGGGAACTTCTTAACCCAATTTTGATTCCTTGGGATAAACTTGTACTCCTTGAATATGTCGTTCTATGAATATGTGTGAATAACTTCTGATTCTTTTACACTTAATATCCACTTATATTTGGTGTATTCATTTGTCACACATAATTATGCAATTGATTTATCCTTAATCCAAGGATATCGTCTTTGTATGGGACTTCGTCTCAATCTCCTTTCATTGAGGTATATTTTGTTTTATACACAACCTTCTTTTATATGGTGTATAAACCCCTCTGACTTTTAAGTTTATCCAAAAGGAATCTTCTCAATACAAAGCGTTTTACTAAATGAGAAAATGTAATGTTATTGTCGTACGTATGCGGCGACAATGAAATCTCTTTCGTCATGACCATTATTTGAGATTCGGCTTCCTCTACAAGTCATACCTTTTTTTAAATGAAAATAAATATCATGTTTTACTTTTATTATATTTTGGTATTGAAAATGGTTTTCATAATGTTTTTATTATATCAACGTGTCGTATTGATATATTGTGATTGAAATGTGGAAATGTTATGTTTCCTTTATGCATGTTTTATGTGATATGATTATGTTATGGTTCTTGGGAATTGTTATGAAGACGGGTGGTTCCGTGATAAACTAAGGACGGGTGAGCCCGATATAGCTCTCCAATGCATTGTGTAATGCGAAGGAGTTAAACGTTAAGGTTTCTCCGAAGAGATTTAGGGAATATACTGTGATGGGTATTCCAAATGTAACCAAGAGGGTTACTCCCTACGTAAGAATGTTATGAATGCCTCAAGTTACCTTTATTCCTTATGATTTCTATGATTTATTCATGATTTGATGAGGTATGTTAAAATTCTTATGTTTTATGAGTAAAATATGATTTCATACATGGACTAATGTTTTCTTTTCGTGCTTTTATATCCCTTACTGATATTTTTATGCTCATCCCAATTTTTTGAAATGTTTTTCACAGGTCAAGGGAAAGGTGCATGATATGATGATAGTGTCAAGGAAGTGGCAAGAAAGAATCCATGTTTTATTTTAAATATTTTTCCGTTGATGTGAAAAAACGAATACTATCTTTCATGTAACCACTTTGTTTAAATGTGGAATGTAATTCATGACTTATGATATAATTCTCTAAAAATCTAAACATGAAAATATCCTCAATGTGAATTATTCATTTCATTCAATATTAAGTAAGGTTTAAGGCCGGGGCCTTATAGTTGGTATCAGAGGACAGTTTAGATAACTTTAGAGGTTAGGGTATTCTCTAAGCATAACTAACATTACCATAATGGTTAGGATTTCAGAAAGAGTCCTAGTTTTAGATAAAGTCAACGAGTAAGTATATCTTAGTGTTTATCTTCCTCATTAGTACATGATGGTTTTGTTGATATACTCACACTGAAATTTCTGTTTTTAGTGAATGGATGGATCTAGAAGGAACCAAAGTGACAATAGTTTTGAAGGAAACTGTTGTGGTTCTCTGATTAAGAGACTGGATGAAATGGGGGATTCAATGAGGATACTCGTGGTTGTTCTAAACCAACTATCAAGGAGTCATGATCAACCACTTGAACCATGGTATGTTCTGTGATGCATCATGTACGAGATGACCAATCGATGTGGAAGTTCAGGTAATAATTATAAAGGTAACCATTAAGGTTTATATGATCCTTACTTTTTAGGTAATTATGGGTTACTCTATAATATGATGGAAAATGAAAGGCATGAGATAAACATGAGGTTAAAATATGTTATGATTATTTTTGAAGATTTTATCTCATTTTTGGGAATTTTTTAAGAATTATATAGTTTTGGAAAAAGGAAAACACGCAGACCGTGTCACAACGCGTCGCATCGGACAAAGTTGTGGAAATCGAACCCACAACCAAAGTGCGACTGGTATTTATCGCCTACCACTGGACTATGTGAAGCCCCTGGTTAGTTTGACTAATTCTTTTTAGTTAGATGATTTATGGAATCAAGAGTAAGTTTATTTTGGGTTATCTATGGAAATGATTAACCTTTCATGGAGGATATGTTATTAGGTTAATTACTTTTCAATATGATAATTTAAGAGCAACTGATATTATTTGGATATAAAAGTTAATTTGTACCTTGGAAGACTATGTGATTAAATCCTTCAAATATTTGGGTTTCAATCTTAGTTTGGTATACTTTGATGAATTTTATGGAAAATTGTTTATCAAATTTTCTTCACTGAACTTTGGGTTTTTTTGGACAAATTTTGGAGATTAGGAATATATTTTCTTTTTATAAAGGATTATACTTTTGTGGATTATTTGATCTCATACTAACAATTTTGGTTTTGGTTTTTGTCTAAAGATGCGGGAAATATATAGTTCTCTTTTGTGGATTAGGTGATTCTCAAGAAGTTGATTATAGTACTCTTAATGCAAACAAGTCTTCCTAAATACTCGTCTTTTGGAGAAAATATGAGTTTGATTAAGGAATCTAGTAAAATTTGAAAGTCTACGTGACAAGTAAGTATGTTTCATTATGATTTAGTTAAGATCAAAAATAAATTCATCAATGAAGAGTAACTTTAAACAAAAATGTTGTCTGTTAACTTTTCCTACTGTCGAATCGAATACCATTTAACCCATCATAAGTTTGTGATTTTCATATGGTTAACTTTCTCCTAGACATGTTTACTATCACTCTCCCTCAGAACACGACCCATTGTTTTTTCCTCCATATCCATTTTTTCATACATGGAATCCTAGTATGGGTTAACTCAGGTGACCTTTGTACTTCTCTTTATTTATTTTAAAGTGATTTTTTTACTGACTCTTGTTCCGATGTGGGATTTTCAATGAAGTTTCCAAGCCCAATTTTAAAATTGCGAGGACGCAAATCCCAAAAGGGGGGAAGGATGTAACACCCCAGTTAAATAAATAATATGTAATTTTCACATTTATCCATATTTTTGAATAAAATATTAATATTACTTTAAAGGGGACGCTATACTCGATGGTGTACCGAATACGCAACAACGGGTTTCTTGGAAATCTTACGTTGCACTCTAACAATAAAATAATATTATTTTAAATGGTAGTTAATGCCTAGCCATTGTAATGGAGGGAATGAACAGAACTAACTACAAAATGATTATATATGTTTGTCAAATATTTTTACTTTTTAAAATAAATTTTAGAGGATTAAAAAAGTGAATGAATCCAATTTTAAGCATAAACATTCTAATATTCATTAAAAGGTTGAGTAATTGCCTTTTGATGGAGAACCTCTTTTAAATCCACTTTTTAACAATTTTATGTGTTATATTTGTCAAAATAAAATTCTTCTTTAGAATCATAACATCAAAATTTACTTTGTGTAATGTTTTGGTATTTTTCCGATAAAGTTCATTTTTTAATGAATAGTAAAAAATGTTGTATTTTAATTCAAAACCTCTTTTTAATATAATTTATTTATATGATTAGGTTATATTTTGAATTGTTTTTAAAGTGAAATTATAATATATTTTTACAATTTAATCAAAAAATGGTCATTGGAATTTATTTCACTTTGAAATTGGACTTAAACTAGTGTCAATCTTTTAATAGATATTGTTTCTTAAAAACACGCTATTTGTTTTGACAGTGGGAATTAATTATTAAAATAATTAATTCAACTTATATTTTTTGAATTTTTTAAAATATACTTCATTTTTGAATTTGTAATATCAAATATAGCTTAGGGTGAATTTTTTGTATTTTTTCTGAAAAACATCAATTTTAGATGAATAGTAAAACCACTAAGTGGTAGTTAAAGAAACTAATTTTTCATTTAAATGAAACTTTGCCACTTTTGTGATATGATTTTCAAAAATCCGACATAAATGGTTGTCATTAAGAAGTAAAATGTGGTTCAATGGTATTAAAATAATTTTTTGGTGAATAGTAACTTTTATGTTTTGTTAATCGCGATTAAAGGTATTTAGTGTAATTTAAGGTAAAAATAATGTTTTAATAATATGGAATGACCTAGACACATGTGATACCCTCATCAGATGTGTCATATCCAACCAATACAATACATGGGTCAATGTGGGGACCCTATGTAGCCACTTTGGTAGGAAAATGAAATAAATAACTTTTTATTTAAAGTTAAAATAAAAATGTCACAAACATGAGTTGTTTTACTAAAACAATTTTTAAATGGGGTTATACAAGTCATATTTTTAACTATAAATATTAATTATAAATATAAAAATATTTCCTACATCATGATTTTTTTTATAATTTTTAGAAATTAAATAAATTAATTTACTTATGATACCATGATGATGTAGTGATTACCTCATTATTGAATGATTTAAATAAAATGAAACGATAATGTAAAATATAATACCTAAACTTGTCAAAAACCTATTTTATGGTTTGATTTAGAACTCTTATCACCTTATCCTAGAAATATATAATTTTGGGACCTTTAAAATCTGAAAATCATTTTATAATAAAGTAACCTTTTATAACTTTCCAAGAGTGCCCCTCCTCTCCTCTATTAAAGACCCCCACCTCTACCACCTTACCCGCACCTATAAAGCCTTTGGCTCAGCGAAACCCTACCCATTTTGTCTCTACACATCCCTCTCTTCAACATTGAAGCCTCAATTTGGGAATAATCCTTTCCAAGGAATCCTTTGAGCTCAAATCCAAGAGAGTTACCCGATTTAAAGGTAATGTCTTTCCTTGTGTTCTTTTGTTTTATTTTGCTTCTCCAAACCCCTAAACTCTTTTTATTTCTTTTTTTGTAACAAAACCAGTATCTTAAATATACTAGGATATTTTTATAAGACTTATTCGAGCTACACATTCACACACCTCCGTCTAATGGTTAAAGAACATACTGTTTCTGTGGATGGCGAATTAATGCCTCACAAAACAATTATTGTTCAATATTCTTTTAACACCTTCAAAGGTGGCCATTAAGATGTCACTATATTTATATATGATATATAATATGTTTATATTTTCCTTATGCTTCTGTATTTTTCATTTATGGAATACCTTTATGGTTTCCATTATGGGAAAACGCGATATCTTCATTTTAGGAAATGCGCACTACCGCCCCCTCAAAGTGATTTGATTCGCTAATACCATATGTGGGACGTATAAAGGATGGAATTAATGGTATTACATATGATATCATACTGGAATTATAATGTACCTTTATATCATTATTATTTCATTCCATTGAATACAAAAAAAAAGAAACGAAAGTAGCGTTCATGCGTACGTACAGCTTACCGTCTCCATGAACGGTACATTTCATTTCTTATCTCCAAATGTTATGTACTATTATAAGTACATATATATAATGGATATATTTGTAATATATTACATATAAATGATGTATATCATTCTGGAATTATAATATATATATCTCTCATTTTGTTTTAATTCCATTAATATGACAAAAAATGAAAGTAGCCTTCATGTGTACGTACGGCCTACCGTCTCCATGAACGGTGATTTTAATTTTTTTATCTCCAAATGATATGAAATAGTATAAAATGAATATATACTGGATATATATGATATTTAAAACATCAATACTATTCTGGATATGATTTACCTATTACTACATGGAAAATTCTTTTCCAACAAGTTCAATTTTTACTCATGTACCGAACATCGACAAAAACGTCTGATATGAACTCACTTTATTAACCAATTATTATAACATTATAATATGTGATATTAACTGAATAATAATATTTAAAGTATGTCCTTAAGAAATCATAAATTGAACAAATTTTATTATTCAGGAGATTAAAGAACGATCGAGTCATGCCGGACATGAGGTATGGGATCCTACCCATCTCTTTCTTTTTAAGTACACTCTTTTATGTAATTCCTTTTAAGCTCATCCTTCTTATTATTGGGATTTTATTTTATATTACCCTTACTGTAATTTTTTATGTTCATATTATGAGAGACCCTATTTTATCTCATCAATCCATTTTGGAATTTTTGAGTGGCGTCGTTAGGCTGCTGAATTTTCATAAGAGATCCAACCACTCTCTTTCTTTTTAAGTACTCTTCTTTATGTAACTTATTTTAAGATCCTCTTTGTTATGTTGGAGGATTTTATTCCTATTTATGTAAATTTTATGTTAATATGATGAGATACCCTATTTTATCTCATCAAACCATTTTTGGATGTTTTAAGTGGCGCCGTTAGGCTGCCGAGTTTTCGTAAGTGATTTTTCATCTCGCTTTTATTCCTATGAGATTTATGCTACATTTTCCACCATTTCCTTTGAGTGGTATATGTAATTCCCATTATTCTAATCTTTTTTGTAATATAATTTCGTTTATTATTATTTACATCAATGTTGTATTGTCCTTCTTTCATGGGGTGTATGTTTCGAAAGATACCCAAGTCGGTAAGGGAACGTTTGACCCTCATCTTTTTAAAATACTTCTTCTATTGGGTCTTTTAATTTACATATTTTAATGTTTGGATATGTTCTTCTATATCCTTAATGATGTAAATTTTATTTACAAGTGATGAGATACCCTTTTTATCTCTCATCAACTCATTTTCTGAATTTTGTAGTGACGTTGTTAGGCTGTCATATTTTTTCAAGGGAACTTCTTAACCCAATTTTGATTCTTTGGGATAAACTTGTACTCCTTGAATATGTCGTTATATGAATATGTGTGAATAACATCTGATTGTTTTACACTTAATATCCACTTATATTTGGTGTATTTTTTTGTCACACATAATTATGTAATTGATTTATCCATAATCCAAGGATAACGTCTTTGTATGGGACTCCATCTCAATATCCTTTCATTGAGGCATATTTTGTTTTATACACAACCTTTTTTTATACGGTGTATAAACCCCTTTGACTTTTACGTTTATCCAAAAGTAATCTTCTTAATACGAATCTTTTTACTAAATGATAAAAGGGAATGTGTTTGTCATACGTATGCAGCGACAATGACTTCTCCGCCGCCGTGACCATAATTTGAGTTTCGGCTTCCTCTACAAGCCATACCTTTTTTTAAATGAAAAATAAATACCATGTTTTAATTTTCTTTTATTTTGGTATTGAAAATGTTTTTCATAATGTTTTTATTATATCAATTTGTTGTATTGATATATTGTGATTGAAATGTGGAAATGTTATGTTTCCTTTATGCATGTTTTATGTGACATGAATATGTTATGGTTCTTGGGCATTGTTTTGATGACGGGTGGTTCCGTGATAAACTAAGGGCAGGTGAGCCCAATATATCTCTCCAATGCATTGGGTAACGCGAAGGAGTTAAACGTTAAGGTTTCTCTGAAGAGATTTAGGGAATATACTGTGATGGGTATTCCAAACGTAACCAAGAGGGTTACTCCCTACGTAAGAATGTTATGAATACCTCATGTTACCTTTATGCCTTATGATTTCTATGATTTATTCATGATTTGATGAGGTATGTTAAAATTATTATGTTTTATGAGTAAAGTATGATTTCATACATGGACAAATGTTTTCTTTTCGTACTTTTATATCCCTTACTGAGCTTTTTATGCTCATCCCATGTTTTTGAAATGTTTTTCACAAGTCAAGGGAAAGGTGCATGATATGATGATAGTTTCAAGGAAGTGTCAAGAGTGAATCCATGTTTTATTATAAATATGTTTCCGTTGATGGGAAAAAATGAATATTATCTTTTATGTAACCACTTTGTTTAAATGTGGAATGTAATTCATGATTTATGATCTAATTCTCTAAAACTCTAAACCTGAAAAGATCCTCAATGTAAATTATTCATTTAATTCAATATTAAGTAAGGTTTATGGTCGGGGCCTTATATATAAAAAGTAGGAAGGATCTATTTTTAAAACAATATATTAGAATTTTCACTTACTCAATGATTACTTCGAGCATGGTTCGTTGATTTTCATTGAAGAAGTTTAATGAACCTTTATGAAGATCACTATGTCTATTTTTACCATATGAGGATTCATGTGTCTCATGTGCTTCTTCTATAGGTGAAATTCCATCAACCCTTTCTTGGTGATCAGTATCAATTAAGTTACACCTATTTTTTTCAACACTGCATATCAGTTTGATAATGATAGATTACGTAAAAATTTGTGTTATTACGCTCTGGTCAATATGGGATAATATTACCATACCCATAAACAAGTAC
This sequence comes from Viscum album, assembly GCA_963277665.1. Classification (NCBI taxonomy): domain Eukaryota; kingdom Viridiplantae; phylum Streptophyta; class Magnoliopsida; order Santalales; family Viscaceae; genus Viscum; species Viscum album. The sequence continues at coordinate 1,386,046,910 of OY728160.1, forward strand.
TTTAAACTATCCGGTGTGAATGGTTTTAGATGGTAGAGAGACACAAAGAGAGAGATTGAATTTAATGAGTGATGTTTTAGGGTTGATTGAAAGAATGGATTTTAATTCGGTTTCTTTAATTTTTTTAAAATATTTTATCTAAAAAATTACATCATATATGTTTTTAAAAAATCTTTCATGTTGATATATAAATTATAAACATGGAAGATCATTTTTTTATATATTTTGATAATTTTTATACAATAACTATTTGCAGAGTTATTGGTGTAGAAAATGTTTTTATACTAGTGGTTTACATAATAGTTAGTAAAGATGTGACTCATTACTCAATGTGACCGAATAATGAATAATTATTTTCTTCATGAATTAAATTATTCATTTCACTTTGATATGAAATAATTTAATTACCTTTGATGAATTAAATAATATAAAAACTTGAATTTGAATTTAAATAAACATGGTGTAGGAAAATAAGTCATGTAAATGCTAAAAATATTTGAAAACACTTTTCTATGTTTTCCCACATGTTTTAATGAGTAGAACATGTGGTTAAACTTTCATCAAAGAGATATTATAATTGATTTAATTAAGTTAATATTAAATATCTTACTTGAATGAATTCATTCGTGTTTCTAGAACATTATAAATAATAACTTGTACATAGATTTATGGTGGATTAAATGTTTTTTTGGGATATATTGACTGATCAATATTTCCTTAAATAACATATCATCCTTCTATTAATATCTCTCATACCTCTCCACCCCATTATAAGTATGCTGATTAGAATAAAAATTAGAGCCCCTTTTACTTGTTGATCATCATTGGATCATCAATATTATAAATGAAATAAATTATTTATCGGTGAAAGAAATATAATAATGTAAAAGGCATTTTTTCCCTATGTGTTAAATTTATGTGCTTTTTCAAAATTTAATGTTTAATATTATTTATTCATTCCTACAATATCTCATATTATGTTAATCTAGTATTTTCAAAGGGTTTACTTTTTCTCCATTTTGATAAAAATGTTTTTACTAAATTGGTTTGTTTTTTCGATGCTTTGAATATTTATAAATATTAAACCATGTTTTATTGCAGATTTGGTAGGGTGTTTTGTGTCTCATAGGACACCAATATTGATATATTAAAAATAAAAAATATTTTGTCCCATGTGTGTTTTATTTAACAAATAATGGACTACCTCTTTAATGGAGTATCATATGGGGAAATTGAGATAGTTGTATGATTAAAAATGTTAGAGGGTCCTTATGAATGATATAAGATAAATTATCAATAGGTATTAAAATAGTTCATAGTCATAAATGTATATTAGATAAACTAAATTGGATAAATTTAATAACTTAATTTTTGTCAAATTATACATTTAACCCTTTAATCCCTCAATTTAAAAACAATTTTTTTCTTCTATAGGGATATAAACATGACCATGGGAGATTTATAGAAATGGTGAACCTCTATTTGGAGATATTTTGATGGCTTAACATAAGTAATTAAAAAATGATTAATGACATCGATTAGGGGTTTCCAATGGTTAAACATGGATACAATCTTCACAAATGACTGATCCATTTATGAGTTACAGATTTAGTTTTTGGGGATTTTTTCCCTATAATTTGAAAAGTCTTGATTTCATTTGATATCTTCTTAGAATCCTAGATTTTGTCCCTTCTTTTCCATGGCCCTATCAAATAATTTCTTTTCCATGACCCAAAAATAAATAATATGTGTTGGATATGTCCCTCTTGTTTTTGTTTCCATGATTACAAAGGATTTTTTTGTTATGAATTACTATCCATTATATCATTGTGTGAACTGTGTCTCTCTCCACTCATTATTCACAAATTCATCATTAGTGTGTTGTTTGATAGTTATTTAACTACTAATCTGGTACAATACATGATCATTCCTTGTATTTTCATTTTTTCCAATAATTTATAAAGAAGGTATTTTTTTAGTTGTGAAATATAATGATAGGGGTTACGAATAGAATGTGTTGGGATTTAACCCTTAGTAATCAAAGGGAGGTGTGCTGAGATTCACATGGGTCACTGGGAAAAGATTGTTTTAGCAAAAGATTTATAGAAATCAACAATTTATTATGTTTCCAATTAACATGAGTCATTTATGGTGTTTTGAATATAAATGTTGGTTAAAATAGAATAAATCAAAAGATTTGATGGCGTCCACCAAATAAGATGAATTTTTTTTAGAGAACATGACAACATAGTTTCTAGTTCAAGAACACAACCAATGAAATTCTGTTTGTGTACTCAAAAAGGATTTGGAATTAGATAAAAACCACATGTTTTATGGATTACCCCTATTCATAATGTGAGGGATTTTTGAATAACATACTGTATAAATAAATTAGATACCTTGGAAACCTAGTTGTCCTACAAACCATTTCCCACATGTTTGGTATCCCTCTTTGGAAAAAGATATGTGTTTTTTGTACAATTTGAGTACGCCATTGACCCAAAACACCATGTAGTAGATTTTATATGTAGTGTAGGTGGACCACTAATGGCTATTTATAGGTCCGTTTCAATTATTTGATTGGGTTTAGGGATACTATCTATGTACCAATAAATAACCCATCATAAAATTTTGGAAAAAATAAGTACCTACCATATCTACTATGTTGATCTCAGATTCTAACACATGAGTAATACAATATTTATAGATATATAAATAGGTCATAATGGTGGCCTTCATTTCAATGTCATATATGCAGTGTAAGGTATTGAAATAATTTCTCTTCATTAATCAATGTTTGGTTGATATTGAGGTTCAAGTGTGATCTTGGAAGTGACATGGGGATCATATACTCCTAATGGAATGGTTATGTTAAGGTGTGTTCACATACATTCATGTTAAGATATGGTTTTTATTCACCCATACCCACTAAGGGTGTGTGTCTGTTTTCTAGAGAGTTTTTTCCCTATTGTCTAGAAAATTGGACAAGGAATGGGTCCTCCATCCTTGTCAGTACCCTCACTTCATTGGTGTGTGAGACATGAATCCCACAATATCATTCTAGAGATTTTATATTGGGATAACATAATCGAGGCTACATTGTTTCTTGGAGCTTCCATAATACTCATTACCTATAACCAGCTATAATGATTTATATCTCTCTCTTGGCCTTATATTCTTCAATTAGTACATTCTATCTTATTTGATCTTCTTCCCATCCTTATATTAAATATTGATCATATCCTTATATTTTAAAATTCCCTTTTATATTCATAGGAAATCATACTAGGTATTTATATAATCACCCCATAATGGGATTTTCCCACTGGTGTAATTTATGTTACAGACAATAGATAGTTAGATAGTGAACTTTGAAAGGATGGTGTTGTTGGGGCATAGTGGTACTCGTTGACAATAACTGTTGATAGTAGTTTGATATAGAGACCATGAGTGGGGAACCTTTCTTCATCATCAACTGTTTTTCGGTGACTCCATTCATGATTGGGTGTGTATTTTTTTCAGTTTCCCAATTGGTTATGTACTATAAAATTCATATTTTATTATATAGTTCATTACATGAGTTTACTCCTCCTTTGTTGGTTTAATTATTATTATACTATATTTTCATTTAAATTATTGGTAGGTGTCATTTTTACTAGTGCTTCAGGAGAAGGCTAGTCATATGTGTGTTATTATTACTCGGTTTTAATAATTATCCCCTAACCAATTTTGGGTAGGCTTTAGTGGCACAATGGACATACTATTGGGCCAGTAGAGGATCGAGTTGGGCAGGTTATGTTAGAGTTTCATTATAGTAGTGTTATATTATAGTGAATTATGATGAGATATGTTTCATGATGAATGATTTATGAAATTAGGGAAACAACCTTATAGTTTCATGAATTTGAATCTCAAGATAGGGAAGCTATTGATAGTGTGGTGGCTGACATATCCATACACTAGAACTCTAATAACTTTCTTTTCATATTGAAATTATGAGAGACTCATTGTAATGGTAAATGCATCATATAATAATGGACCATTGAATAGCATATCCTTATAGATAAGATCCTAGTATATTCATATCTAACAGTTGTACATATTGTTACATTTTATCATTCCTCTTCAATCATAGCATGCTAGGATTCCAAAACGGGTTCGTGAAGATTACCATTTGTATGATGAGGATTTAGTGTAGGGGTATATTTATTAGGTTCCACCTAAGGGAATTTGTTATTAGGGTCCTCCACCCATTATGGGGAAAGAAACACTATCTCTAATTTTTTATAATGATGTCCCCTACAAGTAAAGTAGATAATTTTTCTGAGGCCCAGTATGATGAAAAGCACAAGCTGAGAGAACTTCATGAGTCGCAGTGGTATATAGAACATAACATTCAAGGAGAGTAAAATTATTTGGTATTTAATGGAATCTTAGAATATGTGTCTTAGGAATTTTTTCTTATTTTATCTCCATCTAATCATATAGTTATGATTGTATCTATCTTTCTTCTTTTCACCAAATTTATGAGACAATAAACTTCTTGATAGAGTTTGTGAAAATATTTCATGATGAGAACTATATGAAAACCTTCTGATCTATTTTCATTCAGATTTTAATAGAGCTTCATCAAGGTGACATTTCCATTTTTGAGTACACATTGAGGTTCACATACCTTAGAAGATACTATATTGATATAGTGAAATATATATTCTATCAAGTGAACATGTTTGATTGGGGCCTTTATAGAGGTATTTGAGATGGTGTGTTCCCTCTATACATTCTCACTTATATCAGGGTGTTAATGTATTCCATGGTGAAATACAATATACTATAAAATGATTTTTTTTGAAGTAATAGAAGGTTGTTGACATAATGGAGAAAATCCATCTTCCATAGCTAGAATGCATTGGGAATTATGTTTGTGGTAAAGGAGTAATTCACATAGTTTCCCTCAATCTTAGTGATTAACAATGCAGGAATCACAAAGATTATCTAGTAATCTAAGGGTTGGATGATGCTATTTTTTGAGGTTAAGGGTCACATAGTGCTTGACTTCCCAACCCAACTTACTTATGGGGTTGTATATACGGTCGATAAAACATTAAAATAGTTAGGATATCATGATCAAAGATCTCCCATGGGTGTTCATGCTATCCGTTTGAGAGGTGGTGCTTATATAAGGGATGGAGAATTCATTGTAATAGGAGATGTAGGAAAAAGATGGTTTTATGATCTATTATAGAAACCAATCCTTTTATTTATATTTAATTCATAGAGGGATGGTTGATGGGGAAATGGTAAGTTTTTAGTTATAGAGGTATATGACTCATTTGGGTATGAGATGATTCAAGCTTTGATCGTTTCCTTCTATATCTTATCACGGGTATATATTGAAATAGGAACACACCATTTATTCATTACATTATCATGAATATAATAGCCTTACATTCCAATCAATCATGTAGCCTAACCTATGGGGATAAAGGCTCCTACTAATATCAATTCAATTGTTTCACTAACCATCTAATGGTGAGAGATTATACTTTATAGAGATTTTTTTTCAATGTGATCTCTTTGTGGTTGAAATGAATCTATATTACAAAATTATTAGTATAGAATATTTATTTAGATTATGTTCCTTGATAAAAACTCACCACATGAGAGTAAAGAGATATCATGAATATGGGATGATGTTTTCCATAGTGAGAATGACTTTCGTTTTTAATGAGTACAGATCATAAGAAGTATATGAAACCCATTTACTCTCATTTGAAATTTCCCCCCTAGGATTGGAAAACTCAAAACGTGTTTAACTAAATATAATAGTGGATTGATACACGTATGATTTCCCTAAATATATTTCATAATTCCCTCTATGTTGAGAGATCAAAATCATCATTTACCTTCACCTTTAGTGTACTAAGATGTCTTTTGTAGAATGGTGTATTTCCCCCGTTGTGCTTTGAGTGTTGAGGGTGTAGCTGGAGGACCTACCAGAGAAAGGATTTGTCAGACCCAATATGTCCCCCCGTGGTAGGTCCTATTTTATTCACACACAAAAAAATTTAATATGATATTGAGGATAAGTGTTGATTGTTTTTTATTGAATCTGGGGAAGTTCAAGAAAAAATATCCCCTTCCAAGGATCGAAGGCATGTTTTATTTTTTGAGAGGTTTGTGATGGATCTAAATGACTATCTGCAAGTATTATAACCACTATGGTGAACCAGGATAAAAATGAATAAATAAGACATTAAGTTTTATATATTAATTACTACATTCCACAAATAGTCACACAAAACAAAGACCAAAAGGTTTAGTGACTTAAATTACAGCTATATAAACATAATATTTAAAAAAACTAATGGATGTTTATTCATTACAATTCTCCCCAATACCCTCTCCAATACATCTCATGTTACATAATCAACTTCAAAAACTATGTAATAAAATGATAATAAGCGTTGATTTTCAATTCACTGTAAGGGAAACATTTCAACTAGTCCAATTAATTAGATCTAAATATGATGGAAAACATAATTAATGGAGTAATATCAGATAAAAAATTATGTAATCATATGTAAAAAATTGATCAATCATTATAGATCATGAAATAGGAAATTAAGAAAATATAATTGTTATAAAAAACATGGCCTAAAACATGTAAAAAATTTCAAATATCTCCATAAGAAAGTATAATATCTTTAGGACAAGAAATATCATAACAATTATTCATATATTAATAATAATTAATATTTTAGAGATGTATTAGAACAAACATAGGCATAGGAAAACATTGTGAACTAATATATGTCCACTCTTTAATTTTATGAAAAAACCCATACATGTCCACACTTTAGTTCTATGAACAAATCCAGGTATGTCCATGCATCAATAATCCAACAGATTTAAAACCATAACCAATGAATTGGTGGGAGATATTGGACCTCGGTCATCATCATGAATAAATATGTGTAAAATTAAAATAAAATCATTCATCATATCATAAATAACTCATAGGAAGTAAAATTGGTTTCATAGATTTTCTAAATCATTTATCATAGAAACACATAATTGTTTCTTACCAAAAAATGATCACCCACAAGAGAATATATTTGTTGATTCATAAACCATTACCCTATCAGATAATAATATTTTTATAATTAAATGGAAATAATTAAGGTGATTTTTTTAAAAAACTAATAATATCATCTTAAAAATATTTTTTTGTCTGATTCCCAAAACAATTTTTTAAATGAATAGAAAACATCCTAAAAAATTTCATTGAGAAAATTCTTATAAATAGACCATGAAATGAAATAAATCATATCTTAAAATATGATTTCAATTAGAATAATAAATTTTCATTAAAATTAAAATCCATTGATATATTATAAAACACCGTTATTTGAAAATCCACACCATTAAAGGAGTATCAAAACCTATTTCTAAAATGACTTAAATTATAATCTCCATTATAGATAAAACCAAATTTATTTTCAAATATGGAATGAAGAACGTTTTCAAGATGTAAAAATATGTGTATAGAGGGAAATACATTAAAAAGTTGAGAGTTATTATCCTTGAAATATCATTTCCACAAAAAAAATATTCATCTAGAAAGAATAATTGTTTTGATACATGATTTCCCTTTTAGTAAAAACTAATATAATAGATATAATATATATTATCATAATTTAAATGGTTTTATAAAAAGTGAATTGATTATGACCCTAGAGAATGGTTTGATTCATGAAAACCCCATTCCTTTACTCCCTCTTAGTCGAATATACTCTAACCACTCATACAATGAAAATAACATTCTAAACCACATATTTCACAACCTTATTCGTTTATATAACATTTTATAAAATTACATTATAAATATTCAAAACATATTTATTAGTTAGTTTTCATATACTTATAAAAGAGGGAGTTAGAAACACGATTATTTTATAAATGTTTTGTAATGATGGTGTTTTTCATCATTTTTATCCAAAATTTCATCATTATTAGATTATACAATGTACTAGAAAATATATTTTAAAATTATTTTTCAATTTCATAATTCATTTATTATTTATTTTTGTAATTATTTTTTCCAATGATATCGACGATGAACTCATTTTTATGAGTTTAACTAGTAAAATATAAAATATTAATAACATCATTAGATATTAATATTCTAATAAAAGGATAATTTTAGAAAATAGATTATATTATTTTTAAATTTTCAACTATAATATAAAATTATTTAATCAACCACCACATAAACATTACTACAACACACATGATGGTGGTAAAATTGACATAAACTAGAGTACATTATAATTATTGAACAAGTAATAGAATTTTATTATAAGATATTAATAAAAACAATATTGAATATTTAACATTTAATAAGTAAAATATATCTTCACTAAAATCATTCTCAGAACCATCCATGATGTGTGGTTATAAAAAATGAATTTTTTTGTTCATGGAGGCTATAATCTGTACATAATCATTATTTATGAAAACATTTCTAAATTAATGGGATGAATGATGTTATATGAAAAATGATTATTATATATTTTTATTTTAGATATATATATCCTATTTATTCATAAAATCATTCGAATATAATGTAACACCCGAGTCTTTTATAAGAAATATTTTGTTTTTATGTTATATAAATCATAAAATGAATATTTCACTTCACACAACACTATCTTGGCTTTCTTTACACACAAAAGCGGCCTTCCTCGATAGCTTGTGTCGTACGCAATACCATGTTTCACTAAACAATGATATGCTATTAAAATATTATTAAAACTAGAAGTTACGAATAGTAATAACCACTTTTTGAAATTTTATAAATTTTATTTTTCAAAATGGACTTCATTTTTGGATTCGGAATAATGAAATTAGCCTAGGGTGAAATTTTGGTATTTTTCTGAAAAATTTCAATTTTTGAGGTATAGTGAAAACACTCGGTTACTATTTAAAAATGGACTTTTTATTTAACTAATTATTTATTTTATTTAAATTTATTTTAGGACAAAATTGATACATAATACCTATATAAGTTCAATTAAATTCATTGGAGTCATTTTATAATAATTTTAGATATATAAAAATTTTATTGAACTTTTGACCGTCTTTTACCCACCTCCTAGGAGAATTTGAAAATTTACATAAAACATAATTTTAACACTTCTGTGACTGGAATTTCAAAAATCTGAGAGACACAGTTGATGTCATTAAGTAAAATGTGGTTCAATGAGATGAAAATAATTTTTTTTGAATAGTAACTTTTTACTTTTATTTACCACGGTTAAAAGTAAATAGGGAAATTAAGAGTAAAAATGATATTATTATTACCCTAAAAGATGTCATAATTCTATTGGATAATTTTAATTCGACCAAAAACAACCTTAGGAATAAAATATTACCATTTAGGCTCACTTGGATTAGATTAGGACATTTATTATTAATTTATTTAAAGAATGGTTAAAATAGTTAAAATCAAAGTTTAATTAGTACTAATTTTTCATATAGGGTTATACAAGAGATAAATTAGACTATAAATATTCATTAGAAATATAAAAAAATTTCATACATAATGGTATTTTATTTGTAATTTTTAGACATTAAATAATTTAATTTATTTATGACACAATGATGATGCAGTAATTATTTTATTAATGAAATATTGACATAATAGATGTTATAAATACCAAAATAAAAGTAATTTGAGACTTTTTATTAATTCCACTAATTTTATAGGTTAATATGACATGTTATTATTGATTTAATTAACTTTTTTCAAACTAATAATTCTGTTATAATTTTCACAAAAATCAATTACTAAATAGTGTCAAAATTGACATAAAATAGTTTTTAAAAAAAGATTATATTATTAATTGATTTTTTATTCCTAAAAATATAAGGTTAGAAAAAATTACTTAGATAAGGATTTATATATTAATAATAAACAACTTTGGGTTTGTTTGGCTTGTTATAGTAAGTTTATTAACCTTATAGTGTAACAACACAAAAAGACACGGTAAAAGTAAAATTATTTAACTTAAAGTTAAATCTAAATGATAAGGTTACAATAGGAACCTAAACTTGTCTAAATTATATTTGATGAGAGTATTTTGACCCATACCCACCTTATCTTAGAAATAAATCAATTTGGAGCTATTTAAAACCGAATATGACTTTATAATAAAATAATATTTTTGGTTTTTCCAAAGGTGCCCCTCTCCTCCCTTATAAAAGGGAACCTCCTCCCCCTCTTACTCACACCACTTTGAGCCTTCAATCTCGGCCAAAACCTACAAAATTATCTTCTCCACTTCCCTAGAAACATCTTATAGGTTCTGGTATTCTTCAAAGACCAATTTTAGTTCCCTAAAAGGAGGTCTCAAAGAGGCGCTTCAAAAAATAGGTAATGTCTGTTACCGATTCTTTCAAATTTATTTCTTCTTCCACTTCTTCTTATGTAGTTGTTTCATTATGAAGTAATAACATCAGTATCATTCATATACTAATATGTTATTATAAGTATGAAACAACCCTATTTCACCATCAATCCATCCTACGGAAAACGAAATCACCGTGCGTGCGTACGTACGGAATATCGTCTCCACGCCGTGGTGTAATCTATTTTCCACCACCACCTTACTTGGATGGATATAATGGTGTAAATAATAACTATATATGATTATTTTAAAGTGATATTGATTATGAAATAGTATACATACACTCCAATACAATTCCACGATCATGGGAACAATATCATTGCTCGTGCGTACATATGGCCTACCGTCTCCACGATGTGATGCGACTCGTTCTACATGATCTTCATTGTGTAATGATTATATAATTGAATTTAATTAATAAATATGATATATATTACACTAATATGATTCTGTAAATGAGGTATCTATAACCTAAAAGAAGAATAAGAATTTATTCGACAAAACATGCATAAGAACAAAAAGAAATAAACACCTGAATAACAAGTAACAATGAAATATTACTAATAAGAATCTAATAATATGACCATATATGATATAATAACAATGAGTATGATTCTAGAATAAGTCAGTGACATTATTTAAATCATTATACAGGAGGTTTGAACACTTACGAAGCAAATCGGACCTAAGATAAGGGAAAATCTCACAATCTCAATTTTTATCCGAGATTGTTTATACTTCAGAATTTACTGGGGAATATTTATCATCAACATTCATGATATGAAATTTTTATATCCTTCTAAAATATTTTATATTCAATTTTACCCTTCGGTGAGTTTATAGTAAAATATATGAAATGAATCTTTTGTCGTTTTTCGTACAAGGTACTTTTTGACTTTTCCGACAAAAGTACGAGAAGAATGTTTTTTTCAACTTATACGGAATGAATGGATTTTTAAAACATTATTTCAAATAATCTTCCTTTACAAGTTTTCAATTTTATTTTTTATCAACTTCTTTTAGTTTAAAATTGTATGACATCTTATGAAAGGAAAAATGTTTTTGAAGTAGAAAGGATATTTTCCTCAGGAATGGAGTTCAAGTGTTTTATCAAAATTATTTTCCATCTAATATAATATAGGGTTGTGTTCCTATCCCTATTTTTACATTTATTTGATTATGTTATGATGGAATTATTTTTATGATTTCCTTTTATCTTATATGGATTATGTTTTGATGGCATGATGTTTAAGATTCCCATTTTTATTACATGGGTTATGCAATGATGTATGATTTTTGGTTTTGTGGCACACATAAGAATGGTATAATTATGAGATGGGTGGGACCTATATCTCCCTCCAATGCATTGGGTAAAGATTTTATATCTCATGAGATATATATGGATGGAACAGCAGGTTAAACCGGTTCAGTGAAACAGTACTGAAACGAGGAATGAACTCAGTTCAGAAATGTACTTTGTCCACTAAGATAGTCTTGTCAATGAGTCTTGACTAATAAGAAATGATTCTCTATGATTATGTGTGTATGACACAAAGCTTCATGTTTTAAGTTATGACTATTTTTATTACATTTCACTACCATGATTTATCCCATGTTATGAAATTATGATCTCTTTTGCAGGGTAAGATTTCCAAATTGTTATGTTCTTATGAATATGATGTGATTTATTTTTCTTTTGTTTACCCTTACTGAGAATTTGAGCTCACCCTTTTGTATGTTTTATTTCCCCCAGGTCAAGAAGATGGTTATTATGTAGGATATGCCAAAAGGGACTCTAGATATGATGAAATAAATGGGAGACAATGTAGACGCTTTATGAACCAGTTGTTTATGTTTCCCAGTTTCTAAAGTCACTATACCTATATGGTCCATTCGTGGTTTTGTTATATGTTGTAATAATTGTACTTCACTTTTGAAGTACTAAAAATGTATGTAAAGTATGGGTCATTATAGTTGGTATCAGAGGAAAGGTATAGTCAACCATTGGAAATTAGGATTTGAAATCCTTAGTAAGAATCCTAAGGATAAGTCTAAGCATAGAACACGATATTAGTGTTTTAAAAATGGACATGAACAACCAATGATAAGACCTTAAGTGTGAAATTTTATTCTTGATGATGTGGTTTTCTCATTATAATTAGTGTTGCTCAAACTATTCTTCTTGGTTTTAGTCAATGTCTGGAACCCGAAGGAACCATGTTACTGCGGAGTACGACAGGAACTGCAATGATTGTCCCCCTGAGAAACCAAACATTATGGGAGTTGGAATGAAAAATCTTGTAGCCATTCTCACACAACTTTCTCAAGCTATGAATCATGAAGGACTTCCAAACGAGAAAAGGAAGGAGAAACATTCTGTTGAATCCTTCATGAGGCAGCGTCCACCTTCATTCAGCGGGTCTACTAATCCATTAATTGTTGAACAATGTATTAGTACTACTGAACAGATATTTTCCATTCTTCAATGTTCTGAACATGATAAAGTCATCTTAGCAGTGTATCATTTGAAGGTGATGCGGATCAATGGTGGAATCTTATCAAGAATGCGAGGCAAGGAGATGAAATTGAGTCCATGGAATGGGACGGTTTCAAGAACTTATTTTTAAATAAGTACTTCCCTCGTATTCTCTGAACAAAGATGGAGAAGGAGTTTCTTGAACTAAAGAAAAAGGATGATGAATCTATTGGTACCTATGAAGAAAATTTTTGCAAGACTTGTAAGGTATGCTTCTGGTATTATTATCCAACCTGAGAGTAAGATGGATCAATTCTTTAGTGTCATAAACCAAGTCATCAAAGGGCATTATCCATAAGGGACTTCAATAGCTACGAGGAAATCATTCGATGTGCTCTCAAAGTTGATATGGAGATTGGAGTAACCCATCAGTCATATGTGTTTGATAATAAGAGGAAAATAGAATCCAAAGGAAAATCTAAAGAGCACACTGAAAAGAAGATGAGTTTTCCCTTATGCTCAAAGTGTGGAAAGAAACATGGAGGGCGTTGTCTTAAAGGGACAATTAAATTTTTCAAATGTGGAAAGGAAGGTCATCGGGCATTTGAATGTCGTAATGATGGGAAGAAGATGTATACTGATGCGATGAAAGAAAAGGCTACACAGAGTTCACCTCCTACACTTCAATGTTACAAGTGCATGGAAATGGGGCATTATGCCAATAAATGCCCTAATCCAAGGGTTTTTTATGATGATCGACTTCAACAAACTCTTAATGCTAAAGAAAAAGGAGAGTCACATGAAATTTCTATCAACGATGTGGAGTATGATAACGAAGTGGTGAAAGGTACACTTACCATCCACTCTAAAGTAGAAAATGTTTTATTTGATTCTGGATCCACCCACTCTTTTATTTCTGAAGAATTTTCTAAGGGTATCACCGTATTACCTCAACAATTAGATGTTGAGTCAGCTTTGACAACCCCTAATGGCACAACAGTCGCATCAAAAGTTTATAATTCTTCTCCGATTGATGTTTGTGGGAAAGTGCTTCCTGCAAATCATGTGATCCTTCCTGTAGTGGAATTTTATGTGATTCTTGGCATGGATTGGATTTCTTTATATGGATCTCATATCAATTTCCAAATAAGGGAAGTCACATTTCATATTCCAGATCAATCTATGATCATCTTTCGATGAAAGGATGAACATAACCTTCCAGTGGAAATTTCTTCCATCTTATGGGTCTTGATTCCACTAAATGAAGGCTATTTATCTCAAATGGTTGGTGAGAGACTCATGATCAAGGATATGACCATTGTATGGGAGTTTTACAATGTCTTTCTAGAGGAATTACCGGGTCTTACACCAAATCGTGAAGTTGAGTTTTCAATAGAACTCATACCAGGTGCTTTGCCTATTTCAAAGACACCTTATAGAATGGCCCCAATTCAGTTGTAGGAATTGAAGAAGAAACTCCAAGAGAATATTGATATGGGATTCATATTCCCTAGTGTGTCACCTTGGGGAGCACCTGTTCTGTTTGTTAAGAAGAAAGATGGATCAATGAGACTCTGCATTTATTATCGAGAACTTAACAAGATCACTATCAAGAACAAATATCCTCTCCCACGCATTGATTACTTATTTGACCAACTACGCGGAGCTCAATACTTTTCCAAGATTGATCTTCGTTCAGGGTATCATCAATTAAGGGTCCAAAGGGCGGATATACCAAAGATAGCTTTCCGTACAAGGTATGGACACTATGAATTTATAGTGATGCCATTTGGTCTTACTAATTCCACTGCTATCATCATGGATCTAATGAATAGAGTCTTTAGAAACTATCTTGATCAGTTTTTGGTAGTCTTTATAGATGATATTCATGTCTATTCAATGAGAAAAGAAGAACATGAAGATCACCTGAGAATTATATTGAAGACCCTAAGAAAGGATAAGATTTATGACAAATTTACCAAGTGTGAATTTTGGCTTCAAAAAGTTGCATTTTTGGGTCACATAACCTCAAAAGAGGGGATCTCTGTGGATCCAGCAAAAATAGAGGTTATCGAAAGATGGTCGAGTCCAAAAATAGTAACTAGGATCCGAAGTTTTATTTGTTTGGCTGGATATTATTGACGTTTTGTGAATGATTTCTCATGATTATCTAATCCACTAACCAAGTTGACTCGGAAAGGAGTTATGTTTGTTTTGATGGAGGAATGTGAAGAGAAATTCAAGGAGTTAAAAAGAAGGTTATCCAGTGCACCTGTACTCATACTTCCTTGTAGTGGAGAAAGGTTTGTGATCTATAGTGATGCATCCAAGAAGGGATTGGGGTTTGTTCTTATGCAAAATGATATGGTGATAGCTTATGACTCACGATAGTTGAAAATACATGAGAAAAATTACCCAACAAATGATTTGGAGTTAGCTGCGGTAATATTTGCATTAATGATTTTGAGGCATTATCTTTATGGAGAAAGGTGTGATATTTATACTAATCATAAAAGTTTAAAGTATATTTTCACACAAAAGGATCTGAATATGGACCAAAGAAGATGGTTAGAGCTGATTAAGGATTACGACTGCTCAATTCATTACCACCCTGGGAAAGAAAACAAGGTGGAAGATGTATTAAGTCGACAAGACCATGCCAGTTTATCCATGATGAGGATCACAAAAGATCTAATATTTATGGATTTACAAAGGATAGATCTTGGAATTATAATGGAAGGGGAAATATCTTATCTTTCTCAAATGAATGTTCAACCATCTATACATGTGAGGATTAAAGAGGCATAGAAAGAAGATGTATAGTTAAAAAAGAAGGTGAGAAATGTTCCTGAAATCAACGTGGATTGTGATGGGATAATAAAGTTCTGGAATCGGGTTTGTGTTCCTCCCATCCCCGAATTAAAGAAGGAACTGCTGGATGAGGCTCATAGTTCTTCATTCTCTATTCATCTTGGAAGCACAAAGATGTATAGGGACCTGAAAGAGTACTTCTGGTGGGATGGCATGAAAAGAGATGTTGTTGAATATGTCTCTCGATGCTTGGTTTGTCAGTGAGTTAAATATGAGAGACAGAAGTCTAAGGGGATGTTACAAACATTACCCATACCCGAATGGAAATGGGAAAACATAACTATGGACTTTGTCACAGGACTTCCTAAAACATCCAAAGGCAATAATTCTATCTGGGTCATAGTTGATCGTCTTACAAAGTCTTCACACTTCATTTCTATTAGAGAGGATTTCTCTCTGGATCAGCTTGCCAGGATATATGTAAAGGAATTGGTAAGATTTCATGGAGTACCACTTTCTATTATATCTGATCGGGATCTGAGGTTTACCTCAATGTTCTGGTGAAGTCTTCAGCATACTCTGGATACAGAGTTGAGTTTCAGCACTACTTATCATCCTCAGACAGATGGTCTGTCTGAGAGGACGATTCAAACTCTAGAAGATATGTTGAGATCTTGCTCTATGGATTTCAAAGGTGGTTGGGATCAACACCTACCATTGGTGGAATTTTCTTATAATAATAGCTTTCACTCCAGTATTCAGATGGCTCTTTATGAACCTCTCTATGGAATGAAATACAGGACTCCAACTTTCTGGGATGGAGTTGGGGAAAGAAAGATATTAGGACCTAATTATGTTGATGAGATGGAAGAAAAGGTCCGATATATTCAACAACACATAAGAGCAGCTCAGAGTCGAAAAAAAATGTTATGCCGACAACCGAAGAAAAGACTTAGAGTTTCAAGTGGGTGATAAAGTGTTCATACGAATATCTCCATGGAAGAGAGTAATGAGATTTGGGAAGAAGGGAAAGTTGAGCCCCATGTATATCGATCCTTTCAAAATATTGGATCGTGCTGAGAAGGTAGCTTACCGATTGATTATTCCACCGAATATCTCTCAAGTTCACGATGTGTTCTATGTATCTCTCCTGAGAAAGTACATACCTGATCCTTCACATGTACTCAGCTCAGAAGTTTTACCACTAGAGAATGATCTTTCTTATGAAGAATAGCCGATAGAGACTCTCGATCGTAGTGAAAAAGTCCTATGGAACAAGACCACTCGCTTGGTGAAAGTTTTATAGAGGAACCACCAATTAGAAGAAGCTTCATAGGATCTTGAGGATATGATGAGGGAGAGGTATCCTCATCTATTTTTTACAAGTGATGAATTTCGAGGGAGAAATTAATTTTAAGGGGGGTAGAATGTAACACCCGAGACTTTTATAAGAAATATTTTATTTTTATGTTATATAAATCATCAAATGATTCTTTCACTACACACAACACAATCTTAGCTTGCTTTACATGCAAACGTATCCTTCCTCGATAGCTTGCGTCGTACGCAATACCGAGTATCACTAACCCACGATATGCTATTAAAATATTATTAAAACTAGCTGTTATGAATAGTAATAAACACTTTTTGAAATTTTTATAAATTATATTTTTCAAAATGGACTTCATTTTTGGATTCGGAATATCAAAATTAGTATAGGGTGAAATTTTGGTATTTTTCTGAAATCTTTCAATTTTTGATGAATAGTGAAAACACTGGGTTACTATTTAAAAACCGACTTTTTATTTAAATAATTATTTATTTTATTAAAATTTATTTTAGGTCAAAATTGATACAGAATATCTATATAAGTTCAATGAAATTCATTGGAGTCATTTTATAATAATTTTAGATATATAAAAATTTTATTGCACTTTTAACCGTCTTTTACCCACCTCCTAGGAGAATTTGCAAATTTACATAAAACATAATTTTACCACTTCTGTGAGTGGAATTTAAAAAATCCGAGACACACGGTTGATGTCAATAAGTAAAATGTGGTTCAATGAGATGAAAATAATTTTTGGTGAATAGTAACTTTTTACTTTTATTTACCACGGTTAAAAGAAAATAGGGTAATTAAGAGTAAAAATGATATTATTATTACCCTAACACATGTCCTAATTCTATTGGATAAGTGTAATTCGACCAAAAACAACCTTAGGAATAATATATGACCATTTAGGCCCACTTAGATTAGATTAGGATATTTATTATTAGTTTATTTAAAGAAGGGTTAAAATAGTTAAAATCAAAGTTTAATAAGTAAATAATTTTTAATATATGGTTATAAATGAGATAAATTCGACTATAAATATTCATTAGAGATATAAAAATATTTCTTACATAATTTTATTTTATTTGTAATTTTTAGACATTAAATAAGTTAATTTATTTATGACACAATGATGATGTAGTAATTATTTTATTAATGAAATATTGACATAATTTATGTTATAAATACCCAAATATATGAAATATGAGAGTTTTTATGAATTCAAATAATTTTATTGGTTAATATTACATGTTATTATTGATTTAATTAACTTTTTTCTAACTAATCCTTCTGTTATGATTTTCACAAAAATCAATTACTAAATAGTGTCAAAATTGACATAAAATAGTTTTTAAAACATATATTATATTATTAATTGTTGTTTTTTTTCTAAAAATCTACGGATCTGCCAAATTACTTAGATAAGGTTATATATATTAATAATAAACAACTTAGTGCTATTTTGGATTGTTATAGTATGTTTATTAACCTTATAGTGTAAGAACACAAAAAGACACGGTAAAAGTAAAATTATTTATCTTAAAGTTAAATCTAAATGATAAAGTTAAAATAGGAACCTAAACTTTTCTAAATTATATTGTATGAGAGGATTTATACCAATACCCACCTTATCTTAGAAATAAATCAACTTGGAGCTATTTAAAACCGAATATGACTTTATAATAAAATAATATGTTTAGTTTTTCCAAAGGTGCCCCACTCCTCCCTTATAAAAGGGAACCTCCTCCCCCTCTACCTCACACCACTTTGAGCCTTCAAGCTCGGTAAACCACTTCCAAATTCTCTTCTACACTTCCCTAGAAACATCCTAGAGGTCCTGGTCTTCTTCAAAGACAAAGTTTACTGCCCTAAAAGGAGGTCTCAAAGAGGCGCTTCAAAGAAGAGGTAATGTCCGTTACCAATTCTTTCAAATTTATTTCTTCTTCCACTTCTTCTTAATTAGTTGTTTCATTATGAAGTAATAACATCAATATCATTAATATACTTATATGTTATTATAAGTATGAAACAAACCTATTTCACCATCTATCCATCCTACGGAAAACGAATTCACCGCGCGTGCGTACATACAGAATATCGTCTCCACGTCGTGGTGTAATATATTTTCCTCCACCACCTTGCTTAGATGGGTATAATGGTGTAAATAATAACTATATATGATTATTGTAAAGTGATATTGATTCTGAAATAGTATACATATATTCCAATACAATTCCACGATCATGGTAACGATATCATCGCTCGTGCGTATGTATGGCCTACCATCTCCACGATGTGATGCGACTCGTTCTACATGATCTTCATTGAATAATGAATATATAAATGAATTTAATGAATAAATATGATATATATTACACTAATACCATTCTGTAAATGAGGTTTCTATAATCTAAAAGAAGAATAAGAATTTATTCGACAAAACACCCGTAAGAACAAAAAGCAATAAACACCCGAATAACAAGTAACAATGAAATATTACTAATAAGAAGATAGAAATATGACAATATATGATATCATAACAATGATTATGATTCTGGAATAAGTCAATGAAATTATTTAAATCATTATACATGAGGTTCATACACATACGAAGAAAATCGTTCCTAAGGTAAGGGAAAATATCGCAATCTCAATTTTTATCCGAGATTGTTTATACTTCAGAATTTACTGGGGAATATTTATCATCCACATACATGATATGTAATTTTTATATCCTTATACAATAGTTTATATCCAATTTTACCCTTCTATGAGTTTTTAGTAAAATATATGAAAGGAATCTTTTGTCGTTTTTCGTATGAGGTACTTTTTGACTTTTCCGACAAAAGTACGAGAAGAATGTTTTTTTAACTTATACGGAATGAATGGATTTTTAAAATATTATTCCCAAGAAGATTCCTTTACATGTTTTCAAGTTTATTTTTAATCAACTTATTCTAGTTTAAAATTTTATGACATGTTAAGAAAGAAAAAATGTTTTTGAAGTAGAAAGGACATTTTCCTCAAGAACAGAGTTCAAGTGTTTTTTTCAAACTTATTTTCCATCTAAGATAATATAGGGTTGTGTTCCTATCCCTATTTTAACATTTATTTGATTATGTTATGATGGAATTATTTTTATGATGTCCTTTTATCTTATATGGATTATGTTATGATGGCATGATGTTTAAGATTCCCATTTTTATTACTTGGGTTATGCAATGATGTATGATTTTTGATTTTGTGGCACACATAAGAATGGTATCATTATTAGATGGGTGGGACCTATATATCCCTCCAATTCATCGGATAAAGATTTTATATCTCATGAGATAGACATGGCTGGAACGGCAGGTTAAACCGGTTCAGTGAAATAGGACTGAAACGAGGAATGAACTCGGTTCAGAAATAGACTTTGTCCACTAAGATAGTCTTAGCAATGATTCTTGACTAATAAAAAATTATTCTATATGATTATTTGTGTATTCCACAAAGAATCATGTTTTATGTTATGATTATTGTGATTACATTTCACTACCCTGATTTATCCCATGTTATGAAATTATGATCTTTATTGCAGGGTAATATTTCCAAATTGTTATGTTCTTATGAATATGATGTGATTGATTTTTCTTTTGTTTACCCTTACTGAGCATTTGAGCTAACCCTTTTGTATGTTTTCTTTCCCCCAGGTCAAGAAGAAGGTTATTAAGTAGGATATACCGAAAGGGACTCTAGATATGATGAAATAAATGGGAGACAATGTAGACACTTTATTAACCAGTTGTTTATGTTTCCCAGTTTCTAAAGACACTATACCTATACGGTCCTTTCATGGTTTTGTTATATGTTTTAATAAGTGTACTTAAATTTTGAAGTACTAACAATGTATGTAAAGTATGGTTTGTTATATATACCATCATTTAGAGAAATTCATATAAAAACATATTGCATTATGGAGGTAGTAGTTCACAAGTTCTCTTGATCGATGTATGTTTTTTTATCAATGTGTGGAAATGATTTAATACTTTTTTTTAAATTAAAAATAATTCAATTTCAGTATACTAATGATACTTATTAAATTTAATTTATAAAAGAAAATACTAAGAGATGGAAATACTCAAATTGGAAGCCTGGGTTTTCTCTTGGATAACTCAATATATGTGAACGACTTAAGCATACAAAAGGTGGAAAGAAGCTTGTTTTGGTGGGATATTGTTCTATTTGGATAAAAATAGTATATTTTCATGTGGTATTATAATTATAAGTATATCATTAATGTTTTTGAGTTCTATATTTATATAAGAGATGAAAATATCACCTTTGAAAAAACAATACTTTTTTTGTAATGCCAATAAGCTATTGAAGTGTTTCTATCTAAAAAGTGGAAAAAGAGGTGGTGTGGGAAAATATTTTTTATATCTATTACCATAAATAATATTTTATAGAAGAATAGATTGATTTATGGATTTTGGTTTCCAACCATTTACCAAAATTAACTTTTTCCAAGGTAATAATTTTTTTACATTTATAATTAACATTAATGAGAAAAAAATACTAGATCCTTTGACCCAATTGGAAATTTATTATTTGAAATTTTAAAATAATTTTAAAACATTAAATTTATAATTCATATAAATTTAATTTTAAAATAAACATAGATAATTGGTTAAAAATATATTTTAAATAAAATATAATTTTTATGATTTAAAATTATATTTAAGATGTAAATATTTTAGTAAATTATTTTAATGAAATGCAGTGATTTATTTTAAAATAATAAAATCTATGAGGCTTTAACGGAAACCGAAAACCGAATTACACTATATAAACACTTAATTAGTGGAAAATACAAAAAAAAATTATATTATAACAACATTTTAATTAAGATTCAAAATTTTTGGGGGTAGATTTATATGCTCATAAGATTATTTATAAATTAATAATATTGTTTCTTAATTACTTATTTAATTATATTTTATTTTAATATTATTAGATAATATTACATAATGATAAATTCATAATTCGTGTAATTTTTGCAAAAAAACACATTTTCTTTATAGAAAATTATCAATTTTATGAAAAACTCAAAAATTAATCATAATTACATTTTATTGAGAGGAATTAAGTAATAAATTATATTTTATAAAATTTTAATTCTAAACGTATTTAATTTATCTGTTAAAATAAATAATAAAACAAAATGAAAATGAATTTTATTGAAAATAAATATTGAAAATATGTACACATATATTATTATGTATCATATAAATATTTCATATATTACCATATTATTCATTATTATAGTTTTATTAATATTTATATCTTGTTATTTTAGGGTTTTTCTGTTAGGTGTATTGTGTAATTCATGTTATCGGGAAAAAAATCAGTCTTACAATGTATAGAATTTTGGGATGTTATAGCCATTAGTTTCGGGTTTGTGAGAGGGATATTTAAATAAGGAATTTTGTTGAGAATAAATAAATCATGAGCTCTTTGTGGATAATTTTCTTGGATTAATTCTTTTTCTATGTTTAAGGGAATTATGAACAAGATCTTCCCATCATTTCTTGTTTGGTTTGTGGTTATCTTCATTGATTATTTCC
Organism: Viscum album; assembly: GCA_963277665.1. Classification (NCBI taxonomy): domain Eukaryota; kingdom Viridiplantae; phylum Streptophyta; class Magnoliopsida; order Santalales; family Viscaceae; genus Viscum; species Viscum album. The sequence continues at coordinate 1,386,069,611 of OY728160.1, forward strand.
TAATTTATTCTGCATCATTGGAAGAGAATGCAGAAATATTAGTATGGGCTAGGATATACTCCTAGAGAGAAAACAAAATGGAAGGACTTTTGACTGTCACTTATATAATATTTATGTCTACTTCCTAGGAATGTATTCTCAAAGGATAGATCAGATGTGGAATTATAAAAAATAGGGGTATTTCTACCTTGGGATCAACAAAAGAGTGTAACTAATGTATTTATTTTCCCAATATCATTTATGTGATATTGGATATTTTTGGATGATTTTTTGATACTTTAATCCCATTTAATGTCCCTAAATCAAAAATGATATCCATATGAGTGGATTAACCAATGTTATATGGACTTTTAAGAGATGAGATATAGATTGACAAACTCTCCCATTTTTTGACTTTTATAAACGCTGTTGTGAATGGGGTGTTATATGAATCCTCTGGAATATGACTCATAAGTGATTTTATGTAGAGGTAGTTAGTGATTTCTTATGTTTTAACAAATCTAAAACACTAAGAGAACAATTAGTGACCCGTGAATTAGAGTTGGAATCAATGGGTTATTCCTTAATGATGTGGGGGACAGTCTTCTAAGAGAGTTGTTTGTTGTTGAATCAGACTACCATAGTCTTAATTACATACTTAAGTAGAATAATTTTATACTAAGATAAAGGTGAGGTCTAAAATTCTGAGTAGACTATATATATTATTTAGTATATAATCCATAAAAATTTAAATGTGGTGATAGATCCCCTAGAAGGATATCCTATTTGTGGTTGATGGAGGATTCATAATAGTGGTTGGTCTCCTCATATTTGGCAGTGGTATACAAGAAAGAATTTGTTTTTATCAAATAAAATATTATTATTCCACCTTGACATTAGTGTGTGAGAAAGGATATGTTGCTAGATATCAATTTTGGGGTGATGTATGACCAGATATCTCGAGTAGATACACTCTGGATTTTATAAAGGTAGTTTGGTGTAATCCTCTTCCATGGACAAAAGGTTGTTTTGGAATCATTATGGGAGGAAACTACTAGGTATTTATATATTTTACAAATGATGGTTCTTACAAGTTTATAAAAGATATACATGGATTCTTAACATCAGTTTTGGTGGATAAGATGTAAATTAGAGTGTTGCTACTTTTTTTTCTCGATATCTCTCTTATATGTAGGTTAAGAAAGAACATTATGTCATAATAGGGTTAGGAGAACCCATTATGGTTCAAATTTGTAAATGGGATCACATATTAAAAGAATTTATAATAAAGAAATAGCTAATATTGATAGGTCATAATGCTCTGTAGGTGATTGTTGTCAAACATACCATGTATTCTCACATCCTTTCAATTCATGATCAAATTTTAGTAGAGATTTTTTGGAGATTGATCATGTAGGAAATTGTTTTTCTTGATGGATTACCTTTTATGATTTTTTGGATATACTAAAGATGATTTATGTTTGGGCTGTGTAGAAGATTTTAGGAGGCTTTTGAGGACCAATTACAAATGATCCTAACTTTTCACCCACATATTGATGGCCATATAGGATGAGCCATTCGGTTTTTAGAAGATATACTATAAACCTACATGTTGGGCTTCATCCTATACTGGTAGTATTAATTCCCTTATTGTGTCTGGTCATAATAATATATATCACTTTACTATCAGTATGACACCACTTGAGGCCAGGTATGGGAGACTAGGTTGTTCAGTATTATGATAATAAAATATGGTTGATCCATCTCTTATGGGATATGATCGGTTGTGGATTGTGACAAATATTGTATAAGTGATCATGAAGTTTATAAAGAAAACCATGATTCAATAAAATTCCTACTCTAAACATTAATATAGTCACCTAGAGTTCAATTAAGGAGATCATGTGTAAATTATAGTCTCACATCAAAAAGGTTTTAAAGGGATTGTTCTTTGTAGAAATTTATTCCCAAGATTCATCAATCCATTAAAGATACTACATAGGTTATATGAGATTTCATACAACATTTATTTACCCCTAAATTTGGAGTAAGTGTATGAATTCTTCTATTTTGTGAAAATAAAGAGGTAGACCCATGATCCATCACATGTCATTTTCTTAAACATGCTAGAAATAAAGTATGGTACCACATTTTGAGAGAATCTAGTGGAGATCGAGAATAAATGTGAGAGGATAATTTTTGGTCAACACATTTTCTTACCACAAATTATTTTGTACTTTGAGAACCTTTGGGAAATATTATTGGATTATTATAGCATTATACAGGCTCAGCACCCTCACCTTTTTTATAGGCTGTGATTTTCATAGATAAAATCCTTAAATTTTTGAGGGGGTAAAGTCTCAAATATTTTTTATTCCATTTATTTTTTACTAAATATTATTTTTTTATTTTAATTCATAGTATACATGAAGTATTGGGTATTGAAAGGCCTAGGTATTAATTTATTTAAAATAATAAATATATTGGATCGAAGGCATGAATTATTTAAAAATTCATTTTATTAATTTGGCAAAGATAAACATATGGAAAACTGAGAGCACTTATGGATTGGAACTCCAGTTAAGCCTTATAAATTATATAAGGTTTATCCATAATGGGTTCTGCAACAGTATGCGGTCATTGGAGAATATTTTAAAATTGAACTGAATTAGTTAAATACTCAATTCATTTTTCTAATTATATTTTTATCCTAGAAAACCCCTCATATAATATCTATTGTAATGATTCTTAAAAGTTATCCATATAATGTTGAGAGATTGAGTGGGATTGAGATCCCCCGTGATGAGATACATTGAAAGGTGAATGCAGGTAATTCATGATTCAATTAATGGAATTGAAAAAGGATCACCTATGACATCATTACAAGTCCATTATTCACAAAGATTTGATCCCTTGAATATGTAAGGATTTTTTATTTTTTTTATTCCACCTATTTTATTTTGAGAAATCAAGTGTATAACTCATGCTTTATGTATGCCATTTCTTAATGGTTTTTCTTTTATGTATACATTCCATGAGAAATGATAATTGGTAGTTTTTAGTAGAGGAAAAGGGAACCAATATAAATATCACTATAGAAAATTATATAGAATGAATTAACCTCATAAAGATGGTTTCACAATGTGAATTATACAGGACATATTTTGAGATTTTAGTTTATGGCATGATTGGATTAACCATGTGGATTCATTACATGAAATTTATTCACAACTTGAAACCTTTTTTAAAAAATTAATCCTAGACGATAAAAATATGTTAATAAGTGACCTATTGAGTAATTCATGATGTGTGTTCCTATTTAATATCAGTAATCAATTTGGATGATCCATATTTACATATCCTATATTATTTACATTTCTCATTCAGCCTCCACTATTTTCCTCTTCCCAACCTGGGTTTCTCTAAGAAATATTTTGTGATCATTCACATCTCAACTCAAATTCCATCGATTCATTGTGAATATGTTTTTGGAATGAATATTTAATATATCCTCCTTAATTATATTCTTGAATCACTTTGTGTTTTCTTGAATATAATCATAGATTGGTTTGAAACAACCACATCTATGTGTTTATATATGTGTAGACAATATCTTCCAAGGTTTTATTGTGGGATGAGAAGAATAGGTGTATCTATTGAATAATCGTAAATCATTAATTCTAATTGTAATCATGTGGCTGGATTCTCTCCAACTCTACAATTCTATAACATGTTATCTTGAGTCTTGATTAATTACTCATTTACATTGATTGGAAATATCCCAATTAGTTTATGAGGAAAACCCTTGGTTTGAGGAGGTTTCAAAAAGTTATTTTTCAAATTATTACCATGATATGTTTTAATTAAATTTTTCAATGGATATGGATTTAAAAATTAATGTTTTCTAAGGAAAAATAATTAATATGGTCGGTTATCTTGGTATAAATGGTAACTTGTATTTGTATTTCATTTTATAAGGCCTTGTTGAAAAATTCTTGGTTCTCAATACTAATAGAAAATGCATAACGAGATATCACCTAAAAATGAATTAGTGAAAGAAAAATTTCCACTCATGAGTGTTGGGATTTTCATTTGGCATGCATGTGTGTGTATTTATGGATCATGGTTTGGGTATTCCAATTAAACAGTGAAAGATATATTGAATTTATTAATTATAAAATTGTATTTATTTAGTAGTTTTCCTTAGATAAACTATTTTGATATTATCACCATTCTTTTTATAAATTTTCCTAATATGTTCTTTTCCTAGTGGTGTGTAAATATATTTTTTTTGGGAAATCCTACAGAGTGAAATAATCAACACCTTATTAGTAAATCTTTTCCATTTTTAGATGTCTTCTACCAAGATTCAAGGAATGATCTTGTGTCATACATATATAGTGTATCTTCATGAATCCATGGTTTTGTTAATAAAATAGAAGCTGAGGAGAACCTACATCCTCTCCTAGAATTATAAAACTTTGGTGAAAATTCATTTCTATTTAGAGTCATAACCTTTCACCTTTATTTATGTAACATTTTTACTCCAATATAGTAATGTATTGTTACTTCATTGAGTTATATTATTGTTTATTTTTGAATCATGTAATCATGGTTAATTGAATTATTCATTCTAAGTAGGTCTTATGGTTTTCATGGAAACCCATTCCCTAATGTTTCCAAAAGACATTGGAATTTATTACATCACTTTTCTATCTAGGGGATGTCACGTAGGGTGAGTAACACCTCTAACTCTTCCTAAGCCAATGGGTAAGGGGTGAGATGTTACAAATTGTTTTAGTTTTGTTAGGTTCTTGACATGGGTTGGTAGTAAGGATATAGGAATATCATATCAAGAAATTTATATAATGAAATGAGATAGGTAGATTAATTTTATAGAACATCTTGTAACTATGGTGTTGTGGGTATAAAAGTGTCATAAGAAACATCTAGTAGTGTTGTAATCTCATCCTCATGTGTTTATCTAATGATTGTTTCATACCATGCAATTCAGTGGGATATCCCATCGGGACTACATTATTCATATGTTCTTCATGTGATTTGTGAATGTGGTTAAAATGTTTTATTTTCAAAATGAATGTTTCACTAGTTGATTCTCATTGAAATGAGAATTTTTAAAATGTTCTGAAATTTATTCATCTCTTTTGTTCCTAGAGAAAATGGTCTAAATGGTATATTTTTATGCTTATAGAAAATGGAATCCCGAAGATTTTGTAGAAATTAGTTGGAAGAAGATGCTGAAAATATGGTTTCACCTAAGCCAGGGGTGAGTAAAAATATATACATAGTATCATGAAAATATTTCAATCCACTGATAGATGAAATATAAATGATAAAAAATGAAATTAGATAACTTGGTATAGTCTCATAAAAAATCCTCCTTTATTTCCTTAGGATTATTAACCAAATAAATCATATTTGTGGACAAACTAAATTAATAGAATATATAATATTCTTGGAATACTAGACAATATTAATATTACATGGGAAACATATATGTTGGAATATCATCCATTCTAATTATGGGATATAGATGTCCATGTTAAAGTTGTCCAAGGACTTATATAAGAGGATATAAAGGAATTTTTTAGTAAAATATTCAACAAACATATATTCAAAACAAAAAGTAAATATATTTATTCATCTAGAAGTATTAAAACCACTTCATGGAAGAGTAGGTTGTCTTGTTTGTAGAAATAGATCATTTATCCTGTGAAGTAGATTCTAATGAATCCTTGATGGCATGTATCTTTGAACTAGGATTATGACCTGAGATTCGATCCAAAATAGATGATCTATGTATTAAATATTATAAAAATATGTTTAACATGGAAACTATAGAATAATGGGATCTCATTGGGAATCCTAATAGAGGTAGTCTATTTATTCACATGGGGATTGATTTAAACTCTCGTGAATATTATAAGTGAAATAGGGATCTCTACTCACATCAAGGAGGCAATCCTCATGTTCAAACTATAGAATGCATTAATTTTATTAAAATATTTAATGCTAAATAGATTGTTTCTTATGAGTTTTATTTAATGAACAGGAACAAATAATGTTCACTACCAGCTACTATTTTACACCACTCTGGTAATAGAGTCAATGTCAATAATTTTTTCAAGAGAATCAAATATCATCTCGTGGAATATGCTCAACTCAACCTCTTGTTTCTTAGGATTAGATGGAACAGTCTAATCAGGATAATTTTTATCTATAGACACATGAGAACCAAAAAAAATTAGGATTACTTTTATTGTTTAGTAGACACATCAATATGTAATAAAAATTTACCCCATGATAGTTGAGAAATAGTTTCATGGTGGTAATAGGATATCGTGACCAAAAATCTAGGTCCCTCTACAGTGTGAAGTACCATTGATCAGAAATATTCTCTTACGTTTTTATTTTTCTATACTAGTACATCAAAATCATTCCATGCTTCTTATTTTCTTATAAAATTAGGACTATATGTTGAAATGGTGCCTCATTTCATGAGTATCCAGGCACCTCATTGGATAGTGATAGTTAAGATGTTGCAAATGGACAACATGTTTCATAACCGTTGATTCTATGTAGTTTCTCTGGGTGTTTTTTATCTTGTTGATGTATATTTATAATTAAATATTTGTTATAGACATGTTGATTAGATTTAAGATCCATGTTGACATCTATGTTCTGAAGGTAAGGTTCCCTCCCCATATGGATCCCTTAATGTATTCAGTTGAGATTAAGATATAAAATTGAGTAGTCTTGGACCTCTAGGAAAATCTAATGGAACCATATCAAGCCAGTTCTAGAAATGATCTTGAGCCCAGATTATAAAATTAGGAATCGTCCTCTTCCTGAAATGATGGATCAAAAAAAAATAATTTTTTTCCAAATGATTCCTCTAGGTTACCACATGAATGGAATATCTAATTTACTATCATCCAACTCCCAAAAAAATACCAATTTCACTACCTTTATATAGTATCTCTCATATATATTTTTAGTAATTAATTGTTTATCTTAATGAGTTCTAAACTAATGGTTTCATCAATACTAATACAACTCCTTGGCCTACACCAATTTTAATTGTATAGAAGGTAAATGTTACTCTCTACCTATGTCTAAATTATCATCATCGGAATCAATTAATGATTAAAAATCACCATCATATTTGATGAAATTATGATCTTTTTTATCAATTAATGGGAGCATATTGGTTCCCAAAAATTCTTCTACACATAGAATTCCATTATATTTGAGTCATTATAGAGGACATTTTGGTGACAAAGAGTTGGATTTTCTACTTCCATTATGAATATATAATCGTGCCTTTAGTTCAGATGAATGTACAAAGAATTTTCATGGATTTTATGATCTATATATTCCAAAGGTTCCTCCATTAATTTTTTTCAGTATTTTTTAATATTAATCTTGTTCACTCGTGATGCAAGAATTACCATGATTAACCCTTGGAAATTGAACTATGCACATTACAGAACCATCATTTACATTTAATGTTTAGTAAGTTTGACTTTTGGATACAGTAAGTCTATTTTATTTTGATTTTTATTTCTAAATAAATAATATTAGTTGGCCCTATGAAGATATAACCAGTAGTCTCTTGGAAGATATCATATAATTTTCTTGAGGTTCACCATTTTCTAGGATTAACATGATATTATCACATCTACATTTTGGATTTATCCAGACTAGTTTCTCTAATGAATGTTGTGAAAATAAAAGGTGTTCCACTAATATGGAATTATGATTGTCATGATTTATTTTTTGGATCTTAAGACTCATCTTACCGCGTCACCCAAACTAATCTTTCCAGAACCATGTAATAGCTCGGTGGTGTATTATGATGCATTTGGATCTGGTTGTGGTTGGGTTCTCATGAAAACATTCCATGTTGTGGCCAATAAATTGAGGCAGTTTTCAATGCATGAGAAGGATTTTCTTACACATTTCTGGGAATTTTCTTCAATTGTACATGCCTTAAAATCATTGATCTATTACCACTTTGGAGTAATGTTCATAGTGTTAACTGACCATTAGGGTTAGAAAAACATATTTTCTCAAAAGGAAATGATCCTTAGGAAATAATTATAGATGGATAACATCCAAATGAAAATTTTTGTCATGGAATATACACCTGGTAATGGGAATTATATGGAATATGCATTGATTTAGAAATCATTTAGTGAATTAGTTTAAGAAGCGTGTGCCCAATGGAATTTTATGTTTATGATTGATGATATATATTTAGATTATGTGTCATAGGGGAATAATACAGTTTTCCTTCTAGTAACTCTTTCTCGATAATTAATAATTTTTTTAAAATGAGATCATACAGAAGATCAATATTACATCATTATTAGGTCAAATCAAAATGGGCGAGACATTTGATGGATATACAGTGGATATAGAGTCCTTATAAGGCATTTTAAATAAAATTGTAGTTCCTCAAACATACCCATATCATCTTCTTTGCATATTTAAGGACTCAAAATGGACTATAAGTCTTGGTATTTAGAAAATGTACAATGTTATGAATGATCATTTCTAATGGGACGGTATAAAATGAAAGATGATATACTATGTGATTAAATTTCTTACATGTCCAAATGTAAAGGATAAACATCAAAAAACCTAATGGTATGATATATCATACACTTATACCTATATGAAGGTGGGTGATTTTTTAGATGTTTTTTATAGTATTATTGATAAAATTGGCGAAACATGATTATATATGGGTAGTAGTTGATCAAATCACTTTGTAAGAAAACATTATCACCTTCATAAAATCCAACATGGTAGAGTAAATTGATAATTTTTATATCTGAGATGTTTCCAGATTACATGGAGTTCCTATTTTGATTTTTTCAGAAAAACACCATGTTTTGTTTCTTGATTTTTAAAGTCACTACATTTGACTATTTTATGTAAATTAACTATGATCATGGTAAATTTTATACATATGGATGGGAAATCAGAATAAACTATTAAGACATTGTATGATATGCACGTAGCATGCATCATGGACAGTTTTGGTTCATAATAGGATCATCTTTCTTAGTTTGTTTTTCCTAAGATAATAGTAATCAGGAGAAAATATATATGTATTTGTTTGAGGCTTGGTATGGTCGTTCATGTCATTTTTCTATTTTTCGGTTGATACATGAGAGGAATAATTTTTTGGTTGTAGTTATGTTTCATGATAGAATGATGAAAAGTTTAGAAGATCTGAAATTAGATAAAAAACCCACAAAGTATATAGAGGTCATATACAGATAATCATCACTATCTATTATTATTGGATTTGAGTAACCATGTCTTCTTGAAAGTGACACTAGAACATACTCATATATACTTGGGGTATCAAGGGAAGCCAGTTATGTGTTATATGTAACTATTAGAGGTTATAGAATTTATTGGCACTATTTCATAAATATTAGTGTTATCTACTACACACAGTCTTATTCATAATGTCTTCCATATTTATCAAATAAAGAAGTATGATACTATTCCATGGAATTTTCTGAGTTGGGGTCATGTAACTCTTGATCCAGATACAAATTTTATCCTCAAAACAATATGGGTTTTGGATATATAGTAAAAAAACCTTGTGTCAGAGGTATATGTTATTGGTGAGATTATAATGGTATTATTTTCATGTTCAAGAAGAATCATGGGAATATAGAATGTTTTTATGAGTGTAATGGAATGACTTGTTCAAATGAAACATCGATATCCATATTATTTAGTACATAAATCCTAGTGATTGGGAGAATTTATCACCCTTGGTTTGATATATTCTACTATTTTATAGTTGTTTATTTACTTTTGGTGTCGATGAAATAACATTACTAGAAGTGTTTGGAAGAAGAAAAAGGGAGAAATCTAAATCAATAATTGGAAATTCTACATCAAAAATTCACATCATTGGTGTTTCTTTCATGATGTCAATTATCTGGATTTGATGTCATGAGTTTAGTTCATCATTTCAATAGTCTCATTAGGAGCATCCGGATGTGAAATCTATTCATGAAATGAAATAATAATCACATAGAAAATAAATTGAGGCAATGTGGATATTGGTATAAGTGTCCTCTTGAGGTATTCATGACATGATTTCCCAGTTAACATTGTTAATATATCAGGCCCAACCAGATTTTCCTAGCCTATAGGTGTAAAATTTATCCTTCACAGTCTTTTATTTTCCTCTCAACTTACATAGTTTCTTTAGGTGATTTCTTCAAATATTCAAAATCTATACTCTAATTTCATTGATTCAATTGGTGTTAGATTATGGTATCAATGGTAAGTATCTACTTCTTATTTTCCAACTTTGATATCTTTTTTTTCTATAAAAGAACTATAGATCAGTGTTCAATATCCATATATATGTGTTAGGATTGGTGTTGATTAGATATTCTTGTAGTCAAATATATGAATGAGAAGAATATGTTGATCCATATAATATACTTGAATACTTTAAACTAATCATATTTGATTTTGGTGGATTCCCTCCCACATTACAATTCTATAACTTGAGGGCCTGAATCTTTATATTTTTTTCTTTTACATTGATTGGAATTCACTTAAATTTGTTATGTGAAAAACATAAATTTTATGTGATTAAAAAAATGTATCTCTAAATTACACTCTAAATATGTTTTAATTAAATTCTCTCAAAGGATTTGGTTTTCAAAATAATTTATTTTTATGTGAAATTTTTTGATATGGATAATGTTCTTGGAATATATGGTGTTGTGTGTTCATATTTCATTGTATTAGGCCTTGTTTAAACAAACTTAATTCTCAGTAAAGATTGGAAAAACAAATGGGAATATCATTGAGTGTTGACATGGTGAAATTCTAATTTTAGCTCACAAGTGTTGGTATCAGCATTCGGGATGCATGTGTGTGCAGTTATAGAACATATTTTGGTTATTCCATGTAAAAATTGAAAGAGGAAGTGAATGTATTGATCTGTTAAATTTCATACATTAACTATTTTCCTTTGATAAATAGTTTTTATATTCTCAACCATGTTTTTATAGAATTGTTCTAACATTTTCTTACCCTAGGGGCTTGTGATGGGATGTTTTTAGGGAGATCATACCATGTGATATACCCACCCCCCCCCCCCCAATTTGGTCACTCTGGTGAATTTTAGATTTTATCTACCAAGATACAATGAATGGTCATGCTTCATACATCTCTATTAGTAAACCTTGATGTCATGGATTTGTTGCTGCAAATGGAGTTGGTGAACTATGTATCTTTATTTGGGATGGTGCCATGTCACGACCCGTCCTCGGGGCCCATGCCGTGACTACCCCAAGCCCGCCTTCTATAGGGCAGGGGCTGATGACTAGCACAACGGTGTAATTCCCGATAAAATAAGGGAAGGCATTGCCTTTGTAAAGTAAACAAACACCACAGAGTAAGCAAGAATAAGTAAACACTAAGTAAAAATGGTTACAGAAGTAAGTGTGGAAAATTAAGTGGGCCAGAATACAAACCCAAATTGAAAGTAAAGTACAACTGGAAAAAAAGTACAGCAACTGAAAAGTAAAGCCACAACGTTGTGACGTCCACAAGAAGTCCCACCTGAAGGGTGGGTATAGATGGCCTCCTCAGCTCCATGGGTCCAGCCGTCCACTCTGTGTACATCCCGCCCAGTGGTCCACCTCTAGGTACCGACTTGCTCCACAAGCCTCCACCACGATCAACGTTGTTCGCCGTCTGCATCCAACACAATGTAGTACGGGCATAGCCCATGCAGGGGTGAGTATAAGCTACTCAGTAGGGACCCCGAGACCCCCAAAGGTCCCCCAGAATCCAAAAAGGATAATCCACAAAGGAAAGATACAATCAGGAAGTAACGTCCATCACTACTTAGGTATATGCCCATACATATACCTAAGTCATCAATTTCAGTTCGGCTTCAGCATCCGAGCCCAAGATCAAACACGTGCACACAGGACAGCACCACACAATCCACAAAGGAAAGCAAGTCAATCATATCAAATATAATGATTGAAAGTCAAGACTCAACTCACATAGGTATACTTCTTCGTAAGATGATAGAGATGATCAGATATAGCCACTGATTCATCTAAGCCGTCGGACCCACAAAGGATCGATAGGTACTAACCCCCGCAATGACCCACAAGGGGTTGATAGGTACTAACCCCCGCAATGACCCACAAAGGATTGATAGGTACTGACCCCCGCAATGACCCACACAGGATCTGACCCACACAGGATTGGTATGCGCTGTCCCACACAGGACCACTAAGTGCTAACCCACACAGGATCTGACCCACACAGGATCAGTAGGCACTGATCCACAGAGGATCGCTAAGTGTTGTAGTCGTCGTTGTCGAACCCACGGAGGATTCTCGTGGAGTCTTCATCGTCGTCGTAGTTGCCACCAGCTCTAGGGTTTCCGCACACAACAAGTTCGTTTTGGGAGGGTCCGATCCACGAGCCAAGGACTGATACATCAACTAACACAAAGTACAGAGTTGATGTATCCCAAAGTTCTATATCGTCAACAGGAAATCAACGACACAGACGGCGCGTCAATCGGACGTCCGGTCTGTGAGTTATTGGTTTTTCATCCCAGGGTCCTGGTCAGTTTTTAATTCAAAACCAACCCAACCATACTCCAACTGCATCTAAAACTCGAGAGGAGTAAGCCAAAAGGTCAGTCTCACTAAGAGGAATCCAACAAAGTCAATGGCACGTCAATCGGATGTTCGGAGCTCAAGTTATAAGCATTTCCGCTCCGAGGGTCCGGTTGGTTTCGTGTACTAACCAACCCGGCCGAACCCCAAGTTCTCTAAAACCTTGAGTGTAACATACCAAAACTACCCTCTCGATCCAAGGATCGCATCACAGCTGACGGTGCATCGATTGGAGGTCTACAGCCTATGTTATGGGCAAAAGACCGAAACAGGTTCGGAAATAGGGGGTTCAGGCCCGGTCCGACCCAGCCCGATACCCCCTGGGTCGGCCTGAACCGAGTCAACCCGACCCGATTCCGGGTCCAGCCCGCTTGGGCACGGCCCGGCCCAGCTAGCGTGGCTCAGCCTGGCTCGCTTGGCCGGGCCGACGGGGCTAGGCAGCTCGGCCGTAACGGCCGAGCGGAAGGGTGCAGGGGGCGCACTGCCCCCTGTGTGAAATTGAGGCCCCCATGAGGGGGGGCGCTCTTGTTGGACAGTCGGGGGTTACAACCCTTTCCCTTCTCGGAAGCCGGCCGGTCCGGTCCAGCCAGCCGGTTGCTGCCGCCGCGGGACCGTCGGGGTCACGCTCTCCTGCTTCGGCGCCGGCGGCCGGCTTCCTGCTCAACCGTGGCCTTGGTCCGACCGTCATGGGGCGACGGTGCCGCGGCCCCGCTCCATCCATGGCCTCTTTGACGTTCTCCGGCGCGGCGCCGCGGCTTGTTCGACTTCAACGGTGCGGCACGACGGCGCCGCATTTCTTCGCCCAATCATTACTATTTTCCGCGTGGTGCATCGGCACCGCGCTGCCTTGTTCGTACCGCAAACAAATCATCAATCAAGGTGGGAGGAGGGTCGGCTGTGTTCGTGCGGTCCGACCTCCTCTCGTTATTGCGATATGAGGTGGCTCAAATAAAAGATGATAATCAGTGATGAAGTAAACACGAAAAAAACAAAATAACACCTACTTCGAAGAAAAAGGTGAATGAAGGTTCATCGCGGAATTGCACCTCACAGAAGAAGGCGTCGCGGAAGGGGGATCATCGCATTGCGGAGAAAAGATTCGTCGGCATCACATCGTCGATCTTCGAGGATCCGGCGTTCTAGTTGACCTTTTTCGAAGGTCAGCGATCTTCGAGTTCTTCATGTTCTTCGTCGAGGAAGGAGTGATTCAAGGCTTTGAGTGATTTCTCCCAAGCCCTCTCGCACCACAAACCCCTTTAAAAAAATAAGACTTGTCTTATTTTTTTAACACACAAGCCAAACGTTTTGAAATTTAAAAAAAATGAATCAATCAATTAATTGAATTAATTGAGTAGTTTAAACCGTCAAATTAGTGAGGCGTTTATTATTCAGTTTAAACGCAAGAGTTGACTTACATTTAAAGGGGGTGTGCGGGTGCATTTCCTAATTAAAGGTGGGGTTTCGTGGAAGTTGAAAAGGTGGGGCTTGTGTGGGCCCCACCCCACAAATATCCTACCTAGTGTAGTAGGATATAGTGGGTCTTACTTCAACCACTTAGCTTAGGTTAAACAAATTTAAATAAAATAAAGTGGTTGCCCAATTTTATTTTATTCAATTACTTAACCCAAAATTTAATAACTGCACCCGAGAAAATGCAACTCTGCAAAAAGTGTTCCTAAGAAATTACCGGTGTTGCGATTCCATCGTTGTCCTCATATTTCTATTCCGAGCACCGGTTCAAAACATAGGAAAACTCGCTCGTTCGTTCACTGAACGTACCTGAGATAAACTTCGGAAAATGATTCCGGGCACACCGGGCCTCGGAATTAGGTGTCGTCAGAAACTTAATTCTTTTAAAATCCAAAAGAAAATTATGAAAAAATTTCCCTTGAATTTTACAGGTCCTTACATTACTCCCACCTCAGGGCTTTACGTCCCCATAAAGATACATCATAAATTAGGGAAACAAAAGTTGGTACTGAGCATGCATCTGAGCCTCCCACTCCCAAGTGCTCTCCTGGAGGTTCCTATGATGCCATCGGATGCGCACTAGAGGAATCGACTATCCACGTAGGACCCGCTTCTGTCGATCCTCAATCTCAACCAGATCCTCCGCAAAAGTCACCCCATCACCAAGGTCCAGCTCTCCATGGTCAACAATATGCGTCGTGTCGTGCACGTATCTCCTCAGCTGAGATATGTGGAAGACGTCGTGCACCCGGTGAAACTGAGGTGGTAGAGCCAGGAGATAAGCCACCTCACCTATCCTACTGAGGACCTGGAATGGTTCTGATGAAGCGCGGAGATAACTTTCCACCTCGTCCAAATCTCCTTAATCCACGTCGAGGTGAGACCCGTATGAAGACGTGGTCGCCATCCTCGAACTCTAGTGGCCTCCACCTCCTGTCAGCATAAGACTTCTACCGGCTCTGATCTATCCTCATCCACTCCTGGATGACTTGGACCTTCTCTGTCATGTCCTAGACCATCTCTGGTCCCACAAGTGCTGACTCCCCAGGGTCTGTCCAGCACAGCGGTGATCTGAAAGGTCCGCCGTACAATGCCTCGTATGGTGTCATCCCGATGGTGGAGTGGTAGTTTTTGTTGTACGTGAACTCTACCAAGGGTAGGTGATCCTCCCAGCTGCGACCAAAGTTGAGGACACATGCACAGAGCATGTCCTCAAGGGTCTGAATGGTCCTCTCCATTTGACCATCCGTCTGAGGGTGAAAGGCGGTGCTCAGACGTAGCTGCATCCCGAATGCCTCCTGCAACCCCTTCCAAAGCTGGGAAGTAAAGCGATCATCTCAATCGGAGAAGATAGATGATGGTACACCATGAAGCCATACAATCTCTTGAACGTAGAGACGTCTCAAGATCTCCACTAAGCCCTGCTCTCTGATGGGTAAGAAGTGAGCCGACTTGGTGAGTCGGTCGACAATCACCCAAATGGAGTCATGACCTCTTGAAGTGCAAGGAAGTCCAGTCACGAAGTCCATATATATGTCATACCAATTCCACTCCGGGACCTCCAAGGGTTGTACCAAGCTTTCTGGTACCTAGTGCTCTGCCTTCACCTGCTGATAGGTGAGGCATCGAGAAATGAACTCTCCCACTGTCTTCTTCATACCAGGCTACTAGTGCTGTCGTCTGAGGTCCTGGTACATCTTCTCCACTCCTGGATGTACCGAAAAAGGGGAAGTGTGAAACTCCCTGAGCACCTCCTCCTGTAAAGCAGCTAGTACCATGGTACATCCTCTAAAAAGGATGACGTACTCTCCTCCCATAGAGAATCCATCAGGTGCCTATCCTGAGGATATTCGTGCACGCCGCGTCTCACAGTCATCGTCCCCACGCTGTGCCTCTCTGACCCACTGTATAAGTGGAGGAGAGACTGTGAGTGACTGCAGAAAGCCTGCCCCATCACTATCCATGAAGGATATCTGCAAAGCGGCCAGCTGCTCTGTCGCCTCCCCAACTAGCTGAATGCCTGTCCTCCGGCTGAGAGCATCGGCTACTACGTTCCCCTTTCCAGGAGTATAGACTATCTCAAAGTCATATTCCTAGAGGAACTCGATCCATCGCCACTGTCTCGGGTTCAGGTCCTTCTACAAGAAGATGTACCTGAGACTCTGATGGTCAAAATAGACTGTAAAGCGCTCACCCATCAGATAGTGTCGCCACATCTTCAGAGCGAACACCACTACTACTAACTCCATGTCATGGGTAGCATAGTTCTTCTCATACTTACTCAACTGATGTGATCCATCGGCGATCACGGCCCAATCCTGCATCAGGACACATCCGAGTCTGGTCCCTAATGCATCGCAGTAAACTACGTACCCTACTCCCTCCTCCGGTAGCCTCAAGATAGGCGCGCTGGTCAATCTCTGTATCAGCTCCTGGAAGCTCTTCTGACATCTGTCTGACCACAAAAAGGGTTTCCCCTTCTTCTTCAAATCTGATAGTGGTGCCACAACTCTGGAAATGTCTGGCATGAATCTTCGGTATTACCCAGCTAGCCCCAAGAAACTTCGCACCTCTGCCACGCTCCTGGGTGGCTCCCAAGCTAGCACTACCTCGATCTTCGCAGGATCCACCGCAACATCTGCCTCAGAGATGACGTGTCCCAAGAAGTGGACCTCACGTATCCAGAACTGACACTTCGAGAGCTTTCCATAATGTTGGTTCTCTTTGAGTGTGTCCGGTACAACCCACAAGTGTTAGGAGTTCTCCTCCTCAGCGGTCGAGTAAATCAAAATGTCTTTAATGAAGACCATGACAAATCGATCAAGGTATGGCTGAATGATCCTGTTCATGAGGCCCATGAACACTTCTGGAGCATTGGTCATGCCGAAAAGCATAACCAAGAACTCATAGTGGCCATACCGACATCTGAATGACGTCTTATGCACGTCTTCATCCCGAACTCTAAGCTGATGATAGCCTGATCTAAGGCCTATCTTTGAGAACCACCAAGCTCCCATGATCTTATCGAAGAGGTCATAAATCCTCAGTAGAGGATACATATTCCTCACGATCACCTGGTTCAGGCGACGATAGTCGACACAAAGTCACAAGCTCATGTCCGCCTTCTTGGTGAACAATATCGGGGAAGCCCAGGGTGAAACACTGGGTCAGATGAATCTCTTGCCCTGCGATTCCTCCAACTGTACCTGGAGCTGTTGAAGCTCAGTGGGGGCCATCTAATATGCTGGAGTGGATATCAGAGTTTTCCTAGGGTACAGGTCAATATAAAAGTCTACCTCTCTGCGAGGAGGTAGCCCTGGGACGTCATCGGAAAAAACGTCCACATATTGGTCCACCAGTGCAGGAAAACCAGGACTCTGCACATCAACTGCTCTTAGGATGAGGCTAGCCAACTGATGAGTGATGGGCTGTCCTCTCCTCTGCGAGATTCCATCCTGTGCTGCAAAGGCTCCCTTCTCGTCGGTGAAGGTGAAGCTGCTCCCGTCGGTGCGAACACACCGCACCTTGCGCCTAATGCATTCAATCTGACCATGGATTGTAGATAACCAATCCATGACCAAGATGACATCTTTAGGCCTCGATGTCAATACAAGAATATCCCAGCCGAAGCTCTCGCCTCTTAGAGTAAGCTCACACTGCCGGCACCAATACTTAATTGTCGATTCTTCTCTCATAGGAGTCTCTAGCCGTAAGGATCGAGCCAACAGTTCCGTCGGAATCTCCGAGCTCCGAACAAGGGAAAAGGAAATGAAATAATGACTCGCTCTTGTGTCTATAAGAACTACAACAGGGGTGGAATAGAAACAGATAGTACCTTGAATCATCTCGGGCGCGCCGTGGTCGTAGGCCTCGGCTGCCTGAAGTTGTGCCTGTCTCTGCCCTCCAGCTCCCTGTGGTCGGGGTGGACCTCCTGGTGGTGGTGGTGGTAGATCCTCAATGCATCGCCCACCACCTTCTGCTCGGCCAGCTCCTCTGCCTCGTCCTCCTGCTCCCTACAGACCGCCACGGTCGACCCTCTACCTCTGCCTGGGTGGTCCCTCAACCATCTGCTGCTCCTCCGCACAGCGGGTCGGGCAGTCAAGAGCCATGTGACCCTGCCCGCCGCATGCATAGCACTGTCTGCCTCTCAAAAGACTGGCTCTGCACTGTGTGCCCCGCACCTCTTAGCCAGTGTCCTGAGGTCGTTCGCCTAAGGGTCTGGTCCACCTAGACCCATGTGTCATCTATTGACTTCCAGCTGCAGAAGACTCTGCTATGTGCCGCCCTGCGGTAGGTCTCACTGCTGATGTAGGCTCAAAAAGAAAGCTCTCGATGAGAAGGGTGCGCACCAGTACCCCTGCCTGTGTCGGAATACTAAGGGAGATCAGCGATGCCCTGATCTCATGCCTCAATCCCTACTCAAAAGTCCAGGCCCGGAAGAATGGGTCCTGTACCATGTCCGTCGAATAGCGCGAGAGATCGTTAAATCTCTCCGAGTACTGGGCGACCAACAAGCGTCCATGTCACCACTGTAGTATCTCATGGATGCGCACCGCACGGAGGGTGGATGGGAAGAACTCCGAGAGGAAGAGGCTCTCAAAGTCCGTCCAGAGGAGAGATGCCTCGTCGTGCACCTGGAGCATCAAGCGCCACCATCTGCCTGTTGCCACGTGTAGGAGACTCGCTGAAAGGATCACCATGAGGTCTGTTGGTGTCCCTACCAATCGGAAAACTCGTACAACTACCTCCAGCCAATCCTTGGCTGCCTGAGGGTCCATCTCCCCATGGAACCTGGGCAGCCTCTGACGCTGAAACTCGTGCAGTGCACCAAGGAAATGTGCACTCTCAGTGGCTGGAGCTGGTAGCATCGGTGGCTCGGCGGGTAGAGGTACCGCTGGTGCCTCTGCTGTCAAAGGGCCCTGCACCGGGGCCTCGTCACTCGGTGGGCTGTCGTCACGTACAAAACTCGAAACCCTATCCGGCTGCCATCAAGGGGCCATCCTGAAAAAATAAAGGTACACCATGGTCCAACAGTATACCTGGTGAGCTGACACAAAGTAATCACAAAGAAAACTTGAAACACAAATGCAATCAATGTTTTCATGCACTAAGTCGGAAATCAGAAGTCAGGGTCCTGGTGTACGGATACTTCAGCCACTGCACCATCAATACACTCCCTGGACTGATAACCACACTCAATAATCATAACACTATTGTTTCACATAGAAAAAGATCAGGGTCCTGAGTTCTACGGTAGAACTGAACTCCTCTGATACCAATTTGTCACGACCCATCCTCGGGGCCTGTGCCATGACTACCCCAAGCCCGCCTTCTATAGGCCAGGGGCTGGTGACTAGCACCAAGGCGTAATTATTGATAAAAGAAGGGAAGTCATTTCCTTTTTAAAGTAAAAAAACACCACAGACTAAGCAAGCAGAGGTAAAGACTTTGTAAAACTGGGTATAGAAGTAAGTACAGAAAACTAAGTGGGTCAGAATACAAAACCAAACTGAAAGTAAAGTACAACTGGAAAGAAGGTACAGCAACTGAAAATTAAATCTGCAACGTCGTGCCATCCACAGGAAGTCCTACCTGAATGTTGGGTACAGATTGCCTCCTCACCACCACGGGTCCAGCCGTCCGCTCCATGACATCCTACCCAGTGGTCCACCTCCAGGTACCGACTTTCTCCACAAGCCTCCACCACGATCTGCGTTGTCCGTCGTCTACATCTAACACAACGTAGTACGAGCATAGCCCGTGCAAGGGTGAGTATAACTACATAGTAGGCACCCCGAGACCCCTGAAGGTCCCCCAGAATCCACAAAGGATAATCCACAAAGGAAAGATACAATCACGAAGTAACGTCCAACACTACTTAGGTATATGACCATATATATACCTAAGTCAACAATTTCAGTTCGGCTCCAGCATCCGATCCCAAGTTCAAACACGTCCACATAGGATAGCTCAACACAATCCAAAAAGGAAATCTAGTCAATCATATCGAAGATAATGATTGAAAGTCAAGACACATCTCACACAGGTATACTTCTTTGTAAGACGATAGAGATGATCAGATGTAGCCACTGATTCATCTAAGTCGTCGGACCCACAAAGGATCGATAGGTACTAATCCCCGCAATAACCCAAAAAGGATTGATAGGTACTAACCCCCGTAATAACCCACAAAGGATCGATAGGTACTAACCCCCGCAATGATCCACACCGGATCTGACCCACACAGGATCGGTATGCACTGGCCCACATAGGACCACAGAACGTTGACCCACACAGGATCGGTAGGCATTGATCCACAGAGGATCGCTGAGTGCTATAGTCGTCGCTGTCGAACCCACAGAGGATTCCCGTACAGTCTTCATCATCGTCATAGTCACAGCCAGCTCTAGGGTTTCCGCACACAGCAAGCTCATTTCGGGAGGGTCTGCTCCACGAGCCGAGGGATGATACATCAACTGACACAAATTCCGGAGTTGAAGTATCCCAATGTTCTGTATCGTCAATAGGAACTCAACGTCACAGATGGCACGTCAATCGGACGTCCGGTCTATGAGTTATTTGCTTTTTAATCCCAGGGGTCCGGTTAATTTCTGAGTCAAAACCAACCCGCCCATACTCCAACAATGTCCAAACCTCGAGCGGAGTAAGCCAAAAGGTCCGTCTCACTAAGAGAAATCCAAAAAAGTCGACGGTACGTCAATCGGACGTCCGGAGCTCAAGTTATAAGCATTTCTGCTCCGAGGGCCCGGTTGGTTTCGTGTACGAACCAACCCGATCGAACCCCAAGTTCTCCGAAAACTTGAGTGTAACATACTGAAAAGAACGTCTCGATCCAAGTATCGCATCACAGCTGATGGTGCATCGATCGGAGGTCCACAGCCCATGTTATGGGAAAAAGACCGAAATAGATCCTGAAATATCGGGTTCGGGCCCGGTCCGACCCGACCCGATACCCACTGGGTCGGACCGAACCGGGTCGACCCGACCCGGGTCCAGGTCCGGCCCGCTTGGGTGTGGCGCGGCCTGTCCTGGCTCGCTCAACCTGGCCGGCGTGGCCAGGCGGCTTGGCCGTAACGGCCGAGCAGAAGGGTGTGGGGGGCGCGCTGCCCCCTGTGTGAAACTGCGACCCCCATGAGGGGGGGGGGGGGGGGGGCGCTCCTGCTGGCCAGCCGGGGGTTACAACCCCCGGCCCTTCTCGGAAGCCGGCCGGTCCGGTCCGGCTGCCCGTTTTCTACCGCCGCGGGACCGTCGGGGTCCCGTTCTCCTGCTCCGGCGTCGGCGGCTGGAAGCTGGCCGCCGCTTCCGGCTCCGCCGCGCCCCTCTGTCGTGGCCCCGCTCCGGCCGCGGGCTCTTCAATGTTCTCTAGCGCAGCGTGGCGGTGTCGCGGCTTGTTCTACTTCAACGGCATGGCACGACGGCGCCGCGTTTCTTCACCCAATCTTTATTATTTTCTGCGCGGTGCATCGGCACCGCGCTGCCTTGTTCGTACCTCAAACAAATCATCAATCAAGGGGGAGGAGGGTCAGTCGTGTTCGTGTGGTCTGACCTCCTCTCATTATTGCGATATCTGGCGGCTCAAATAAAAGATTATAATCAGCGATGAAGTAAACACGAAAAAAAGAAAATAACCCCTACTTCGAAGAAAAAGGTGAACGATGGTTTGTCGCAGAATTGCACGTCACGGAAGAAGGCATCGCGGAAGGGGGATCGTCGCGTTGTGGAGAAAAGATTTGTCGGCGTCATGTCATCTACCTCTAAGGATCCGGAATTCTGGTTGACCTTCGTCGGAGGCCGGCATTCTTCGCGTTCTTCGCATTCTTCATCGAGGAAGGAGTGCTTCAAGGCTTTGAGTGATTTCTCCCAATCCCTCTCACACCACGAACCCCATTAATAAAATAAGACTTGTCTTATTTTATTAACACAGAAGACAAACATTTTGAAATTAAAAAAATTGAATCAATCAATTAATAGAATTAATTGTGGAGTTTAAACCGCCCAATTAATGAGGCCTTTATTATTCAGTTTAAACGCAAGAGTTGACTTACATTTAAAGGGGGGTGTGTGGGTGTGTTACCTAATTAAAGGTGGGGGTTTCGTGGAAGTTGAAAAGGTGGGTATCGTATGGGCCCCACCCCAAAAATACCCTACCTAGTGGAGTAGTATATAGTGGGTCCTACATCAACCACTTAGCTTAGGTTAAACAACTTTAAATAAAATAAAGTGGTTGTCCCATTTTATTTTATTCAATTACTTAACCCAAAATTTAATAACCTCACCCGAGCAAATGAAACTCCAGAAAACATGTTCCTAATAAATTATCGGTGTTGTGATTCCATCGTTGTCCTCGGATTTCGATTCTGAGAACTGGTTCAAAAGTTAGCCAAACCCGCTCATTTATTCACTGAACGTACCCGAGCTAAACTTTGGAAAATGATTCTGGGCACACCGGGCCTCGAAATCAAGTGCCGTCAAATACTGTGTTCTTGTAAAATCCAAAAGAAAACTAAGAAAAAATTTCCCTTAAATTTTACGGGTCTTTACATGCCACATTGGTTACAATCACTTTCTATCTATATTATTAAACTTACCCATTTATTTATTTTCTTATGTTACTCTGATATTGTTCTGTATTAGTACTTCATTGAGTTATATGATATTTTGTTACTGAGTGTTGTAGTTAAGTTTCATTACATTCTTTATTTTCTTCTAGTTATTTGATCTTCAATGAAAATCACCCCCAATAGATTACTAAACACTAGTCCTTTATTTCCATCCATTTATGTCATGGGGACGCCCCCTAATTCTCGTAACACCTTAGCCTCTTCCAAATCCAATGTGTGAGGTGTAGAATGTTACAACACTATTTTATATTTTATTTATTTTGAGAAATTGATTTTCTACCCCCATTTTTCATGTCCCTATAAAATGTTTGACTTTACTAGTCCATGGAATTACATATTTTTGTTTGAAATTCCATTACTATTTTTATTTTCACGATTTTGATCAATGTTCATGTTCTCAAAGGAAATCAATTATTTCACTTTATTTATTGGGGCTTTCTCCTCTCATGATTCATTTTTTCATTGCTATAATATGGTAGGATATATATTCAACAACTTTTTTCATTTTAGATACAATGAAACATTGGATTTGAGTAGGATTATATGATCATTATAAAATAAGGTGATTCTAATAAGTGATATTGAATAATAGTGGATCACAAATTGTGTATGTGAGGATTGAACCCTTGGTAGGAAACATGGGGCATAACAAGCTTCACATGGTTTAATATAAAATTCTAATTATAGTGAAAAATGTTATGAAATCAATGTTTCTTGTTATCTCTTAGAATATCAATTCCTTAACATGGTTTCTAATGTGACTAATAGTGAAAATGGTGGGAATTTCAAGATCTGATAATATTTGAAAAAAATGAGGTGTTTGATTTCAATAAATTAACTACATCGTGTTTAGTTCAACAGAATACACTATATACTTTTGTTTTTTTAATAATAGGGTTGCAATACATGAAAACAATCACACACAATGTGTGATACCCCCACACATCAAGTTATGGCTAGATGACTAGCTCAACGTGTATAGGAATTACATTTCCTGAAACTGAACTTGACCTACATGCCACGTGGGATGATGCCACACATCTTGTAACCCTATGAAGAACATGACATTAGAATATTAGTACATGTTGTGTAACCATTCAACCATAAAAATCATGAACCAGATTTTATATGATATAGAGGAAGAACTATAGTTGTGGTCCTAGCATAGTGGTAAATGCCACCCCATAAGCCTGCATCTGACTAGGGTTCAATACATGGTATCCCCTTATTTGGGGGTTTATTTGGATGTGTTGGGGGATTAAATTATGGAATTCTAGTGGGACTAACAGTGAGGTGTGGGGAGGTGGAAGGTCATGGAGGGGGTGGCAGCTTCCGTGATGGAAAACATCAGGTCAGGAGATGGAATGGAGTAGGCATGGTGGTTGTGTGGTCTGTTTAGCTATGGTAGGTGGGATCAATGATGTTGGGGAGATGGTAGGGGCTATAAATAGTCATCATTTGGGACTCATCTCGGTGGTGTCTGAGTGGCATGGGCTTCGGATTCCAGTGGCAGTTGGATGTGTATTAGAGATCCTCTCTACGGTTGAGGAGTTTTGTGGAGAAAGTCTTCATTAGGATAGGAGAAACATCTTCAACAATAATTATTGGATTGGATCCTAGGTGACGTCCCAAACAATGTTAGAGAAATTTGAAATTTCCAGAATTGATCTTATACTTGAATTATGTAGAGGTTATATTCTCTCCATTGATACTAGGCCCATGAATTCATGTATTAGGATTGCTAGCTGAGAATATTTTTGGGTTGATTGCTAGGGTAAAAAAAATTTCTAACTACTAGAGTGGTGATTTTGGTTGGGAATTTTTTCCTTTGGTATGAAATTGTCATGTATTAATGGGTTACTGCATATAGGTCTATGAACTATATTAATCTTTCCCCTCAACCTTTAAAATGGGAATATGAAATTAAAAAATATATGTAAAGACTTTGGGAATTCATTCCATATCGGCTTAGCACTATAAACCAGGTTTAGGTCCAATTCATGGATATGCTTTGGCTCAAGGATACATTTCATTAACCATGTATAACATTTCCTTAACCTATACCTCAGATTCAAAAACATGATTAATTCTTTTTTAGTATAATTCAACATATGATTAATTAGTGGAATTATTTTCAATGTCAAATATGTGGTTCATGTTGGTGAAATAAAGTCACTCCCTTCAACAATATTTCTGTAACATTGAGGTTAGGGTTTAATCATCATAGTGACAATTGATTTAGTACCCATGATAGCATAGTGATGTTAGAACATATTTTACACACTTTCTTAGTATATATATAGTCGGTACCTACCATGAACCCACTTTGGGCATAGACCCTTTATCTGCATTGTTTGAACCCCCTTTTACTATGGATCAAGCATTGGATGTCACAAACTGAATCTAGTTTCCATGAAAAATAGCACTAAAAATGGACCGTGACAAGGCCCAAATATAATTCCTTATCCCCATATGCTTCCAAAAGTGCTTGGGTATCATATATATTGGTTTGGAAACAATTTACCTAAGTATGGAAACATAAAACATCAAAACCAATCGACAAACCGAATCTGAAAAATTCATAACAATAATGATTTCAAAAAACTAATAACTGAATACATTAGTCTAAATATAATACAATAGGTACAAATACATATATAAATAGTATAAAAAATATCCCAATGGACTCCACATGAAAATGGGTCATCACCCACAAGTCGTCTCCACAACGTCGCACCATGGAAGGGAACTAACAACCCAAACCGCCATCACCTAAATCCTTTCTTTAACCTGTGTCAAACCTGACCAAGTATACTTACTCCCAAGGGGTTAATGTAATGTGTGATCCTGTTTCCAATATGATACCAAAAATGGATTCCATATAGTATACAAGACAAGATAAAAAACATGCCTTTTATATAAACAAGAAGTGGTGAAAATAATTTCTAAAGAATGAATCTTTTGAACGTAAGCAGTTTTCAAACATAATTTTCCAAGAGTGAAAACATTTAAGTAAAACTTGTAATATACAATATTTTCAAGAAATTTCCACCATATTCCAATGATAATTAAAAAATATTTAGTGAGCACTAATCTTGGGAACAGCCCTAGGAACTAGTTATTCTCGGGCCCCGTGTACCTCGTACCTCGGTGTAATGTGAGCATAGAAAAATTGGTTCTCATGAACGAGCCGCTAGTATAGAACATAACCATAGCCTATTGGTCCCAAATCATCAACAATATAGATTTTTTAGCGTTGTATCTATCCATTTTTCTCAGTGAAAATGAGACAAAACCCATCTGGATAACTATTGTACTAGTACATATCTTCCCTCCTAGATACCCGAGCTTCCCCCCTTTGTGCTCAAAAAATTATCTAATGATACAAAAATCCATTAGCACATAAAAAAAATAAGTTATGTTCATAATTAACTCAAAACAGTAGCTAAGCATGTATTTCACCACTTACACCACTCAATAAAACCTTTAGGATTTTCATAAAATAACTTCGTAAAACATAACAATGTTTCGCACACAAAATCCCTAAAAAACCCACGTTGAACACCATGTGAATACCCATATTCATCAAAACAGAATATTCATTACCTAAAACATTTCTACAAACACATTAAAATACTTATAAAACAACCACATTTGGCATAACATAAAATAAACAAGTAAAACAGCCAATTAAACACAAAATTGGTACATTAAAATCATTTGATTAACAAATGTAACCAAAACCAGATTTCACTGAAAGAAAAATGAAGGATAAGCTTAATAAAAATAGAAATTATTTATGGCTAACTCATATATCCTTGATTACCCATGGAATCACCTAACACAAATATCAAAACCCTTGAATCTTTGTGTGAAAATTCAACTGCACCATCCCCGCACCACAAGGGACATAGATCAAGCCTAAAACTAGAATATTAGATCATAAAACCCAAGATCAAACCATATTTTTGAAACACTACATTCTGGACATAAGAAACTTCAATAATAAGGGATGAAACCCCATGAAAAAGGGAAGGAACTCTAAGAAAATTGAATGGCGAAGAAAGGAGACCCACTTACCTGAGGGATCATGAAGAAATCTAACCAAATACACAATTATCTGTATTTCCAAAAAACCAAACATGTAATTGAGGTTCTAATAAATCTTCTAAGGTCATGTGAGAAATGAAATGGGAGATAAAAAGTAAAAAATGAAGGATTTATGAAGGAAACAATTTACTTCTTCCAATTTGAACGATTTGAGAAAGCCTAATATGATCATCACTAATTAGTGAATAAAATGAGCATCAAATTGGGGTAAAATAGAATGGGGGCGGGCCTGGGCTCAGTGGAATTGGGTGAGACTTAGAATCATTTAAAATTCATAAAAATTGATTAAGATATTTAATAAAAATATTTTTTAAAAAAAAACTAGAAATGAGATTTCATATTGGCCCAATTCCTTAATTAAAAACCCAAATAAACCATGCTTATGGATTAATAAAGGGTCAAAATAGATATTTGGGTGTTAATAGGTCAGTGGTGGATATTTTCTAAGTGCAATGGGTGAAAAATGTTGAAAAATTAATATTTTTTAAATAAAAAAAATTGGTTTTTAAATCTAGAAATGGGCTCACAGTTTGGACCAAATCATGAAAACTCACCCTTTCCTCCAAAAATGCATGGAAAACCCCCACAAAAAAAATAATGGAAATTAAATGAAATTTACCTTTAAAATAAGTCACAGATATGACAATTCTTCCCTCCAGAAAAGACTTTCTGCCCCAAAAATTCATCCTGAAGCATGATCGAAAAACAAGAATGGGTAATCCTTCTCAACCCACAACTACTACTCCCAAGTATCATGTGTATCATTCTTGTGCTATCAAAGAACCCGAAACAATGTAATAGAATTCCCCAATTCACCTTTTCATGGAATTACACTATTAACCTCATCCACTCAAAAACAGATAAATCAGGCTCTATATCCAACTCCTCTCAATTCAGTACAAGGGATGGATCCTGGGTGTATTTCTTAAACTATGAGACATGGAAGACATCATGGATGGATGTCAAATGAGAAGGTAAGGCTAAAATTTATGCCACATTTCCAATATGCTTGGTGATCTCAAAATTTCTGATATACCATGGTGTCAATTTCTTTTTATTTCACAATCAATGATGGCCCAGATTAGGGGCCACTTTTAAGAATACCCAGTAACCCATAGAAAACTCTAGGTCTTGAATCCTCTTGTCGGTATATGATTTATGGTGACTCTAAGTTGTCAATAAGCACTACCTGATAAACATGACCTTCTGAGACGTCTCCAGCACTAGACACAGCCCCATTAGTGAGTTCTCACCTACCTCGTCCCTACATAGGGGGACAAACAATGACAACCATTGAGCACCGCAAAAGGATCCATTCGAATGGAAAAATGATAATTGTCATTATAAGAAAACTTAACCAATCCAAAATGTATATCCCAGGAACCACCAACTTCCAGAACACATGCATGTAGACTGTCCTACCAAATCGGATTTCCCCGCTCTATCTGACCATCTGTTTGAGGATGTTATGCCATTCCCATCATAATATGAGACCCAACGCCTTCAGAAGGCCTTCCGAAAACTGATAGGTGAAACATGGGTCTCTATCTTAGATAACTACTGACAAAACACCATGGAGACATACCACCTTTTGAAGATACAAACAAACAAACTCATCCACATTATCTATATCTCTGATCGGAATGAAGTTGGCTGATTTGGTCAGATGATCAATAACCACACAAATGGAATTCTTACCCCAAGGTGTATGAGGCAAGCTAAAAATGAAGCCAATGGTGACCCCGTCCCACTTCTAGGTAAGAATGGGTGACGGATTGAGGAAAATGGAGGGCCTTTGATGCTCTATTTTCACATATAGGCATGGGTAGAATCTAAACACAAATTATGCAATGCCTTGTCTCATACTAGTCCACTAGAACAACTGACGAACATCATAATACTTCCTGGTGGCACCAAGATAGACAGTCCACTAAGACTAGTGTCTATCCTGTATCACCACCTTCTGTAGAGATAACGGCACTATTGAATGGCCCATGAAGCATAGGATGCCCTCGAGAGATGACGACCAATCAAAGGAATTATCCCCACCATGAAGACACTACTTTGACTACTGAAAAAGCTCATCACTAGGCTATTCCCACTGAATTAACTCTGAGAGAGAATGAGTCAACTAAATGATCTCCAAGAACATACCCTCATTTTTCTCCGTGGTCTCCACATTCATCTAATTAAAGTGTTCCATTGGAGTCCACTAGTTGTTAGAATTCCTCAAAACATGCATTGGTGATATTCTTATTAAGGCATTGACCACCACATTAACCTTACCTAGGGTATAGACAATGTCAATGTCAAACCCTTGCATGTACTTGGTCTAATGAAGTTGCCTCGTGTTGGGGTCCTTCTACGAGATGATATAGGCCAATATTTTGTGATCAGAGTAGAGAACAAACATCGCCCCAAAAAGGTAGTGATGCCAACTCTTCAAATCATGCATCACAGCTGAAAAAATCCAATGCATGGGTCGGTTAATTATTTTTTTCTGGCCATAGTTGGTGAGATCCATACAACACCATGTGATCATCCTGCATAAGCACGCACCCAATACCCATACCTGAAGTGTCACGATACACCACATACCCCTTTTTAGCCTCTGGAATACCAGAATGGGGATTGTAGTCAACTGTAACTTCATATCCTTTAACGATTCGTAACATTTTGGGCCCCATAAAAACATCACCCCTTTCTGGGTGAGCACAGTCATCGATGATGCAAACAAAGTGAAATATTGAACAAGCTGCATGTAATAACAAGCCAAGCTAAAGAAACTCTTGATCTCGAACATGTTCTTCGGATTCTCCCATGAAATAACCACACTGATCATCTTAGGTTCCACTGAAATCCCCTACTCTGAGATCACATTCCCCATAACTTTCACTTCCTTGAACCCGAAAGTGCATTTGGAAAATATTTCCTAAAGGTGATGCTCTCACAAGGTTCCTAGAATGATCTGTAACTGATGCTCATGTTCCTCCATGCATCCTGAATAAAATAAGATGTAATCTAAAAATACCATGAAAAAATAATTGTGATATATATGGAAGACCTTGTTCATGAATTTCATAAATACCGTCGGAGCATTGGTCAATCTGAAGGGAATAACCATGTATTTGAAGTGGTTGTGCCTACTTAGGAACGTTGTCTTTGGTATATCTGCCTCCTTCACCCTTAGTTAATGATAGAACAAACACAACTCGATTTTAGAAAACCACCTTTCCCCCTTAAACTGATTAAATAATTCATCTATTCATGGAAAAGGATATTTTTTCTTGATTGTTACCTTATTCATCTTTCGATAGTAAATGCACAACCAAAAGGATCCATTAGCCTTTTTCACTAACAACACTGGAGAGGCCTAAAAAGAGAATCTCGTGCAATTGAATCCTTTGGATTATAAGTCTTCAAACAATATATTTAATTCCCTCAGGTCGGTGGGGCCATGAAATATGAGGTAAGAGATAGCGGTTGTGTTCCTAGCGCCAGATAAATCGAGAACTCAACAGCCCTCTCTGGGCGAAAACTTGAAAAATAATCTGGAAATACCTCTGGAAACATTTCAACTACATGAGGTAGTCCATCATACAAATCATGTCCATCTTCCTCCAGGATGAGCGATGATAACTAAAAAATAAAATCTCCAAACTCTAGGTGTGGAGGTCCCGCACGACTGGATCGAGGATCCCATTTCCCACGAAAAACCTGACGACTCCCCTCAGATGTCATGAAACTGAACCACCGCCTATATCAATCAATGTGTTCTTGGAAGTGTACTAGCCAATCTATGCCATGTATTATGTCAAAAATATCTATATCTAAGACCATGATGTCCCACTCCATCTCAACCCCTGACATGGAAATCACACACGATGGGCACCAGAGGCACTTCTCGTTCTTCTTTTATAGTGTCATCACCAACTCAATCATAAATGACAAAAACTCGATCAAAAAAATTATCATGTCCAAGAAATGGGTTGAAATGAATGAAACAGAGAAATGAGCACCAAACATTGTAGTAGAAATAGAATATGAAATCAAAATGGTACCTCAAACTATCGACGGTCCCACCTCTAATTCAACCGGTGCCTGATCCACCACATAGATATGTCTAGTCCCTACCTGAGGATGACCGTTAGATTTTGTTTGTGCCCTAAATGGGCTCTTCCAAGAAGATGAACTATCCTTACCACCACGACCACCAAATCAAGAACCCCCCATCCTCAATGGCTCTGACTGAGCTGTCACTCCCCTAGAATCCACTGATCCTGCCACACTAGGAAGTGGACATGCCACCCCGAAAAGGAGCTACAAGTGATGCATACCTCTAAATTGACCACAATGATTTTTAGGAAATGGGAATGTTGGACAGATATCCCCCAACCACCCACACTAGTGGAATATGACCGATCTCACAACTAAAGCCATAGATGAAAACTGTCTGGAAGAGGGGCCTAAACTACCACCTCTCTTCTTCCCATGCTCCACCCACTTCCTTTTTTCATTGAAGAGTTTCCACGTCCATATTCTGATACTATCCCATAGAAAAAACCCCTCCCTTTCTAGTCTATCTCTATTATTCACGCCTGATAAACTACCTTAGCATTGGTCTTATGCTTAAACAAGAAAACTTGGGAGTATTTCTCTAGTTTAAGCATTTCTCAGACCTATGGGCCTTCGCTTACTCATTAGAAACAATTTTAGGAGAATACCAAACCAGCTCAGTGAAACAGTTGGCTTACCCTATTATAGAAATATCCCACTAAACAAGAACCATGAACTCTTTGGACCTAGCATATACCAAGACCTCAGTAGAGTATTGTTCATTGAAGAGAGCCATTAAATATCCCCAGTGCATCTGCTCATTCTTCCCAATATGAAATACCGATTACCACCACCTACATCTCGGACCCTCCAATATAAAGGAGGCACACTTCACCCTAGCATCCTTCGGGGTATCCAGGAACTCAAACATGTGCTCGATAGATTTCCTCCATTCCACTGCTTCTTAGGGTTCTATGCTACCTTGAAAAGTATGAGACTTGTTTTTTAGGAACTCCTGGGAATTTTCCTTCCTAGGAATAGTCTCGTATTCTCTAATAGAAGATTGAATAGGATCCAGTCCATTTCTTAGAGCTTGGACAGCCTGAAGCACATCCTCTACTTCCCTCTGATCAGGTAGTGAGGGAGAAAACTCTTCGGCTTCCTCCCGTGGGTGTATAAGAGATTTCTAGGGCGGCATGTTTCAACAAAAACGAAACAGTCACAAGAGAAAAATCAGTACAAAATTAATGAAAATTTCCATCAGTATCCTCAAAAATAATGAATACAAACACATTACAAGAATAAAATAAACCACTACTTCACCCCTTCCTGATGTCCACATGTAGTCTGTAGCCCACACGTCTCACCTGGAAGTGAAGTCAAATGAACAATTCTAATGTCCCATGGTGACTCGAGGTTTTACAAGAGAGGTGAGGGAAAAGCACACAACTTATGACAAACATTCTTAGTCCCAACAACCTTAGCTTCTGTCTAGCCTGACACGTCCCAAAATAATAATATAACTCAAAAACCTTAACCTCCTTTGGTACCATTTTATCACGAACCGAATTTGGTCGCCATCAAAAATGTCACCAAACACATCTTGTGACAAGGCCCAAATGGTTATACCTATCCTCATGGGCTTCCAAAAGTTCCTGGGTATCATATATTTTGGTTCTGAAATGATGTAACCGTGTATGGAAACATAAAACATCAAAACCAATTGATAAACCGAATCTGAAAAATTCATATCATTCCAGATTTAAAAAATCCATAACTGATTACATTGGTCTAAAAATAATACAATATGTCCAAATACACATATAAACAGTATAAAAACATCCCCACAGACTCCACATGACATGGGGTCATCCCCCACAATTCTTCTCCACAACGCCACACCATGGAAGGGAACTAACAAACCAAACCGCCATCACCCAAAGACTTTCCTTTACCTGTGTAAAACATGACCAAGTATTCTTACACCCATGGGGTGTAAGTAGTGTATGAGGATAATAAAAATAGGAAAGCTCCAAGAGATTCCATATATTAAAAAATACACGATAAAAATCATGCCATTTTTTATAAACTATAAGTGGCGAAAAAATTTCTAAAGACCGAAACATTTGAACGTAAGTAGTTTTCAAAGGGAATTTTCACTGAGTGAAAACATTTAAGTAAAACGTGTATGCTATTATATCTTCCATCAAAAACATACATATCTCAATGATAATTACAAAAAAATCATTGAGCACTAATCTCAGGAGCACCCCATGGAAATAGTTAGTCTCGAGCCCCATGTACCACATACCTCGGTGTAAAGTAACCATAGAAATATTCATTCTCAGGCATGATACACTAGTAGGGAACATACCCAAAACATATTGTCCCCCAATAATAATAAATATAGTTCTGTTAGTGTTTTCGTTATCCATTTTTCTCAGTGAAATAGGGATAAAACCCATCTGGATCACAAGTGTACTAGTATATATCTTCCCTCCTACATACTCAGGCATCCGCCTTTATGTTCAAACCATTATCTGATGATAAAAAAATCCATTATCACATAAACACATCAGGTCTGGTCATAATTAAATCAAAACAGTAGCTACACATGTTTTCCACCAATTATACCACTCAATAAAACATTTAGGATTTCAATAAAATAACTTCACCAAACTTAACAATGGTTCACACACAAAATCCCTAAAAACCCCCACATTGATCACCATGTGCATACCCATATTCATTATAAAAGAATTTTGAGTACCCAAAACATTTCTACAAACCCATTACATGATCTATAAAACAACCACATTTGGTATAACATAAAATAGACAAGTAAAACACCCAAATTAACACAAAATTGGTACCTAAAAATCATTTTTTAACTAATGTCACCAAAACCAGATTTTGAAGCAATGGTAATGATGTATAAGTGTGAAACAAATATAAATTCAGCAAGAAAAATCATCTAAAATTGATTACCCATGGAATCACCTACCACAAGTATCAAACCCTTGAATCTTTGTGAAAATATTCAACCACAGCACCGTTGCACCACAAGGGATATAGATCATGCCTAAAACTAGAATAATAGATCATGAAACCTATGATAAAACCTAGGCTCGATACCCTACTTGTTGTACATAAGGAACATCAATATTTAGGGAAGAAACCCCATGAAAAAGGAAGGAACTCAAAGAAAATCAAAAAAAGAAGGAAGGAGACACCCTTACTTGAGAGATCTTGAAGAAATCACCCAAAATACACTAGTATATGAATTTCAAAACATCCAAAAATGAAAGTGATGTTCCAATAAGTATAATTAGGTCGTGTGAGAACTAAAATGGGGGAAACGAGTAAAAATGGAAGGATTTATGAAGGAAATAAGTTACCTCTTCAAATATGAATGATTTCAGAAATTCCAAGAAGTTCTTCCCTAATTTGTGAAGAAAATGAGATCCAAAGAGGGGGAAAATAAAATGGGGGTTCTCCTATGTTTAGTACACTCATGTGAGACTTGGACTCACTGAAAAATCATAAAAACTGAATAAGATATTCAATAATTTTTAAAACAAAACTGGAAATGGGATTCTGAGCTAGCCCAGTTCCTTAATTGAAAATCCAAACCCACCATGATTATGGATTCCTAAAGGGCCCAAATTGAAGTTGTTGTATTAATAGGTCCGGGTAGGCCATTTTGGATGTGAAATGGGTGAAAATGATGAAAATGAATGAGTTATAAAAGAAACAGAATTGGATTTTAAATCTGGAAATGGGCCCATGGTTTAGCCCAAATCAAGAAAACTCACCCTTTGCTCCAAAAATACATGTCAAACCCCCCAAAACCAAGAAATAATGGAAGTTGAATGAAATTTACTTTTAAAATAATTCATGAATGTGATGATTCTACCAACCATGAAAGACATTTAGGTCCAAAAATTCCACCTGAATCTTGATCAGAAAACAAGAATAGGTACTCCTTCTTAACCCACAACTTCCACTCCCATGTCTCATGTGTATCATTACAATGTGTTCAAAGAACCCCAACCAGTGGAATAGACTTTCCCCAAAGAACATTTTATTGAAATTACACTATTCGCACCGTCTGTTCAAAAACATATTA
The DNA here is from genome assembly GCA_963277665.1 of Viscum album. Lineage (NCBI taxonomy): Eukaryota > Viridiplantae > Streptophyta > Magnoliopsida > Santalales > Viscaceae > Viscum > Viscum album. The sequence continues at coordinate 1,386,104,716 of OY728160.1, forward strand.
ATCAGGCTATATATCCAACTCTTCCTAATTTAGTATATGGGATGCATATGGGTTTTATTTCTTCAACTTGGATACATGGAAGATTTCATGGATGGATGTCAATAGAGATGAAACCTGTATTCCACCATTCCAATATTCTCGGTGATCTCAAAAGGTCCAAAATATTGTAGCATCTGCTTACCTTGCTTTCCCAATCGATGATGGCCCAGGAAAAGGGGCCACTTTCAAGAATACTGTGTCACCCATATAAAACTCTAGGTCTCAACACCTTTAGTCAGTATATGATTTATGGTGACTCTAAGATTTCAAAAAGCACTCCCTGATCAACTTTACCTTCTCATACGTCTCATGCACCAAACTCGGCCCCAGTAGTGAGGACTCACCTACCTCAGCCCAACACAGGGGTACCTGACAAGGCGGACCATAGATCGCCTCAAAAGGATCCAATCGAATCGGGGATTGGTAACTATTATTATAAGAAAACTCAACCAATCCCAAATGGTTATCCTAGGAACCACCAATGTCCAAAACACATGCATGGATCATTTTCTACAAAAACTTATTCGCCCACTCTTTCTTACCATCCGTTTGAGGATGGTATGCCGTGATCATATTAATATAAGACCCCATTGCCTTATGATGGGCTTCCCAAAACCAAGAGGTTAAATGGGGGTCTCTATCTAGGACAACATCTAAGGGAACACCATGGAGCCTTACCACCTCTTGAAGATACAAATGGCCCAACTCATCCACTTTAGTTGTATCTCTGATTCGAATGAAGTGGGCTGATTAGGTCAGATGGTCAATAAAAACCCAAAAGGAATTATTACCCTGAGGTGTACGTGGCACGACAACAATGAAGTCCATGGTTACCTCATCCCAATTCCAAGTTGGAATGGGTAATAGCTGGAGAAAACCCGAGGTCCTTTGATGCTCTCTTTTCACACATTGGTTTGTGTAGCATCTCAACCTGAAATCTGTGATGTATCATATCATTCATGGCCACTAGAACTACCGACGGACATCATAATATATCTTTTTGGCACCCGGATGGACAACACACCGAGACTGATGGCTATTGTTCCCCAACACCTTCCACAAAGATAACGAAACTACTGAATGGACCTTGAAGCACATGATTCCCTCCGTAAATGATGACCAATCATAGAAAGTCTCCCCAACATGAACAAACTACTTCAACCATTAAAAAAGATCATCACTATGTTATTCCCACTAAATCAACTCCAAGAGAGAATGAGTCAATAGAATGATTTCCAAGAACATACCCCCAATTTCCTCCTTGGTGTTCACATGCATATGAGAAAATAGTTTCATCATAGTACACTCATCGATGGACTTCCTAAAAGATTTAACTGGGACTCTTTTTCTTAACGCATCGGCAACCACGTTACCCTTTCTTGGGGTATAGAAAATTTCAAAGTCAAACCCCTACATGTACTCGGTCCAATGAAACTACCCATATTGAGGTCCTTCTGCGAGAAGATATAGGCCAAGATTTTGTGATAAGAGTGGACCATAAACTTTTCCCAAAAAAGGTACTGACGCCAAGTATTCAAATCATGCATCACAGGTTGTTACTCCAATTCGGGGGTCAGGTAATAGTTTTTTGTGGTCAGAGTTGACAAGAGTCATAAACCCCCACATGATCATCATGCATAAGAACGTACCAAATACCCATACCTGAAGCATCACAACACACCACATACCCCTTTCCAGCCTCTTTCAAAATTAGAATGGGGCCATTAGTCAACCACCGCTTCAGCTCCTTGAATGATTCCTAACATTATGGGCCCCATACAAAATTCACCCATTTCTAGGTGTGTGCTGTCATCAGTGAAGTAAGCTGAGAGAAATATTGAACAAATTGCCTGTAATTACTAGCGAGACCGAGGAAACTCCTGATATCGAACACATTCTTCGACTTATCCCATTAAACAACTAAACTAATTATCTTGAGGTGCACCAAAACACCCTGCTCTGAGATCACATGCCCCAGATATTTTACTTCCTTAATACATAAAGTGTATTTTGACAACTTTTCATAAAGAGGATGCTCTCGAATGGTGTCTAGAATGATCCGTAAGTGATGATCATGTTCCTCCTTGGATCCCGAATAAACTAGTATGTCATCCACAAATACCCGGACAAAATAATCTAGATACTGATGGCACACCCTTTTCACGAGTTCTATAAAGACCGATGGAGAATTGGTCAACTTTAGTGTCATGACCATGTACTCGAAGTGGTCGAACATTCTTCAGAAGGTTGTCTTTGGGAAATTTTCCTCTTTCACCTAGAGTTTATGACAGACCGAATGTAAGTTGATTTTAGATAACCACCTTTACCCCCTTAAACTAATCAAACAAGTCATCTACTCATGGAAAATGATATTTGTTTAGGATTTTTACCTTATTAATATTTTGATAGTCAATGCACAACCAGAAGGATATGTCAGCCTTTTTCATGAACAACACTGGATTGGCCAAAGGATTGACGCTAGGGAGAATGAATCCTTTGGATTCTAAGATATCCAAATATATCATTAAATCCCTCAGCTCATTGTGGGCCATGTGGTATGAGGGAAGAAATATCGGTCGTGTTACTGGTACCAGATCAATCAGGAACTCCACATCCTACTCCAATGGGAAACCAGAAATATCATCTAAAAATACCTCTAGAAACTCATCAAAGACCTGAGGTATTCCACCGCAAGTATCATGACCATCTTCATTTATCACATGTGATGATAACTAAAAAACAACATCTCCCAACTCTGGGAGTGGAGGTCCCACATGACTCGACTGATGATCCTATTCCCCACGAAAAACCTGATGACTCCCATCAGGTGTTGTGAAACTGACATGCTTCCTATAGCAATCGATGTGTTCAAGGAAGTGTACTATCCAATCGATGCATTTTATTATGTCCAATAGATATTTATCTAAGAACAAGAGGTCCCACTCTATCTCAAACCCTGACACAGAAAGCATGTAAGATGGATACCTGAGACCCTATTTATTCTTATTTTCTAGTGGCGTCATGAACTCCATCGCAAAATACAAAAACTCAGTCAGCAAATTCAGAATGTCCACAAAATGGTAAAAAAATGAATTAAACATATGAACTAGTATCAAAATGACTAGAATCTAAAGAATATAAAATCAAAGCAGTACCACGAACTATCGATGATCTTGCCTCTGATCCTACTGCTACCTGATCCACCGCATGGAGATTTCTGGTCCCTACCTGAGGTGGATCATTAGTCTGTTGTTGTACCTTAAACTGGATATACCCGAAAAATGACCCAAGCTTGCCAATATAGACAAAAAATCAAGATCCCCCCATCCTCGACAACTTTGGCTGTGTTGGAACTCCTCTTGAATCTACTGATCATGACCCACACTGAAGTGGACGTGCCACCACGCAAAAGCACTCCAAGTAACCCATAGCTCTACATTGATAACAGGGATGCGCATGAAATAGGAATGTTGATCAGATGTGCTAGGCCTCCCACACTGGTGGTAGAAGATTGATCTTTCATCAGAAGCAATATATGAAAACTGCCTAGAAGAGTGTCCTAGACTACCACCTCCCTTCTTACCATTCTCCTCCCACTTCCTTTTCTTCTCTAAAGAGGTGACACAGCACACTACTGATACTATACTAGAGAAACCCTCCCTCCCTCTCCAGTCATTTTCTACCATGCATGCCCAATCAACTACTACATCATAGGTCCTCATCTTAAACAAGAAAACCTGGGAGTATATCTCTGGTCTTATGCCTCTCTCAAACCAATGGGCCTCAGCTTACTCATTATAAACGATTTCAGGAGAAAACCGATCTAGATCAGCAAAATAGCTGGAATACTCCATCATAGAAAGCTCCCCCAAAACTAGATCCATGAAAACTTGTGAACTAGGATTTTCCATGACCTCAGGGAAGTACTGTTCATTAAAGACGGCTTTGAAATCTCCCCAGCGCATCTACTCATTCTTCCGAATTTGAAGTAATGATTCCCACCACCTGTGGCTAGGACTCTCCAACAGAAAAGAGGCACACTTCACCATGTGCTCCTCAGGTGTATCCAGGAACTCAAACATGTACTCGATCCTTTTGATCCATTCTTATTCTTCCTGGGGTTTTATGCTACCTTGGAAAGTATGAGGCTTATTTTTCAGGAACTCTGAGGCCTTTTCCTTCCTACAACAGTCTCATTTTCTCTAACATGAGTTAGAACAGGATTTGGTTTATGTCCGCGACCCTGTAAAGCCTTAATAACAACCATTACTAACCTCTGATCAAGTGGTTATGGAGAACCCTCTCGAGCGTCCTCCCGTGGGGGAAAAGGAGATTTCTGGGGAGGCATGTTGCTAAAAAATGAAACAATAACTAGAGAAAAATCCATACAATAGTCCCAGAAAATTTTATAAATATCATCAAATATAATGAATCCGAACACATTAGACTAATAAAGTGAACCACAACTTCACCCCCGCCTAAAGTCCACGTGTAGTCTGCAGCCAACACGTCTCACTTAGAAGTCAATTCAAATGAATAATTCTAATGTCCCATGGTGAATAAAAGTCTTCAAGGAGAGGTACAGTCCAAGAACCCAACTAATGACTAAAACTATGAGTCTCGATAGTCCAAGATCTGGTCTAGCCCGAATTATCCCAAAATCATTATATAACACAAAAATAATAACCTTCTTTGATACCATTTTGTCACAAACTAAATTTGGTTTCCATAAAACCATTCACCAAACCCATCCCATGACAAGACCTAAAGATCATTCCCAATCCCCATGGGTTGGAATAGGTTCCTGAGTATCATAGATTTTGGTTTGGGAATGATTTACCCAATTATTGGAACATAAAACATCAAAACCAATCGATAAACCAAACCTGAATAATTCATACCAATAAAAATTAAAAAAAATCAAGAACTAATTAAATTGGTCTTAACATAATGAAAGAGGTCCAAATACACATATAAGCAGCATAAAAAATCACCATGGATTCCACATTACAAGGGGTCATCACCCACAAGTCATCTCCAGAACACTTCCCCATGGAAGGGAACTAACAACCCAAACCGCCATCACCCAAAGCCTTTACTTTACCTATGTCAAACATGAAAAAATATACATAAAACCAAGTGGTGTAAGTGTTTTGTGAGCCTAATCCAAATTGGATACCCTCACGAGATTCCATAGAGTAAATACATGATAAAAAACATTCCATTTTTTATAAACAAGAAGTGGTGGAAATAATTTCTAAAGACTGAAACTTTTGAACGTAAGCAGTTTTCAAAGGAAATTTTCCAAGAGTGAACACATTTAAGTAAAACATGTATGATAATATATTTTCCATTAAAAACCACCATATTCTAGTACTAATTACAAAAGAGTATGTGAGCACTAATCTTGGGAACACCCCTAGGAACTAGTTAGTCTTGGGCCCCATGTACCTCGTACACCGGTGTAATATAACCATAGAAAAAACTATTCTCATGAGGGATAAACTTGTATGGAACATACCCATACACTAGTGGTCCCCATTCATCATTAATATAGTTTTGTTAGTTTTGTCGTTATCCATTTTTCTCAGTGAAATAGGGACAAAACCCATCCGTATCACTAGCGTACTTGTACATATCCGCCCTCCTAGATACGCAGGCTTCCCCCTTTGTGTTAAAACCATTATCTTATTATAAAGAAATCCATTATTACATAAAAACATAATTTATGGTCATAATGAACTCAAAAAAGTATCTAAAAATGTTTTTCACCACTTACAGAACTCAATAAAACCTTTAGGATTTCCATAAAATAACTTCACAAAATATAACATTGTTTCGCACAAAAAATACCTTAAAACCCCACATTGAACACCCTGTACATACCCATATTCATCACAATAGAGTTTTTTAGTACTGAAAAAATTTCTACAAACATATTACATGAGTTATAAAACAACCCCATTTATCATAACATAAAATATACAAGTAAAACTTCCAATTTAACACAAAATTGGTACCTAAAAATCATATTCATAACAAATTTCACCAAAACCAGATTTCACGGAAAGGATAATGAAGGGTAAGTGCGATAAAAATATAAATTCAGAAATTATAACTCATCTATCATTTATTAAAAATGTAATCCCCTACCACATGTATCAAACCCTTTGAGTCTTTGTGCGAAAATTCAACCACTCCACCGTCGCACCCCAAGGGACAAAGATCAAGCCTAAATATAGAAAAATAGATCATAAAAACAAGATAAAACCCTATTTTCAAAATACTACATTCTAGACATAATTAACTTCAAGAATAAGGAAAAACTCAATTCAAATGGAAGGAACTCTACGAAAATTGAAAGAAGAAGGAAGGAGACCCACTTAATTGAAGGATCTTGAAGAAATCTCCCTAAATACACCAGTAGCTGAATTTCCAAACATCCAAAAATGAATGTGATATTCAAGTAAGGATGATAAGGTCATGTTATAACTAAAATGGTTGAATAAGAGTTAAAATTGAAGGATTTGTGAAGGAAAAAATTTAACTCTTCAAATCTAGACAATTTGAGAAAGCCTATGACGTTCTTCCCTGATTCGTGAAGCAAATGAGCTGCAAAGAGGGGCAAAATAGAATTTGGGTAGACCTATGTTAATTTGGATTAGGTGTCACATAAATGAATTAGTTTAAAGTTAAATTACACTTAATTTCCATTCATTGATTATTTTGGGGGTTTCCAAAGCTTTTATGGAGGAATGGATGAGTTTTCATGAATTGGGCCAAACTGTGAGCCCAATTCCAGATTTAAAAATAAATTTTTATTCCTTTATTACTAATTAATTTTTCAAAAAATTTCATCCATTACAATTCCTAATTTTCATCCCATGATATTTTAATACTACCATATTAATTTTGACCATTTAGGAATCCATAATCATGGTGAATATGAGTTTTTATTTAAGGTATTGGGCCTTCCTAAAAGCCAATTTCCTGTATTAAAATTTTTTAATTCGTTAATATCTCCTTAAATATATACGTTTTTTTTGTGATTACAACTCTCACATGAGCCCACATACCCAAGGTGCGCCCCCATGCTCTCCTCTGTCTCTTTGGAGGTTGGTTTCATCGCGAATTTGGATAAAACTTCTTGGAATTTCTCAAATCCCCCATATTTGAAGTGGTAAATTTATTATTTCTTAACTCCTTAATATCTCACTCTATTTCCCCCATTATTGTTCATAAATTATCACTTAAACATTGTTTGAATCTTCTTTGAATGTTTGGCTATTTCCAAATTCAGATACTGGTGCATTAGGGGTTATTTCATCAATATTTTTCAAGGTAAGTGATTCCTTCTTGGTTTCATCCTTTTCCCTTAGGATTTCCTCCCTATTTCATTGTGTAATAAATTTTAAATAAGTTTCGGTTCAATCCTAGGGTTTTATCTGGTGTTGTTTTGGTCAAATATTGTGTTCTAGGTCTGGATTTGTCTTCCTTGTTGTGCGACAGACTTTTAAGGGATTCAAAACTTTCGGTAGGTGCTTCCAAGTGTAAACAATTATTGATGAGTTATCTTGCTATATTTACTAATTTTTCATATTCTTCATATTTTGGGTGTGGTGAGAAAACTATTTATGATTGATTTGGTTAATTGTTTAATTTTATAGTTTCCCTTTAACTTTAAATTGGGTGTTTTAATGTGAAACTCAAGGGGTATTATTGGGGTGTATTTCATAACTTATGCAATTAGTTTACTAAATCTTGTATGACCAGCCAATTATGATTTGGTAATGTATTAGTGTCATTTGTTCCTTTGAAGGGGGTTTTTGGAATAGGTTGGTTGTGTAAAACATTGTTATACTTCTTGAGATCATTTTATGAAAATGGGTGTTTTCATTTGTATCTTTTGTGGTATTACCAATGGAGAAATTTTAACACATCAAATTGGTTTTATTAATATCACCAGGGAAGCTGATTATAATTTGGAAGTGTTTTGGTGTGGTTTTGTCCTTGAAATATGGTTTTGAAATGGGTTTTTTAGAAAAGATTGGGATACTCTTTGGGATTGTTTTATGAAAGATTTGAATGATTTAATGATTTATGTAAGTGGTGAAACCATATTGGAAAAAGGTTTTAAAGTTTGTATATTCTGAAATGGTACATTTTAAATGTGAGTGGGTATGTTTTGTGATGTGTTCCATATTTGAAATTTTTCACAAAAATGTTTGATGGATTTTCTAAATTGTGTAAGAGATGTGAAAGTGATGTGGGATGTTTTGTGTGAGTGTGATGAACAAAATGGATTTTGGTTATGAAAAAGGGTATTATGTAACATGTGAGTGGGTTGTTTCCTTTTGGTTGTTTATCTTTTTTATAGTCTTGTTGAGTTGTTTTAAAATATGTAATTCCATTCTGAATTTTTTCAATGATTGTTTGGTTTGAAAAATCCAGATTCGTTTTAAGGGATTATTTTGTTGTTTTATGTTTATAAAACCGGGTAAATTGTCCCCAATTATCATTTTATGATACCTGATCACTTTCTCCAGCCTTTTGGGATCAGGAATACCCTTTCAGCCTTGTCACGGGCAGGATTTGGTGCTAGTTTTGTTGGCAATCAGATTTGGTTCGTGACAAAATGGTATCAGAAGAGGTTCCCTCTCTTTGGGTCATATTATTTGGGGAATAGTCAGGATAGTATGGAGTTTGGATTTTCAAGACATGGAATTCTAGTTAGGAGTAGTGTGTCTAATCAGCACACCACATGACGGGATTCAAGTCGCTAGGGGAAGTCGATACTTTTCTTATTCCTTTGGTTTTCTTGGTTTGATGATGATTAGTGGAAATGAAAAGAGAGGTTGTTAATGGTCTCAGTGAGCTCACAGGGTCTAGAAATCCATGTGAAGCCAAGGATATTTCCCTAGAACACTCTCTATGATGGTGAAGTAATATAAATATGGCCACAAACCATATATCCAATTCACTCACTAAAACTAGTTTCTTCTCACATTTCCTTGTGTTCTTCAGTTTCCAAAACATGGAACTTTGGTTTTAATGTTACTTGGTTTTAAGAAGTGTAATTTTTTTTTAAAATGATTATATAAAAAAGATGGAGTGGTTAGATTTTTTAAAATGGAGAACTGAATTTTCAGAATTGTATTGGAATGGAAAATGGTGTGTTTGCACCTCTTTTGAATGCATGAATTATGTTAAGGTTGGTTTTGAAAAAGTGTTTCCCATAGAGTTTTCTAAACTATTTGAAAAGTGATTTAATGGAATGAGAAATTTTGAAATTGATGTGAATAAATTGAAAGTGAGTGTTCATTTGAATGAATGTGCCTTTATGAAAAGTTTTTTATGTGGTGATTTGGGTTCGATTTCGTGGTTATCGGTCTTGAGAAAAAGGAATTATTGGTTGACTTTTTTTATTTTGAAAAGTGGAATGAGTATTTTGTATTAACCATTGGTATTTTCATGAGAGACCACATGCATGGGGTTATATGGGATGATGGATGGTTAATGGAATTACTGGATGAGTGTAGGGGTAGATATGAGGAGGGTGTCCGGTGTGGTACGGAAACATGCTTGTGTGGGGCCCACATGGTACCATTGCGAAATACGCTAACCACTAAACCTTTTGTTTTCGAATAAATGTTTTTAAAAGGAAAACATGATGTCTTGATGTGTGGTTTGGGATGGTGTGTATTATGTGTTTTTTTTAAAATGTTGATGTTGTGGAATGTTTTGAGTCCAAGAACCCCTCTTGTTTGAATAGTGTTTTGGTTTTGTGTTTGGTCGGTAAGCTGGGTTGAAGGGCTGGTTAGTGGTCTCCACTAAGAATATTTTGGGAAGCCTTTATAGTGTGTCCCCTCATCAGTTTAGATCTGGTTGAGTTGTGTCTTTTCCAATGGACCAGGTTTGTTTGGTCCTTACGTTCTCTCATTGGATTAGGTACGCCCCCATTAAGGGTTAATCTACAACTGAATTGCATCCCTGGTTATTTCGTCGTTGGATGATCCTCCAGTTGATCAATGTAAGGAATATTTTTCTTGATCTTTTTAGATTGAGTCTATACCCTTTCATTTCTTGGTTTTTTTGTATCCTCTTGTAGTGGGAGAGTTATCGTGGAAGGTTGAAAGAGACCGTAGCTTCTTAAGTTTGCTTAATTGTCGAAGGTGGAAGTGGTCTGGGTTGTTAGCATGGATGAGTATCTGGAAGGTGTCTAAGAGGTCCTCTCAGTCCATCGTAGTCGCTTAGAAGAAATATTTCATGTTAAACTACCTGTGTGGGAAATTAGGTCACGAGAGCATATTGTGGCCACCTTCTAGAATTATGTGTTGTTTGGGGATGTTTTATAAGGTCCCTCTCCATGCATTGTTTTTATCAGTCACCATGGTCATGTTTGGTGATTCCTTGTGATGTCATGTGCTCAATTGACCATAAAGGTGAAAGTTGTGTTATCCTCTAAGAGTCCCTGTTATGATGGGAGAATGAATCCATTGGAAAAACATCAAAGTTTTCCATTTTAGAGTAAGGTGAGTATAGGTGTTCTTTATTTCAATTGTTTCTCACCCGAAGAAACAAGGTGTGATGTGTGTGCATCTTTTAATCTCTTGTTTCAGTGAAATATCGGGTTAGGGTAAAGCAAGTTTGGAATGTGTTATGTCTTGGAAATCTTATAGGGGATTGTATTGTAGTTTTTGTTCGCAACAAAAGAAGAATTCTCATTTTGGGGGTTTCGAAAGCCTAACTGTGAGGCCGAAGATGCTTCAATCATTTGAGCTCCAGCACTAGGTTTCAGAGAGAAGTTGGCTCATATTCCTGGGAAATCCTATGGTCGTTAAAACCCTTGTACAATGCCTTATCCTCAGTATGAATGATAATAAGAGTTTAAACCTATTGTGTCATCATCTTTCTTCTGTTGTTCCCATTCGGTGAAAATTGGGGGAGTGCCTTGTACCCTTTTCATCACCTAATGCCATTCCCTCCACCTTTGGTTTCCATTGAGTCATTAGAGAATGGTTGAAAATTTGGATAGACGTGTTGAGGATAGTTTGTGCACGATTAGTAGTGATCATGTTCCAGGAATCCATGTGGAAATAATGATTTTCAGAGTAAGTGCATGGTTTCCAAAACCGTGTGTACTAACCCTACACCCTTCCCAAATCTTTAAAAAAAATTGGGTCTTTTTATGTCGGACCATGCTAGTTGGTTAAGATGTTTGGTTATTAAGGTGGAGAGACCCACTAATATTCTCATGTACATTCCTTCATAAACATTGAATGGGATTCTACCCTATGTACTAGGGAGTCCATTTAAGAGACAACCTATTCTCTTTTGGTGGGGTGCCTATTTGTGTCCCCCCGTACCAATAGCTCAGATTTATCCATGGTCTTGGCATGGAGGTAGGTAGTCTTATTCAGAACTATCTATCTACCAACATCTTTCTATAGTAAACATTTGGATTGGAGAGCACCCAATGGTATACTTAAAGTAAGGTAAGTGTAACCTTGTTCAAAGTTGTTGTTAATTTGGGAGAATTTCTTGATTCTTGTTCATATAGTGTTTGTGGAGTTTTATTTTTGGATAAAGTAGGAATGTGATTGATCATTTCTGGAAAAAAAATTTGGGTTGTGAGATAATCCTTTCTTAATTAATCACTGGAGGTGTTTTGGCCCTTGGGGGCCAAACTTGGAAAAGAAGTATATCTTGGTTTATCGGTTGGGTATGGTTTTTTTTATTTCTCCTTACTGTGGCTTTCTGGGGATGGAATTTTTCCATGGTGGAGATAATTGTCAGATAAATGACTTATTTTAAGGTTAAATTTCATTTAATTTTCATTCATGCTTTTTTTTGGGGGTTTCCCAAGCTTTTATGGAGGAATGAGTGAGTTTTCATGAATTGGGCCAAACTGTGAGCTCAATTCCATATTTAAAAATAAATTTTTATTCATATTTTACTCATTCATTTTTCAAAACTTTTCATCCATTACCATTCCTACTTGTCATCCCCGGATATATTAACACCACCATATTAATTTGAACCATTTAGAAATCCATAATGATGGTTGATATGGGTTTTTATTTAAGGTATTGGGCCTTCCTAAAAGACCATTTCCTACATTAAAAATAGTTTTTAATTCCATAATATCTCCATTAATATTTACATTTTTCAGTGATTCCAAATATCCCCCATGACCACGTACACAAGGCGCACCCCCATTCTCTCCTCCCCCTCTTTGGACCTCGGTTTCATTTCTAATTTGGATGAAACTTATCAGAATTTATCAAATCGCCTAGATTTGAAGAGGTAAATTGATTATTTCCTAACTCCTTAACTTCTCACCCTTTTTCCCCCATTCCATTTTTTAAATGATCTCTTCAACCTTGAACAAATCACTCTAGAATTGTTGGCTGTTTTTTAAATTCTGATTCTGGTGTATTGGGGGCGATTTATTCAATATTTTTCAAGGTAAGTGATTCCTTCTTGATTTCTTCTTTTTCTATTAGGGTTACCTCCGTCTTTCTTTATGTTCTAAAATGTCCAGAAGGTATGATTCCAACCTAGGGTTTGATTTGGTGTCTTTTTGGTCAAATATTGTGGTCTATGTCTAGATTTATCTTCCTTGTGGTGTGGCGGTGGTGTGGATGATGTTTTTCACAAAGTATCAAGGGATTCGACACTTTCGGTAGGTGTTTCCAAGTGTTAACAATTATTGATGAGTTATATTGTTGTATTTACTCATTTTTATTATTCCTTTTATGTTGGTTGTGGTGAGAAAACTGTTTATGATTGATTTGGTTAAGTGTTTAATTTTATAGTTTCTTTTTAACTTGAAATTGGGTGTTTTCATGTGAAACTCATGGGGTATTATTTGGGTGTATTTCATAACTTATTGAATTGGTTTACTAAATCTTGTTTGACAAGCCTATTCTGGTTTGGTAATGTCTTAGTTTCATGTGGTCCTTAGAAGGTGGTTTTGGAATATGTTTGTTTTGTAAAACATTTTTATACTTCTTGAGAGTATTTTATGAAAATGGGTGTTTTCATTTGTATCATTCGTGGTATTATTTATGGTGATTTTATAACACTTGAATGTCGTTTTATAAATGTATCTAGGGATGCCGATTTTACTTTGGTAGTGTTTTGGTGTTGTTTTGTCCATGAAATATGGTTTTGAAATGGGTTTTATGAGCAAAGATTGGGTATACTCTTTGGAATTGTTTCATGAAAGATTGCAATGATTTAATGATTTATGTAAGTGGTGAAACTATATTGTGAAAATGTTTTAGAGTATTTATATTCAAAAATAGTACAATTTAAATGTGAGAGGGGATGTTTTGTGATGTTTTACATCTTGGAAATGTTTTACAAAAATGTTTTAAGGATTTACTAAATTGTGTAAGAGATGTGAAAGTGATGTGGAATGTTTTCTGTGAGTGTGATGTGAAAAATGAATTTTGGTTACGAATAAGGGTATAATGTAACATTTGAGTGGGACGTTTCCTTTTGGTTTTGTACCTTTGTTATAGTCTTGTTGAGTTGTTTTAAAATATGTAATTTAGTAGTGGATTTTTTTAAAATATTGTTTGGTTTGAAAAATCCAGATTCGTTTTATTGGATTCTTTTGTTTTTTTATGATACATGGGCACTTATACCAGCCCGTGTGGATCAGGAACGCCCTTCGAAAATTTTCATGGGTCAGGTTTGGTGCCGGTTTTGGTGGAGATTAGATTTGGTTTGTGATATTGGGTGAGAGTTTTAATCACCAAAAAATGATAAACATTGAATATTATATTAAATAAAAAAATTATTAAAAAAACCAGGAAATGGGCTTCCAGATTGACCCAATTCTTTAATTAAAAACCCAAATCCACCATGATTATCGATTCATAAGGGTAAAAATTGATATTGTGGTCTTAATAGGCCAAGGGAGGCCATTTTGGAAGTCTAATGGGGGAAAATGTTAAAAATTTAAAGAGTTATAATAGAAAAAAATTGGTTTTTAAATATCGAAATTGGATCACGATTTTCCCCAAATCATGAAAAATCACCCTTTCCTCTAAAAGATCTTGTGAAACACCCAAAACAAAGAAATAATGTAAATTAAATGAAATTTACCTTTAAAATAATTCATTCATGTGAAATTGCATGGCCCTCCACTAAAATCAATAGCCCCTCATCACGGATGTTCCATCTATTGGGAATTGGTCTCCCAATACTAATATGGGGAGGTCATATTGGGATATTTCCATTAGGACAACATTGATTCTTGGAATTTTAGGAAGACTCATCATCTATATCATTCTTTAATGATCAATATATCCCTCATAAAATGGGATTTTTATGTGATCCTATAATATTTTTTTGGGTTTCCTTCCCCTCCTTGTCTTGTGGGTTGATTTTTCTTTTATCACTGCTAGTTATCGCTTTGGGTTTTTTGGGTATGATACTGGTTATGTATTTATTAGTCACTAGATTTTATTTTCCATCACATTCCATGTATTTTTTAGATGATATTTAACTATATGTAAACATTAGTTAGCCTAGTTCCAGTGGACCATAACATTACATAGGGATGGTGACAACTTTTGAAAGTCAGATTTTGAGATCATGAGTAAGGTACCATTATTCCTCCATATATATTTGGTTGGAAATACTCATATGATTTTGGATTTATTTTTCACCTTTCCCAGTATTTTTATTAACTATTATACTATTATGAGATCTTAAAAGTTTTCAAATGCATTTATTCCCCCCTTTAATAGTTTAGTTATTATTATATTATGTTATCATGTGAATCATCGAGGTGTGTGTAACATATATGTACTTTATACTGAGGCCTCGTATATTTTTGATATGCCTACTTGGTGTTAGACATCAGACCCCTACTATATTAGAGGTGCACTTTGGGTGGAACACCCAAATTTCTATTAATCCTATTGGGGCCCCTTTGGATTGGGGCTTGTCAAATAAAACTCCACTTCAATGATTATCTTCAGGACATGACAATTATTTTTGATAATAATAATTATATTGTTTGGTCAAATTGTATTACACAAGGGAAATACTAAATCTATACAAGTGTTTATCTTGTAATTAGATTTAATGGGGATGCAATGACCATTAGTTATGACCTTATTCAATGACATTGACGTTTCATATACAAAATATATTATTGAATTTATATTTTATTAAATAGAAGATTGTAAATATTATATTATGATTAAAAATTCTGGTTTCATATGATCGGAAAGGGTTAATTTTTGGTTCTATACCAACTATATTTTATTCATAATGTGTCTTATTGGATGGTATCTTATTTTCATTGAACTAAATGGGAGAGTGATGCAATTTACTTTGTGTAATATATTAGTGTTATTTTCCAATGTAGTGAGATATGATATATTCAATATTTTCTAAAATTTTAAAAAAAAAATTATATATTTTTATAGTGATAAAAAGTTTATATATTTAAAAAATTTAGACACTAGGGATGTACATTGATCATTTATTTTTAATATATAGAAGAATTTTTGGGTAGAAAATAGAGTGTTTTGTTTATTTGT
Organism: Viscum album; assembly: GCA_963277665.1. Classification (NCBI taxonomy): domain Eukaryota; kingdom Viridiplantae; phylum Streptophyta; class Magnoliopsida; order Santalales; family Viscaceae; genus Viscum; species Viscum album. Next base: position 1,386,120,321 of record OY728160.1, read on the forward strand.
TGTACACATATGAAAGGATTCATTAAAGAGGTGAAGAGCCCATCCAATGGAAAAAAATTTCTACAACAAATGGATTCTGCAAGACTATAATATTTTTTTATGTAGTAATTTCACAACAGAATATTTTTAGAGACATTGGAGAAGTTTTTTATAGGTTTTGGTTTTTAAAATTGTATTTATATGATGTTTTAACTCAATTTTGTACATTAATTTGGGTAATTTACTCTCATCCATTATTACTATATTTTTTAAGTTTCAATGTGGTTTTCATCCTCAACATTATAGTATATCTTAACAATATATTTTTTATGTTGATTTTATCATGAAATTCATCAAATTCGTTAATAATGATTTGAAAGAAATTTTATTCATTATAATAGATCCAAAAATTAAATTACATTAAATTGAATATAAGTTATTTTTAGGGAATTTATGGTTTCTTAATTTTTTATAGACCCGTGGATGTTTTACAAATTGAAATATGGTAATAAAACACTATTAAAAAATTATTACTTATTAATTTCGAGATGAAACATGATTAATAGATAATTTATAATCCTTATATTTTATAGTTCATTATTTAGATTTCTATTAACTATAATATTAATTTTAAATGATTCAATTTTTTTGAACATTTTGTGCATTCTTTATAATGGAATGTGTTGATGTGGTAGCTTGCTTTCAATGTTCAGGATCCCATTGGTATATTTTTTGTTAAAACCAAAAATGATGAATCAAATATTATATTTATATTCATGTATTAAAATTTTAAAAAATAAAAAAAATTATTCCAATCAAAAATCCATTAACATGGAATAACAAATAATTTTAACGTTATTTGTAAACAAACCACAAAACAAGTTGAAATCTGAGAAGAAAATTTTGAAACATTGATCAAAATAAATTCTTTAATCAATGATAAAAAACGTTACATGAATATTATATTTAAAATAATGATTTAAAATTGAATAACCACAATTTAAAACCTTATGTATCTGTAAAAAAATAAAATATTATAAAACATAAAGAATATTTACATCAATAAAGAATTGATAACACCATAATAGTGTGACTAAAACTAGAAAGGTATGATATAAAATAGATTCCATATCATAAAATGAATTAAATCCAATTTTGTTTTATTTTAAGAAGATACATTCAGTATTAATTGATGACAAAAACAAAAAATAAAAATTAGTAAAAGACACAATGACATCTATTTGATTTGGTAAAAATGACTTACATGCATAGGGCATGGGTTGTAGGAATTTCACTATGAATAAATGATGGTTTATTACATTTTAGGACTTCAAATGATCAAGGAACAAATAGTAGTCCTATAAAAAATTATAAATAAAAAAGTGAAATAAAAAATAGAAAACATTAATTATTGAATTATGTCTCTAATAACGTAGATTTATCCCTCTAAGATTGTAGGTAGTTGATGTAGATGCCAATCAATATCACGGATTGTAAGTTTCAATACAAAACAATGTCCACGCCACATGCCATTTTTTGTCCCACAATTTGTTTTAAATGATAAAAAACACCAATTTGGAATCAATACATTTAAATCTTTTATATTTCAGTATTTATATTTGGAAATGATGTTTTCTTTTCAATATATTAAACACAAGTATCAAAATATGTATGGATGGATTCTTTAATGACTAAAAATGGATAGCACTAGAAACTATCTAGATTTGTTCCACCAATTAGTTGGTGGAATGAATTGTGGATTGAGGCCATGCCTAGGACCATTTTCTACACAGTTGATGAGAATCGGCCTACCAGTGGCTACAGTAGTTAAGATGCAGTGTCGGAAGCTCTATCGTCCATCTGGTGGCATACAGCGGTTGGTCGATAGTCCCAACATCTTGTTTTTAGGATCGTCCAACTAGCCAACAAATATGATTCAGAAATACAAATTCTAAAATTTAATGTTGACCATGTCAACATATATCAACTTACAATATCTCTAACAACTCATTTACATCTTGATGACCACTAATGGAGATATGAAGCCTATATATAGTCCCTAATGAGGCAAGGAAATGTATAATCAACGTTTAATTATCACCACATTCCATTTTTCTAACATCCTTTCATATATTGATAATAATATTATGTTTGATTTTAAAAATATTCGTCTCTATTATTTATTCATAGAGTTCCTTGAAATGGTACTTCCTCTAAAAAAACTAGATCCTCATCTTATTATTCACTTTGGTGCTCACTATTAATTATGTAATGGATTTTATTTTCTTTCTAAAACATCTTAAAACCATATGGATCTTATTTTTAATTGTTACCTACGAAAAAAATTATAAATAAATAATTTTCCTTCAAATCTATCTTTTCTAACACATAATATAAGGGACATACTCCTATGGTTTCTTTCCCACCATTAAATTCATGGGATAAATCTAAATCCTCCTAAATCTATTATGTGAAGAAGATGTATAGACTCATCTTCATTCATTTCCAAACTTCTTTATCAAATAGTTTTTCATTTTCTTATTAATTTCTATTTATATTACTATTCTAATTCATGTATATCATGCTTATATTTTTATCACTTAATTCCATAATTTTACTACATTATTATGTTTTAATTTTTTAAAGTGAAAATAACCCCACCCACCAACTATCTTATTTGAATCATACTCTAATAAATAATTTTTTATCAATGGAAGACCTTTTCACAAAATTATATTTTAAAAAAATGATTTCAATAAATCATTTTTAAAACATGGATTCTACCTCTATCCCACATGTTTTGATGAAGGACTCTTATTGGTTCATAACCCATTATTTAATGAAATTCACTATTTTATTTTTTTTTTTAAAATGTGTCTACTTTTATTATAGGTCTAGGATATATCATTGGTTAATTTTTTATTTTTGGTTATACACATAGTAAAGAATCAGAAGAAAATTTTTCTCCTAATTGTATTGTATCTTTTGAAAATGATAACAAATTCAGGAATTCTCTTCATTGTAATTTAGATCATATTTATTAGTCATGTTTTCATATGTAAAATTACTAATTAACTTTATAAATTTCTTGAAGTAACTTTTGATGGTACTAATAAATTCAAGGAAATTAGAAATTATATGTATTATCACAATTTTTTAAGTTGTATCATGCTTTCATGTGAATCAATTTATGAAATTTTTACCTGCATTACTAGCATTTTAAATAGAATAAGATCTCATTATGATGATAATTCCATAATAACTATTGTAAAAAGGATACAAAGTGTTTTTAATAATTATTGACCACCCAGAGTATTGATTATTCAATAAGAAGAGGACTTCAAGAAAATACTAGTTGAAGAACTCAACAGATCTCACATGACATATGACAATAACATGGAACTGAATGCCAAAAAATAAGAAATGTAATTATAAAAAAGGAATACTACCTCCATTATTTAAATGAATGATGATGATTTCAATATTGATGAAATTATATATAACCTTACCTATAACAACACCAAATTTATGTAATGAAAGGGGTCATTCCATCGTACTAAAATGGAAAATTAATGTGAATATGTAGAGGTACATTAATTTGAATTAAAAATAATGAGAATATAAAATAAGATTTTACCAAATTAAAAAAGGGGATAATGGATAATAAGGAAACAAAAATAGAATTTACAGTTTCCATAGGTAATAAATTTGTAAATTACATCTCCTCAACAAAATCAACTGATAATGATGCAAAATTCCTCATGGGTGAAAATTACATAAATGGAGATGAAAATTCATTATCTTACTATTTTTATTCTAGTAATAAATATTATAAGGATAATAAATATTTTATATATTTGTTAAAATGTAATTTTTTTGAACACACGTAAAAATTATAAGAATAGAAGAAGAAATATAATCAAGTAGTTTTCAAATGGTATCAACTTTATAGGGATAAATATTAACAATTCCTAAAAATAAAGGATAAACAAAATACTGAAATTTGATGATAAATTACATCATATTAAAGATAATTTATTTATTAAGGGTTCAAAACAATGTTTTTTTATTATTATCAGATTATGAGATAATTTTTATGTCACTTATGAAAATGATTATGGTAATTATTTTTATTGTAATGTAAATATTTTATTTTTATGTTCTCATTTTCAAAATAATTTTTTATAGATTTAAAATCCCTTTCAAGTGAAAATATTAAATTCTTGAGTGAAATATATAGTGTTTCATGGATTTTTTATAGGAACCTTTTTCCTTAAATAACACACACACATTACATACTCAAATGAAATATTCTAGTATGAGATATTCCTAAATTTCATTTTTTAAATAACATAGTTTTTGAAGCCTTCCAACTATTTTAGAAACAAAAAATTTACTGTAAATATAAAAATTAATATAAAACTTGATGTCCCCTTTTCATATTCATATTCATGTATTTTTCCGAACCCAGGTTTCCATTATAAGAGGTTAATATAAAATTTTTAAAATATCAATGATTATATTATATTTACACAGGTCTGTTTCATGGAATGTAAAACTGTGTCTTGGAATGTCTTTATCAAAGTTTCCTAGAATGTTGAAAATAAAAATTTATTTAATATCACATCTATTAAAAGTTATAACTATTTTGAATTCGATTTTAATTATTTCTATGAACTTTTTATATAATAAGGATACCATTATTCTTTTTCCCCTCTAAGGACATCATAAATAATTTATTTGTCGAATGATGGAATTAAACTATTTCAGAAATTTCAAAAACACTATTAAATTAATTCCAACATACTAAATGAATTATGGTTGTAGGTGACCAATTGAAATTGTTATACCATTAATGTTTTACTTAAAACAACCTTTCTTGAAAACAACCTCCATAAAATTTAGAATGGAAAAATTATTAATGTTTGATTGCTTAATGTTTTTTTATTTAAATAAAATATTTTTTCAACTAAAGTCAATATAGGAATTTTTGACCCAAATATGATAAATGTGGTTTTAATAATAACTCTAACTCATGTAATTCATATCAAGTGCAAAATAGAAGGATCGATACCATTGAATAATCGGTTCATATCAAATTAGATGATATTTTTAATAAACCTCTTCCAAAAATTATTAAAGTTGAGATTGACCTAGATGATTTGATGATAAATAGTCGACCCACTTATAATGAAATTGTTATTTTTTAGGAGCCTATTTATATACCTTTACTCAAATAATAGGTATGAACTAAATATCATCCCTTACAAAAAGTTCTCAGAAATATTCAAGGTGGTAATTGTTTTTGATGGTCGATTTTATATGAGGTTAGACAATAAAATTTTCTTTCACAACTAGAACCTTTAAATATTAATGATTTTGTTAATAATAAAAATTAGAAATATGAAAGATGATAATAATTGAAACAACTCATAAGGAATTATTTTTGGAATATTTTTTAAATTCTTAGTGGTCATTCTATTATTACCATTAAATGGGTTTTATAAATAAATTTGAATAGATATGTAACATCCCATATAAAAAATCATTATTCATAGCTATATTTTATAATACTAAGGAAAATATTAATTAATATTAAACATTTTCACCCATCACTTTTATATAACTCAAGTAAATCTTATTTGGATTCTCTACCAACTTAAATTTTAATATTTCTACAATGGATGTTTTAAAACAATCCCTTAAGGCTTGGTATAAAAGGTTAACAATTTTTTTACAAAATAACTTTTAAGAGGTAAAACATGATTCCAATATGTATTTAAAATCTATTTCAATTTATTTATTTACAATTCAAAATTTTGTAGGTGATCTTCTTATTTTTTCTAAAAAATAATCACATTTAATGAATTTTTATATTTAATGAGAAATGAATTTGAAAATATTTTTATATGGAAATTAATATTTTTTATTTGTTTTTAAATTTTTTTCAAATATGAATGGATTTTTTAAAAATCAAGTAAAATACTGTTATTAAATTTTAAAAAAAAATTGCGATTGATCAACTAAAGGAGATAAGTAAAACTATGATAAATATTTGTAAGATAATATTGGATGAAGCAGGTAAATTGGTTGACAACAGTATTTATTAAGGTGTGATTGAGATCCTTTTATACTATTTTGTAACCTAGTTGTACTCTATGTTTAGTGTTTATCCTTGTGATCATTTTGAATCCAATCCCAAATAATATCATTTAAATCTCTAAAAATAATTTTTATATACTTAATGGCTTCTAAAACCCTTTTTTATGTTTTCCAAAACATATTTCTTTTGACATTTAATTTTTTATAATGATTGTTTTAGTGGATTTCAATTAGATAAAAAAATACAAATAGGACTTCTCACATATGTATGAAATCCTTTGTAACATAGAGTTGAAATAATCAAAACTGCATTTACATGCCCTTATATTACGGTTTTAATTATAATCGTGTTCCTTATAATTTTTATACTACTAGAGACATTAATATGTCTACAAATCAATTTAAACACTCTTATAATAAGAATGTTGGCATTTAAAACCTCTTTTTGAGTGGCCATATTAAAAAGGAGATATCATTTTACCATTTATTTGCATGGATCTTCAATTAGGTGATATTTTCATGAAACCACTTTCTATATAATGTTTTAATTTTATTTAGGGGGTGAGTAATAGTTCTCATGTGAATTATTTTATTTTCAAATCACTTTAAATAAAATTGGTTGAATTATGTGTGTTTATTAAATTTAATTTCAATCATAAAAATTACCGATATTTTTTTACAAAATTTGTTGACATTATGTTAAAGGACATAAAATCTTAAGAGTTGATTTTTATGATAATAAAAATGGGGGATATGTTTCTTCTCTGTTAAGGAGGAAATTTTACAATTTTTCATTAATATCTATTTTAATCATTATGAGATAAATGTATCATATTTTGTATCTATTTCGTATTTAATGGGGAGAGATGTATCATTATATAATTCTAAATTATAGTAATAATGAATTTTAAAGTAATGAAATCACTATAGAGATGCAAAAATGTGGATGTGGATTAGGTGAAGATATAGCTAGATGTAATAACTTCTAAAATAAATGGCCCAGTATTATCCAATTATTAACCATGGGAATTAGTAGTGATCCTTTACCTGAAACATAGTTTGAAACTCCTCAAGAATATGATTTTTAATAATTAATATTACATTTATAAGAAATTTTAATTTTTTGATATTCCCTTTATTGAATATATTTTCTTGTAATTTTATTATGAAATATTGAGAAAAAATTGAAATTATATTCCAAAACACATTTTATTAAAACATCTTAGATATATTTATTCATTAATATTATTTTTTATTTTAATTATTTTGATCATAAAAAATAACTTATTCAAATCTAGTTTTATCCAGTGTTAGGATTTATCCACATAAGATAAAAGTGATGATAAAGGCCCCCTTTATCAGTGCTATCAAATGGGAAGAAAACCCAGGCCTTTATCATCTCTTTTTATAGCACTGATAATGTTGGGTCTTTATCATCACTAATAAAATCACTGATATATGGGGGACATAATTAGTTCAAGAAAAAATTTATGACAAAGGCGGTTCATTATAACCACTAGTGAAAATTCACTAATGAATGGGGGAATTTTACCACCACTAATGAAAAGGCACCGATAAAGAGTATATTTAATAAAAATATTATATTATATTAAAAATATATATAAATATGTAAATATATTAACATTGATATAGATATTTTATATATTTTGTAAATATGTTTAATATTATGCTAAATACACCTTTAACCATAATATATAAGAGATTGAATGAGAATATATTATAATGTAATTAAAAATATATTTAATTAATACATTTCTAATTATTATCTTTTAATTGACATTAAATAACAATTGGATGACATAAAAGATAAATGAATTTCAGAAAAATATAAGGTACGTAAAAAAATGAATTTAACATCAAATGATAATAACTTATAATTTAAGAGTCTGTTTGGGCTCTACCACATATCAAATGAAATCCAATGATAATACACATACCTCATTTTTAATGATGTGAAATATTAAAAATAAAATTCACATTTAATTTTTATGAAATGTCTTATTATATAATATGTTTATAGAAAACACATGAACTTATTTTGTCTTTTTATTCCCATTGGATTTAATTTACCATTATGAATCATTACCATTGATAATATAGTTTTTTAATGGATACCACATGATTAGTATAAATACATTGTTTTAACAAATCCAATTTTCACAGTTAAAGGAACAGATGGCCTCAAATAGTAGGATCATAGCCTATAAATCCTATTTTTTTGAGCTACTGAGGAAGATATTTTTTATGTGTTTTTTACTTGAGCACTCCCAAGCTAATATCCAACAATATAAGCTTGAGAAAAATAGTTTATGGGAGAAGTTAATTCTCATCGAGATCATTGCTGATGCCATGTTCGTGAAACTGTCCCATGGAAGCACCATCATCGCACAACTTACCCTTAGGATGTTTGCTGGTGTATGAAAGGGATATTTAACAATAAGCTAGAAATAGTATTATGTTTATTATTTTCCATAGAATAATAAATATATTTCCATCCTATTACCGTTACTTTATAAATGTTTTTTAATTTTATTCAATAAAAAACAAATAGTAATTTTATTTATATTAAAATTAATGTAAAATACATATTTTGATGAATTAATGGATTTTTGAAATAAAAAAAAAATTAATAAAATGTTATTTTTAACTAACAGTAATTAAATATAAATGATTATATATTTTTTAAAAAGTAAAATTTAATTTTTACAAAGCTCTAGAAAATGTAAGTCTTAAAAACCTATCATTTTCAATAAATGTCGGTATTTATTTTAAATTTGACATTTAAAATATATAGAAAGCTATATAGATAAAATGAATTAAATTTTTTGAATCCGGATATCAAAATTATCCAATGGTGAATTTTTCATAATTTTCTAAGCGAGTCAAAATTTCAAGTAAAAAATAAATACAATATAAATTTACTTTTTATTTTAGGACATCACAGTTATATAAAAGTGATGTAATAAGTAATATAAATGGGATCCTTGGCCGCATATATTTTTTCCTTTTAAAATAATGTGGTTTTATGATTATTGTATTTATTTTGTAAACCCATTATGAATCATCCAAGACAAATAATAAATTTTAAGATTTCTAAATCATTTCTCTAAGAGTGTGACCCACCTCCACATACCCAAGAGGAATATTTTAATTTGTTCTATCCTTTTTCTCCTACAATAATAAAAACTTATCCCCTTTGCGGGAACTATGTTAAAACCCTAGGGATAGTTTTTTTTAAAAGAAAATTTATTACGTGGAGTCCAAAACAACAATTATAAAGAAATCCCCTTCATAGACGATGTAAAACCACCCAAACTATCCTTTCACTTCACTAAAACTCATTGAAACACGTCCACACTATTCCCTTCATTCCCTACACTCCTTAAAATGTCCCCCCAAGCTTTTGAGAATCCCCTAAAAATCCTATTGACTCACACACTCTGGTAAAGGATCTTCCACTCTCCCCTTTTATCAAGAACTCCTTTTATGTTATGCCTTTTACTTTTCATTTTCCAATGATGGTATATGATATTCCATATTAACCTTACTGTACATATGATTTATAAATTATATAATTTTCCCTTCTCACTCATTAATCCCCTCATGATCATTTATGTACACCTATTACCATGACAAAATTATGTAAGGATTATGTTCTCTATTCATGTTTCATCATTACCTTATTCCTTAAATTTTAAAAATTATAATGTTGGGGTATTCTTTTCCATGTCCCAAACACTTCCCATTTGATGTAAAAATAACTAGATACCCCTTTTTATCTCATAATCCTCTTTTATGAATTTTTAATTAATTTTGATATGCTGGTGAATTTTCACCATGATTTTCCATGTCAAAACAATTTTGTAATGCATACCATACCATTTATTCTATCATGGTTATTCACCTTTATGAACATATAATTATTTTCTTGGGACTTAAAAGTATTTATTCCTCATTCCATCATTATATAATAAACTATGATGATGAATGAATCCATGTCATGTGATCTATGTGGTACACTTAAACTTGAGAATAAAAAAGATCATGATAGGTGAACTCGGATATTGCTCTGATGCATTGGGTAATGTTCAGTATAATGATACATCATATTTGGATAGGTTTGTGCCTAATTTATTTATTGCATTTTTTCTACCATGAAGTCTTGGCATTCTATCCTTGAACTATTTTTATGGTTCAGTGTTATTAGTTGTTTCCACATTTTCAATGTTATTATTATCATGGTGTATCATTCCATGTTATTCATGTTCATTTTATTCCTCATTTATATTCCAATTGTGTAACATGTTTCACTTATAGAATTTTTATTCCCCTACTAGAATTTTTCTCTCAACCCTTTCTTATGTATGTCCCCACGTTATCCCAAGCTATTTTAAATTAGGAGTATTTTGAGCATGTTAAAGAAGTTTTCAATAAAATAATATTAAGTATGTTTTTAATAATTATGTTGTATCCCATGTTTAATATGTTTTATTTTATACCTAATTACAAAAAAACTATACATTTCAATAATTTGGGTTTCATAAAGTGTAATTTAATGTAATAAATCTAGTATTAATGGGTAATATATAGTTGGGTTATTATAGTTGGTATCAGAATAAAAGTTCAGATATTTTTAGGATTAGGATTAAGTAACTCTAGTGAAATATATAGGGATAAGTCTTAGTATAAGAAAACATCCCTATATTTTGGTAAGTTTAGAGTAATATTTTTATCAATAAATTTCATCCCTATCAGGATAATACAAGTTGATGTAGTTTTGGTACAGATGTTCCATGGAGTAACAACTCTGACAATGTCTTTTGAGCCTAAATCACTGTAACTTGGTACAAGAAATGGGCCTTATTGTGCACCTATTTTGACACTCCTAGGGTATATGCTTTAGAAAATTTATAATCTCATTATGAACTATTATTAGGAGAAATTACCATAAATATATATTCTAGAAAATAGATCATGGATAACATAGATTGGGTCCTAGAAACTCATAAGTTAAGAAGTTAAATGTAATTAATATGTTATCCCTTTAATTTCATTGGATTCCCCTTACTTTGTTAAATTGATTAAATTAAGCATCCCTAATTTTCCTTTTATTCTAACCAATGTATGAAAATAGTAGTAATTGGGTAAAAAAAATGTGATGGGAAATGTGATTAATAACCTAATGAGATACCCAATCCAAAGGGATCAGGAATCGCAAACTTTTTCATGATTCACTCCCAGTTGTCTCTGGTTATAAATAAGAAACCTATAATATGAGGTGTGACTAAACCCCCCTAAGATATAACAATAAAAAAATCGGTAGATTCATGTGATAAAGGCATCTTAATTTCATTAGATTATATAATCCATTAATCATGTAATAATGGATCAACTCCATTGAGAAGATATTTTCTATCCTTCAATGTTCTGAACAATAGAAGGTTCTACTAGTTGTTATTCATATGGAGGGATAACATAGTCACCGGTATACATTTATCAACAATATGAATCCTGAGGAATAGATCTACGCAATGGAGTGGAAGGAATTCTTAGAAATAATGGATAAATATTCTCCTCTCACTATCCATCTTAAAATGAAACGGTATTTCCATGAAATATATAAAAAAAAGATAAAAAATCTATTATCGAGTAGTTAAAAAAATCACAAGACATGCATTATATGCCTCCTATTTTTTCGTAACTCTTGAATTCAAGGATGATGGCTTATTTGGTGGGAAAAAACCTAGTCTACAAAAATCCCTAGAGATCCATGACCTAGATAGCTGGGAGGAAACTGTTTGATGTTCCTTTAAAGATGAAATTGAGATTGGAAAATCTAAATGGTATCATTTTGATTAGAATAATAAATTGTAGTTTAATTTTTGTGGTCCAATAGATATATTTAATGGTGAAATGAAATTTTAGTATCCCACTTGTCAAAGTTGTGGAAATAAGAACTCGTGAAATTTCCTAAGGGGGGTAATAAAGAGATTATGGTGCAGGATGGAAGGACACATAACTAATATTTTACGATAGGATAAACCTGCTATTGAGATGGAGGAAACGAATGCTCTAATCAACCCTTTGTGAATTTTTCATTACTACAACTTTGAGGAATGAGTGCACATTGAAAACCAATTCCCTATACCAAGGGTTTTTCTAGGAAACCAACAACCTCTAAGGTGAAAAAGGAATGATTTTTCCATCACTACCACTAAAGTGAATCCTAAAAATAAAGTGGTGATAGGTACAATAATTATTCATTCAAGAATAGGTAATATACTTTTTTATTATGGTTTTAAACTTTTATTAAAATTATGAATTTTAGTAGGATAACAAAAATACTACCATAGATCATTGAAGTAGAGATGTTGGTGAAAATGGAAAATGGGAAAATTATTTCATCCCATGTATATAAATCCTCCACTAGCATAGTTTTTCGGCAGAACATCCCAATGAACCTTTTTATACTTACATTGGTGTAATTTGATGCAATATCTTGCATGAATTGGATCTCCTTGTATAGAGACAACATAAATAGTGACAAGAAGTAAATCATTGTCTATATAGAAAATTGACCCCTATTTCTATACAAGTTCAAGGAGGAGGATGAATCAAATTTAACACCTCCATCTTAAGAATGGATATTATTTCCCTATGATAAATTGTATCTAGATTAAATGATTGATACTAATGAATGGATCTTCCTTGAAATAAAATCCTATTGTAAGGGAAAGAACTATTGTGTTTCTCGAAGAATTTTCTAGTCTTCCTCCTAGCAGGGATGTCATATTTTCAACAGATCTTATACCTACGGATTTTCTAGTACCCAAGAATCCATATAGGATGGATATTGTGGAACTTGAGGAGTTAAAAACAACAACTATTTATGAATTTGGATAACGGTTTTATATTACCAATTTCTTCACTATGGGGTGCATCGGTCCTTTTTTCAAGAAGAAATATGGGTCAATTCTCCTTATCATTAATTATGGTAAGTGAAAAAATATCATGATAAAGAAAAAGTATCCTATACCACAGACTGATGACCTGTTCGATTAGCTACAGGAAGCAAAATATTTTTCCAAGGTGGCACTTTGGTTGGGATATTATCAATTAAGTTTGGTGATGAAAGAAATCCCCAAAACCACTTATTGTACAAGGTATGCGCATTATGAGTTCATAGTTATTCCATTCCTACTAACAAGTGATACCAAAATATTCATGAATTTGATTAATATAATCTTTAGAGATTACATTGAAATTCTTTTTGTCTTTATAGTTGATATCTTAATATACTCCAAAATCAAGGAGGAGCATGAATAGAATTTAAACACTATTTTAAAGACCTTATGAAAGGATAAGTTTTATTCCATGTATCACATGTGTGAGTTATGGTTAAAGGAAATATCATTCTTAGTGAATATCAACCCAATGAAGGGAATATTAGGGGATTCTTCAATGAAAAAATAATCCTATGGTTGGTTGGGGCCGGCATCTATGACAGATATTTGTAGTTTCCATGGGTTATCTAGGTCTTATAAACAATTTTTGTGAAATTCCTAATGATCATCGCAACCTATTACCAATCTTACTCAGAAGGTAGTCGTGTTTCCTTAAAATAGTAAATGTGAAGAAAGATTAATTGTGTAAAAAATGAGGATTATCACTACCATTGTGCTCACACTGTCAACAAGTGGAGAACTTTTCATAGTATTCTGCTTTTCTTTGACGAAATTATTAGGCTATTTGTTAATGAATAATGAAAAATTCATTGCCTATACCACAAGGAATTTGAAAATTCATGAGCAAAACTATCCCACACATTATCAAGAGTTTTTAGTAGTATCTTCACTTTGTATTTTTTTTCATTGTATCTTAGGGTAGAAGTGTAAAATATATATGCATCACTGAAGTATAAAATATATATTCAACCATAAAGAGAAAAATATTCTCCAATAAAGGTGGTTAGGGATGATCATGGACTATGAATTCTCAATTCACTAACATCTCACGAATGATAACAAAGTGGTAGATGATCTATGAAGAATAGATGTTGAAATTTTTTCATATATGAGAATTGAGAAGGGTCTAATCTTCTTAGAATTGTTAAATATGGAAATTGGATTCCAAAAAGAAGGAACATCATTAATCCTTTCACAAATTATTTCCTAAAAATCTCTTCTTAAAATGATAAAGGTAACATGAAATATGATTTGGTAATTCAAAATAAAGTGAAAACTATAAGAAAAGGAAAATCATCAAAGTTCAATGTTAATAAAGAATGAATTCTGAGTTTTGGGACAAGACTTTGTGTTCTATCAAATCATAAGTTAAAGAAGTAACAATTGGATGATTCTAATTGTTTTATATTCTCTATTCATCCAATAAACACGATGTTTTATAGGGATATACAAGAGCACTATTGGAGGGAGAACATAAAGAAGGAGATAGTTGAATATACATAAAATTGTTTAGTATGTCAGCAAGTTAATTATGAAAGGATAAAGATAATGGGGATGATGCTTCCATTACCCATACCAACATGTAAATGGGAAAACATCACCATGGACTCTGTCACCATACTTCTGAAGACATCCAAAAGAAAACAATGATGTCTAGGTTATTGTGAATCGACTTAAAAATATTTCACACTTAATTATGATATGAGATGGTTTCTCATTGGATCAACATGAACCAATATACATAAGAGAAGTGGTGAGTATTTATTATGTACCACTGTCAATTATGTCCAATTAAGATAAACAATTCACTAATATGTTTTGGAAATGTCTCTTTCATGCTATAAACACTGAGCTGAACTACAATATGTCTTATGCCCCTCAAATTAATGGCCAATCTGAGCAGACTATCCAAAAACATGGGGACATTCTAATATCATGCTTAGTTGACTTTAAAGGAGGATGGTACTAATATCTTCTTATGGTTGAGTTATTATATAATAATAATTTCCACTCAAGTATCTGTATGGATCTGTATGAAGCCCTTTATGGGAAAAGGTGTAGAACACCTACATGTTGGGATAAAGTTGGGGAACTCAAACTACTAGGTCCTGAAGTGGTTGAGGAAATGGTGGAGTAGGTTAAAACCATTTAGCAACACATAAAATATTCTCAGAGTCGAAAAAAGATCTATGATGACAATCATTAATGAGACCTAGCATTTGATGTTGGAGACATGGTATTCCACTACATATCTCTATTGAAGAAAGTGATTATTTTTAGGATGAAGGGAAATCATAATCCAAGGTACATGGGCCCTTTTGATATCCTTGATCAAACTAGAGTAGTGGCATGTCGATAAGAAATCCCACCAAACCTATCTCAAGTAAATGATTTATTCCATGTATCCCTCTTGAGAAATTACATACCATACCACTCACATGTACTCAATCTAGAGGTGTTACCATTGGAAAATGGCCTCTCCTTTAGGAAGTAGCCAGTGAAGTTCTTATATCATAGAAAAAATGTTCTATGAAATAAGATAATTCCCTAGTCAAAGTGTTGTGGATAAACCACGGGTTTAATGGAGAAATGTGGGAACTAGAGGAAGTGATAAAGAAGAGTTAACCTCATCTGTCTTAGTGTGGGAGAAGAAAATTTTGAGATAGAAATTTCTTAAGGGGGGAGGATTGAAATGAACAGAATTATTTTAAATAAAATTCCACATTAATTTTTATTAATTGTATTATTATATAATATTGTTATAGAAAACACATGAACTACTATTGTCTTATTATTAAAATTGGATTTAATTGAACAATACTAATCATTACCACTGATAATATAGTCATCGAATATTGATCACATGATTATTATAAATATTGGGTTTTGAGAAATCTAATTTTCACATACAAAGGATGTGATAGACTCAACCTATAGTATTATACCCTTAAAAGCCCATTTATCAAAGATTCTGAGGGAGATAACTTTTTTGGGATTTTTCCTTGACTATGGCCAAGGTGAGATCCAACAACTTAATCATGAGAGAAACCATTTATGGGATAAGATGAACATCATCGAGATCACGACCCAATTCATGTTCTCCAAACCGCCCCATGAAATCCTCACCATAACACACCCTAAACTTATGGCATTTTCTGGTGTATTAAAGTGATATGTAACAATACCATAGAAATATGATTATTGGAATTATTTTTTATAGACTAATTAATATATTTACATCCTATTATTATTACATTATAAATGATTTTTACATTGATTCATTGAAACACAAAACAATGATTTTAGTTAATATTCAAATTCAATTAAGATATCTATATTGATGATTTAATTTATTTTTTAAAAAAATGTATTTTAATAAAATATTATAATTAAATAAATTTTAATAAATATAAATTATCATATAGTTTTTATGAATTCAAATGTAATTTTTATAAGGGTTCAAAAATATTTTTGTCAAAAACCTTTCATTTTCAATAAATGCTTTTTTATTTTAAAATTGAAAATTCATATATTTCAAAAGTTTATTTAGATAAAAGGAATATTAGTTTTGGAATCATGATTTATAAATTATCCAATGGTAAATTTTTCATAATTTTTAGAGACAACCTAATTTTCAGGTAAAAACAAAATATCGAATAAATATAATTTTTGTTATATGAATTCAAAATGATCGACAATTGATGAAAAAATTAATTTAAATGGGTAAAACGACCAATTATATGTTCTAAAGTCAACATTATGTTATTTTATGTTTATTTTATTTATTTTATAAAGTCATTATTAATCCTCCAGGATTTCTAATATATTTTATGATTTTAAAATCACTTATTTAAGAGTGTGACACACCTCCAGATCACAAAAGTAATATTTTAATAATTTATTCCCTTAGCCTCCTAAAATAATAAAAATAAATCTTCTTTTAAAGAAACCATTGGAAAAAAATGACTGTGTGGTTTTTTGTTTTAGTTATTTTATAATGTAGAGTTCAAATCCAAAATAATAAAGAAATGTCTCTCATTTCCTATAAAAAAACACACAAACTCCCTTTTCGCTTCACTCAAAATCCTTGGATCACATACAAATTCTTCCTTCCACTCCCTAGAGTCATCCCAATTTGCCCCAATATTTAACCCCCCCCCCCAACAATCCTTTGGAGTGACACAGTCATACAAGGTATCATCCACTCTTCCCTTTTATCAATCACTCCTTCTATTTTTTGTATTTTACATTTCATTTTCTTATTATAGTCTATGATATTACAAATTACCCATAATATTAATTTGATTTATAAATTATGAGTTATTGCTTTCAATCACATTAATACTCCAATGATTATTTATGTACACCTGTTACAATTCTGAAATTTTTTATGGTTTGCTTTATCTATTCAAGTTTATTCATTACCTTATGCCTTATATTTGCAAATTTATAATGTCAGGATATGATTTTCCATTTTTCTAACACTACTCATTTAATTTTAAAAAAATTAGATACTCCATTCACTAAAATCAACCATTTTTATAAATGTTTATGTAACATTGTTATGGTGCAGAAATGGCTTCATGATTTTCCTTGCCAAAACAATTGTACAGTGGATATCATACCCATTATTTTATCAAGGGTATTATCCTTTATTCACATATACATTTTTATTGAAGACATACGTGTATTTTTTCCACATTACATGATCATTTAATAAATTATAATGATGAATTAATCGGTTTTTTATGATATTTTTTATGCACATAATTATGATGATTAAATGATAATGATGGTTTCTCCATGATAGAACTTCCAAGAATTTGGTAATGTATAGTATCATGATATGTCATATTGGGATAGAGGTGAACCTAATCACTTTATCATGAATTTCCTCCAATATGTCTTGGTGATTTTGCCTTAACCTATGATTATGATTCTTTATTTTAAGTTGATTCAACATTTCCAAGGTTATAATCATCATGAAATATCATGCCTTATTATTTATGTTCCCTTATTTCCTCATTGATATGTCTAAAGTCTAACAAGATTCAATTATGCCATGTTTATTCCCTTATAAGGCTTTATAGTTAACCCCTTTATTATTTATTTCCCTAGGTTATCCTACTTTTTTATGTTCGAAGGAGTATTTTAAGCATGTAAAAGAAGTTCTCAATAAAATCATGTAAAGAAAGTTATTAATAATGTTGTTGTATCACATGTTCAAAATGTTTTTTTTGTTCCTAATTCCCAAAGAAACATGATATATCTATCTTTAGAGGGGTATTATGTATAATTTTATGTAATAAATCTTATATTAATGTGTAATAAAGATTTGGGTTATAATATCGGTGAACCAAGGGAACACCATACCCATTATTTTCAAGGATGGAAATGGCTAAGAGGGCCTCTAAAATGAATTTTTAGTAGGGGTATCCCAATTTTTTAAAATTGGATTGGATTTCAACTTTATTTAAAGGAGTAGTATTATCTAATTTAGATAGTGACTAAATTTATTCACATTTATTACATTCATAAAGATATTGTGGTTGGTAGATTTATTATTTTTTTACATTTTATTTTTATTTATAATTAAATGTATGTGTACTTTCTTATATTTATTTCTTACAAATAAATTGTATAAATACATATTTAAAAATATTTTTTAAATATGTATTTTTATACATATAAACCAAATGTTTATAACTATTTTTTAATAATTTAATATAAAAAATATATCTATTTTATTTACCTTATATAAATGCATTAAATTGTATATATTAACCAATACAAGTACTTTTTATATATAAATTTGCGTGTCAACTATAAAATATTTATTTATATATATTTTATAATTTTTATATATAAATACATATTAAGTTAATATTAGTACATGTATATGGGGAAATATAAATGTATACTTGTGGGTGTTAATATGTGTGTGTATATTATATATATATACATCATATATAAATGTAATTTTCTAAATGAATCATTATCATTGTCATTAAATATAGTCTATAAATATATTTTACAATAAATATTTATAAATAAATTACAAAAAATTTGAATGAAAATGTAAAAATATTTTTAAATATAGAAATATATTTGTAAATAAATATATATCGGTAACGTAAAAAATTTATATATAAATATAAAATATTTAGAAATTTTGTAATAAAAGTATTTAAAATGGTTTATAACCATTTTAAATTATAAAGATGTATGAATATATAAATACTTATAAAAATATATATATATAAGTTTGGGTATTAATAAATAGATATATATTTATATTATATACTTTTTTAGGTTAATGAATAATATTATATAATATATTTAAATAAATATGAGTATATATATAAGTCACACACAAACATATATTTTATAGATGTATTTGAAAAATAATTATATAAATAATTGAATAATATATATATATATATAATTATCATAAAATATAAAAAAAATCTTAGTGCAGTGGTAAAGGAGTTTGTGTTCTAAAAGAGAGGTGTAGGGATCAAATCCAAGACAGTGCGGCCAGCCAACAATAGGCTAGAATTTTGTAAAGTTCTTCTAAATTCCCATTCTGAGCCCAGATAAAGGGTTGGTTGGTGAGTGGATGAAAATTATTGAAAAAGGGATGGTGGAAGCACTAACAAAGGGGTAGATAATGTTATCCAAAAAATTATTAATTCACCCTTTATCCTGGATTAGAAATAAGAACTGATAAAGGCCCCATTTATCATAAAAAAATTAGCACGGATAAAGGGGTTTTTTATTAGTTCTATAAAAGTGTTGATAAATTTTTACTTTATCTTTGAGTGCTAATAAATCCGTCCATATAACATCAATCATGTTATCATTGCTTCATTAGTGAGGATAAATCCCTTTTTTAGTGATATTTAGGGGACGATTTGTTGTTTGGAAGGGGGACATTTTTTACCTAAAATTATTTTATATGATCACAAAAACTATTTATTGATTGAATCATTTAATTTCATGAGATTTTGGTATTTATATATGGTTAAGAAGTTATGTTACCCCTATATCAAATAGAGGGGTCAAAAAAGTGTGGATGGTTTCCTTGAATACCCACACTCTCTTCCATTATCTTCGGGTCAAAGAAGAGCCATTGACCAGCAAGTGGAATGGAAATTGGAACAATGACACTAATATACCCACCGTATAAAAGGTTGAACAACACTAATTAGTCAATCACCACATGGTGTTCAGATAGTTTTCCGAGTTACTCATTGGTGGAATTGTCTGACTGTTTGGTATAGATGATCCTTAATGTCAAACTTTTCCAATAAAGGTGGACACTGAAACCATCACTCAACTTCTAATGGATCTATTGACTCATTTACAACTTGAATATGACCAAAGGAGATTAAAATATAATAATTATACCCTAAATAGTCATAAAAACTCACAATCAACAATAATTGAATAATGGATTCCATTTCTTTTAAATATTTTTATTTCATAAATTCATCAACCAAGTTGAGTTGAATCTTTAAAGAGAAATCATTATATTTTTTTGATAGTATCAAAATTAAATTTTTGTATCAAATTTGATCATATTTATGAATAATTTATAATTTTATCTAATACCAAAAATGAAATTTATGTTAAAAACAAAAAAAAATAGAATAGATGCACCATCCATACAAACACCACCTATAGAATTAACAATCAATACCCCCAAAGTCACCACATCTCCTTCTCAGTATCATGTATTCTTATCTCTAGATTCATCCACATCATATCAAAAACCTTCCCAATGATCCTTCCAAACTTTTACCAATATTCCATCCCAACATCATGGTTACTGGTATGAGACATATGATCAGAATTAAGAGAATACCCCTACTATAGTTCATTTTTAATATCATAATACATGTATTATTATACTTCATGAAGATATTTGATTTTATTATAACTTATTCAAAGATTTATTTTATCTTCTAAATTCTTGTGTAAATACACACCCACCTCCTCCACTTAAATATTTGGGTAGTTTCAGTCCCCTTGAAAATAGAATCCAAAATTTTATTTTGGATGGATTTAGCTTCTTATAAAAAAAACATTAGATATTCTTTCCCCATAATAGTGTTTGAAGGAATTGGTTATTAAACCACTAAGGTTTTTATAAAATGTTGATGAAAAACTTGTCCCATTGATCCATCATAGATGTTGTTAGTCGGAATTAATGATTGAAAAAACATATATTCGTCTCCCACCAACCCTAGGAAATGATGAATAATATTGAATGGGATATGTGGTTGGATGTGAATTATGGGGTATCAATTTATGGTCCTGATTTGAGGTCAGTATGTAAAACACCAACACCTACCCACATCAATACATGTACCATAAAAATAAAAATAAAAACTAAAAATATCAAGGGAAATGTATAGGATTGAGAAAACTAAAAAATTGTTAAGGATAGTTTTTACAACCAAAGCTTTATATTCAGCCTCATGTGTTAAAAACCAATGGAATATATTCCCGAAAACCAATAAACTAAAAAATAACTAGATAAATGATCTTCAATAATGTGATGATAATCCACTAAAATGAATAATAACTATTTTATATGTAATTTTATTATAATTTATTATATTAATACACTTGAAATTATAAAACCACTAATGTCTTTATCATTTAATATATCATTTTCTTTTAATTTTCTTTATTAATGTTTTCCGTGCAATTTATGCACCAAAGATCTTATATACTACCAAGAAACTTTCTTCCACACCTATATAAAGATGTGAGAAAAATTTTAACAAATAATAATCATAATAAAATCTGTAATTTTCAAAAGAGATCAATAAATATTCCCAGATGAAACCATATTAAGATTAATCATTTTTTCCATGTGTATCTGAATCCAAGCATGTTTGATTTATAATAGAAAAGAAAATTTCTAGAAACTCTAAAAATAAATAAGGTATTCCCTATTAATTATTATACACAATGAGGAAATAGTTTTATAGTGCTATGAAATATACCGTAAAATAATCACCACACTCTATTTACCTATATACAAAAACAATACATTCCAAAACAATTTTTTATTTTTCATATTCCCAGAAAAAGTTGTTCCATACATCTCAAAATCACATAATTTTAAATTTTATCAACCACCCACCTTATAATATGAATCTCCATTACACTACACAAATATTACTACTTACTTTATGATCAAAACCATAGAAATAATGAAACCTTTGAACAACTATTAAATAAACCCAAACAACAATAACAAATTAATAACATTATTATATTTTTAATTTAACATGATACATAGCTGAGGATTCAGCCCTATATCTATTATGATTGAACACTATATCTTGTAGGGACGATATAGAAATATAAAATACACTATAAAATCATTCCTTACTCACAATGTTTTGAGTATTATACTAATGGCACTGAAAATTTGAAAACAAAAATCAATGTAAAACTAACAGTAATCATCAAAACTGGAGGCTTGTCTATCAAATCAAAAAAAAATCCATGGTGATAGTAGACACATGGTTATGGCATAAGATAATTATTGACGAAAAATTATGGAGAAAATGACAATATTCTTATTGTACATCTCTTTCACCCTCTGCAGTATTTATTTTCCATGAGAAACTATATGCCCTCATTATGATATAGAGGAATTGGGGATTTGAAACCTAGGGCTCCCATCTACATAATTACTAAATCATCCATTAAGATTATATTTATATATGATAGTATAACTGATATCTTCCTTCGTTGTAATTTAATTTATTATTTTACACCAATGATATTATTTTCATAAAAAATTGGAATGTTTTTCAAGTCATCAGAAATAAAATTGAAAAATTATTAAATGGATCCATCACAATCATAGTTGACCATAAAATCACAAGATCATGAAAAAAAATAATATATGAAAATTCATATTTATTTATTTTTATATGAATGGAGTAGGAGAGAATTTTTATATTTAATTTTACCTCATTTCTCGATATTAAAATAATTGTATTTTCTTTGTTTAAATTTTATTATATTTAATTATTTATATTAAATTTTTAACATTCATAATCATTATTAGTTGATGTATTTTATTTCTATATTGAGATTATTAAGAAATGGTTAATTTTGTTGCACATTATATAAAGAATGACTGATATTAATTTTTTTAAAATTAATGATTTTATGTGATTTTTTATTATTTTAATGTAAAATCAATTGAACCCATCACCATTTCAAAAAAAAATCTATTTAAATAATTTTACCCATATTTTTGATGTTGAACCCCATAAAGATGTGGATCCCAAAGTGAAGACGTGTTTGAGAAACTGTCAAATTGGATGGTCAAATATAATCATTATTTTTTGGATTAGAATGGAATTGGTGTTAATGAATCATAAAGGTGAAATTATATGGTAAATTAGATTCAAAATATGACCATTATTTTGAGAAAAAATAACATGAATATAATAAATTGCTCATATATCATTCATTTTCAAAACTGCCATTATATTTGTTTCATTAAATCACCATTGAATCCCTTTTTTCAATATATATTATATTTCTATAAGTTCGATTATTTGAGGTACTAATTAAATCTCTTCCAAATTAAATATAAATAAGGTATTTATTTCAAAATCCCACTAATTTTTACCTCCTTTGTTTCTTTATATTTTTAATTATTATAATGATTTATTATTGTATTTTTATTATAATGATTTATAGTTAATTTATTTTATAATTAAATATGTAGTATTAAATGATTTAAATATTTTATTTAGAAGGAAAAGTCATAAAATTGAATCATTTTAATGAAGATATCACACCCACAGTATTAATCTCATAAATAGTGGACTTATATTATAATTCACTCCATATCATTTCATGTTATAAAAAACTCACAACATAATACTGGTTTTGGGAGGATTATACCACATAGACATCATTGAATCATATGAAATGTATTATGAGACATTTTCCATACTATGAACTCTCTTTATTGGATAAAACAATATTTGATATCTATGAAATAAGTAAAATAAAACTATAAATGTTTGATCCTGGAATGGTTGGTGAATATTGGTTTTAGTTTATCCAAAACGGATACTTGATAACCATATAATATTTTGGTTTTTATTTTAATAACTGTTTTAGAAAAAATAATTATTTAGATTTGGTTATCAATATTGCTAAATCATTTTGTAACATTTATATTTTGTGTGTTAATTTTTTGATGAGCTTTATGTTGTTGATAATAAAAAACCATAATGATTATATTTAACAGCCTAACAAAAAAATTTCAAATTTTAGATTTACATATCCTCTATTACCACATTAAATTTTCAAAAAATTAAAAATTATTATATTTTTTAATGTGTGAAGATATATTCCATAAAAGAATTTATCCAGTTATGAAAAAAAATTCATATTGTTTCAATTTTAATAAATTATTGTCTGTATGTGTTTTTCAAATTAAAAATTAAACATGTTATTATGTCACTACTAGTTCATGGAGAAATGAACTAGGAAATAAATAATAATAAATAGAATATAAATTTTCGTATTTTGTACCCAAATTTTAAATTTCCTAAGAAAAAACTCCTATATTTATACAAGTTAAGTGACATTTTATATAAAGAGTACTACAAATTTATAGTAATTTTAATCATTATTTAATATTTTAGCCTTATTATTATTTTTTAATTTAGTAATATTTAAAATATTTAATAAATGTAATTATTTTCATAAAATATCTATTTTACACTCTCCCAAAAAATTATTTTAAATAATTAATTTTTATTTATACTGTCCAGTTAAAATTTAATAACATTGAAAAGAAGAATTAGAGTTAATTCATATTATCCATAAATATATTATAAATTTATGTGTGAAATATTTATTTTGAAATTTAATATATCCTTAACAAAATATTTATTTGAAGGTATGATTTTTTTTTGTTCAAATTTTTATGCGGTATAATCTTTTTATGGTTTCTCCATGAATTAACATAAATAGTCTATCGCATAGAAAATATCTATTCATGTGTTTACTAGTTAGAGGAAGCTTCTGATGATTCTTTAGTATTGAGTGGCCTTAGTGAGAGGTCATGTTCATTATTTTATCATATTTATACAATGCTTTATAGAAACATGATAGGGTTTTCACTCTCCTAGGTTTCTCTTCTCCATATTTTAGACACATAGGTGGAGTAGCATAGGAAAAGTCCATGTATCCCTTTTCTGACATTAATAACAAGTATTTCATAGATAAATCCCAGGTTTATCATATAGATTACATTCCTCATCTTGAATTGGTATGAATAGATCTTGATGGAATTATTCATCATGAGGATAATGTCATCAACATAAACCTCAATGATCAGATGGCACAACATTTTTTCACCAACGTATAAGAGGTGTAATGATCCACTTTTACAAAAATCCTAGTGTCATAAGGATGACATTGAGTTTGGTGTCTAAAAATATTAGTTATTTATAGAACTTATGGGGATCCTTTTGAAGCCTAATAACATTGTTATTATGTTTTTTGATTACTAATTCATGTGGCTACACGACAAAAAACTCCTTTTGGGAGTAATCATTGAGGAATGTCGATTTGGAATCCATGTGATAGACACCTCATCATTCTTACACCTCTACCCTAATGAAGATCCTCACTGATTTAAAGAATATGATAGGGGAAATTGTTGTCACGAATTCAATCCCCTTACACTAGATGTATACCTTTTCAATAATAATATTCATGTTCTTCGAAAACATTTTATTATCATCATGATTCACCATGAATTCCTAAAAAGATTCAATTGGATAATAAAATGTCTGGAGTTCAATTATCTCACTTCTGTCTGGTATGAAATCTACTACACCTTCTAAAGAGCCTTTATATTAAAACATTGATGAAGTTATACTTTTTGTAAATACTTTTTCTCGTCGTCTAAAGTAATTTTTTGCTCACTAGAGTTGTTTTAGAATAGTGAAAACACATGTGTAATAGTTGACACAATGCTATTGTTGATGGTGTGAAATTGATGGAGAGAATTATCATGATTATCATTTAGTGTTTATTCCAAATTAGTTAGTAATAAGATGAAAACTGTCATGGATGCGGTGAGCATTAGCTAATCCTTGCCATGTTTTATATTTTTTATTATAATATCACATGTGTACAGATGACTTTTAATTTCAATGGAAAATTTTAGATATCATTTACTGGAGGGTTAATATTAAGGACCAAGGTTTATAAGCATAACAGGAAGGTTTCAAAGCCTCAAATGGATGCTTTTTAGAAAAGGAATTGTGATTGAAAGGTCCTCATGAATAGAGGCATGGATTTGATGGAAGGCATGTTGTTCAGGGTTGTAGATGTCATCCACTAGCCATCTGATTCACATTTTAGTGGATCCTCAATCCTATAGGGTTCCACTTTCTAGAGAGTGTTTTTTAATGGAATTATCTACTTATTATGACCACCATAATGTTAGTGGGCCCATCCAGCTTACCGGTGGTGTTTTTAGGTGGCACAATTACAATTCTTCCCCGCTAATATTTTTAGTGGGTATTCCACTATTTCCCCACTTAATTAGGATAATTGAACAAGAAGTGGTCAACCATTATTCTATTGGTTCCCCAACTATTTTTGGGGTTATTTTGGTGGTGTTTCTTTGTAATCTTTTGTAAGTTTCTCCTTATGATGATATCTAATCCTCTTATCCTCCTCTAATCCTAAATTTTGGTACTCCCAATTGTTGAATTGAGTAAATATTCCCCAGGATAATGGAGAAATCACACATGGATGATAGGTATTCTATGCGTCCATACTATAGGACATCCCATTACAATACTTGAATTTTTTAACCAATATTGTTTTATGAGAATATGTCACTTTTTGTGTTTTAAAATGCTTTTGAGCCAAATTATATATCTAATCTTTTTTTGTTTTATTTGATATTTATTTGGCCTGAGGTAGTTCATATAAAATATCAAGGACCTTTAATGGATGGTTGGTCTCAACATAGGTTAAATTATATTTCCCAATGAGTAAATGACAATTTATTCCAAATTGAATTAAGTTATATATTCATTTGTAAGTTGTTAATTATTTAAAATTTTAGTATAGTTAGTTATGTAAGTTTTTTTGTGTTTGTTTCATTTTTGGATGGTTAATTGTTTTTCATATTTCTTAGATGAGTTTAGACATTGGGTTTTTAAGATATAATTAACGATAATAGGCTTCAAATGTGGTTTGTAGTCCATTAAATAAACTAATAGTGTAGTTTAGTTTTAAAATTCATTGGTTTTATGTTCACGTCGACTTCCTTGTTGGTGAATAATGAAATTAATTGGAACCTTCCACTATGTTGTTTCCTTAGTATAATAATTATTTTAATGAATTATGACCCATTATGTTGGGAGTTTCCAAAGGGACTCTCTTCTTGGAATTGACACTAATTTGTCCTAAGGAAATATTTTAGCTTCTAAGAATGGAAATTTGATATTATGGAATTCTTAGTTTGTTATTGTGAAATAGGTTATCCTTTTTAAAATGATTAAAATGAAATAATGTTTTAGATCTATTATTTTCTAATGGAATTTCACAATCATCAAAGAATTTGGATTTGGAATTAGACTTGACTAGGGTCTTAAAATGAAATTTGAAATTATAAGTTTATGTTGTATTAATTTAAATAATTTTTATAATATACCATGAAGAGGACCATAAATAATTTTATTAATATGTATTTTTTTAACAAGAGATGGTTTCTCAGAAACATAGTGATGATATGTGATTTTATGGGCATTATGACTCCTTCATAAACCAAGAAATATATAATAAGTTGGCCTTTATATTAAATTGTAAAAATGTGTTAATGGTACTTGGTTTCCTGATGAACGATATATTGTAATTGGGAATCTAGTGAATTAAATAATTTTTTACATGCAATGTAAATAATGAATTCAATGTTTGTGTTCCATGAATTCCTTCTATAATGGGTTTTCTCTTTCAATAACATGGAGAAAAAAATGTGGAATACATATGGACATGATTGGAGTATAATTCTGTGATAAATACACATATTGAAGATCAGGACATAAATAAACTTCAGGTTATGGATACACATAAGGATTCATTGAGGGATGGTTTTATAGCTACCCATACTTTTCATATATAAATATTATATCATATTAGATGAGTATTTTATACCTAATATAAATATCCATGAAAAAATCATATCATTTTAGTTTCTCTAAAAAATATTGAACAAAAAAATTAGTTCATAAGAAATATCCATCATCCCCCACTAAATTCTTCATAACTATCTCCCTTATTTAAAATAAAAAAAATAAAACATTCCTTCATAACCTGGGGAAAGGAAACATAATAATGGTTTAACTCATATTATCTGTAAGGGTGAACATGGGAGATATCAATGAGGAAATAAACAACTCATTGGAATAAGGGTATGATAAAATGGGCTAATAATTTGAAAATATACCATTTATATCATAGAGAAAAATATTGGTCCATTTCATAAATAATGGAAGTTAATCAAATAAGAATCATAATAGAATCAAAGAATATGAGATATTAGATTATAACATTGGAATAAGAGATATGTTTGTTGAATACATATTAGTATTGAAAATTATTTCCATAGAAAATGATTTCTTACAATACTATCATAATGAATCAGTTTCACTCCCCATTCCAATATATATTTAGTTAGGGTTCACTCTTAGGACTATCATATAGGACACAATAAAATTCTTAATTGAGATCACTCACCATTCTAGCCCTTATTATATCATGAGATAACCATCTTTATTGAATCAATTAGAGGGAAAATCAATTAAAATTCCACCTACTTCATAATCATAATCTAATCATATGTGGTTCATATGATAATAAAACAATCATTATATATCAAGACCTATGGAAAATAAATCGGTTTCAAAATCATTTTAACAATTAATCATATCATAGACCATGTAAAATAAAAATTATTGATAAAAATTTCATCTTCATAATAATAAACAACTAATATAAATAATAATAATTTTATCCTTGGATAATTTCCTCACAAAATCATAAGTAACATAAAAATATTTTATCATAATGAAAATAATTTTTAAAGATCGCTTGGGATGTTTCTTGATGAAAACTCACTATTCATTTTGGGATCCCTTCTTTAGAATCTAAATATTTAGAGAATATTATCGAAAACATTATTTGGGTCACTACCATGGAAATGTTTAATAGAATCATCAAATAATTTAACTTTAAAAAAACGTAGGATATTCC
The DNA here is from genome assembly GCA_963277665.1 of Viscum album. Classification (NCBI taxonomy): domain Eukaryota; kingdom Viridiplantae; phylum Streptophyta; class Magnoliopsida; order Santalales; family Viscaceae; genus Viscum; species Viscum album. Next base: position 1,386,149,723 of record OY728160.1, read on the forward strand.
ATTCATTTCAGGATTCCTTTGAAATTTTTGGTAAAAATTCAAAATAACCTTATTCTGAAAATGAAAAGAAGATTCTATTTATATTTATTAAAAAAAATTAATAATTTTTATGAATAAACTTTATAAATCCTAGTAATATATTAAAAAATTATTTAATTGTATATAGAAAACTTGGATATTGATGAAAAAGTGTTTTTGACTGAAGAGACAAATTAATCCATTTTTCCTTAAAACATTCATTCAAAATTTTGATTTCTTAAAGAATGGAAAATGATATGACAACATTTAAGTCCCATAAATCACCATAGGATAAGAAATTTTAGGGGATTATTGATTTATATGTCATAAAATATCATCATTAAAAAAGTAACAAAAAATATCATTATGCATTGAGATTGTAACAGAAAAACCTTACCATTATCAGAACTATCAAATAAAAGCATCATCATATATAAAACCTTCCATAGATTTTTAAATCTATAAAAATTTAATAGGAAACATAATAAGATATATTATTTTTCATTAAACACATTATATAAGGGAAATAAGTGGTGAAAATTTTATATGTGACACATAAGTAAATAATAAATGGGAAACCCTTACCTCAAGTTAGATTTTCTCCAAAGGTTATCTAATACGTAATATAACAAATGTAATTTTATTATAATTATATACTAGAATCATGTAAATACCTATAATATGTTATCTTATTGACTTAATGCATTTAAAACACAATTTTAAAATATTACTTGCTCAAATCATCATTTCTGAGTGTTAATTATTTAGATTTTCAAGAGAATTTTTGGTCAGTAGTTCTAGTGTTTGTACTTATTTAATGATCCCATAATCTCCAAAATTTTAATAAGGAAATAAATATCATATATATTAATTATATACACATATATATACTTATATTCATCCATAAAATAAATAGATATAAAAATTAATTACACTGTTCGTGGAGATGGTAGGTTGTACATACACATGAACATTGTTTTTACTTTTAAATATATTGGATTAAATATTGGTAAATAATTTTCCAAATTTATAGAAAAATTACCATAATATATATATGTATATATAATTAATTCAATAAATTTATCCTTATTAGTATCCACGTAAATAATAATTGAAAAATGAATTGCTTCACTTCCTCTATTTGGTAGTTCACATGTTAGCACGAGTGATGTTATCATTTCCCAACAAAATAGATGTTAAGAGGGTATATATTATATTATAATTTAATAATCATAATTATTTCATAAATATAATTCATAAAAATTAAATTTATCATGAAAAAATTTCCCAAAATATTGTAATGGAAAATGAATTGTATCCCTATATGGAGTCGATTGTACACACGTACACACAAGTGATACATTCACTTACCATTTGACAGAAAATATAGTGGATATACATGGTTTAATAATCATAATAAAATTAAATAATATATAGGACACCTATAAAACATTTTTATTTTTAATACCATTTATCTAGAGGATTACAAGATGAAATAAATTTAAAAAGGTCAAGTAATATTATTACCTCTTCTTAGGTAGGCCTCCTTTAAATCCTTCATAAGGACCCTTGGAATGGATTTGTAAATAGAAAATGACCTAAAATTCATTTCTATGAAATTTTATAAAATCATTGTGTCGTGATTTTATTATATATATATTTATATATATATATATGGCTCAGAGGGTGTGATAGAGAAGAATATGTTCCCTTTTAGTAGTGATGAGAGAGGTACTCTTTGAATTACTAAAGGTGTTATTATAATATAAACAAATATTTTAGTAAATATAGATATATATTAATAAAATTTGAATATAATTTTATAATGAGTTTAAATATTCTAATATAATAATATTTGGATAATATTTTGTAATGTTTTCACCATTATCTCTTAGTTTTAACCCTAGTTATCCCTTTTGACAGTTATAGTGATATCATTGTTTTTTCTCTTTAAGGGTCATTAAAGTTACCACAAAATGTAGTGTGACTCCATAATGGGAAATGGTTGATAATTTTAATATTATTACATTCAAATTTAAAAGTATATTATTTTTATTAAATTTAATTCATTTAATAAAATATTTTTTATTATAAAATATCAGCAATAACATTTTTGGGAATACATGAGATATTATAATATAATATGTTTTTAAATCTGGTAAAATGGTTAAAAATTACATTTATTATATGATAAGGATGATATTTTATAAATATAATCCCGAAATAAAATTTTTACATATTTAGATATCATTTTTAAACTTATTTTTTGGTTTAAACCCTTCGTTAACTAATTCTAAACATAATCACAGTAATGATGTTTTTAATAATAAATTTTTACAATTATACTTATAAGATAAATATTTTCATATAAATGGAAAAGGGAATAAATTTTAGACCATTTATCATACTAATTTTCCTATTTCAAGAGTATTTTGATTTTATAATAATTTATGAAAATATATTTAACTTAAAATACTATTAATTCCATTTTAAGAATAATCTACATAATTATTATTTAAAAAAATTATAGAATTTGGAATTAATATATAAACTATTAAAACATAAATAATAAGTAATATTTATCTTATATTTTTCGATACACTTTAATTCATCAAAATAACAATAATTTTTTTAGTTTTAAAATCCATTTAATTGCTTTTTTTACTGGTAGCACATGCACTATATAAGCACTACCTAATCATTTAAAGTAAAAATTACATCCCTAAAAAAGAAAATTATATATTTAAAAAAAACATCCAAATATATAATAACCATTTATAACCAAACATACATTTTTTATCCCTATAAGAAAATATTATAGTCATTAAAAGAAATAAAGTGTTATTTTTTACTTATCTTTTACTTAAAAATTATAAAGGTAAAAATGAATTTTAAGCAGACATAAGGATATATTTTTGAATTTTGGAAGCTTATGGATTACATGAACTCATAAAATGAAATAAATATAAGTTTTTTAATGAATTTCAACCCTAATCACAATATTTCTAACCATAATTAATCCATTTTACCTTTACTTTGGTTATAAAAAATTATTATGGTCACTACTCATAATGAACAAAACTAAAGGAGACCTATTTGCAAAAATTATATATCATGGTTCAAAATATAAAATATAATTTTAATTATTAAATCTCTATAAGTGAACGAAATTAATTTTAAAATAAAAACACAAAATAGAACGACAAAGAGTTTTTTAGAAAAATTCATTTTTAAGTATAAAAATGTTTTTTTACAAAATTCAACCAAAAAAATTATACCAATGAACTTAATTGGATAAATAATGATACAATTGAATGAATTTAACTTTGAAACCATTTTAAAACAAAATTTTACTTTTAAATTCATGAAAGAAAATATAATTTTCACTAAAGAATAATATTTATCACTGTTTACTGGAAAATCAATGTTTTCCGACAAATTTCAAAAATTCAGTCTAAGATAATTTTGAAATTATTATATAAAAATTTATTTTATTTTTTTACAAATAAAATTTTTAAATATTTTTTAAATTAGTCATAAAATTTTATGAAAAAATAAAATAACTCATTTTTGAAGAAAATATATTTTGAATAATGAAATAACTTTACTGAAAATTGATTGATTACTTCATAATAATTTATAAAAAAAATTAATTCATTATAGGATTTATTTATTTTTCAAAATTTTGTTGCTTATATTCAGACATTATAATTCAATGGCAATGTTATAAAATCTATAAAGTTATATTATTACCTAGTTTGTTCAGTATTCTTATTTCGTGTTATATATGCTATCGAACAAAATATTGTTTTATAATATTAGTGTGTTATATTATATTCCCATTAATAAATTATATCCTCTGAATTTTAAATTATTATCAATAATAAAGGTTTAGATATTTGAAATTTCGTTCTTGAAAACCTATATCATAAAAAAAGGTTAACCAAAATGCCTCCTCAAAAGATGGAAAGGGAAATACAAATGTCATTTAGAATATCACATAACTAGATTTCTAAATAGAATAACATGAGTGGTAATTAAAAATAGACACATGGAGTAAAACAATTATTAATAATGATAGAGTGTCACAAAGAACATTGATCGCAAGAAACTTAATGATCATGAGATAGTTAATGACCACAAAACCAAAAATAAATGTGGTATGAAAATTTCCCTGGATTCACATTTAATGAATGAATGTACTATGATAAAAAACATCTTTTTCCTAGAATTGAATAATTACTTTACCATTTAGACAATTAAATTTAGAAAGCATTCTTAAATGAAAATTATCATTTCATCCATTATTCATTTTCAAACACAATCTCATATATTTCTCCAAATTATGAGTATTCAAAATGATTATTTTCCACGTCTAAAGTAGTATAATATTATAATAATGGGCCACATAATCTTAAAAAATAGAGGAATCTACATTCATTATCATTAAAAAATAAACAAAATCCAAATGGTTAGGATAAGGTATGATAATATCCAAATTGTATTAATATTCTTGTTATGAAATAATATATTTTACTACAAGATTTCCATAATAACACCAAATGTTAAACTTATATAATTCCAAAAATAAATAACACAACATCAAAAATTAACTCAATGAACTCGACATTAAATAATGTTTTAACCTCAAATGTGGCCTCATTCCCATTATCTTACATACCAAAATATTTAATTTATTCTTCTTAATAAAATATTTCATGATAAATGAAATTTTAACCCTAAGTCTTACATATACCTCACTTCAATGATACATTTCCAAAATATAATTAATATCCATGAAAAATAAAAATGTAGTCTAATTTTTTAGTTATTTTCAAGAAAATATAATGAAACGTATTTATATACTAACCTGAAAGGTAATCCTTATCATGACAATAAATATTTCCAAAAGTATCACTATGATAATGAATCAATTTTATACCATCAAGATAATATGTATCCCACTATCCAATACATTGTAATAATATTAACAAAAAATCATTTATTGAACCAAAGGTTAATTTTAACATCAATGGAGTATTTTTCCTAAAACCTGGTATAAGTATCAAGTCACCACAAAATTCGATTACATAATACTTCAATAAAAATATAAATTCTTTTAAACATTAAAATATATTCCATAAATCCAAAAAATATGTAAACATCATCAAAGATCACATAAATCACATTATCATCAAAGAAACACTCAATTATAAGTTCTGAAATACTATTTGATTGACTCTATCATCTATTTATCCCAAAAATAAATTATTATCTCCACATCAATAATTTATTAAAGGATATATTTCCCTCAATAATGTGTCTCTGAATAATATCCATTATCTCTAAATAGGTTTTCAAATCCATAATGAAAATCTTTTTTAATTGCAGTGGTATAACCCTTCTACAACTTAATTCTTGAATCCCAACACATAACCACTTCAATCCTTATACTTCAATTTGTCATGACCCATACCCCAGGGCATGTGATGTGACTACAACAAGCCCCCCTTCCATAGTCCAGGGGTTGGAGACTAGAACCGGAAAATAATTTACTAAAAATGGGAAGGCATTTCCTCAAAACCTATACACATACAAGCAAGGTACACTATACAAAAGTAAAAAATAATGGAAGAGTAAGGTTTAACCACAACTAGTAACCACAACTAAGTGTTATAGTAAGTACTGAAATTAAAGGGGCTAGAATACAGGCCCAACTGAAAAAATACAACTACAATAGAAAATAGAAAATATATCTGGAGATTGTCCATTGAGGATCCTACCTGAATGGTAGGTACAACTCGTCTCCACAGCACCCCACATCAACCAGTCACGTCTGAGTACAACTTGGTCTTCGATCCTATAGTCTCAGTCGAGTATTTCTTCATCTGCACAAGACACAACAAGGTGCGGGTGAATCTTGTGCAGGGGTGAGTATAACAATACATAGTATGGAATCCAAGACCCCCAAAGATCTCTCAGAATTCCACTAAGGAAAACCAAAAGGAATGATCTCAATCACAAATCACCAAGTGAATGTCTCAAATCAAACTAGGTATAAATTAAGTAAAAAATTATATATTATTAGTCATAAATCTAGATCATCTTATTCTGTTAAGGGTTCTGCTACTGATCCACAAAGGATCACTCGGTGGTGATCCAGACTGGATCACTAGGTGATGATCCACATTGGATCGCTAGGTGTTGATCCCCACAGGATCGCTAGGAGTTGATCCACCTAGGATATCTAGGTTCTGATCCACACAGGATCTCGAGGTGCTGATCCACACAGGATCTCTTGGTGCTGATCCACACAGGATCGCTATTAATTCTTCACATCTCATCCAGCCACTAGATTTGAATACGGTGTATGCTTGATTATGGGTGGATCCACTACGCAAGTCATTACTCATATTTCAAACAACATGAATCCCCACAAAGAAGTAACACAATGATATTCTATGTCATAAGGGTCTCAACTCAACAGACAGTGCGTCAATCAGACGCCCGGTCTGAGTGTTCTAGGCATTTTAACGCCAAGGGCCCGGTTAGATTCAGGTGCGATCCAACCCATCCATACTCCAACCTTCTCCAAAACTTAGGTGGAGTATCTCAAAAGTACTTTCTCATTCCAATTATTCCAATTCCATAGATTGGTTGTCAAACGGATGTCTGGTTTGTAACATATGAAATTTTAAGCGAAAATGGAACATAAAGGTTCTGGGTCCTGTCTGACTAGGCCTAACCCATCCTGGGCCAACTCAACCTGATCTGGGTCCGAACCGGTCTAGCTAGGTCATGGACTGGCCCATCCCGAACCAGCTAGGTTGCGGCGGGCTTGGCTCGCTAGACCGCGGACCGGCCCGACCCGAACTGGGTGGGTTGGCCAACGGCGGGCCCAACCCACTGGGCAGGGGACCAGCCTGGCCTGCCAGCTGGGCGTGACCCATGTGAGGGGTCACGTGGGACCTCCTTCCCAAACATCTCAAGTACCATTTATCTCTTCAACTAGAGGCATGATGTGGTGCTTCCTCACTGTGCGCAGGGCGCTACTCCCCCTCCGTTGTGTCTTGGGAGTCATGGACTCCATCCACTGCATGTGACAGCATACCACCCTTCTGCCAATTTGGCCAGCCAGAAGCCATCCGTCCTAGCTAGTCCACCATGGCACTGCCCCATTCTGTTGCTGACGAGTGCCTGTAGGGCTTCTGTGGGCCATCGGGTGATCTTTGGTGGTTTGTTTTCCCTTTAGAAAGCACTTACATGCATACCAAGACGCTTCCAACACTATGTGGATCCTGGGATCATCATTTTACTCTATTTTCCTATTCCCATCAAAAACACAACAAATATCAAAGCGGAGTAGGTTCTAGACCTTGTTTTTTTGGCATGCTCCCTCCACATTAGCATCATAACAAGGGTGACATTAATTCATCATAAAAAATCTTAGAATTAATCAAGACAACCCCCTAACTCTGGAACCATTGAATGATGTCATGGTCATTGAGGAAGAATAGTCCTCTTTTGTTGAAGTTGTTGGCGTTTTTCGATCCCAAATCGATTCCTCCAATGATATCATTCAATCCTCTATTCATTGATGGTGGAAGATATCGTGGTATGTCATCAGAGGTTCTTCACATCCCTGTAAAAAACCCTAGCCCGGTCTCTATTTAAATAGATGAGGGGACCAACCATAGTGAATAACATTAATGGAGTTCATTTATGAACTGCATTTAATGTTCCAAAGTCGAGGATACACAACACAAGGGTCATTCCCATCAATGACTTATTTAACTATACAGTCCCTCAATGTCTCTCAACGGTTATGAAAAAAAGAAACAAAATAACTTGTTGAGTTTATTATTATTACATTTCTTATGCTCAAAATAAACTTTTTCATCTAACTTTTTCCGAACAATGTTAAGCTTCCCTTGAGCGAATCTCGGTGTTGCGAGTCCAATGGTGCCCTCAGATTTCAATTCTGAACACTGGTTCAAAAGTTAGAAAACTCTACCCCCACATTTACAAAACTTACCTTAAAAAATGTTCAAAATTTCATTCCGAGATCTTCTGACCTCACAATCACATGCTGTTAATTTTCATAGACTCATAATAATCCCAAGTAATTTAAAAAATATATATGGAATTTAAAAGTCTATACATTCTCTCCACATTAGAGAATTTGCATCCCTTAAATCTACAACAAAACTATGGAAACAAATGGGGGTAGTGAACACGTATCTGATTCTCCCTCTCCAAGGTCCTCTCCTAGAGATTCATGTGCTGCAAACGAACTTGCACCAGAGGAATCTACTGCCCATGAATTTCCTTCTCTTATGGATCCACTATCTCCCCTAAGAACTCCATAAAGTCACCCCATCATCAATTTTTAGCTCTCCATATCGATAACGTGTGATGGATCATGCACATCCCTTCTCAGCTTTGAAACATGGAAAACATTATGCATCTGGTGCATCTTTGGGGGAATATATAGATGTTATGCCACCTTGCCTACTTAGCTTAGAATATATAATGTTCTGATGAACCATGGATATTTCTTTCTTCCCTCGCCAAACCTTTGTAATCTTTGTCGGGATGAGACCCATAGGAAGACATGGTCTCCCTCCTCGAACTCCAAGTGTCTCTGTCTCCTATCGAAATAAGACTTTTTTGGATTTATACAGTCTTCATCCTCTCCTGGATGATATGCACCTTCTCTGTGGTATCATGTTCCAACTCTGGACCCATAAGTGCTGAATCCCCTAGGTCTATCCAGCATAGTGGTGACCTCCGAGGTTTCCCATATAGGTCCTCAAATGGATCCATGCCGATGTTGGAGTGATAACTATTGTTGTAAGATAACTCCGCCAGTGGTAGGTAGCCCTCTAAACTACGACCAAAATCAAGGAAACAAGCATGAAGCATGTCCTTGAGTGTCTGTATGGTCCACTCCATTTGTCTATCTATTTGAGGATGGAAGATGGTTCTCAAACGTAGCTGAGTCCCGAACGCCTCCTGTAATCTAGTCCAAAAGTGATCAGTAAAACAAGCATTGTGATCTGATACGATCATTGATGGAACCCTGTGAAGACGTACAATCTCATTTATGTATAGTAGTCCCAATCTCTCTACTGATCACTGCTATCAGATGGGTAGGAAGTGGGCTGACTTTGTTAGTTAGTCAACGAACACCTAGATCGAATCATGGTCCCTAGACCAATGTGGTATCCCTATCATGAAGTACATGGAGATACCATCCCACTTCCACTCTGGTAACTCAAGTGGATGAGATAATCAAATTGGTACCTGATGCTCATCTTTCCCTTTCTAACAACTCATACATCAAGAAACAGACATCACCACTGTTTTCTTCATCCCTGGACACAAGTACTGACGATGGAAGTCCTGGTAAATCTTCACCACCCCAGGATGTACCGCCAAAGGGGATGTACAGAACTCCCTCAACACCTCCTTCTAAAGTGTCACAGGTACCATAGTGATACCTCTGAAAATAATGATGTACTCCCCACCTTCAGAAAATCCCTTAGGATCATGTCCTGAGGATATCTTAGCACATCAGGCCTCAGAGTGTATGTACCCATGTTGTGCCTCCATGAGCCACTAAAGGAGTGGGGGAGTTATTGTTTTAGACTGAAGTTAATTTTCTTTATTACTGTCCACGAAGGATAGCTACAACGTGGCTAGATACTCGGTCGCCTTACTCATCAATTGTAGACCAGACCTCCTATTGAGTGCATATGCTACTATGTTCCCCTTCCTAGGAGTGTGGACTATTTCAAATTCATAGTCCAGGAGAAACTCTATCCATCATCATTGTCTCAGGTTCTGGTCCTTCTATGAGAAGATATACCAGATACTCTTGTGATCAGAGTAGATAGTAAAGCATTCACCCATCAAGTAGAATCGCCACATCTTCAGCGTGAATACCACTACTGCTAACTCTAGGTCATTGGTAGTGTAGTTCTACTCGTACTTCCTCAATTTCCATGATCTATAGGTGATCACCATTCCCTCCTACATCAGGACACAACCTAGTCTGGTCCAGGATGTGTTGCAATAGACTACATACCCAATTCCCTCTTTTGGGAGAATCAAGATGGGGGCACTCACGAGTCTCTACCTCAATTCCTGAAAACTCTAATGAAATATCATCATCCACATGAAGGGTTTCCCCTTCTTTTTCAAATTAGAAAAGGGTTTCACAACTCTAGAAATGTCATGTATGAATCTCTAGTAGTACCTAGTGAGTCCTTGGAAACTCTGGACCTCGATCACACTCCCGGTTGGCTCCTAAGAAAGGAATTCCTCAATATTCACCAGATCTACTACAAATCTAGCCCCCAAGATAACGTACCCAAGTAAGTGGACTTCCTGTATCTAGAACTGGCACTTTGAGAGCTTTCCATAAAGCTGGATCTCTCAGGGTGTATCCTGAATTATCTGTAGGTGTGTGGCATCCTCTTCCTCTGTCACTGACTATATCAGGATATCGTCAATGAAGACCACCATTAAGTGGTCGACGTAAGGATGGAAGATTATGTTCATGATTCCCATGAACACTTCCGGAGCATTGGTCTTTCCAAAGGGCATTAATAGGAACTCATAATATCTATACCGACATCTTAAGGTTGTATTTGGTATGTCCTCATCCCATACCCTAAGATGATGATAGCCTGATCTGAGGTCTATCTTCAAAAACCACAGAGATCCATTTAGATAGTCGAAGAGATCATCAATACTTGGCATAGGATACTTGTTCTTCATGGTCACCTGGTTTAGGTGTCGGTATTCCACAAAAGGCCTCATACTCCCATCTTCCTTCTTGGCGAACAAAATCTGGGATGACCATGGAGAAACAATGGGCCTTATGAACCCCTTCCTCTACAAGTCCTACAACTGTACCAACAACACACAAAGCATCATGGGTGCCATTTGATATGCTGGTGTAGATATCGGTGTCGTCCCAGGAAATAGGTCGACATAGAATTCTACCTATCTGTTAGGAGGTAGTTCTGGAACATCATCAGGAGAGACATCAGCAAACTATTCCTCCACTAGAGGATAACATAGAATCCTCCTGTCAACTACTACAAGGGTAAGGCTAGAAAACTGATGAGTGATTGGCTGCACCATCCTATGATAAAGACCATCCTATATTGTAACTGTACCCTTATCTCTAGTTTAGGAAAACATGATCTCATCATCATGGACACACTACACTTTTCCCCAAAATAGTCGATCTAAGTGTGGACTATAGATAGCCAGTCCATACCCAAGATGACATTTTAAGGAATCGATACTGCTACTAGAAGATCCCATCTAATCCTCTCACCTCCTAGAGTGACCTCACATAACCTTCACCAATGTGTAATCATCGAATATTATCCTGTAGTAGTCTCTAATTGTAAGGATCAAGCCAACGGCTCCATCGGAATCTCAGAGCTCTGAACGAGTGTCATGGCAATAAAAGAGTGGCTGGAACTTGTGTCTATAACTACTGTAGCTAGGGTGGATAAGACATAGATCGTACCTCTAATCATCTCTAGAGCACCGTGGTCATATTCCTCTACTCCCTGTAGCTGAGCTCACCCCTATCCACCTGCTCCCTCGGGTCGGGGTGGACCACCTAGGGTGGTGGCGGTAGGACCTCGAACCATCATCCACCACATGTTGCATGACCTTATCCCATGTTATGTCTACCACCCTATGGATATCCTCACGGGAACCTAATCCACTACCTTGGCGGTCCCTTGTTCATCTATTGATCTTCTACGCGGGGATTCAGAAAGTTGTGAGACATGTTCCCCTGTCTTCCACAAGAGAAATGGATTTAGTCCTCATAAGAAATCCTCTTCCTTGCAAGCTCCACACCTCCAACACTGCATCCTGGGGTCATCCATTGGAAGGTCTGACTCACTTGGAACTATGTGTCATCTGCCTATTGCATACTGCATATGACTCAAACAGCTATCATCCAGCGGTGGCCCTCATCGTCCGTTCCTTGTCAGCTAAGAAACTATCCACCAATAATGCTTACTTGAGCACTGAAACCTATATCGTGATATTTAACGATATCATCGATGATCGGATATCCCACCAGAGACCCTTCTCATAGATCCAAGACCTAAAGAATGGGCCATGAACCATGTCGGTGGAGTAGTGTTATAGGTCAGTGAATCTTGCCGAGTAATGGGCCACTAAAAATCTGCCCTACTATAAGTGCAGCAGCTCATGGATACGCACTGATCATAAATTCGCTGGTACAAACTCTGCCCTATATAGGGTCTCAAAGTCTAACCAGGAGAGTATTGCCTCCTCGTTCATATGGAGTCTTAGACTCCACCATCTCCCTATTGTGATCTTTAGGAGGCTAGCAGCTAGGATTACCATCAGATCTGTTGGTGTCATAACTAAGAGAAACACCTATGCCACAGCCTCAAGCCAGACCTCAACTGCCTGGGGATCTATCTCGCCTCAAAAAATCTAAGGCATTTATACCTAGAACTCGTGAAACGTGCTCAGTCAGCGTGCATGGTCTTCTAGTGGGGCTTGTGGAAACAGTTTCCCTATTATTGGTGGTGCTACTGGTAAACCACCCGAAGGTGCTAACATAGTAAGAGGGCCCTACACTGAAGTCTCATCACTCAGTGGGCCATCATCATATACTCTCTCGGAATCCTCATTTGTTGTCTATGAGGCAACATCATGAAAATAAACAGGTGTTACACAGTAATAAGTTATACCTGGTGAGATGACTATAAAGATATTAAAAGCAAAACATTTACAAAACACACGCAATCAGTGCTTTTGTGCACCGAGTCAGAAATTAGAATTCAGCATCTTGGTGTATGGATACGTCGGCTGCCCCTCCAACACTGGCCTCCCCAAACTAAAAACCATCCTCAAAACAATTAACACTATTACTCCATTGGAAAGACTAGAGTCTCAGTTCTTTGGTAAAACTGACTCCTCTGATTCCACTTTTTCATAACCCAACCCTCGAGGCCCGTACCGTGACTACCCCATGCCCACGTTCCATAGGCCATGGGTTGGTGACTGGACCGGAACGGAATTTTGCAAAAATGGGAAGGCATTGCCTCAAACCCTGTACACACACTAGAAGGGTAAACTACGCAAAAGTAAAACACAATGGAAGAGTAAGGTGCAACCATAACTTTTAACCACAACTAAGTGAAATAGAAAGTACTGAAAGTAAAGTGGTCGGAATACATGCCCAACTAAAAAGATACAATAACAATAGAAAATAGAAAATAGATCTTGAGATTTTCCACCAAGGATCCTACCTGAAGGGTAGGTACAACTCTACTCCATAGCTCCTCATGTCAACCAATAACCTCCATTTACCTCCAGGTCATGTCTCCTATAATCTATATTTATCTACTCGTCGTCTGCACAAGACACAACAAGGTGCGGGCGAAGCCCGTGTTGGGGTGAATTTAACAATACCTAGTAGAGACCCCAGCACCCCCAATGGTCTCCCAGAATTCCACTATAGAGAACCAAAAATCATGATCTCAATCACAAATAAGAAAGAGAATGTATCATATAAAACCAGGTATAACTTAAGTACAGAAGTACAGATGATTAGTGGTAAATTTAGATCATCTTATTTTGTAAAGGGTTTTGCGGTTTATCCACATAGGATCACTCGGTGCATATCCACATAGGATCTATAGGTGCTGATACACACAAAATATCTAGGTGGTGATCCACACAAGATCACTAGGTGGTGATCCATAGGGGAACTCTATGTGCTGATCCACACAGGATTTCTAGGTGCTGATCCACACGGGATCAGTAAGTGGTGATCCACACCAGATAGTTATTCATTATTCAAGTCTCAGCTAGACACTGGATTCCATAGATTGTACGCTTGATTCTGGGAGAATCCACACTACAATCCATCATTCGTACTTCAACTGGAAAAAATTCCAACAAATAAGTAACCCAATGATTTGTCATGTCATAAGGGTTATAATGAAATAGATGGTACGTCAATCGGACAACCAGTTTGTGAGTTGTAGGAAGTTTATTTTTGAGGGCGCAATGGGATTTAGGTATGATACAACCAAACCATACACCAACAATATCCAAAACTCATGTAAATTATCACAAAACAACCTCCTCATTCAAAGGATTCCAAAACTGTAGAAGGATCGTCAAACGGATGTCTGTTTTGTAAGATATGGTCTTTTAAGTGAAACTAACCCATAAAGGGTCTGGGTCCTATCTGGCCAGATCGAACAGAACCTACCTGACCCAGTTTGGGCCAACCCAACCCAGTTTAGGTCAACCCGACCCGGTTTGGGTCCGACCCGGCCATACCTGAACTGGCTGGGCAATGGACCGGTCAGGCCCGAACCATCTAGGTTGGGTCGTGGCGGGCTCAGCCAGCTAGGCAATAGACCAACATGGCCCGCCGTCTAGGCATGACCTATGCGAGGGTCACATGGCCCCTCCTTCCCAAATGGTTCAAGATCCATTCAACTCTTCAATCAATGGCACCATGTGGCATCACCTCACTCTCTGTGGGACCAACAGGGCATGGGTCGTCCTTCCTCGCGGCTTTGAAGCTGTAGCCTCTATCTATAGTGCGTCACATCACACGGCCCTTCTTCCAAGGCTGCCAGCTAAAATCCAGCCACCCCTGCTATTCCATAGTGGTGTCGTGTAGCCCCACCCCCTTCCGTGGCAGGTGCAGCCTTCACCTGCCAGCGCTGGTCATCTGTACCATCGTGCCGGTGTCATGCCAGAAGGTCTTCTGTGGGTCACATGGTGAGCTTCGGTGGTCCGTTTTCCATTTTGAAAGTTCCTACAAGACTCTCGAAATGCTTACAACACTTCGTGGCTCCTGGGTTTACCTTTCCTCTCTATTTTCTTATTTCTCAAAAAGTACACAACAAAGATAAAATCGGATGAGGGTTTGGGCCTTGTTCGTTTGGCCCATGCCCACCATGTTATCATCAGAACAAGGGTGAGATTAATTAATCTTCAAAATCTTAAAATTAATCAAGAAAAACCCCAATATCTTTTGAACCATTGGATTATGTCGCGATTGTGGAGGGAGAGGATCCCTTGTTTGTCAAAGTCCCTATCATTCGTCGATCCCAGACTGATTCCTCCAACGACGTCATTCATGCTTTTGTTCCTAATTGGTGGAAGAGGTCTTGGTACTTCATAAAAGGTTCCTCACATCCATGTCCAAAACTAGATCCTGATCTCCTTTTAAATAGACGAGGGAACCAACCATGTTCCATAACATTAATGTGGTACATTTGTGAACTTCATTTAACATTTGAATGTCGAGGTTACGCAACCCAAGGGTCATTCCCTTTAATGAACCATTTATCTCTGTGGTCCCTCCACATCACTCAACAATTACAAAAAGAAATAAATAAAATAACTTGTTCAGTTTCATATTATTACTTTCTTTGTACGGATAAAAATTAACTTTTCCATTCTACTTTTTTGGAACAAAGTTAAGCATCCCTTAAGAGAATCCAAGAGTATCCAGTTCAACAGTGCACTCAGATTTCAATTTCGAGCACTTGTTCAAATGTTAGAAAATGATGCCCTCACATTTATAGAATGTACATTAAAAAATGTTGAAAATTATATTTCAAGCTCTCTGGGCCTCAGAATTAAGTGCCATAATTTTCATAGACTCGTAATAATCTCAAATAATTTTTAAAAAATTATATGTAATTTTCATATCTTTACACAATTATTGGTATAACAAAATTATTTTTATGTCCAATGTGTTAAATCTTGTATTAGGGAACTGAATTTGATAACTTCCATGTTACCCAAACATTATACATTGAATTATAAATGTTTATTTATGATGAACCTCACATCCCTCAACCAAACATTTCATTTTTCCATGGAAATTACTCTCTTTATACAAATATTTTCCAAAAAAACATATTCCAATTATTTTGATACATTCCCCAAAGTGATTCATCCCATATACGTGAAAGGTAGGAATATGAATCTTTTTTACAACTATGGAATTCTTGAAAATCCATTTTTATCATACTAGTTATGTCAAGAAACTCAACCATGTTGAGATTGTGTATCATATAATGTGGAATAATATTAGGTGGACTCAAAAATTTTCACCTTCCTTCTCCCATTTCCTTTGGTTATTCATGAGATGAATCATTCAATTTTCCATCAGATTTAGCATTAATATGATTCCTACTTGTTCCATCAATTAAATAAAACCAAAAAGTATAGTGTGAGAAATAATAATAATTGTGAGAAATCATATAATCATAAAAATGTATTTATAGGATGTTAAAATCATGAGACCTTATTTTAAATATAAAATACCTTAGGTTTAACCCATTCTATCCTTCGTTACCATATATTCAAATAATTCCTAAGGTTTCATATAAAAAATGTGATTAAATTTCAGAATACCCACTATAGTGTCAAACCTGATGTGGAGTAACGGCACGCTCACCATGAACCCAAATGATGGTTGAGATATTCTTGGCTAACTCTTTTCTAGGTTTTACCCCTAGATGAAATTTTTCCTAAACTAAATCTACTTTTAATTTCTAGACAAATATATATTTCTAGGAATACCATATTATTTTTACATTACAAAAAAAATAGAATGTTTTCCTATACATATATTTATCCCCATGTTTTTATCCAAATTTCACTAATACTTATATATAAATATTGAAAAAAACCCTACTAATATACCATCTATAGAGACCCAAAATTTTTATACATGATTATTACATATTATTAGATAAATATTCAATACATGGCATAATGATTCACACCATAATCAAATAGGTTTAGTGTATCTGGAAGCTTGGATACATAAAAAAGTGATTCATGATAGATCTATAACATCTCCCACTATGTTCATCATAATTAGAAACTTTTTAATACATATAAAACAAAAATAAATTCTTCATAACCTGGGAAAATGAAACAAAATAAATAGTGATCTTAGATTTATAGTAATGGTATACAAGGGATATAATAATGAAAAAATAAACATTAAATGAGATTAAGGGTATGAGAGCGTGATCTTAACATTTGAAAACCATACCCAGCATATCATAGATAATAATCTTGAGTCTATTAATATAGATTTCTATTTAATAATATAAGAATCATAATGGAAATAAAAAATGAGTTGAGTAAAAATAAAATTTTCATAAGGAATAAGTTTGTGGAATACACATAAGCATGGGAAAACATTTCAATTATCAAGAAATGCTTCCATGAATATTATAGTACATCGGGTTCACGCACAATTTCATCATACCTTAATTCAAGGTACACAAACAAGACTATAATAGATGAAAAATAACCTTATAAAACAAGAATCAATCAACATTTCATTCCTTATTATCCCATGAGATATCCTTCCATACACAAAAAATTGGATGGAAATATAATCTTCATACCACTCATGGTATTATCATAATATAATCATATGAGTCATGAAAGATCAAAAACATTCATAATATACATTAACCCATGGAAAATAATTGATTTTCACAATCATTTTATAAATTCATCATAGCATAAATCATAGAAAATATATTTTTTTCATAAATATATTATCATCACGATCATAAACCATTATTATAAATAATAAGTCTTGTATCACTTGATAATGTCCCAGTAATTCTTAAGTGGCATCAAAGGATGTAATCATAGTAGAAATAAATTTATAAGGGAACTTGGAATTTATCATGGGTAAAAAGAACTATTCATTTTGGAATCATATATTTAAAACCAAAAAACATTCCAAAATATTTTTGAAATCATTTTCCTTGAAAAAATAAATTTATAATATTTTAGTGTTTATAACATTGGGAAATTTTATTCTATTCATGTACGGTAAAACACATATTATAATCACGTTTACAGTAAAAATTCAAAAATACGTTATTAAAAAAATGACTGGATCTATCAATTTAAAAAAAATTGAAATAATTAAATAATGGATAAATATTAAATTAAAAAAAATATGATAATATTTTGAACAATCTTTAAAATAATTTACTTAATCATGGGTATGGAATAAAAATTATTTTCAACCAAATATAGAAATAAAGATAGTTTTCGGTAAAAACATTATTTGGGTATCCTTGTTTATTAAAAATAGAAAAATGACGAGAAATATGAAATCTCCATAAATAACCAGATAAGAAGAAAATTACTAGGATTATTTATTGATATGTCATAAAACCTCATCATTTGAAACTTAATCATAAAAAAATCTCTAAATATAAAGAGATGGTATCATAAATCCATTACAACTTTAGTAACATAGGAATCAACACCTCATGAAAAAGAATAACCTATATGGGCGTTCAAATTCCCATAAATTACATGATAAAAATAATAAAATAAATTCATAGATGTTTTAAACACCACAAAAATTATACAATGGGGGAACATGAAATATGTCTTATAAAAATAAAAGTCAGTCGGGAAACCCTTAGCTCAAATATTATGTATTTTGAAAGCACTTTATCCTGTTGAATAATTAATTTAAGTTTATTATAATTATATACCAAAATAATAAAAGTAATTATAATACAATATTTGATCCAATTACTACATTTAAAAACCTATTTATTAATAATTCCTTAAATAATATTCTTCAGGTGTAAACTATTTTATTTTTTTCATTCGAAATTTTGTTTGGACATTATGATCCTTTTACTTTTAACATTTTATGATCACATACATAATTTTTATAGTGATAAAAATATCAAATAAATTAATAAATTAATTATTTTTAGTCATCCATAAAAGTTAGAGATAGAAAAATTAATTATATCGCTAAAAAAGATGGTATGCTATATGTACACATGAATGTTATTTTCACTTTTCGAACGATAAATTTAAATAATGGTAAATAATAATTAAACATTAAAAAATACTTATTATATCATATATATCACATATATTCAATTAATTTATACATGTAAGAACCCATGTGATGGTTAATTGAAAAATGAATCACATCTTTTCATGGATTTGGTAGTTCATGCATATGCATGACCAACGTTATCATTTTCCAATGGATTGGAATCTATAAAAATATATATGACATTATACTTTAAAATTTATTATTATTTCATAAATATCGGGTATAAACATTAAAATAATCATAATTACCATCAATGAAATATTGTGATGGAAAATAAATTGTATTGCTATGTGGATGCGGTAGTTCACACATATATATGAATAATACTTTAACATCCAATATGATAGAATAGAGGTTGGGTATTATTTTTTCCATATTCATATTAATATTTAAATATATTAAGGTTAATAATTTCATTATTTAATGATGAATACCATAGATTTGTTGGGAAAAAATAAGAAAAAAAATTAAAGAAGTTTGGTAAGACGATTACCTCTTTTTCAGTATGAGTCATTTAGATCCTTTCATATGTACCCTTGTAATAGTATTTTTAAGATACCATAACCTATAATTAATGTATAGTGAATTTTAGAGGATAACATTGTAGGTTTATTGTAATATGGATGGATCAAAGGGTGTGATGAATGGAGGATAATATGATACATTTTAAAAGTGATGAGAGGTGCACTCTTTGGATTACATATATTACTAGATAAATATAAATTTTTTTCATTGGAAAATCTCCCCAAATTGATATAATTATAATATAATTTTATTATGAGTCTAAAAAATCTAATTAAAAAATATTTGGATAGGTTTTGGTTGTTTTTTCACCCATATCCCTAATTTTTATCCTTTGTTAAACCATTGATAATTTATATGATATTAATGTTTTTAACAATTTAATGGTCAAGAAGGTTTCCATAAAAAAATTGACAACAAAATTGTCAAAGGTTTATATTTTCATACATATCCAAAATATTTGGATAGTTGTAATATTTTTATCAACTTTAAGTCATTGAATAAATTCTTATGTATTATAAAATATCATTAAAAACATTTTTTGGAAACACATGAAATATTATAGTATAATATGTGTCTATGTCATTTAAAATAGGTTTAAAATTTAATTGATTAGAATATAAGAAATTTATGGTGTCAATATAATCATAAACTGAAAATTATATAGGTTTAGATATGATTTTAAACCATATCTTTTGGTTTTAACATCTTTTTTAGTCAATTCATCCCTTAATCGTGTTAATGAATTTGTTGATATTAAAGAGTTATAATTTTACTTATAAGATTACAATTACCTCATAAATGGACAAGGGGTGAAATGTTTCTCCATTTTTATGCTACATTTCCTCTTTTATGATACTTATTATTTTTAAAATGATTTAATAACGTATATTTAACCGAAAATATTATTACTATGATTATAAAAACTATTTATATAATTTTACTTTTAAAACAACATAAATGAAATTCAATTTGAATATAAATTATCAATCATCTCTAATATGTTATATATATCTGAAAAAATAATTATACACTTTAAATCACCCAAAAAAATATTACTATTAGTGTTTTTGAAAATATTTATGTTATTATTTTACTGATTTCACAGGGATTGTGTATGTGTGCTGTTAGTATTTAGGGTAATTAGTTCATCACTACAAATTTTAAATAAATTAAAAAGATAAAAAAAATAGTTTATAAATAAAATTACAATTTATAAAAAAAATTAACTTGATTTATCCCTTTAAACGGTATTATATATATTAAAAATAAGAAAGTGGCATTTTTCACTTTATCTATTACTTAAATATTATAAAGGTCAAAATCAAATTTATATTAAATATGGTAATATTTAATAATTTTGGATAATTATTGGTGAAATATACTCATAAAATTAAATAAAATAATGTTTTTTAATGAATTTTAAGCATTATCACATTAGTAATAACCCTAATTAACACATTTTACCATTATTATGGAAACTAAAATTTACCAAACTTACTATTAGAAGTGACCAAAAAATAAAAGTATAAAATTTAACAAATTCCAACCACATAATTCAAAAATAAATCCATTATTTATTTTTTATTTTCAATAATTTTTTGAAATTTATTTTTTGATAAAAACAAAAAACCCAAGGGGAAATAATCTTTCAAAACAAAAATTCCAACAATGTATAAAAAAAATTATACCGAATTTAACCATAAAATTTATTAAAATGAAATTAATTGGATTATTAATAAAATAGTTTATATAATTTTATTTTTAAGAAAATTTCAAAAAAATATGGAACATTGTAGTTGTACGAAATAAAAATAACATTTTAAAAAAAATCAATATTTTTCATTATTTACTGGAAAGTAAATCATTTTACAAAAATCCCATTAATTTAACCAAACATAATTTTGAGGGGAAAATATCCAAAATTATATTATTTTTCTCAAATAAAATTTTAAAATGTTACATAAGTTAATCATAATATTCTCTCATAAAAAACCAATAAACACTATTTTTTAGACAAATTATTATGAGGAATGAAATGACAACAAAAAAATGAGTTCTTATTTCCAAAAAAATACTAATAAAATTTTATTGATTATAAACTATACATATATTTTTGAATTAGGATACTTCTACTCATACAAAAAAATCAGTGGATATATTATAATAGTGTTAAAATAAAAATATTTTGGGGTTTCTGAAAGCTTAGTGTTGTTAGTTTTATATGCTATTGAACATAGTGTTATTTTGAAATCTCAAGGTGTTACAAATGGTATTTAAATACTTGAGAGATATATTGGTTTCATCTTATATTAATTATAATGAATTACATGGGGTGCATCCCCCTATATTTGGGTAATTTGTATACTTACCGAATTATACATATTAATGTTTTGGTTTCTTATAGGGTTCCCATATTCAATGTTATGGGATAAGATCCTTAGATTAGATTTGATATTATTTAGAGGAATGACATTGTTATGGGATATAAAATCTAATTAACCCATGATTTTAATGTCAAGGAATATTCCTTGAGATCATACTAGTATACTAGATCCATGTAATTCCAAGGGTCATCCCCTTGGATTCCCTGTGGTATTTTTTGAGAGGGAATTCTTAGTTAACCCTCATGGTCTCCCTCCAAAATATTCACTACGGTTGACTCTATATAGTATCTTGGAACTAGTTAAGACATGACTTATACCATGATCTAACATTCAGTATATATGGTTTCAGTATGTATACACTGATGTTAGGTGTCATTGTGAATCCTAGGCATAGATGGTTTCTTTCATTTTATTATACTTTTATACATGTATTCCATTAATGATTTAAATTTATAAGCTATGTAAATTTTAAATTGTATCACTATTTCATGAACATAATTATTGATCTTTAATATTAGGAATGACATTGGTGGTGGCCTACATAGTTAGACTCACAACCTGATCATGCCGTTATGACACTTGTGAACTAGAGAAAAAGCTACATAATTACATTTCAATGATTGAATACTAGGATTTTACAAGGGATTTGGGATCAGACTAAGACCCGTGAACATTTTTTAGTTCATTCTGATTATTTATTTTTGTCTTTTGAAATTTTTTGTATTGACTTATTTTGTATAAATTATTGAAATTTTAGATGGTTCACTTTACTATTGCATGAGTTTTGTTTATCACAATTTAAAACTTTCTTAGATGTTTACCTCTGCATTTTCAGTATGTTGTAGCTAATTGGAAGTATTTATGTTGTTGTTTTCCATTGATATTTTGGTGTAGTATCCCCATTATACCACCTTATATCAGTGATTCTTGTTAGAAGAATTTTACATATGGGATGGTGCACATGAGGTGACATGATGTACTCGCCAAGATAATTGATTTAGTGGATTTTGGTTCAATGAATTACAAAATGGTATCAGTGACCATTTTACTTTTCTTTACCGTTGGGATGGTTATTAGGAAATATGGTACTTTTTGAATGTTGGATGGATCTTGTTCTTAGGATTATAAACCCCATGTATGAGGGATTACCCAGTTTTTAGGGTTGTGATTGAGCTCCATGTTGTTCAATTTCACTTTTTATTTGATTTTACCTCTATTTATTCACTTGATTATGAGGTTATATATTTCTTGTATTTTATCTCTTGGCTCGGTATGGAAAGTGAGGGTGTTTTCATCCTAAATCATCTCTAATAGACATTCATAAAATACATCGTCTCGTCCTTGGGAATAATAAAACATAATAAAGGATGATATAATATTCATATTAAGGGTAATAAATAAAACAAAATCTATTATAAACATCAGTAATAAGATAGGTGAATAAGTAAAAACACATTCCATTAAAAGCTAATCTTGATTATAACATGGCCATAATAAAAATAGATAAAATAATGTAATATAAATAATCACATGATGATGATACTTAACCATGGATATTATATTAGTAAAATAGTCACATGGACTATAAATTACTAATACCATAATTATGGAATTCATAAATCTAGAAATGATCAACATACCATCAAGGTTGTGTCCAGGCCACCATACATAAATGGGTAAAAACTTGGTCTAGTTTGTCTCATGAGACCTCTCGATGCATCGAGGTAATGTAGAAAACCTCACCAATCACATACTAAGTCAAATTAATCCATAATATAAAAGTTGAAAAACATAATCAATATATACATTCCTATTAAAACTAGCATTTAAAATTTAATTAATATCCCCAATCAGTAAACATAATCATAAACTATCCAAAGTAATATAGCGAGTGGTATCAAGACAGCACATCCCTTGTCAAAATAATCAAAAACCATTCAATACTATATTGTAGATTGTAACATACGATATGAACCACAATTAAGCATAAGATTTAATAGAGAGTTTTGAAATAGATTAAAATACTCTAATAAATCATTGATAAATTCTTGAGAGAAATACCATTGTTCATTTCAACAAATAGGTCTATTGGAAAATAATTATTATTGTTATAAAAATAAGATTATAAACATATTTATCCTAGAAAAACACAAATTGGATGAAATTAAATTTGAGGAATATTAAAATAATATTCCAACAAGAATTTGGAAACTATAGTGAAATTATGTTATAAATGAGTTAAAGAAACTTTTGAAATGATCCACTTTAGTATGATTTAGGGGAAAATATAAATTATTCTTTAAAGGGGAAAAGGATTATTTGATTGAATAAATACAAAAATGAAATAATATGGGTTTTCATGATAAAAATAATGAATTTATAAAAATATTTTGTGCTTAAAATATATTATGGAGTGTATATGAAAATGGGTAAAGAATTGGGAAGTTCCCATTAATAGTGATTATTTACCAGGAGGAATTTGAAAGGAAACATTATGAAATATGTATTTCCCCAAAAATTAAAGAATAATTGAGATAAAAACATATATTTGAAACATAAAGACTAAATATATTATAATAATATATTAATTATTAATAATTAAAAAGGGAAAATATAGAGAAAATTTATCCCAAAGGAAAAAAATTGAAGTTCAGGAAGAAACTCTTACCTTATGTCTAAAAGTGTTCTTCACTTTCACTTAATCACCTCAATAATGAAATTATATTTATTAATGATTTAATTCAAAACCAATCCACCTTTTATATAACTTATTATAATTTATTAAGTTCATCTTTATCCTTTTTTAAATGTTATACGATTCAATTTCATTGTTTGGGAGTGTTTGTTTCCTTGGTTTTCAGGATTTATCAGCTTGTATACATGTATGAAAAATAAATTAAAATGGAAATATTATTCTATAAGTGAAATTTTTTTGTTAAGGAAATTAAAAAATATTAAATGGTTTTATATATCATTTATTCTAGATATGAGGATGATTCAACTGATAAAACATTAAGTATAACAGTTTAGATTATTTTGGTGTTTCCTTAATCATCATGAACTATTTTTATTTAATTAATTAATATTATTTATATATATTAATTCTAGAAACATAAATAAGTTGTAACATTAATTTTTCATTCAGTTTTAACCATAATAATGGTTTTATGACTATCCTTTAAGGTGGTAATGGAAAATGAAAATGTAATATCCACAATGGTGGTAAATCAACACATCACAAACAATGTTTTAATTTTTAGAAAAAAAGTGAGTGGAGAAGGGGTTTGATGATGGATATTTGATTCAAATAAAAAAATCAGTATAAATTAAATATTTGAATTGTTATAAAACATTAGGTAGGGATTGAGGATAAAGTAGGAGTGATAATGAACTTAAAATAGAAGAAAAATAAATTTACCTCTTGAATATTTTCTCCTTGAGAACTTCCTTAAGGATCTTGGAATTTGCCTTTTTGTGATACCATAAACACGATAAAGTGGAAATTAATTAGGATAAGGGAGTTTGCAAAATTTTAGTCAAGAAATATGGCATCCGGTGATGAAATTAATTGAAGTAATGTGTCTCTTTTTATAATTGAGGTGAGGGGAAATTTATAGATTTCATAAAATATTAAAATAAATTATGTGTAATATAGGGTTTATGATTTCCAAAAGGCCCAAAAAATAATAGGATATCGTAATTTCAATAAAATATTATCATATATGGTCATATTAAATATTTATGTATTTTTAAATAATTAATAAAATATTTTATTCAGGATTTAGAAATATTTTTTAAATTTAACACTTCATTACTATTACATTAAAACATCCAAATAAATGTCAAATTTTAAAAAAAATCTTCATTATATCCAAGAAATATCATATTTATATATTGAGAACATGTTTTACCTTAAAATTTTCAAATTATATTTATTTTATTATTTTCTATGTCGTTTATTTTATTTTTTCATTAATTAAATAATTATGTCATCATCATTGTGAAAGACATTAACGTAATTATTTATTCCCAAAAATTTAAAAATAAATTACCATGGAAAATATACATTTATTAGAATTAAAATGACAATTTTCTTCCAATATATCTTTTGGAAAACCATATATTAAATTACAATACATGTTTAAAACTATTTTCTAAACAAATTGACTTTCTTTCAAATAAAAATATTATAACAGAACTAATCATATTCAAGTGGATTAAATGTAACGCCTCGACCCCTGAAGCCCAGAGTAGGTGAATTAAATTATTACAGTGGAATGATTATTGGAAATAAAATCCCAAATGACCGGTCAATTTAGTATTCTTGAAGAAGCTAGATATATATATGAAACCCATTTTATATTGGTAAAAGAAAATAAAACATCAAACATCACAAATGTTAATAATCTACATCCATGAAAACTCAATAAAAGATCCCTTATTCACATCCTATGGAAGGAAAACAAATGAAAGGGTTGAGCTAAAATGATATTTAATGGATAAAAATAGAGGAATCATGAATAAACAATAATTGAATCATAATAAAATTGGCATAGTCAATATGGCATGGTGAATAAATGAAAAACATGTGCCATTAATAAACTGAAATGCCACTGCATTAATAGATTTTGTCATAGTGAAAACCACATGAATAGTAATAACTGAAAATGAATAAATATAATAATTGTTCATTATACATCATGTATCTGTAATATGATACCAATATACCATCAAAACAGTTTAATTCTGTGGTTAGATACCCATATATTTCTATTTTAGAAACAAACTTGAAGGGTTTGTCACCAACTAATTTGTATCATGAGACCTGTTGATGAATCTAGGGGTTATAACAAAACCCAACCATCACTAAAATTACAAATAATTATTTATAAATATATTTAATACAAATACAATATTCCTTCTCAATATCGGTATAGAGTAGAGGACACAGATTCGTCAATATTTCCGTAGTTAAAACAACATTCTAAATAGGCAGTGTATGTAAAAGGGTATATATCTTAAGAAAATAATCAAATCCATGAAACCATAATATGGATATGTATAATATTTGTAAAATTTAAAATTCAAAATGATCCCAAAGGGTCATTAGTTACACGACATAAGAATTATTAGGTGCACAATACAAAGTAAATCACAATGAAATGGAAACTGAAACAAAGTCCCTTACAAAATTGTAATTAATAGAGTTATTAATCATCAAGTGAATCACTGAATACCATGAATATAAATAGAATAATGATATTATATATCAAATTTCAGTAAACATACACCACATATAAGAAATTAGTGGTGAACAATGGAAATCTCAGGGAAATAAAAGTGAGATGAGAAATCCCTTACCTTATTCCTGAAGGTGTTCTCGATTGATCATAATGACCTGAATAATCAAATTTATCTTCATTAATTAATTATTAAAGAACCTAATATACATTTATTTTATTTATTATAAATTTATTAAGTTCATTCATTGCCTTTTTTTATGGTTTTAATAGGTTCAATTTTATTATTTTGGAAGAATTTGCATCCTTGGTTTTCATGATCGGTTACTTATATTCATGAATGTAAGTTTGTTTCAAATGTGGTTAAACATAAAAAAAATTATTAATATATATTATTATTGTCATTAAAGAGAAATTAATTAACTTATAATGTTTTTGGTTATATACCATGATGATGTATAATTTCATAAAAGTAAATGATAAATTCTTAGATTAACTTGGCAGTTTTGTGCACAATGAACTTGTTTTGTATTTTAAATTTAAATAATTAGTGTGTAAGGATTAAAGAACATTTCATAAGATAATATACATATATTTTGATCATTTTAAACCATTAAAAAGGTTTCATGACCTGCCTTGAAGATATTAATATAAATTGAAAACCCATCATTCTTCAATGTTCTAAATTAACACATCTCGGCTGGTGTTTTCATTTTTAGTATAAGAGGAAGGGGAAAGAGAGACGATGTTGAAATATTCCATTTGAAAAATAAAATTCTATTTCATGTTAGTTAATATAATTATCATATAATTTTATGAGTGTAGTATATGATAGATCAAAAAATAATGAAACTTGTAAAAGATGTTGAAAGAAAATTGAAGAGAGGTTCACCTCTTGAGTACTCCTCCTTGAGAATCTCTTTAAGGCCTTTATTTTTGGCCTTTTGGTGAGAAAAATAGGTCTTTAACATGGGGATAGGTCTTGGGAAGTGGATTTCGTAGAACATAGGTAAGGATAAAAGTTTTAGTGGTGTGTGATGAAGAGGGGGTGAGGGTGGTATTTATAGTGCAGTGGGGGAGGGTTTTCTTAATATATTAACCATAAGTTAATTAATTTTCCTTAAGACAAAAAATAGTGATGATTCCATTACCAAAAATAGTAATAAGTTCATGTGACATAGAAAAATGTGTTCTTTCCTCATAAGTACATCATCAATGACTGAATAAACCATGTATTTAGCATTTATCATAATTTATCATATTTAACTATTCACCAAAAATTCAAGTATTTCAGAAAAATCCCAAAAATTCACCCCAACCATTTTTAGACATGTATAATCCAAAAATGAACTCTATTTTTCAAAAATAATTTTCTAAATATGATAAATTTAATTTTAAATTAAAATCATCAATTAATCAAAAAATACCAACACTCAAAATATTCATCTTCATTTTTTAGGTGCCTAAATTTTATTTACACTTTCATGGGTAAGGTTACCATTCATAAGGGTCATATTACTATTCATAAGGGTATGTTAATATTCATAATTGTATATTACTATTCATAAGGGTAAGATACTATTCAACAAAAATTTACTTGAATTAATCAAACTCCAAATATTACCCTGATCGCAACTGTGTATGTCTATTTTTCGAAATTCAGATCAACAAAGCATAAAAATTATGTCTAATTCATAGGTAATAACAATATCATATAACAATGTGATATTTCACATAGACTCAGGGTTTCATGTATTATAATCTATCTAATTAATTGAAATTAATCATACCATAAAATAAAGGGGAGTTGTATTAAAATTGTCACTAATTCGACATTTGGAAAAAAATATTGTCAAAAATAATTAACCACAAAAATTTATCAATTTTTTTAGGTCATTTAATGGTTCTTATATTTTTATATAAACAGATTTATTTATTTTTCTTCAATATTCACAAGCACTACATCAACGTTGTATAAGAATTAATGTTCATTATTTCATTTATAAAAATTTAGAATAAATTAATACCATATAAATAAATTATTTTGATTCAATATAATATTCCATATTCATTAATTAATTATAATTACTCATATCCATGTCAGTACAACTTCATTAATTTGTTAATTTTCCATTTCTTTCCTTATGCAATCATTACACAGGTATTTGGATAATATTTAGGTTATTTATCACTAAAATTAATAAATATCATTAAAACCACAAATTATACATATAATTTAATAAAAATTTCATGAAAATTATTTTTATCACTAAATAATTATCTATAAGGAACCAAATTTAACTTTTCCAATGTTCTGCAGGCACCACGTCAACACTGAAATGTTTTTATACTTATCATAAAATAAATTATAATTTTGACATGATGAAAAATATTTGTACAATATTTCTATGATAAATAAATAATGTAGTCATTACATAATTTTATTAAATTTTATATCATTACTATAACATGATGATGTAACAAAAATAGAATTTTTTACTGTTCACTAATAAATTATCATTTCAAGAAAAATTATCAAAATCCACTCGAACCATTTTTTGAAGTATATAATTCAAAAATGGACTCCAATTTATAAATATAATTTTCTAAATATGATAAATTTAATTCTAAAATAAAATCATCACTTAATCAAGAAAATTGATTTAAAAATTATAATCGATTTTGTGACACATTGAAAAGCTAATTAAGGTCTCATTAAATTATCTTATAATAATAAGACAAAAAATAATAATTTATGAATCTATTTTTTGATATTAAATATTACATTAAATAGTTATATTAATTTTTAAATTTTAAATATATATTTATGTTTCTCCAAAATACCAACACTTAATTTGTCATTTTTAAAACATTTATTTACATATTGCATGATAAAAGTTTATTTTATTTTCATTTATAAGATAACTTATATTTATTTATACATTCATAGGTGAAGTTACTATTCTATTATCTAGATTAATATTATTAATAACCACATATATATTCCAATAGTCACATTTATATTTTTTTAAACCTTGGTTTTAAACTTGGTGTTGTTTACAACATAACTTATCAAAGATGTTAAATTTAACAGATAAATATCGTAAAATATTTCGGTGTTTCATTCTTTATTCCTTCTATAAATTGATTCCACTTAGTTAAAACTTGTGATTTCTAATCATGGAGATGTCATTCTAAAATACCATTGTATAAATCTCACATCATGAAATGGATTAATAAAACTTCATCATAAAAAGGAGGAAAATGAAAATGTGAATTTCATCAAAAAATAAGGACTTCTAATTTGTAAGAATTAGTGGGAAGTTAAAACATGGTCATGAGAAAGGAATCTAACCATCATGTTCATATGGATAGTGATAGAACACATGGTCAT
The DNA here is from genome assembly GCA_963277665.1 of Viscum album. Lineage (NCBI taxonomy): Eukaryota > Viridiplantae > Streptophyta > Magnoliopsida > Santalales > Viscaceae > Viscum > Viscum album. The sequence continues at coordinate 1,386,180,242 of OY728160.1, forward strand.
TTGAAATCCTACCATCACAAAGCTAAAACTATGTGGTATGTTAAAAAACCATTGATTTCTAATAAGTAAAATTAAATTGATGTAGTTTTAGTTCAAAAATAATTTTCCCTGAGTTGAGGGACTCTTTTACTATCCATAGAAACATTTCATAATATAATCTTACGTGATTCCTTTCCATGTCATAATCATGATTTCATCCTTTGGTTATGCTTCAATTCATCTATACCTCGTTTCTAAGACCAATAGATAGATATACCAGAAAGATTTTATTCCTGGAGAACTTTTCCAAATCATAAGATTTATAATTAATTCCTTCAGCCTTTAAATGTTTACTAAATCCAAAAATCGTTATAACATGCTATCCAATATGATAAAAATTATTTAGTCTTAATAGATAATATCCTTAATCCAATACTTATGTATTTAACATTAAGGATCATCCAAAATATTTCTATCCAAATTCAATGATAAAAATTTTAGAAGGAAGGTCACTAAATTTATAATATCAACTTATCATTAGATGCTAAAAACATAATATTTCTCTTAATCCAAAATATAAACTATATAAATACCTTTATCTCTTTAAAACCTTATCGAATAAATTCATTCTTCCAAAAATAAATTCATAGGTTGTCGAATAAATTCCATGAATCTAAACATGTTGGAATCCCTTGTGAATATAACATAAACCATCAAATCACTAAGTGACTTCACAGTCACCAATAAAATCTCAAAAAAAAACTATTTATTATTATCACAACATAAAGAAAATATTTAGGGTTATCTTTCCCAATTCATGTGTTTTCAAAAAGACCAACTAACAACAAAATCACTTCTCTTGATTACTGGTCCTATTCATTACTTAATTCCAATTCCATAAAGAAGAAGTATTATAGTATTGTCCTTATATATCTCTTTATAATTATAAACATATAATTATTAATAAAATACTCATATAAAATTATTCATGAATCCAAAAATAGGCATATTAATCATTATTCTCCATATTTGGTAGTAGAATAATCTTGAACATGATCTATTATCCCCTTTTGTGGTATATTCCTTTAACGCTTGATATATTGATTTTCATAGAGCCCTATATCCTTATAGTTAAAGAGAAGATCTTAGGTATTTCTTGAGTTATGGATCTTTTATTTCAGATTAGACCCTAAGCTGGGTCCTCGGCCAGTTGGGTTGTTGTGGGGAAAATATTGAGAAAAAGTTTGCATGATGTTTTCATGCTAGGTACACATTGGGTACTTTGCCTACATGTCATTTACTTCTAGTACACGTCATGTACTGGCCCATCATGAGATGTATCTTTTTTTTCAAAACAAATAGGGGAGTACACATCATCTACCTGTCCTAGATGTCATGTACTTACCTATGGTATTATATTTTATAAAATGGGTAGTAGCCTAATTATCAATAGAAATAAAAATAAACTCACCCACTAGGATTTTTGAGAAGCAGCACCAGAGGATCATTTTTTCTCCCATTTAACCATTTGAACTCTAATTCAAATATCATCAGGTGTGTTGGAATCCCCTTGATGAGTTCTAAATTCCTCTTGAGTTATTCTTCGTGATTTCTTATCTCAAACAAGTTATCAAGCCTTGATATTTTATGCTCATTTTTTATATCTAATTCTTTATAGGTAAAATTAGAGGTGATGCTGGACAAGGAGAGTCATATGAGTATGAGGTAGGTGGCATCATGCCTTTTACTAATTTTCAAGTAGTTTATACATTCTGGAGTTTCGCATACCCATTTTTTTGTCTCCTTGATTTATAGTTAAACCTCTTAATTGCCTATTTACATTTAGGAAATTTAATATGTGTTCTTATTCATGTATAAGGTTGTTTACCTTGAATTTGGGCTACCCCATTGGTGTGTTTCCCATGGATGACCGATTATGGTTGCTTGGCCTAGGATGCCTATGATTAATGCATTTGATTCCCATTCTTTGGTTGCTAAAAATTGATTCCAATTTATAATGGAATTGAAATTGTTTTTAAGTTGTAATTGAATTGACCAAGGTCTTGGGATAAGTGATTTCCCCATTTCTCCATGTTATTCATATGATTGATTAAGCATTTTGAAGTGTTTTTCTCCAACTATAAACCAACCGATGTTAGGTAAAATATGTTAAGTATTATAATGGTTTAGATTATAGGACAGTATTGTTATATGATATGTTCCCATGTGATATAATTAATGTTAAACCATGCAATAGTTTAATTTACATGTCTTGCTTGTTATAAGTATTGTGAACATGTCAGTTTATTTGTTGTTATAACCATTTATGAGATTAAATTACATGTATTTCTTCTCATATTAAATAATCAAAGTAGTAAAAAATGAGAAAACCATGGAATTAGGTTAAAAGGATTGTTTGGGATCATATGAATGTTGTACCTTATACCTTTGGTGAACCATGGATTCAAATTATAATTCCATGTACTAACTCAAAGAGGGTAATATTTTAGCCCATGAGAGAGCCACAGATGTAGTGTTCGGGCTCATGTAGGCTACACTTGACTATCAATAATTCCATGGATCTATTGTTGGGTTCCATGTTCGGGGTCTATTGGAAATGCTAACATGTCATGAGTAGGCCTTTAAATATAATTGGGTGAACCGTGGATTCAGATTATAATGACATGGATAGACTCAGGAGGTTATCATGCTTAATATTTGAGTGAACCACAGATGTAGTGGATGGGCTCAAGATATAATTTGTGTATTGAAATAAAATGAATTATGATGTTTCTTCGAAGTCAAAGCACAATCTTGGATTCAGTATTCTCATATTTATGTTTAGATAGCTTTATGAGGTATTTTTTGTGATTAATTTATAAGGGGATCATCTATCTTATGATGGATCTCAAGACTTATATAATTCAGTGTAATTAAACTATTAATTAACATGAAATGATTGTAAATGGAAACCAGTGTTTGTTAGACTATTTAATTTTTAGAACTTCCTAGATTACTACTTTAACTATTGTACACTACCTGTTATATATCTTCACTGAATGATCGTCATAGATCTTGGTTGGCTTCCTACTAGGATTTAGTATCATGTCTTTTTTGGGTAATTTTTTGGCCCAGACAGATTATATTTATGTAGGTGTCAATTAGGGAAAGTTCACTTCTATAGGTACTTTATATGATTCTTAGGGGCAGGGGAGGAGGGGACCAAGAAGAGGGTTGTGATGCTTCTAAGATTCTTTTTTTCTTTTTCTAATGTTGGTACTTATATCATGTTTTAATTTTGTGTAACATATTTTGGATGTTTCCTAAAATATGTAACTTGCTGCATCATTTTTTCATTTTATGATATTTTGTTATTTATATTATCAGTCTTCCATTGTTTACTTCTGTTGTATTGTATTACTGCTTCCTCTATTGATTTCTTATTTTATATTGCAATTTTATAATCTTCTAATGAGGGCTTAGTTTCCACACTATCACACATAGGTCCTCACTGCTATTTGGTAGCCTCCAGAATTTGGTGAAATGCACTTGAGGCCATATGGCCAACTAGGTACGGGGAACCTTTGAGTGGCATATAGATCTAGGATCTTGCAAAATGGTATCAGTGGAGTTTTTTCTGATTTTTTTATTGTTTGGAATCACTAGACTTGGATAGTAATGAAATGGAAGTTGGTAATAAGTTATTCCCATGGGTAAATACCTTGTGTACAGGGTAAAGAAAAATTTCCTCGAATTGAGTTCTAATTTTCTAAATTTTGACAATTAAAATTCATTCAATTTCACCATTGGGTGATGCACTAGACATATTTTGTTACTATTGATGTATTTGTGGGTTATATTTATAATGAAACCTAATGATATGAGGGTATTCCATACCATGCATCGTATATAAACATTTTAGAATCACATTCCATGCATTACTACATGCCATGTAGGATGTATCAAATATTTTATGTTGTTGTGATAGTTGATGTGATAGCTATGCATGTTGTTGGGTTAGTTTTTCTGCAGTAGATAAAGGGTATGATGTCATCTTTAAATTATTATAAATTATGGACCCTTATGGATGGGGAAATTATGCACCAATGTAATGAAAGTTCCAAAATGAATTTGATATGTATGGATTATTTGGCCATCAAACTTTGGTTAATGAGGTGTTATGGGCCCTCAAAGATCCAAATTCGGAGGATCATGTTTCGGACCTATATCAGATTGTGTTACAATGTTCTATACATGGTTGATAAGATTTTATTCATGGGGAGTATGGGAACCCATGAATTAGAATTAAACATACCATTGGGATTCCCATCGAGAATGGAATGTTATAAAAAAATTAAATGACTGTAAAATCTAGAAATGAATGTGAGATGAGTTTTAAGATAAAACTAATGTGAAAATAAAGAGGACTGAAATTGATTTTGGAAGAGAACTTGACCATACCTGGCCTCAATATAAGGATGTGGTAGTATCTATCATTTATTGGAACCTATATATAACCCATTGAGTAGGTAGAGGGGTGAGTGCTTAGAGGAAGGTTTTGACCTATCCTATTTTGATATATTTTCATTTGAACTGTGAGCATTTCTTTTATCTACAGACCCTTAATGAAATGAAAATGGTTGGTGTGTTCTGAATGGGGGTTTTACGAAAAGTGTTTAACTGTTGATCTAAAATCAACTTATTGGTGTTCAAATTCTCAAAATGGACCCTAGTAGGTCTGTTGGGGAAATTTTTTATAAAATGAACTATTGTAGGTGTTCATGATTCCTATGGTTAAACAGTTACTGTTGGGTTTCCTTTTTAAACACCTAGGTTGGTTTAATGAGACCCTTGTAGGTCACATTGTTGTTAAAAAGGAACTTATATTCTAAATTTTCATTTTTGATGGAATTTTAAAGTTGTTAAATAGTTTAAACGCATGTTGATGACACTTGCCTGTTTTGATGTGAGTTGTTAGCTAAAGTAGTTTCCATGTTCCTTGTTTTGTAGAACGATGCTTAGGGATTTTCATAAAAATACTTCAAATGTTTATGGATGAAATGAATTAATAAAATGACTTTACATTGAAACCTTAAGTGGTTCCCTTTTCATAGACCCTTGTTTAAGGGTAGTTTAACTATTTTGGATATATTCCTTGGAAGGAGATGATAGTCATACTCTATAAGATTATTTATTCAACTTTGGCTTAAAAAAGGGGGCTCTTAAGCCTAGTGGAATCTAATTTTGTATGACCCAATGATGGGGTTCAACACTTATGCTTCATAAGGGACTTTACCATGGCAGGTATCACCATTAGATCTTATTTTCTTGCTTTTCATAACAAGATTTATGAAGTTGTTGCTGCTCTGGTGTCATTGTCTCTGGTAGGACAATTGGTTTTTGAAGTGTACACCCTTTTTTGGATGTGTGATCATTGTATAATGACTCTTTATATTGGAGTGACCATTGTGTAATTCTTGGTTCAGTAGGTTAGACATGCCTAAGGAATGGTCAGCTGCTTAGGAGGTCGTGTGAACCTCTATATCCTTAAGTGATGGGTGACTTGGTATGTCGTCATCCGTGTAAATGGTTGTGTGGATGATGTGATTTTGAGATAATCCTTGTGTGAGGAATCCGGTAAAAGGATGAATAAGGTGAACAACCTATGAATTTTACCTTGAATGTGTTGTTTTCTCTTGTAATCTCGGGGTAGTATATGTTGACATATGCAGTACCTATCGAGTGTTAAATGTTAAAAATGAGATGCGGATTTTGGTTAAATCATTGAGCATTGAGATGTTGTGTATGTTCTTGGGTTATCTCTAGAGTAGAGTGACCAAAGAGTTATGGAAGCAATTTCATCCCACTACTCAGGTGGTATTTTTGGGACATGGGTGGTTCGACATGCTGACTATTTTTTAGGATTTCATGCCAAGTGATATGACCCGGTGATTCTGGTTTTTGGAATGACACTCATGAATTTATGTTTTCACTGAAAGAGAGAATTTGAGAGCAGATATTCCCTCTCCTCAACATATCGTACACTCATAGGTGGGGAGCTTCACATCGGTCCTATTTAAATGATTCCTTCTAGGTATAAGGATCAAAATCAAGGAACATTTGAAAATGGTCAATTCTACTTGAATTCCTTAGATGATACTGGGCTTTTTTCAGTTTATTACTTTTTTAGCATCATAAAAGTTGTTTTGGTTGGCTATTTTTGTATCCCTTAGGAGGGATCCATGGTCATGGTTGGTCCATGATGGTTAAGTGTGATCTAACACAAATATTATTTAGGGTAACGACATTGTGGTTGGATAAATGAAAAACCATGGAAAAGTGAGTTGAGTTTCATTAAGGAGGTCAACAGATAGGGGTTTGGATTTCCTTTTCTAGTTATCCTTATGATCCTTTTAGTATTCTCTTTCTTATGATATAAGCATGTCCCCTTTCTAAATGTCATCTTGGATGCACCAGGAGAGTGTTTGTTATTTTCCACACTACTTTTGAAAGTTATTGGGATAGTTCGTGATCTCTTTCTATATTGTGTGTTGGATTCATGGATTTAGATGAAGATTGGATAATCTTGAGTGATACATGGGTTCCATTGTATGAATTACTTGGAAAAAATCTAGATGTCTTCTATTTACCTTGATGTGACTACTAGGTGATTGCTGCTCTGGGTTCATTGAATGTTCTTATGCGGATGTTTGTCCTTCTACAAACATCTCACATGTTACGACGAGTATGGACCACCATGGTGAGTTCTTTAGACTTACATTTGATGAATCTAAGGTAATATTGAGCTTGTTGTTGTTATCAAATGTGATTCCTTAAAAATAGGTAATGATTCCAGTGGGATGGATCTTGTTTAATCTTTTTCTTGTGTTTTGGCATGACACATTTTAAATAATCAGCAGATGGTTTGAAAATGGAACTCCACCAGAGATAGGTATGGTATTTGGGAAATGGGATCATTATGAGAATGTTGTGTCTTATTATAGAATGTGTTTTTTTGTTGGAACACTCTAGCCTCTTAAGCCCTGTGTTTCATAGATAAGACATATAGTGATTGCTTGACTCTTTATCCTTCTTTTTCTACAAGTATGATTCGAGTGAACAATTATAAACACCCCACCAGTTTAAGGTGGTTGTGGTTTGAAAGTTTACAACGTCTTTTGGGGGAATATTGTGTGACTAGGTTTGATGAGGTTTATTGGGTTTCGATCATTATTTTCTATCTTTCCACTGATGTGACCTTATTTGTTTTCTTTTTATCCCATTTAAAGGAAATCATGTTGGTAACATCACTAGAAGGCTCAAGAGTGTGCTTTGTGGGGTTTTCTAATGAAGGAGGTGTCATGTTAATGATGTTGTATGATTTTTTGTCAACATGTTTACGAAGTTCTCACATTTCCTTCCAATAAAAGAGACCTTTATTGTGGATGAGATTGGAAGGTTGTATATCTGAGAGGTAGTATGACTACATGGGGTCCCAGTCACTATCATTTCGTATAGGGATTCCCTCTTTACTTCTCAATTAGGGAAGAATTTTTAGAGGGTGTTAGGTACACAGGTGCTTCTGAGTATAGAATACCACCCTCATACTGATGGCTAGTCATAGAATATGATACAGGTGTCGGAGGACATGCCATGGGTATACATCCTAGATTTTGGGGGTTCTTGGGAGAGACACATACCCTTGGTTGAGTTCTCCTATAATAATGGATTTTAGGATACTATTACGATGGATCCATATGAGGCTTTGTATAGTATTCCATGTCGATCACCCATACATTGGTTGGAGGAAGGAAGGGAATCTATGATGGGACATCATCTAGTCCAAGAGACCACTAAATAGTTTCATGTGATTTATAATTAGATAACTATTGTGCAGTCATGTCAGAATTTTTATGTTGATCTCCACTGATGACCTTTGGAGTTCGAGATCTAGGATCACATTTTCCTACGTGTTTTACTGGGGTTAGGACAGAAAAGGATCTGCAGACAGGGATAGATTTCACTAAGATGCGTTGAGTGGTTCAAGATTCAGGAAAGAGTCAGTCCAGTTGCCTATCAGTTGCAGTTTCCTCAAAGGTACCAAGATATACATGATGTCTTCCACATTTTTCAGTTGTGACATTACTTTTCAGACTCATCTCATGCTTTTCAACCTACACCCACTGAGTTACTGTTAGATTTTTCGTTTGAGGAGTATCCTATATGAATTGTGGATTTTAGTAAGAATTTTCTTCATGGTCGTTATGTTTCTATAGTGTGTGTGTTATGGAAGCATGGACAACAACAAAACAATATTTGGGAGAGGGAGGCTGATGTACGATCATAGTGGATAGAGTGTTTTCAAATGTTTATTCACCACCCTTGGAATGATAATTTGGGGAAAAATTTCTTTTTGGGTGGGAGTTTGTGAGATCCCAGTTCCTTCCTGAGGTATGGATCTGTTCTTTCAGGTTAAATGTGGTTTACATTCCTTTTTGGATTAGACCATAAGCCAGGATGTCGGCCAGTTGGGTTGTTGTGGGGAAAAGAGAGAGAAAAAGTTTGAATTCTAGTTGCAGGCTAGGTACACATTGTGTACTTGTCCTACACATTTTGTACTTCTAGTACATGTCATCTACTACTCTATCATGACATGTAGCATTTCTGATTTCAAAAAAATAGGGAATTACACATTGTGTACATGTCCTACAGCTCGTGTACTTCCATGTCAGATTTTTTTTTATAAAACTGTCTATAGCCTCATTTTCTGTAAAAAAGAGATAAACTCACACACCAGAATTTTCTAATAGAAATGCATGAGGGTCATTTTTTCTCCCATTTCTCCATCTGAACTCGGATCCGAACACCATCAGGTGCATTGGAATCCCCTCGGTGATTTATCAATTTCCATTTAGTTTGTCATTGTGATTTCTTCTCTCAACCGAGTGATCAATCCTTGATTATTTATGCTTGTTTTTTATATCCACTCCTTTCATGGTCGACTTAAAGGCTAACATTGGATGAGAAGATCCATATGAGTATGATGTAGGTGGTCTCATGCCTTTCGCATATTTTCAATTTGTTTATATATGATGGAGTGTCGTGTGCCCATTTTTTGGTGTCACCTTAATTTATAATTGATCCTCGTTATTGTCTATTAATGTTTAGGTAATTGAATATGTGTTCTTATTCAGGTATAAGTTTTTTTCCCTTGAATTAGGGCCACCCTGTGGGTGTGTTTCCCTTTCATGACTGATTATAACTATTTGGACTAGGATTCCTATGAGTCATGACTATGATTCGCATTCAAGGGTTGTTAAAAATGAATTGAATTTATAATGTATTTTCAATTCTATTTAAATTTTAAATGATTTAACAAAGGGAATGGGATTAGTGATTTTCATTATTTCCCCATGTTATGCTTAAGCTTGTTAAATCATGTTGGAATGTTTTTCCCTAATTATGAACCAGCCCATGTGAGTTCAGTTATGTTAAGGCCTAATAGTTGTTTAGATTAAATGACATGATTGTCATATGATATGTTCCGACATTAGATGATTAAAGCTAAACCGTGTAATAGTTTAATTTACATGTGTATCTTGTTATGAATATTGTACCCAAGTGAGTTATTTGATGTTATATCCATGTAATAGTTTAATTTACATGTGTTTCTTCACATATGAAATGATAAAAGGGGTAAATAGCAATTGGATATCCATGGTATAAGGTTAAAAGGAATGGTTTGGCTCATATGACTATGGTACCTTATACCTTGGGTGAAACATTGATTCAAATTATAATGCCATGGACAAGATCAAAGAGGATAATATTTTATGCCAGTAGTGAGCCACAAATATAGTGGTCGGGCTCATGTAGGCTACACTTGACTGTCGAGCGAGCCATGGATCCATTTTGGGGTTCCATGGTCGGTCTCTAATGGAAATTCTAACATGTACTGAGTTGATGATTACTTATAACTTGGATGAACCATGGATTCAAATTATAATTCCATATATGGACTCAAGAGGTTATCATGTTTAATTTGTAAGAGAACCATCTTGGATTCGGCATTCTCTTATACTTGTTTAGATATCCTTCGGAGGTATCTATTGTTTTTACATTATTCGTATATTTTTTGTCTTATGTTGGATCTCAAGACTTATATAATTCAATATAATTGTATTGTTAAAGAACATGAAATGATTGTAAATGGAAACCCATTCTTGTATGAATATTTAATTTTGAATACTTCCTAGCTTACTAATTTCACTATTGTACACTTCCTGTTATATATATTCACTGACAGATCAACACAAATCATGGGTGGTTGCCTACAAGGATATAGTCTCACACCATATTTGGGTCATGTTTCGGTCCCAAGGATATTATATTATTATAGGTGCCGATAAGGGAAAGTTACCTTATATAGGTACTTGATATGCTTCTTAGGATCAGGAGAGCATGGGGCCAAGCTGAAGCTTGATATACTTCTGAGATTTTTTTGTCCTTTTTGTGCTTCTGTTATGAATATCATGTATTAATACTGTGTAAACTGATTTGGTTGTTTCCAAGAACTTGTAATATTCAGAATCATTTTTTTATTTTATGACAACTGGTTAGTTATATTATTAGTCTTCCACTATTTACTTCTATTGAATGGTATTCTTCTTAAACTATTGATTTATTAATTTATTATGTTGTGTCATACTCTTCCAATGAGTACATAATTTCCTCACAATCAAACCTAGGTCATTGCTGCTAGTTTGTAGCCTCTGTCATTTGTTAAAACGCGCTTGTGGTAAAGTGGATAATTGGGTATGGGGAACCATTGAGGAGCATCAGGATCTGGGATGTTACTTGAAGCCCTAAAAATAAGAAAATTATTTCATTTCCATAAAATAATGAGCATAGTGGAATTTTTATTTACACTTGAAGAAAAATAATATTTCTTTCATGAAAGTATAAGTGTTTTGTTTTCAAAATTATCACATGTGTGAAAATAATTCTTTCCATTATTTCTTATATATTTCTCTTTCCCAGTTGTCCCATTCTTCTCTTTCTTCCCATTGAGGTCAAAATTATTGGATAATTTTTTCTCTATCTTTCTAGAACATGATATTATTTCCTCATATGATGAAAATATTTCAGATACTACATTCCTTAAAAATATTGTATTTGTATTATAAAATATGTTTTCATTCATACTCTTCAGATCAAGTGTATTGGCGGGATTCACATTATTTCTACTAGGTTCCATTTATAAACAATAAAATACATAATATTAGATCATAACATTATGAAATATAAGATATACTCCCAGAACTGGTGAATTTTAACACCCTGACCCCAGAAGCCCATAGTCGGTGTATTATTACGTATCATTGGCATGATCACAAAAGATCAAGTCTCGAAAGAACGATTACTTTAGTAGCCTTAGAAGTGCTAGATACATTCATAAGGTTTACATTACATCATAAAATGGAAAACTACAACAACATTGTTTCCATAGACAACACTGAGATCCCATAGACTATCCCTACAAGTAAGTCATAATATACTTCTTTGCATCCTGAGAAAAATAAAACATATAAAGGGGTGAGCTCAGATGCTCAGGAAGGATAACAATATAGTGGAAACATTCATAAATAAGAATAAACATTTAAGGAAATGTATAATACTAAAACAAAAGGCTGCTCAATATAAAATTCATCATAATATTGAAAATGTAAATCCAATAATTCAATTTACATACTGACATAGATATTCTACTAGTCGAATAATCACATGAAATATGAATAGCCACTTTCATAATGATGTAATGCATAATTCCATACTTTCATAAATACAAAGTCAAGGCCTTGTTCCAAGACTAAAAATAATATTTTGTCAAGGCCTTGTTTCAAGACTACAAATAATATTTTGTCAAGGCCTTGTTCCAAGACACTAGTTTGTCTCATGAGACCTACTGATGCATCGAGGAGCTATAGTGGGCTCTACCCATCACTTACTAAGTCCAATGCATTCTTTATTTGAAAAGGTATAAACATAACATAAACATTCATATTAAAACTTCCATACGAAATGTCAATATTTTATCTATAAACCATGAATGGTATGAAATTTACGCATCCACAGTCAAACATATCACAAAACCTTCAATAAAATATGGATGTTTTCTGTCATAATAAATCAACTTCAAATAATCTTAATATCCATCAAAGGATGTTGACATAGATGGAATCAAAAAAAAAATTAGAGAAATATATCTTTCTATTATGAAATCATTTATGAAAAAATTTAGTTTTAAAATATTCATATAAGCTTGTAAGGGAAGCTTAAATGATTTTATAATGGAAAAAAAATAGTCGCACCTGCTGTATAAGTTAAAAAAACATTCTTACCTTAATCTTGTCAAAAAGGTCATAAAGTACCTTGTTTGGAAAACAATAGAAAGATTCCTTTATAAACATATTATAAAAGTCAAACAAGGGTATAAATGACTTTAAACCATAGTCTATAAAATATTAAGAATGTTTTGAAATACATTTTTAAGAAAAATGGATGTGGATGACAAAGAGGTCCCAGTAGATAATTACATATAAACAACCTCTCATAATGAAGAGATTGTGAAATTAACCCTTACCTTGTAATTTTCCTTGGTTGAGGGTAGGTTAACCTCCTATATAATGGTGAAATAATTTTTATTAAACTATACAAGAATCATACACATTAATATTATTTCATATATGATCTTTTAACATTGCTTTGTTAATAATATCTCGGTATTATCGTCTTTTTGGGTGTTAACTGATTCGGTTTCCTTTATATAATTTGTTACATAAGTAATCTTTGTTATGGATAGGTTGTATCTTATTCATATTCATAATGATATTATGTCTTTAATCGTTATTTTTAATCATCTAATGAAAATTATTCATGAATGGATATGATGGGGAGTGAATATCATTGCGTTCGTGGAGATGGTAATCCGTACGTACGCATGAGCGACAATATAATTTTTTTGATATTAAAATAATATATAATTGGATGGTATATCATATATATAGAATAATTATAATATTAGATTAATTTTTACATCAATTACACATCATTATTATACCCATCCAAATAACAATTTATGGAATAAGAATTACACCACGACGTGGAGACGGTAAGTCGTACGTACTCACGTATGGTGACATGTCATTAAAAGGATGGATAGAATAGTGAATATGGTTGTACCATATTTATAATAACATCATATTATATAGAAGATACTGGTGTTATTTTTCTATAATGGAAACAACAAATAAAGAGTAAGTGGAAGAGGAAAGGAACGTGAAAGAGGTGATGAAGTATTTACCTCTTTTTTGGGTTCTTCCTTTTGATTTGATAAAAAGGGCTCCTTAGATTGGATTTATGACTAATGTAAGTCCTTTAGGATGAAGTTAGGACAGTTGATAGGATATTTGGTCAGGGTTTGGTAGATCAAAATGGCTTTGAATGTGTGAATTATAGAGAAGGGGGAGTACAATTTTATAAGAGGTGTGTGGGGCACCGTAGGAAATGATAGAAATATTATTTTATAATAAAACCATTTTCGGTTTCTAATGGATCCAAAATGAATTATTTAAAGGATAAGGTGGGGATGGGTCAAAAAACACTCAAAAAATTGGTTTTATACAGGTTTGGGTCACTATATTAACTTTATCTTTTAAATTTAACTCTTAGTTAAATATTTTGACATTTACCATGTCTCTTTGTATTTTAATATTATATGGTTAATAAACATACTATAAACTTCCAAGAGAACCTAAAGTGGTTCATTAATGACATATATAATATTATTTAAGACCTTTGGCCGAAACATAGATTTTTAGGAATAGAATATCAATTTATAATATAATATTTGTTTTAAAAACTCTTTTATGTCAATTTTGACACTATTTGGTAATTTGTTTTTTCATAATTCATAATCGCAATATTACTTCGAAAAAATTCATCTAACCAACCCTAAAATGTCATATTAACCTATAAAAGTAGTTTAATTCATAAAAATCCTCAAATTACATTTATTTGGATATTTATAATATCAATTATTTTAATAATTCAATAATTAGGTAATAAATGCATCATTATTGTGTCATAAATAAATTTAATTATTTAATGTCTAAAAATTATAAATAAAATACCATTATGTAGGAAATATTTTTATATTTATAATGAATATTTACTGTCTAATTTATATTATGTGTAAATCTATATTAAAAATGGGTTAATTATTAAACGTGGAATTTAACACTTTTAACTCTTCTTTGAATAAAATAATAATAAATGTTCTAATCTAATCCATGTGGACCTAAAGGATCATATTTTATTTCTAAGGTTGTTTTTGGTCGAATGAAACTTATCCAATAGAATTAGAACATGTGTTAGGGTAATAATAATATCATTTTTACCCTTAATTACCCTATTTACTTTTAACCGTGGTAAATAAAAGTAAAAAAGTTACTATTCACCAAAAATTATTTTCATCTTATTGAACCGCATTTTACATACTTATATCAACCGTGTCTCTCAGATTTTTTAAATTCAACTCATAGAAGCGCAAAATTATATTTTATGTAAATTTTCAAAAGCTCCTAGGAGGTGGGTAAAAGATGGTAAAAAGTTTGATAAAATTTTTATATAACTAAAATTATAATAAACTGACTCCAATAAATTACATTGAACATATATAAGTATTATGAATGTATTTTGATCTAAAATAAATTTAAATAAAATAAATAATTATTAAAATAAAAATTCGGTTTTAAACTATCACTCTGTGTTTTTCACTATTCATCAAAAATTGAAAATTTTCAGAAAAATACCAAAAATTCATGCTAAGATAATTTTGATATTATGAATACAAAAATGAAGCCCATTTTGAAAGATAAAATTTATTAAATTTCAAAAAGTGGGTATTACTATTCATAACAGCCAGTTTGATTGGTTTTGGTGTGTTAGAACTCGAAGTTGGGTACAACACACGCTATTGTATTATTCAAAGAGAAGTATACCGTGGAAGCTTGGGGTGTTACATTCTCCCCTACATCAAATAATTTCATCGTTGAAATTTCTAGATTATTACTACCAAAAAAGACGCGGGTAGTTCTTAATCATAAGTTCCTTGGGTTCCTGTGTTGCCTCTTCCATCTTATGGTTTCTTCATATAACTTTTACCAGACAGGTAGTCCAGTTTCTCAACAATTGATCTCTTGTATCAAGAACCTTGACAGGATCTTCACAATAAGATAGATCGGGTTCCAATTTTAATTCCTTCTAGGTGAGTACAAGCGTTGGTCAGGCACGTA
Source organism: Viscum album (assembly GCA_963277665.1). Classification (NCBI taxonomy): domain Eukaryota; kingdom Viridiplantae; phylum Streptophyta; class Magnoliopsida; order Santalales; family Viscaceae; genus Viscum; species Viscum album. The sequence goes on from OY728160.1 coordinate 1,386,195,577, forward strand.
TTTTCTCAACAGTGATACATGGAATACATCCTGAACATTGAAAAGACTTGGTGGCATTGCCAAACGATAATCTACAACCCCAATACGTTCTAGAATTTTTAAAGGTATGATGTACCTGGGACTCAATTTTTCCTTCATACCGAAACGTATAACACCCTTCCATGGAGATACCTTCAAGAAAACATGATCTCTTACCTAAAATTACAAATCCTTTATTCGGTTATTGGCATAGTTATTCTACCTACTTTGAGATGATTTGATGTGGTTTGGGATTACCTTCACATTTTCTACTGTTTCCTCCAAAAGTTATGGGCCTATCAGTTTTCTTTCGCCAGCATCATCCCAACTGGTTGGTGTGCGACATCTCTTTCTGTATAACACTTCATATGGTGCCATATGAATACTTAAATGGAAGGAATCGTTATATTAAAATTCAACCAGAGATAAATATTGATCCCACATACCTAGAAAGACAAGTGATCATGATCTCAACATGTATTCAAGGTTTGAATAGTCCGTTCTGATTATACATCAGTTTGGGGGTGGTAGGTAGTGCTCAAACAGAGTTCAGTATCCAGGGCTTTCTGAAGACGTTTCCAAAATCTTGAGGTAAAATGGGGATCATGATCAGAAACAATAGATAGTGGTAATCCAAGATGTCTTAAAACTTCATTAATATATAGTCTTACTAAATGTTCAAGTGGTTAATATTCCCTTATATTAAGAAAATGTGCTGATTTGGTAAGACGATCAACAATGACCCATATTGCATGGTTCCCTATAGGAGTCTTTGGTAGCCACATGACAAATTCCATTGTGATATCATCTCATTTCCACTCAGGTATGGGAAGAGGTATCATGACACCTCCAGGATGTTGCCTTCCAGCTTTAACTTGTTGACAAACCATACATCTTGACACAAAATCAACAATCTCCTTCTTCATGTTGTCCCACCAAAAATGTTCCTTCAGATATATATACATTTTGGTGCTCCCAGAGTGTATAGAGAAATTGGATCCATGAAAATCATTAAACAATTCTCTTTTTATATCAGGTATATCGGGAACACAAAGTATATTCCCAAATTTCAAAATTCTATCTTCATATATGAAGTCACTTAATCGCCCATCATTCACAGCTTTAATCATCTTTTGAAACTCCTCGTCATCAACCTGAAAACATTTTATAATTTCTAGTAAAGATTATTGGAAACCATTTGAAAAAGTATTGATGTTTCACCTTCCATGGTTATTCCAATATCCATATTTACTAGATCCATGAAAATAGGATCCCTTTCAACTCTCATCTTGTTCAAAACTCCATGATCATTTCTGCTCAAAGCATCTTCCACCTTATTTTCCTTCCCTGGGTGGTAGTGTATAGTGAAATCATAATCTTTAACTAGTTCAAGGCATCTCCTTTACCTCATGTTGAGTTCTTTCTATGAGAAAATATACTTCAAAATCTTATGATTAGTATATATCTCACATTTTTCACCATATAGATAGTGTCTCCAAATATTAAAAGAAAATATTACAGCTGCTAACTCAAGATCTTGAGTAGGATAGTTTTTCTCATGAATTTTTAGCTGTCGTGATGCATAGGAAAAAAGACTATCATTCTCCATATGTACACAACCAAGTCCTTTATTTGATGCATCACTATAAATAAAAAACCCCTCATTCCCCCATGGTAGAGTCAATACTGTAGAACTGACTAATATTCTCTTCAGTTCATCAAAAAATTCTTCACACTCATTTTTTCAAAAAAATTTACCCCCATTTTGTGTGAGCTTTGTTAATGGGTTATCCAACCAGGCAAAATTCTGGACAAAACGTTGATAATAACCTGCCAAACCAATAAAACTGCATACCACAGTTATACTCATCGGAATTATCCATTCTTCGATTGCCTTGGTCTTAGAAGCATCAATAGATATTCCATCCTTAGAGAAAATTTTTCCATGAAAAGAAATTTCCTAAATTTAGAATTCTCACTTGCTAAACTTCCCATATAACAAATGACTTCTAAGAGTCTTTGGGATAATGTGCAGGTGATTTTCATGATCTTCATTGCTTTTAGATTATACCAAGATATCATCAATAAATACCACTAGAAAGTCATCAAGATATTCCTTGAAAATTTTATTCATTGGATCCATGAAGACGGAGGGGGCATTAGTCAACCCAAAAGGCATTACTGTAAACGTTTAATGCTCGTACCTGGTTCAAAATGTTGTTTTCAGAATGTCTTCCTTCTTCACACACAACTGATGATATCCAGATCGAAGGTCAATCTTTGAAAAGTATTGAGCTCAATGAATTTGGTCAAATAAATCATCAACGTGAGTTAGGCAATACTTGTTATTTATTGTTATATCATTGATCTCCCTGTAGTCAATCCACAGCACCATAGATCCATCTTTCTTATTAACAAAATGGATAGGGGCTCCCCATGTAGAAACACTAGGGTGATTAAATCCCTTATTACTCAATTCCTCTAGTTTTTTCTTTAGTTCTACTAATTCCATAGTGGCCATTCTATAAGGGGTCTATGATATGGGCCTTGATCCGGGAATTAAATCAATGGAAAACTCAATTTCTCATTCTAGAGGATGTCTAGGTAAATCTTCTGGAAACACATCAACATATTATTTCACAATAGGTACATCCTCTATTTGAACATTCTTTCCCTCACCCAATATTATTTAATTCTCTTCCTCCCCAATAATTGAATTTAGTTGAGAAAATGGGGGTGGATCTATATAATAATTAGCTGGTGACGATTCTGCTCTTAAGATAAGGTATTCTTTATCATCGTCATCAAAAATAGTAACCTCCTTATTCTTACAATAAATTTTTTCATCATGGTCTGAAATACAATCCATACCAAGGATTATATCAAATTCAATCATGGGTATGATGATGAGATCAACAGATAAATAACATTTATATTCCCTAATGGGGACTGATTCACAAAACTTTGTTGTAATGATACTTCCCTTAGGAGTTTTTACTGACAACTCCCTTGTTAAATAAAATTGGAAAAATATAATTTTCTTAGAAAAATGGAAAGATATGAAACAATGCGATGATCCAGAATCAAATAAAGTGTTGGATAACCTTGAGGAAACCATTAAATTACCTGCCACTACGTCTTTCAGATCTTCAACCTCAGCAGTAGAGATAGCATAAGCTTGGCCTTGATCCCTTATCCTTTTTTGAGGTAAATTCCCCTGACACATAGGAAATTCATTTTAATAATGCCCACTTTCCATAAAATTGTAGCATTCTACTTCGACAACCTCTTTCTTCCCCTTGCAATCATGAGCTTGGTGGCCTTTTTCACCACACTTGTAACAGACTCTCGTTCCCTTTAGGTAAGTACAAGGGTGTTTCATCCCACATTTACTACAGGATGGATATTCAACTTTTTCCTTCTTCCCCTTATTTACATTTCTAGAGTGGCTAGTAGATCTATGCTTCTCTTTCTTTTCTTTAAAGTTGTAATATTTAAAGAATTTTTTTCTGTCTTGATAGCACATGAGAGAATATCATCATACGACGAGAAGGATTGTGAGCCTAATGCTATATGGAGAAATAGTTTTAACCCATCAAAGAAATGATCAATATTAATTCTTGGGTTATGTATATAATCTACAGCATTCCTTACTAACCTTGTAAATTTATCTTCATACTTTGCGACATTCTCATCCTACTTTTTCTAAGACTCAAAAATTATCTTTCCATATCCTCTTGATGGTCACGAGGAAAGTATTTTTCTAATAAAAGCTCTTTAAACTCCCTCTATTCCATATTTTATACTTCCTCATCATTATTTGTGTTTTTAATCAATGACCACCATTGACCAGCATCTCTAGTGAGGAGGTAAACTACCATGAAAACTTTTTCCCTTTCGCTACTCCCCAAGGAGTAGAATATTTTCTCTAAGGAATTTATCCATTTCTCAGCTACTGGTGGATTTGTACCCCCATTGAATGTTGGTGGTTGTTGCTTCATGAAGTGATCTAACATTGATCCTACACACTAAGTAATAGGGTGCTCCATATATGTAAGATTATTTTTCATAACCTGAGGGAGTTGTCCTAGTATGGTGATTAGTTGATCAGCACCAGTTGCATCACCAGTTCCACTATAATTATCATGAGTAGGAGAGAAATCCCTACATGGAATGTGTGTATTGATACAGTTTCCATTCCTTCCACTAGACACCATTTATAAACAATATCATAAACTAGATAAGTTTCTAAACCATAATACATAAATCCAAACATGTAAATCCCTTAACATAAATTGACTAGTTTATGGATATAATCTATAATCATAAAAAATGTTTTCTTTGAGGAAATATATACTCATAAACCATTCATAATGGTTTGTAAAGAAAATGACATTTATCCTAATCATATCCCTCTGGAGCGTCGTAACCAAGAGTGCAGTAAGGCCCGTTGTCCAAGCAAGCTCTACCTGCTCGTATCTAGATAGGCATGTGTTTCTTGGAAAACTCACAAAATCTCTACAATATCAAAATTCTCGGAAGTTCTTCTATACTAATACTCAAACTCTATCTTAGGTATATGTAATATAATCAGAGTTTATCTAACCCTTGTTTCCAAGGTTTTTACTAAACTTCCTCTGATACCAAATGTAATGCACCAACCCAAGAAGTCTAGAGTCGGTGCATTATTACGTATCATTTTCATGATCAAAAAAGATCATGTCTCTAAAGACTGATTAGTTTAGTAGCCTTGGAAGTACTAAATACATTCATAAGGTTTACATTACATCATAAAATGAAAAACTAAAACAAAATTATTTCCACAAACAAAATTGAGATCCCATAGACTCTCCCTGAAGGTCAGTCATAATATACTTCTTCACATCCAGAGAAAAATAAAACATAGATAGGGTGATCTCAGATGCTCAGTAAGAATAACAATATGGCGAAAACATTCATAAATTAGAATAAAAATTTAAAGTAATGTATAAAACTAAAACAAAAGCTTTTTCAACAAAAACTTTATCAAAATATATAAAATATAAATCACAATAATTTCATTTACTTACATGGATATTCTTCTAGACAAATAATCAAAAACAATATCAATAGCCACTTTCATAATGATGGAATTCATAATGCCAGACTTTCATAACCACATAGTAAAGGCCTTGTGCCAAGACTACTAATAATATTTTGTCAAGTACTTGTGCCAAGATACTATTTTGTATCGTGAGACCTACGGATTCATCAAGGAGCTATAGTGGGCTCCACCCATCACTTACTAAGTCCAATGCATTCCTCATATGAAAAGGTTTAAACATAACATAAACATTCGTATTAAAACTGGCATACAAAATGTCAATACTTATTCCATATATGATGAATGGTATGAAAATAACACACCCACAGTCAAACATATCACAAAACCTTCAATACAATATGGAAGTTTTGTATCAAAATAAATCAACTTCAAATAAGCCTAATATCCATCAAAGGATGTTGACATAGATGAGATCATAACATTTTATAAAGTAATATATCTTTCTATTTTGAAATAATTTAAGAAAACATTTAGTTTGAAAATATTCTTATAAGTTTTTAAGGGAATCTTCGATGATGTTGTAATGGTGGAAAATAGTCGCACCCGCCGTATAAGTTGAAGAAACATTATTACCATAATCTTTCAAAAAGGTCATAAATTACCTTGTTTGGAAAATGATAGAAAGATTCCTTTATAAACATCTTATAAAATTCAAACAACGTTATAAATAACTTTATCTACTATTATATAAAATAGTAAGAATGTTTTTAAATACATTTTTTAGATACATGGATGTGGATGATAAAGTGGTCCTAGTAGATAATTACATATAAACAACCTAGGATAATGAAGAGATTCTAAAATTAACCCTTACCTTGTAACTTTATTTGGACGAGGTTATGTTAACCACCTGTATAATGGTGAAGTAATTGTTATTAAATTATAAAGTAATCATATACATTAATATGATATCATATAATATCTTTTAACATTTCTTTATTAATAATATCTTAGTATTATCGCCATTTCGGGTGTTAACTGATTTGTTTTCCTTTATATGCTTTGTTACGTAAGTATTGTTTGTTATGGATAGGATGTATCTTATTCATATTCAGACTTTTATTGAGTCTTTAAACATTGTTTTTAATCATCTAATGAAAATTAGTTTTTAATGGATACGATGGGGATTGAATCTCACTGCGTTCGTGGAGACGGTAATCTGTACGTACGCACGAGCGAAAATATCATTCATTCGATATTAAAGTAATATATAATTGGATGGTATATCATATATACAGAATAATTATCATTTTATATTTATTATTTACATCAATTACACATCCTTAGTATACCCATCCAAATAATAATGTATTGAATAACAATTACACCACGACGTGCAGACGGTAAGCCATACGTACGCACGTATGGTGACATGTCATTCAAAGGACGGATAGAAAAATGAATATGGTTGTACCATATATATAATAACATCACATTTTATATAAGATACTGGGTTTATTATTTTATAATGGAACAACAAAGAAATAGGACGTCGAAGAAGAAATAAACTTGAAAGAGGTGATGAAATATTTACCTCTTCTTCAGGTTCTTCCTTTTGATTTGATCAAAAGGGCTCATTAGGTTGGCTTTATGACTAAATGAAGGCCTCTAGGATGAAGGGATAACATTTTATAGGTTATTTGGGCCGATTTCGGCTGATAAAAATGTCTTTCAAGGTGTTAATTAGAGAGAAGGGGGAGTGCTCTTTTATAAGAGAGGTGAGGGGCACCTTAGGAAAAGCTAGAAATTTTATTTTATGATAATCTCATTTTCGGTTTCTAATGGCTCAAAAAAGAATTATTCAAAGTATAAGGTGGGTATGAGTCGAAAACCACACAAAAATAGGTTTTATACAGGTTTGGGTCAATATATTAACTTTATCTTTTAGATTTAACTCTTAATTAAATAGTTTGACATTTACCATGTCTCTTTGTATTTTTAATATTATATGCTTAATAAACATACTATAAAATTAAAATAGAACATAAAATGGTTCATTAATGAAATATATATTATTATTTAACACCTTTGGCCGAACTTTAGATTTTTAGGAATAGAATATCAATTAATAATATAATATTTGTTTTAAAAATTCTTTAATGTCAATTTTGGAAATATTTGGTATTTTGTTTTTTCTAAATTCATAAAAGAATTATTGCTTAGAAAATAACTTCATATAACCAAATCTAACATGTCATATTAACCTATAAAATTAGTTTAATTCATTAAAAGTTTGAAATTACATTTATTTGGATATTTATAATATCAATTATTTTAATATTTCATTAATTGGATAATTACTGCATCATCATTGTGTCATAAATAAATTTAATTATTTAATGTCTAAATGCTATAAATAAAATACCATTATGTAGGAAATATTTACATATTTCTAATAAATATTTATCGCCGAATTTATATTATGTGAAACCCTATATTAAAAATGGTTTAGTTATTAGACTTTTAATTTAACACTTTTAACTTTGCTTTGAATTAAATAATAATAAATGTCCTAATAAAATCCCAATGGACCTAAAGGATCATATTTTTTTCCTAAGGTTGTTCTTGGTTGAATTAAACTTATAAAATATAATTATGACATGTGTTAGGGTAATAATAATATCATTTTAACAATTAATTAACCTATTTACTTTTAACCGTGGTAAATAAAAATAAAAAGATTCAATTCACCAAAAATTATTTTCATCATATTGAGACACATTTTACATACTTATATCAACAATTTCTCATGCATTTTTTATTTTCAACTCACAAAAGCAGTAAAATTATGTTTTATATAAATTTTAAAATGCTCCTGGGAGGTTGGTAAAAGGCGACAAAAAGTTCAACTGATCTTTCATATATCTAAAATTATTATAAATTGACTCCAATGAATTACATTGAAATTATAAAGGTATCATGTATCTATTTTGACCTAAAATAAATTTAATTAAAATAAATTAGAATTTTGTTTTAAACTATAACTCTTTGTTTTTCACTACTCATCAAAAATTGAAAGTTTTTAGAAAAATACCAAAAATTCACCCTCAGTTAATTTCGATATTCTGAATCCAAAAAAGAAGTTCATTTGGAATGATAAAATTTATAAAATTTCAAAAATTGGGTATTACTATTCATAACGGCTATTTTGATTGGTTGTGGTGTGTTAGAACTCGAAGTTGCGTCAACACACACTATGGTATTATTCAAAGAGAAGCGTATTGTGAAAGCTTTGGGTGTTACATGATTAAAATAATCCTAAATAGAAAGTTTTTGTATAACTAATATCTAAATCATAATATTAGTATCATTGGTGATATTTAAAAAATAATAATAATAAGGTTCTGTTCCCTAATCTATGTTTTACTAAATCCAATTTCCAAATTTTCTTCTACACTTTCTCTGATACCAACTATAGGTACCCTGACCTTTGTTTCTTAGATTCTCTACCTTAATTTAATACATTGGTACTATGAAGAACTGTTCACATCTTGAAGGACCTAATAAATTGATAGCTTTGTAAAACCATATACAAAAATAATTTTTTCATTACAACTTTCAAAGGAAAAACAACATAGAATCTCCAATGTAAACACACATAAACACCTAGATTAGCCCTACAATTAATTAATAAAATATTCTTTCGCGTTGTAGGGAAAATATAACAAAAGAAAGTGGTAGTCTCTGATTATTATTAAGGTAATGAAATAAAATTGAATCTATCATAAATATAAAAAATCTGTAAATCTGGACAACTAAAAAACATTCCATTAAAATATTTTTTTGGGCATAATATGGTAGGAATAAAAATTTAATAAATAAGTCCATATAAATAATCACATGACAATAAAACATAACCATGGTTATTATAATAGTCAAATAATAATATGTATTATAAATTACTACTATAAAAATGATATAATCCATAATTTTGGACATCATAAACATTTTATCAAGTCGTTTTCCAAGAAACTATTCATAAATGGGTAAAAACGCATTCTAGTTTGTCTCATTAGACCTACTGGTGCATCGAGGGGCTATAGCGGGCACCACCCCTCACTTACGTAGTCAAATTAATTCTTCATATGAATGGGGTAAAACATAATCATCATATACATTCATATTGAAACTATCATATCAAATTTAATTAATATCCCCAATCAGTAAACATAATCATAAACTATCCAGAGTAATGTGGTGAGTGGTATCAAGATAGTACATCCCTAATCAAAATAATCATAAAACATTAAATAAAATATGGTATATGGAAACATAATATATCATTCTCAATTGATCATAACATTCAATAGAGTGTTTTGAAATATATGAAAATGCACTAATAGTTCATAGACAAATTTTTGAGAGAAATACCCTTATAACTTGGAAGGAAGAGTTATTTTGGAAAATCAATTTTATTTTTCATAAAAGTCATATTGTAAAAATGAATATCCCCAAAAATAAAATTGGTCGAAATTATATTTTAGGAATATTAAATTTATATTCATACAGAAATTTTAAAACTAGAGTGAAAACATGAAAAATGATTATTTAAGAGACTTTAGAAATGAGCCACATTAGTGTTATTTAAGGGAAAATATAAATGAGTATTTAAATAAAAAAATGAATAATTTTTTTCATAAAAATATAAAATAATGAAGATAGTTTTTCCTAATAAAAAGTGTGATTTTATAAAAATATTGGTTTCTTAAAATAGAATATTGATAGTACTTGAAAATGGATGAGAAATTGTGAATTTCCATTTAATCGGCCATGTTTATCAGGAGGAAATGGAAATAGAACCTTATAAAACATGTATTACGCCATAAAATGTAAAATATTTGAGTTATATGTTAATATATAAAAGATAAAAAAATTACTTATGATTACTATATATGAATAATTAAAAATTACATTGGAGAAAAAGAGAGAAAGTGTATCCCAATTGAAAAAATTGAGGTTCGAGAAAGAACTCTTACTTTATGTCTGAAAGTGTTCTTCACATTCAGTTAATGTCATAAATAATGAAATTAGATTCATTAATAATTTAATTCTGAACCAAATAAAAATTTATTTTTTTTATAATAACTTATTAAATTCATTTCTAGCCTTTCTGGTGAGTTATAATTTTAAATTTCATCTTTTAGGAATGTTTTTTTCCTTGACGTTCATGATTGATTCACTAGTATACATGTATTAAAAATCATGTAAAATGGAAATAGTTGTTGAGAATTTAAATTATATGGTATTAATTAATTTAAAGAATATTTAATTGTCATATATATCATTTTTTTATACTTTTGGATTATTTATTAGATAAAATGTTAATAATAACATTTTAGATTATTTTGGTGTTTTCTCAATTCTCACATTCTAGTTTTGTTTTATTAATTAATATTATGTATATATATAGGTTCTAGAACAATAAATTAGTTTTAATGTACATTTTAAAATAATTTTAACAATAATGACTTTTTATGACCATCCTTAAAGGTTGTAATGGAAAATGAAAATGCATCGTCCAAGATGGGAGTAAATCAACACATCACAAAAGATGTTTTCATTTTTTGAAAAAAAGGGGAGATAAGAAGGGTTTTTCTTATGGATATTAAATTAACAATATAAGATTAAAGTATATATAACATAAATTATTTATCATCCAACTTTTGGATATGGGTGTTGACAAGGTATGAGTGAGAAAAAACATAAAAGAGAAGAAAAATGAATTTACCACATGAGACTTTTCTCATTGATAACCTCTTTAAGGTTCTTCGAATTGGTCTTCTTTGAGTCCAGAAACACTAAAATGTGTCAAGGGTTGTGTAGAATGTAATTCGAAAAATTATATTTGATAAATACTGCTTAATGTGATGAAATTAAGTGAAGGAATGAGTCTTTTTTTATAATGGAGGTGAAGGGAGATTTAAGAATTTCTTAAAATATTAAAATAAAATAAGTCCAATATAGGGGTGAAGACTTCCAAATGGCCTAAAAATCATATGATATCTTGTTTTAGATATAGTATTATCATATTTTTCATTAATCATGTTTTTTTTATTTTTAAATAATTTAATACAATATTTTATTCATGAAATATTTTTAAAAACAATTTAACACTATTCATAATTATGAATTTAAAACATCAAAAAAAGTTTCAAATTAGAAAAAAAATTACTATTTCCTAGAAATATCACATTCATTGATATTAATGTTTTATAAAATATAGAAATCTCAAATTATATTTATTTTAATGTTCTTGAAATCATTACTTGATTTATTTATTAATTGAATAATTATTGCATCATCGTTGTGCAATCCATTAAGGTATAATTTTTTATAAATAAATTAAAAATAAACTACCATGAATAATATAAATTTATTATATTTAAAATTATTATTTATGGTTTAATATCTATTTTTTAAAACCATATACAAAAATATTATACAAATTAAAAACTTTGGTGTGAACAACAGGACTTTCTTTTAAATAAAATATTACAAGGGTTCTAATCATGTCTATGTAGCTCAAAATGATATTTAATTATAAATTTGGATAAAATGGTCGAGATATAATAAACCAATAATATATATCTTGGTTTTGGGTCATTTTATGGTTCTTATAATTTTAATCATAATAATTTTATCAGTTTTTCTTCTTCATGCAAAGGCACCGCATCAGCATTCTTCACGAATTGTTGTTAATTATTATATATATATAAATTAAATAAAATTAATATAATAAATATAAACTAATTATTTTCAATATAATATTATATATTTTTTCATTAATTCTAATTACTTATATCCATGTCTATACAATTTCATTAATTTGATAATTTTTCTTTTCTTTCCTTGTGCAATCATTGCATAAGAATTTGGATGCAATTCATGTTAAATAACACTAAAATTATAAAATATAATCCAAAAACATAAAAATATAAATGAAAATACTTTTTAACACACAAATATTATTTATAAGGATCCAGATTTTACTTTTCCAATGTTACACAGGCACTGCTTCCACACTAAAAAAGAGTTTTATACTTACCATTAATAAATTACAATTTACATGTTTTGAATTACTTTCATACAAAATTTATATTATAATATCTTAATTTTTCCATAACATAATTTTATTAAATTTTATATCATAACTATTTCTTGACAACATTACAAAAATATTGTATTTCAAAGAAACTATAGTTTTTACTATTCTAAAAAAAATTAATTTTTTAGAAAATTTCCAAAAATTCCCTCATACCATTTCTAAGGTGTAGAATTCAAAAATGGACTCCATTTTGGGAAAATAATTTTCCAAAATATGTGAAATTTTATTTTTAAATAAAGTCTTCTTTTATTCAAAAAACCCTGATTTTTTATTTACAACTAATTTTATGAAACTTTAAAATATTAATTAAGGTCTCTTTAAATTAACATATAATCTGTAGACAACAAAGTATACATTTATGAATATATTTTATGAAAATAAATATTCTTTTACATCATTATATAAATTATAAAAAATTAAATAAACATTTACATTTCAAAAAAATTCAAACATTTTATTTATTCTATTTTAAAATATTTTTTAAATTATTCCCAGATATAAATAAGTTAAATTTTCAAATATAAGATACCAAAATTTTATTTATTATTTTATAGGTGAGGTTACTATTCTGTTGGCTAGATTTCTATTCTTAATGGTCATATTACTATTTCAGAAGTTATGTTAATATTTTTTAGTATATCGTGGTTGTAAACATAGTGTTCTGTGAAACATAAGCTATCGAAGATTTTAAATTTAAAATAGACATACCATAAAATAGTGGGGTGGTACATTCTCACATCCTTTAATAAATTGTGTCCTCCCCATATAAAATTTTTATTGGTAATCATGGATATTTCATTTTAAAATACCCTTTTGGAAATCTTAAATCAAAAAAGGATTAACAAAACATCCTCATAAAAGGTAGAAAAGAAAAATGTGATGGTCTTCATAAAACAAGTGTTTCTAATAGGTAAACATTAGTGGTAAGTGAAAAAATGTGCATGGGAAAGGAATATAACCATCATGTTGTGATAGAGAGTGATAGATAACATAGTCATATGAAATTCTACCATAACATGTCCACAACTCCATGATTTGTTAAAAGACCTTTTATTTCTCATAAATAACCCAAATGGATGATGTTTTTTGTTCCAAAATTATTTTCCTAGAGTTGATGAACTCTATTTATATCTAGAAAAACACATCACAAAATAAACATACTTGATTACTTTACATGTAATAATCATAATATCATCCTTTGGTTGTTATTCAATCAGTCTCCAACTCATTTCATAAACCCATAGATAGATATAATAGACAAATTTTTAGTCTGGAAGAATTTTTATGAATCATTATATCCACAAGTTATTTCATCAGCCTTTAAATGTTTACTAATACCAAAATGGTTAGCATAGGTTATCCATTATGATAAATTATTATTTAATATTAATAAATAGTATCCTTAATCCATTCTATAAGTATTTAACAATAAGGATCATCAAAAATATGTCTTCCAAAATTAGAATACCAAAAATTTAGAAGGAAGTTCACTAAATTTCCAAAATCAACATAGCCTTATATTTTATAAACATAATGTAGCTCTTAATACCGTATATAAAATGTATGAATACCTTGATCATTATAAAACATTAGTAAAAATGTTCATGATTCCAAAAATTAAATCTCAGGTTGTAAAATATATTCATTGAATCCAAACATGTAGTGATCCATTTTAGAGAGAACAAAAACCATCAAATCACTAACCACCTTCACAGTCAAAATAAAATCCCATTAAAATCTATTTATTATTATCCCAACATCAAGTAAATATTTAGTGTTATCATTCCCAAGTAATGTGTTTTAAAAGAGATCAATTTACAATAGAATCACTTCTCTTTATTAATGGTGATACTCATCACATGCTTCCAATTCATTAATGAAGAAGCATTATAGTAAAATAATTATATATCTCATGATTATTATAACCAAATAATTATTGATAAAATACTCAAAAAATAATTATTGAATCCAAAAAATGGAATATTAATATTTCTTTTTCGTATGTGGTACTATCACAAAATCAGGAATGATCCATTTTCCTCATTTGGGGTATATTTCATTGAATCTTGAGATATTATTTTTTGTAGTTCCCCATATCCTTATAGTTGAAGCATTGAACATTGTAAAATCCATTCCTTTACTTAAAATCATGATCATAGATGTATTTTTTTATACACATGAGGAAAACTCCCATTAATTTTATTCAAGTACCATGGTTGTTTTCCACAATTTTCTCATATAGGATTATAATTTGTTCCCCTATTTCATTATCTACCTTTTTTTCAGTTTTCCTCTTCTTCTCTTAGTTAAATTTTTTCCATAAGACCTGGATAATTATTTATATTTCTTGTTATAACATGAAATTTTTTCCTCAGATGATGAAAATATTTGGGATATTAATTCCCTTCAAACTATTATATTAAGATCATAAAAGAAAGTATCATTCATATTATTCACATCAAGTGCATTCGTAAGGTTCACATTCATTCTTCTATATGTCATTTCTAAAAAATGGAATATTATAGACTAGAGCATAACATTATGAAACATAATGTATATTATAAAAACTAGTGATTCACATAATACTGAAGTCAAAAAAAATTTATAAAAAATATATAAATCATGGGATTTGTTTTTTTGGGAATATTTCAAAAATCTTCCACAGGGTTTTCTTCTCTAATCAATGTTTTCCTAAATATAGTTTCCATAGTTTCTACTAGACATTATATGATACCAACTATGAAGACCCTTGAACCAGAAGGTTGGATTCAGTGCCTTAATTTAATACATTGGTACTATGAACAAGAATTAGCATCCCAAAGGATTGAATAGTATAGTGTATTTGGAAAACTAGATACGAAAAATAATCATTACATTAAGACATCGAATGGAAAAATAACAAAGAAACTCTATTTAAAACACCCATAAATCCATTATTATCCCTCAATGTAATTCATAAAATATATATTTTCTTCTTGGAGAAAAATAAAATATAATAAAGGGGTGATCTCAAATGGTTAGATTATCAATGTGGTTGTATTTAATTATAAAATAATCATTATTTAATAACCAAAACCCACATATCCTCAAGTATTAAACCCCCCCCCCCCCCCACAACCACCCACCAACACATTTAGACTCACAAGCCTTGAATATCCTCAAATTTATGACAATCCTTATCCTCCTTACTCTCAAGACTTTTGAGTGTTTTCGTTCTCAACAAACGATCAATCCTAGATCCTTTAATAAGGTATTTAAAGTATATCTACCAAAGAAGAGGTGATGTTCTTCAATGGGAACATTTGATTTATTTATTTCTCCACCACTTGAATTTTAAATATTGATGATTATATTATAACCAATGTATCTCCAATAAAATAAGATTTTTTTATATCAATTATACTACCTAGAACATCACACACTTCTATAAAATGGGATATGAAATCATCATTCATGTGTTTGGAACACAACTACCTCTTGAACTAATATCATCCTTTCTTCCATTTCCACAACTAAAGGTTGGGAATAATTATAGATCAATATTATATTTATGATATATATAATATTTATAATATTTTTATGATACTATAATTATTATACAACTCATACCTTCATGTTTTCCATTTTGTGGGAATGAGATAACATCGTTTTTGGATGTGTGGACTACCAGCTCCTCAAAGAGATATAATTTTTTCATGATTTTAATAGAATTTATTAAGGATTATTTTAATATAAATATGTTTCATGTGTGTGGAAAAATTATAATGTAATTATAATATACATGTATATCATTTAATTTTTTTCATTCAATACACTAATAAAAAGGAACAGAGTTCATGTGCATATACGACTTAAAATCCCATGAACAGTGTATTCCATTTCCTATCGCTAAATATTATAGATTTATATAAATACATAAATACATAATATATGTTATTTTTATATAATTTTTTAAATTATTGATATATTTATATCATGATCTATGTAACGGGAATAACAAATATAAATTGAAAACATACCTGAAAAAAAGGCAGATATTACTTAAAAAATGAAAATATTGAGAGATTATTAAAAAAATTGCAATAATATGATATAAAAAGGAAATATATAATACCATAAATATTAATATGGTTTTGGTATAATTTAATAACATTTTTAAAATAATTATACATGAGGTTAAAAAAATTTGACCAAATGGATGTTGAAGGTAAGTATTTTCTCATCTTAGTTTTACTTCTGTTAGAAATATGCCTTATTCACCCATTATTCCTTGTGCTTCGTGTATGTACTACCCTTTTATATACCATATCATGAATCTAATAATATTAATGTAATAAATTTTATCATTTGATAATTATTACCTTTATAGTTCATATGATCTGATTGATTAAAAGTGGTCAGAGGATTCTTAACCTATTTTACATTCAATGGGTTAAACATATACTACCATATTTATGTTGTACTAATCATATTTATGAAATGGAATCTGAATGTCTTATGTTTTATTTAAACTTTTTATGTGTATTTATAGAAGATACAAATATTATATTCATCTGATTAATTATCACTTCAATGATACGATATTTATAAGGGACATTCTATTAAAAAATTATCATTTTAATGATTCCCTTAACACTATATTTTACTTCCATGTACTTGTTTTCTAAAATTATTTCCAAATTTTTTTTTAATATACTCCTATTATTTTATAATTTAATATTTAATTTTTTTTACTTTTTAAAAAATGATTTTAAAGGATATATATCATTTAAAAAAAATGTTCTTTAAGAATATTCATAAAAAATATTTAAGGAATTTTTTTTTAATTTTTACAAAATGAGGGACATTTCGCACCATCATGAAACCAAAAATATTTACAGAATCCTTTTAAAATGTAAATTTTTATTTTTAAAGAAAATTTTTTATTTTATAATTTATCTATAATTTTTAAAATAAGTTGTCTTTGTAGGGAAAAATGATATTTTCACTCAAAAAAAATTCAATGATCACATTTAAGGTATTTTCATCTATGTCAACATCCATTTTTGAATCATGAAATTCATTAAGTTTTTTCTATTATGATCCCATCTACCATAATTTAGTAAATGTTTTATAATTATTTTGATCGGGGTTCTATTGATATTACAAATGACTAGTTATTGATTTTTTAAGGCATGTTGATTTCATTTTATTAGTTTTTCTTGAGAGGAATCCATTAGACATGAGAGAAATGGTGGGGACTGTATATATAAACCCCTTCAATTAATCATTAATCTCGTAGGGTAAATTTAGTTGGTGAATAAACCATTTATATTTTCTCCAAATGTTTGTAAACTATATGGAGGATAGAACATGACATTAGTGTCCTGTGAAATGTCTTGACACAAATTAGATGTTTTTCTACCCACATATGGGAATTGAAAAGTAGTTTTATCTTGAGAGTAACTATCTAGATGATATAACTTGATAGTTCATATGTATGATATTATGTATCATATCATTATTATAACTTGATCAGTTATTTACCTTTCCATATCTATAATTTTTAAATATTCTTGATAGCGTCTGATGTATTTAACCCTTACTGAGTATTTGAGATCACAATTATTTTCCTTCCATTACCCTGGTTTTGAAGAATATATCATTGAAAGAGTTTTCAAGGTTGTAGTTTATTATATTTTTATGCATTATGTTCTATTCCCAATGTAAATGGGTATCATTTATGTAATCTAGTTTTCCAAAACTATAATATTATTCAGTCCTTTTCAATTTGAATATTGTATTTATACAAATGAAATAAAGTATTGCATAGGCTTAGGGGTACTGTTGTAGGTGTCTTTATAGTTGGTATCAGAGAAATTTTAGTAGAATACTTATAAAATAGAAGTGGGATGATATAGATTAGGGAACATAACACAATAATATAATTTGAGGATATGTATAAAAAAATTCAAAATAAAGCTCATTTGAGATTATGAAATTTTCAATGCATAAATTCTTCAAATAATGATATGTGTTACACCGTATTTAGAATTATAAACATATCATAATTTTATTAGTTAATCTAGTATCTACCATTGTTTACAAAATGGAACCTGGAAGAAAGAAGTGTATTAATAGTCATTACTAATGTAGAGATTTCCCTACTAAGGAAGCCAATATAGCTGGTATTGGAGCTAAGCCAGTTATGACTATATTGGGAAAGTGTACTCTAGAATGGATGAATAATAATATTATACCTATATAAGATCATTTAATGTGGAAGTGGTTCACATATTTTTGTGGGAATACTAATATAGTGCTAGTTGGTCAGTGGAACAATTCCTTTGATAAGACATTTTTAGTATTTTAATGTATTGAAGGGGAAAATATTACACTTGTACTGTATTGTATAAATGGTGATATTGATAAATGGTGGTCTTTGATCTACAAAAATAGGGAGTAAGAGGAAATATAATCCTAGGATGGAAATAATTTAAGGACACATTCTTTGACAAAAATTTCAATCCTGATAAACAAGATGAGATGAAGAGAAAGTTACATAGTTTAAATCAAAAAGATAAAGAAAGTTTTGCAGGGTATGAAGCTATCATTATATGGTTAGAAAGTTTTGATATAGATTTCATATTCAACACACATAGCATTTATTAACTAAAAAAATAAAAATGATGAGAGATTATTATTAAATGGGTAAAAATATGTCATAAAGGTTCATATATGACATCATAAATATTAATATGGTTCCGGTATCATATAATAACAGTATTAAAACAATTATATAGGAGGTTAAAGAATGTACAACCAAAATGAAGTGAAAGGTAATGGGTTTCATGTCTCACTTATTACTTCTGTGAAATATATGCCATGTTCACCACTTATTCCCTGTGTGTGGTGTTTGTACTTCACTTTGATATATCATATCATGAATCTCATTATATTCAATATTTTCATTGTTTCATTTTATAATTATCACTTTTTGGGGCATAAAATTTGACAGATCACATCTGGTAAGGGGATTCTTAACCCAATTTCGATTCCATGTGTTAAACTTTTATTTCCATGTTTATGTTATACTAAGTTTATTTTTGAAATGTATTATTAATTCCTTATGTTTTATTTCGACTATTTTATATGTTTTATAAAAAATATACATATTTTATTAATTTTATTAATGCTCACTTCAGGGATATGATATTTATAAGGTACTTTCCTTTAAAAGTAATCATTTTAAATTTTCCCTTAAAACTCTATTTTTCGTCCATGTATGGGTTTTCTAAAAAAATTTCCCAAACTATTTTTTATAATTATCCTATAATTTTTAATGATATTTTTAATCATGTGTTAATTTGAAATAAAATGTTTGAGTGGAATATTTTATTGTTTTCGAAATAAGTTTCTTTGAGCCTTTTTCCACAAAAATATCGAAGGAATTTTTTTTAACTTATACAGCATGATTGGATTTTCCAGTGGTCAGGAATCCTTAAAATTTTGAATCACACATTTAAAATTTACATGGTTAACTTTAAAGATAATTTTCTCTTTTATAATTGTGTGTCATTTTAAAAATAGGCTATTTTTGATGTGAAAAATTATATTTCTCTAGTAGAATTATTTAATGATCTCATTTATAGTATTTTCATCTATTTCAGTGTCATTTGTTTAATATTTCCCATCATTAAGGTTTATCTCTTATGATAATATCTTAAATACTATTGTTAATGGTTTATGGTCAGTTTGACTAGGGAGGTATTCATATTCTATATGACAAGATATTGATTCTGTTAAGGCATATTGATTCAGTTGTAATATTTATAAATGTGAGGAATTCATTAAAAATGAGAGAATTGAGGGGAATCATATATAGAAGATCCCCTTGACGCATCTGTAGTCTCATGGGAAAAATGCATTTGGTAAAAACCCCTTTTGATATTGTTTACAAGTATTTTTAAACATTCTAGAGGATTGACATTGATAGTTGCGTCTTGTGAATGGTTTTCATAGAAATCATACAGGTTTCTACCCAGAAACTTAAATTGTAAAAAGGATTGATAATGATAGTAACTATCTATATGATTTATAATAATAGTTTAGAAGTCTGAAATTATTTATTCCATCATTATTCTCATTCCATGTGATTAATTTATTATTTATATTATTCATGGTCATGTTCAAATCTCATGTCATTATTAATACGGAATTACTTGATCATCTTTTCTTCCAATGATATTATCATAAAGTTATTGATTAATGTCATGTGTTCTCAGTTATTTACCTTACCAGGTTGATTATTCTTATTTATTTATTATACCTTCTAATTTATTTAATCCTTATTGAGCATTTTATCTCAGCATTAATTTTTTCCTTTCCCCAGGTTATGAAGAATAGTACCTTGATTGAGTTTTAAAGGATGAAATTTATTTTATTTTATAAGGAATTAAGTTATATTACCAATTAAAATGAGTATCATGTATGTAATCAAGTTTTCCAAAACTACTAAACTATTTAGTTCTTTGGGATTTGAATCTTTTTTATGCAAATTTAATAATATAAGGCTCCATATCTAGGCTATTGGGGTCAGTGTATTTACTTAGTTCCTCAAGGTGCATGTTATTTTACATAAATAGCCATAAAAATAAATTTTCATCACCAGAACACATACATCTGATAACATGTGTTTATTTCCATGATAAATTTCATATTTAATATTGTTCTTTTATTTAGTTGGACAATGTTTTAGAATTTTTGAAGATATTTGTAACACCTATCCAAAAAAGGATAGTGTAATACTAATAAGAATCCTCATTAATCCAACCATTTCAAAAATGGTGAGTTTCCTCCTATCACATACACAATTTCACTGAGGTGTTTAAGGAGGAGTTAGTTTGGATAAAATCTCATACTCTCATAAGTAATAAATGAAGTCGTAATTATGATGTTCTCTACTATACTCTAAGTGGAGTTCTGTAATTTTCTTACCAAGATGGTTCTCAATTTTGTTCATGTATTCCTTGAAATAATAAAAGTAATCTATCCTATAGTTAATCATGTAGAAATATCCATATCTACTAAAATCATCAGTAAAATTTATGGGGTATGAGCACCCCCTTCTTTCATTAATAGGTGATATCCCACACACATCCATATGAGTTAATTAAAGAATCGAATTATCCCCTTCACTTTTCCTATTAAATAGGGATTTTTTCATTTTACCATGTAAACATGAATGACATATTCCAAGTGGTTTTAGTTCAAAAGCTTCTAAATCTCCCCCTTTATATAATTTATTCAAATTATTTTCATTTACATGACCTATCTAGTGATTCCAAATTTTGGTGTTGTAACACTCATGTGATGAAGCTTCGTTATCTATTTTCATTACACAATTGGTAATTCCATATTTTTGTTGGTAAGAGTCATGTGAATAAGTATTTTATCGATACTCATTACATAGTTAATGTAATAAAACCCATAAATTCTGTTAATTAAATGTGTCTTACGATAAAAAAATGATTTCTTTATAAATGAAGAGGCATTATTCCCAAAATATAAAATAAATACTTCCTTACCATGTATAGATATAGAAAAAAAATTGGTAATGAATGGGAAATAATGAAAACATATTAAAACCAAGATCATTCTTGTTGGAAATGTGTGGTGGTAGTTCCAGATAGATACAACATCAATTTTTGCTCTTCTTTCAGCTCATATATCTACCTATACTCATTAAATATTTCTGATTATACATGGTTCTAGTATCTAAATACATATGTGGGAACAATAAGACATATATAATAACCAATATATAGAAATAGATAAATTTCACTTGATAATACACTCACCTAGAGATTCTCCTTGCTCATTTGGATGGGTGAATTTATTCTTCAATTGGACATTCTTTCCACATGTGAAACAAACATCATCCAACTTACATTATTACCAACTGATCTTCCTCTTATTAGAAGGGTTTTGTAAAGATTCTTTGGGATTAAATAACTTTTCATGGACATTAAATCTTTTCGCTGTAAGGATGGAATGCATTTCATGCTCCATCTCCTTATCAACTTGGAAAAAGAAATGTTAAAAGATTATGGAGAGAATTCTCAATGTTGTTCATATTATAATTTAATTCAATTTAAGAGAATATTTGAGGGAGTGATAAGATAAGGGGAATGGTTTGAAACTAATTTGGAAATTCAATCATTAGAACCTCTAGATGATCAATGTAGTTAATGAGTTTGGATATTGGGGGACCATCTCGTGCACCCTCCCTATGTTTACTCTAAAATAGTACCGTGGATATCTCAAATCGTTCATGTATTTCTCTATCCATGTATAGAACATGGATATTATTAACCATGATATAGGAATGCATGTTTATTTAAGACTTTACAAGTTCACTAGACATCAATGATATCATCAAACATTGAACATTGATTGATTCATTACAATATTTCTTAGATACTTGGATCACTTCATCACTCACCTCCTTATCCAATAGTTTAGGAAGTGATGATTTTAGCACGTAAGATTTCCATTTTTGTCCAACACAACCCAAAAGAGTTTGAACGAATACTAGATGTTACCGCTAGTGAGGATATGGTATTTCTAAAATATAGATCATATGGATAGTATGAATGAAGAAAATTCAATTTATTATACTATATAAAATATTTTATTATTAGTAATTTTATTTTAACATGTTTTGTGAAAAATAATATTAATAAATTATTAAATCTCCCACTATTTTATCATGTCCCATTATCCCACACCATTAGACATGGAATTTCAAGTTTCATTGAAATGATAGTGTAAAGGATCCATTTTTCTTTTATTATAATCCAGATAGTGGACATGGAAAATATTATAAAGTATTTAGGTAGGTGGTCTGGCCAACTGTGGGCTTCTAGATCCTTGATTCATCGAGTAGACTCCCCATTCTAGAAATCCAAAATTATATTTCCTTAAAACATGAATCCAATTTTTTATTGGATATATGGAGGCTATTAAACCCAATAATGATTCGGTTAAGTCTTCCCACTATCTTAGTTAGTATTTCCATATAATTAAAAGTACCCCCGCGAAGGTTGAACTAACACTAAAACTATGGCTTCGTATTAATTTAGATATTTGAAGACTTAATGAAACAAAGTTAACTTGATATATTTTTTATATTACGTGTAATATTTATCTAATTTTGTACATTAAATTTCATGTTAATATTAAAGGAATTTTACTAAATTAATTAAACCATGTGAAATAAAACATAAACTCGTATTTAATTTATTTATATTCCATCACTAAATATTAATTCATTCATTTATGTGATCACACTCTTGCATCTATAATATAAATCATGCATATGATATTAATAAATAATTAATTAAATGACCCAGTAATGATATTATCTAACTATTGATTTATTTAGAGGAAAATAATTCAATCTATGGTGAAGTAAAATAACTCCATATGTCATTCATGGAATGAGTTGAAACATTTCGCCTATCCACATGTGTATCTCCTGGTATGGGAAAGTCATGGTTCCATCTTGAGTGGCTTCCATGCACCTTGGAATACTCCATTTATCATAAGTATTTATAACTCTCACGTAGGTATGCGGAACCCACATATTTCTTAAAGGGGAATTACATAAATAAACTTAAACACGTGACTCCAAAATAATAATAGGAGGGATGAAATGAAGGTCATAAAATAAAAATTTAATAATTAAAATTGAAAAATAATTATATAAATTAAATTAAATAATGTCAACTTATTCATAGGTCTAGTCAAAATCATGATCGATTATATACATATAATTATTATACATTTAAAATAATTTTCTATAATTTATTTCAATTCATTATTTAATACGATAAAACACAGTCAAATTAATCTGGTTAATTATATTATTAATCAATTAATCCTTTTTATATTATTTCATCTAATTGTCATCAAATCCCCATTCACTATGATTTTAAATAAAATAAATTTTTTTATTTTATTTGAAACACACTATGACAATAAACACCTATTTACAGGGAATCATACTATAAATTACCTATTTGAACTACTTATCATGGTTCATTTATAAAAAAATCAACTCATATGACATATTCCTTAGATGACATGTGTCATAATTTTAGAGTGCGCACTATAAATTTAATGTCACATGGAACACATATATTTTATGTAGCCTTTAAAATTTAATGAGTTTAATATTTAATATATAATAATAATAAATGATACATTTAATTGAATATTATTCAAAATTAATTAAAAAATTAATATAATATAAAACCTAAAGACCAGCATGTGTTATAATCTAAATAACCCCTGAATCTCTAGTTGATAAGGTTTAAAGATTATTTAATTAATTTTAGTATTTATTCACAAATAAGTAAACTAGGCAACATTTACAAGACAACTACGTGGAATGTAATTATCTTCACTGAATATCTGCAATTTATCCCTAGGGACTAAGCTTGTGATTCAGATGAACATTTATAAATTTCACAGCATCTATAAAGGATACAGTACATGTAATTCTAGTTATATGGTTTCCAGTCTATCTGCATGTTGTATTAAATACATTCGGTGATTTAATTAGATGACACGGTTTAACCCCATGTTTTCATTATTGAAAATGTTTGGACTAAAAAGTGTGTAGTCAAACTACTTGACAAGTATTTTGGCTAATCCATGTGACCCCCAATCTATCCAACACATAGTGAATTTATTGAGCATGGTATGAACTTTTTACATGATGGCCCAAACTCAAAATTGGAATCCTTATGCAATAAACTCAGATACATGATGTGTAAAAAAGTATTATAATTTGTGTATTCTCTTGTTATCCATCCACGAAATTCATCACTTCCATATGAGAACTATATAAGTAAAGATCATTAATTATTAAACAATATTGTTAATAATTTTCATAAATGAAGAAGATGAAGAATAAATTTATATGATGTATCAAGAAAGAGTTAAAACATTAAATTAATCATAACTTTTAAATGTGAATCAATAAAATATCAACTAAACAGTTATAAATTTGAATGTAACCTCTCTAATACAACATGAATGTTCTGCTCATTTTGGAAGTGTCAAGCAGGGTGATAAATCAGAAATATTTTTGTGATCTTATGGATCATTCCCAGTATTTTTAGTGGCATGAACACCATGAAAAATGAAAATTTTCCATTAGATATTAATTTAAGGAAACATGGAACATGGAGAAGACCTTTTTAAGTTAAATTTACAATTAATTTAATTATATTAGAAGAAAGAACTGTCTTTTCTTAGGATCTTTCTTCATTAATGTTGTTGATATTTTGAAATCATTTTTAGATTACCATTGATTACCTGATAGGATCCAAGTATAGGATCCTTATAGTTGTGATCCATAGATACTCCTTTGATCTCTGAGATATACCAATGTATTTCAAGATTCTATAATGAAAAATAATTTTTCTTTAATTGATAAAAATGATAATTTTTTGATCTATTGGTCGGTCAGTATGGCATGAAAGCCTTAATTTTTTTATTAATTTTGATAATCCACCATTAAAGGGGTGAGGTGGAACCTTTACAAGGCCTGGTGTCTTAGAGACAATTACATGACCTGTAGTTCCTAGAGGAAATCACCCATACAAGAAAACATGTAACTACTCCTCCCCAGCTTATGTCATGATATCAACATTTCCACCTTCACATGGCTAGTCGGCAAGCTGTCCTATGAAAAGCTTCACAGGCCTGGTACCGATGGCGAATCCATAACCGCTCAATATTCCAATTCTGGTTAGCTCTTCTCCAGTGAATTCTCCTACCATTAATCCTACTCTAAATCCTTGTCCCTTATAGTCTGACTGGTACATCTCCATTTCATGTGGCCCAAAGGCCTTGGGGTGGCCCAAAGGTTATAAGGTGTCCTGATGGCCTTGAGAATCAACTGGCCCAAAAGTTTTGGGTGGCCCGAAAGCCTTATAGGTTACAAGGACCAAACTGGTGGCACAAAGGACAATATGGATGAATAGTTCCATCCATTACAATATGAAACAGTACCTGCTACAGTGCCTGCTTCAGTGCTTCTGCAGTACTTGCTACAGTACCCAGAAATATGCCTCCACCCAGATTTGATCTCAGGTCTCTTGGATGCATATATCGAGTCCTCACCAACCGGGATGAGGCTCATGTGCTATGATCTATTTGTATTTAATGAATTATTATCATTCTTAAGTTGGAGATGAGGAATTCGATAAATAAGACTATTATTTATAATGATTATCTTTCCTTGATTAACCCAACATAATAGACATGACCATTGATTTATAGGACTAGGGTTATGGTTAAAATTTTATTTAATTTCTCACCAGGATATAAATAAAATAATAATCATTAACAAACCCAATGATAAATGTTGTTATTACTATTATTTTATGGTATTCCCTAACTTTTAAAATAATTATTATTGTATTACCAACTTATAAATTAATATTTATCATAGGATGTGGTATTAATTCATTCAAATCAGTCAGAATTTATTGAATACCCAAATAAATATATAATTAAATATTTATTTCAATAATAAATATCTTTTATCTATAAATCATAAATAAAATTATTCATTGGTCCTCATAATAATATTTATTTAATTAATTAAACTAAAAAAAGAATTAAATCGACATCAATGGAAACACTTAGTGTTGGATCATCTTGGATTATTTATTGTTTTAAGTAAGTGGTGATGTCTAAAGTCCAAGATTATTATCTAAAAATGGGTCATGGAAAGAAAGAGAAAGAATATTGTGTCATAATGTCGAAAACCACATAAAAATTTTCATTGTGTAATATATTCCATTTATCCATATATCTCATCAAGAATGTTTTGTATCTATGTAATAAAATTATATAATTGATAAAAATTACATTAAATATATGAAATAAAAATATTATTCCACCAAGGACATTCAATTTATGGTGATGGTTTTTTTCCAGTCAAAGTTTAGATATATAAGCTTCCTTATTGATTGAAGTGGAAAATCCTTCTTCGACTTTTTCATTCATAATAAATCCCTCCAGACACACCTGACATATCCAACATCACTATTAACTATATTTTCATTGTTCAAGGAATACATCTATGTGTCTGAGCCACAATAAGAATTAATAATAATCCTAAATTCTAAGGGTCATTACACATTCTTGTGAATAAGAATATCAAATGTCACTAAACACATGCATAATTCTTACTGGTGGATCTATTATAATAATCTACAATAATAGAGATTATTAGTTGGGAACTTCATGAGAATAATACTCATCCACTCAAGAGTATTCTCACCTGAAATTCTATATACTATATGCCCTCTCATAGTATGTTATCTAGACGTATAACTATATTAAAGAATATCATCATAGAACATCAAGGTTCTCATCATAACAGGGAACTACAATGACTTCGTTAGTGAGATAGACACCCTAGGGTAACATTACATTAATTTTATTTTTAACAACAAACCACATGTAGAAAGGTATTTTTTTAACATTCAAATAATTAAGTATACATGTAACCTAATTATAAACATTTGGTCCTTGTACACCAACTCCAATACTATGCCCTCTTGTATTATCCTTGGGAAACAATTGATGGTAATAATGTTTAGGTTACCAAAAAATTGACAAGCATGGAGATCAATATTATCCAAGACATAGATTAAGAATCCCTTCAATGAATTAATTTAGTGGTATTCAGATAAAAATACCCTCTAATACATATATTCTAATGCTTTCTTGAATGTAGCTTATTTTTTAATTTTTTACCTCTTGAATATAGTAAACCCGATAATTTAATTTTTCAAAAATTTATAAGAATAGTTATAGTTTCACACAATAGATATCCGAATCAAGTGTAAGTACTTTTAATTAATTTACATTACTCACCGTTTTTTATAGATTCGTCTGTCTTATGTTATTATTTTACTATATCTATTTATGGATTAATTTTTTATATTTTATTTATTGATAATATTTGAGACAATGTTTCAATTTCATTCATCTTGAGTTCCACACTCATAGTTACTATGATTCGTAAAACATCTTTTTGTGTTGATCACATGTTCTTTTAAGAGAAGATATAGAGATCACAATCTTTAATTTTAATCCTAGTTAAACATATATTTTTTCCAATAAGTGACTTCAACGAAATATTTGATTTCAAAAATTCCATCAATAAATGAAGGACGAAGTTCACATACTAGGAAAAATTCCCTCTTAAACTAATGAATATAGTGTAAATTTGTGGTGTCTTCCATGGAACCCATAAATTGGTCAAGTGATTATATCCATTAAAATTGGGGTAGTCATTAATTATCTTATATAATTACTTTTAAAAAATAACCTTATTGTATTATATTGGTTTCTAATTTAATTTTTTGATTTTATTTTCCACACATGTTTTTTTCAATATAAAACTACAAAGTTGTGCATCTAAATAGATTTGATACCTGAATTAGAAGTAATGGACCATCACTAGAGCTTTAGAATCTGTCATGAAATTTTCATTTTAGAGCATTAATATTCACAAACTAAAAATTGGATTTCAGAATATTTTCCAACTTCTGTTAGTTTTGTAGATTCATAATATCATATACAATGTTTTGGGATCTATGATGATATCACTTCATTCTATATATATATATATATTTTATGGGTAATCCAATGTTATTTTCTTTGTCCAAGTAGTTGTGTTATTATTTAATTGAAGACAATGTTTTGGAGATCAATAAAAATGGGTGTTAAGGGGACCAAACTAACCAAAAAAATCAAAAAATCATGAAATAAAATGAAAATAACTATATAGTGATTTCTGAAATAGTGAAGTACAAGATACATCAATACAAGTTTCAGTTTTTCCTTTATGTTCGAAAACAAAAAATTATTGTTTTAAAACACCAAAATGTGGGATTAATGGTTAGACCATTTTAAAAGACCTATAAATAAAATGAAATCATAAAAATCATAATTGTAATATTTTCTATGTGTATGAATAGATGAAATGTTAATCGGACATGTGATCTACCCTGAAGAATAGAATTAATAATTTTTAAATGTTTGATGTCCTTTAAAAATGTGTTTGAGGAGGTGAAACCCAAATGAATGACTTCCAAATTTCCTGAAATTAGATGAAAAAACCATATAGTGATTTTTTAAATGGTGGGGTATATTGAATTTCATTCTGAGGATTCATTTTTCAAAGATGATCAAAAAGAATTATTGGTTTAAAACAAAAAACATGACTTTAATGGTAAAATACAAAACAAAGGACCTAGAAATGAAGTAAAATCAAAGGAAACATGTGTCTACTATTGTTTTTTACATGCATGAGTATATGGAACATCAACCAGACATGTGGTATTCCCATAATTATTGAATAAATAGTTTAAATTGGTTTGACACCCACTAGGAATATTTTTTAGGGGGAAAACCAAACAAAAGACCACTGAATATCATGAAATCAGATAAAACCAACCATAGAGTGATTTTTTAAATGGCGGGTGGAATGAAAGTCAATCTGACATACTATTTTCCTAAAAAGACCAAAAACACAATTTTATTGTTTTGAAACACCAAAATGTTTTTGTAACAATCAAATCCATATAGAGTGAAATTTAGATGAAAAGAAATTAGTGGAAATCCATTATTTATTATTTTTGATGTGTACAAATAGACAGAATGTCAATCATATTTATGGTGTGCCTTTAATGACCAAATTAAGAGTTTTCAATGGATTGAATCCCTTTAAAAACAAGTGTCAGTGGGCTAGAACCAATTGAGATACCTTTTAGTACCATGAAACCAAAGGAAAAAATGTAAATTCATTTTTAGAATTTTTTATTATATAACACATAAATTAAGAATTTCATTTGTTCAAGATGATTGGACCATACTTTCTATGTTTTAAAATAACTAAAACATGCGTGTAACCATAAGAAATATTTAAAATAGCCTCTAAATGAAGTGAAATCATAGGGAAATAATAATTTTATTATTTTTTATGTGAAAGTGAATTTGAAAAATCAATCAGACATGCAGTGTGCTCAGAAGGATAGAAGATGTAGTTTTAATAGTTTATTAGACTTTAAAAACATGCATCATGGGGAAAAAACAAAGAAAATGACCTAAAATTATTGTAAAAAAAATGAAAGAATCATAAATTTATTTTTGAAATGGTTGACAAGAAATATAATTAATTTGATGTGTCATTTTCATATGATGATGAGAAACAAACATTTATTGCCTTAAAACACCAAATTGGGTGTCCAATAGCCAGATATATAGAAAATTACGTCGCAATAACTTTAAATTATAAGATATGTAACACCCCAAGCTTCCATGGTACGCACCTCTTTGAATAATAGAGCAGCGTGTGTTGTACGGAACCTCGAGTTCTAACACACCGCGACCAATAAAAGTAGCAGTTATGAATAGTAATACCCACTTTTTAAAATTATATATATTTAAAATTTCAAAATGGACTTCATTTTTTTATTCGTAATATCGAAATTACCCTAAGATGAATTTTTTGTAATTTTCTGACAACTTCCAATTTTTTATGAATAGGGAGAAATACTTAAAAACAAATTTTTTAATCAAAATAATTTATAGTGATAAATTATACTAATGATTGGTTTTAAAGTATAATTAGAATATATTTTTACCATTTTATCCAATGGTGGTCATTAGAATTAATTTCACTTTGAAATTGGACATAAACAATTGTCAATCTTTTGATATATATTGTTTTTTAAAAACACGCTATTTTTGTGATAGTGGGAATTAATTATAAAATTAATTAATGCAAATTATATGTTTGAAATTTTGTAAAATATACATCATTTTTGAATTCGTTATATCAATTATAGCTTAGGGTGAAATTTTGGCATTGTTCTGAAAACTTCAATTTTTGCTGAATAGTGAAACCACTAAGTGGTAGTTAAAAAACTGATTTTCGTTTAAATAAAACATTACCACTTCTGTGATTTGATTTTCAAAAATTCGACATACATGTTTGTCATTATGAAGTAGAATGTGGTTGAATGGGATTAAAATAATTTTTGGTAAATAGTGACTTTTAAGTTTAATTAATCACGATTAAAGGTAATTAGTGAAATTTAAGGTAAAAATGATATTATAAAAATATGAAAATACCATTACATTTGTACTACCCCTATTGGATGAGTCATGTTAGACCATGAAAATCCATGGGTCAACTTGGGGACCCCATTGAGCCACTTTGGTATGAAAATGACATTAAAAAAAATTATTTAATGTTAAAATAAAAATGTCACAAACATGAGTTGTTTTACTAAAACAATTTTTAAATGGGGTTATACAAGTAATATTTTTGACTATAAATATTCATTATAAAGATAAAACTATTTCCTACATAATTATATTTTTATATAATTTTTAGACATTAAATAAAGTAAAATATTTATGACACCACGATGATGCAGCGATTACCTCATTATTTAACGATTTAAATAAAATGAAAATATAATTTAAAATCTAAGACCTAAACATGTAAAAAACCTATTGGATGGGTGTATTTCGAACTCTTATCACCTTATCCTAGAAATATATAATTTTGGGACCTTTTAAATCCGAAAATCATTTTATAATAAAGTAACCTTTTATAACCTTCCAAGAGTACCCCTCCTCTCCTCTTATAAAAGGCCCCCACCTCTACCACCTTGCCCACACCTTTCATGCCTTTGGCTCGGCCAAAACATGCCCATTGTGTCTCTCCAAATCGGAATATTACTCCTAGAAGCCTCACTTTGGGAAGAAGTCTTCCCAAGGAAGCCTTTGGCTCAAATCAAAAAAGAGTTACCCGATTTTAAAGTAATGTCTTCTCTTATATTATTTTGTTTTATTTTGATTCTCCAACCCCCTAAACACTTTTTATTATTTTATTTTGTAAAAAAACCAGTATCCTAAATATACTAGGATGTTTTTATAAGAAGGATTCAAGATACACATACACACACATACATCTAATGGTTAAAGAACATACTATTTCTATGGATGGCGAATTTCTGCCTCACGAAATGATGATTGTTCAATCTTCTTTTAACACCACTCATGGTGTCCATTAAGATGTAACTATATTTATATATGATATATAATATTTTGATGTTTTACTTAAGCTTCTGTATTTTTCATTTATGGCATACCTTTATGGTTTCCATTATGGGTAAACGTGATATCTTCATTTTAGGAAGTGCGGACTACCGCCCCCTCAAAGTGATTTGAATCGTTAATTCCATATGTGGGATGTATAAGGATGGAGTAAATGATATTATATATGATATTATACTATAATTATAATATAACTTTATATCATTATTATTTCATTCCATTAAATACTAAATAGAAATGAAATTAGCGTTCTTGCGTACGTACGGCTTACCGTCTCCATGAACGGTGCATTTCATTTCTTATCTCTAAATGTTACGTAATATTATTAATGAATGTATATACTAGATATATATGATATATATGATATCTAAATCATGAATATAATTCTGGATATAATGGATATTTCACCACATGAACAACTTTTAATTATAAGAAGTTTATTTTTGACTGAAGTACCAAAGATCAACAAAATGACCGTTATTAAATTAAATAATTACATAATGTTCATAACATGGTAATAAGTGATGTAAAACGAATAATGAACATGAAAAAGTTCTTTAGGAAGTATAAATTAACTCTATTTTATTATTCCGGAGATTAAAGAATGATCGAGTCAAGTCGGACACGAGGTAAGGGAACTTCTTAACCCAATTTCCGTTCTTTGGGTCAATATCCTACTTTCAAATTATGTCATGATATTATTATGTCTTATCTTGTATTTGTACATTATTCATGTGTAATTAGAGTGAATACACATAATACATCCATTTTATTTAAAGAAAATGGTCTTTGTACGGGACTTTGTCGCAATCTCCATTCATTGAGGCATATTTTGTTTTATAAAAAACTTTCCTTTATATGGTGTATAAACCCCTTTGACTTTTAATTTTATTCAAAAGGAAAATTTTATACGAAGAGTTTTTACTAAACAACAAAATGAATGCTTTGTCTTATGTATGCAGCGACAATGAATTCTCCACCACCGTGACCATTATTTGGGTTTCAGCTTCCTCTACAAGCCATAACTTTTTTAAATGAAAAATAATTACAAAGTTTTAATTTTCTTTTATTTTGGTATTGAAAATGGTTTTGAAATTGTTTTT
This sequence comes from Viscum album, assembly GCA_963277665.1. Classification (NCBI taxonomy): domain Eukaryota; kingdom Viridiplantae; phylum Streptophyta; class Magnoliopsida; order Santalales; family Viscaceae; genus Viscum; species Viscum album. Next base: position 1,386,229,109 of record OY728160.1, read on the forward strand.
TTATATCATTGTGTTATATTAATATCTTGTGATTGAAATGTGGAAATGTTATGTTTCCTTTATGCATGTTTTATGTGATACGATTATGTTATGGTTTGTGATATGTTTAAACCTGTTCATATGAGGAATGCATTGGACTTAATAAGTGACGGGTGGAGCCCGCTATAGCTCCTCGATGTATCGGCAGGTCTCATGAGACAAACTAGTGTCTTGGCACGAGGCCTTAACAAAATATTATTTGTAGTCTTGTAACGAGGCCTTGGCTACGTGGTTATGATAGTCTTTCATTATGCATTCCATCATTATGAAAGTGGTTATTGATATTGCATGTGATTATTCGACCAGTAGAATATCAATGTGAATAAGTAAATGGCATTATTTCATTTTACTTTTTCCATATTATGTTTAAGTTCATGTTTAAAAGGCTTTTGTTTAGTTATACATTTCCTTAAATTTTTATGTTTATTTATGAAATCTTCCGCTATATTGTTATCCTTACTAAGCATCTGAGTTCACCCCTTTCAATTTTTTAATTTTTCCCAAGATGTGAAGAAATATTTTATGACTGACCTACAGGGATAGTCTAAAGGGGATAGAAGTGTGGACTATGGAGACTATGTTATTGTTATTTTTCACTTTATGATGTAATGTAACATTTATGAATGTATCTAGTGTTTCCAGTGCTACTAAACTAATCGGCCTTTCGAGACTTGATCTTTTGTGATTACGCCAATGTTATGCAATAAGGCACCGACTCTGGGTAACTGGGGTCGGGGCATTACAGTTGGTATTAGAGTCAGTTTATTACTAACCTTGGAAGCTAGATTTAGATAAACTCTGATTAGAGAACATATTCCTAAGATAACCTTTGATGATTAGTATAGAAGAACTTCTAGAATTTTGGTATTATAGAGATTTCGTGAGTTTTCTGAGAAATACATCCCTGTCTCGATACGAGCAGGTAGAGGCGGCTCTGGAACAGATGTACCTAGGTGTAAAACCCGAAAACACCTCTTTGATCTAGACTCGAACAGGAACCGGTGGACGACAACGGGCCTTGCTGCACTCTTGGTTACGACACTCCCGGGGGATATGCTTAGAATAATTCTCATTTTCTTTACAAACAATTATGAAGGGATTATGAGTATATGATTCCTCAAAGAAAACATTTTTATGATCATGGATTATATCCATAAATAGTTAAATTTATGTTAAGTGTTTTACAAGTATGGAATTGTGTATTTCGATTAATAAACTAATCTAGTTTATGCCATTGTTTAGAAATGGCACCTAGTGGGAGGAATGGAAACAGTATAAATGCATGCACTCCATGTAGGGATTTCCCTCCTGCTCAAGATAATTATTGTGGAGCTGGATATACAACTGATGCTAATCAACTTATCACCATACTGGGACAACTCACTGAGGTTATGAATAATAACCTTACTCGTATGGAGCACCCTGATCCGCAACGTGGAGGATCAACGTTAGACCGCTTCATGAGGCAGCAACTGCCAGCATTTAATGGGGGTACAAATCCATTATTAGCTGAACAATGGATAAACTCCTTAGAGAAAATATTCCACACCTTGGGGAGTAGCGAAAGGGAGAAGGTTATCATGGCAGTTTACCGCCTCACTGGAGATGCTGATCAATGGCGGTCATTGATTCAAAATACAAAGGAAGATGATGAAGTATCAAATATGTAATGGAGGGATTTCAAAGATCTTTTCTTAGAAAAATACTTCCCTCGTGACCATCGAGCAGATATGGAAAGGAAATTTCTGAGTCTAAGACAAAAGGAGGATGAGAATGTCGCAAAGTATGAGGCTAACTTTACAAGGTTAGCGAGGCATGCTTCAGATTATATACGTAACCCAAGAAGTAAGATTTACCATTTCTTTGATGGGTTAAAACCATTTCTCTGTCGAGCTTTAGTATCACAATATTTCTCAACGTATGAAGATATTGTCTCGTGTGCTATCAAGACAGAAAATGAATTCTCTAAGTCTTATAACAACAAAGTAAAGCAAGAGAAGAAGAGAACGGTGGAACAAGAGAGAGATAAAGGGAAAACAGGAAAGAAGGATTTTCCATTATGCGATAATTGAGGTAAGAATCACCTCAGTACATGCCTAAAAGGAATGGATGTTTTTTATAAATGTGGAGAAAAAGTTCACCAGGATCGTGATTTCAAGGGAAAGAAAGAGGCTATCAATGTTGAATGCAACAATTGTAGGGAAATGGGGCATTATGAAAATGAATGTCCTAAGTGTCAGGGAACCTTACCTCAGAAAAGGCCAAGGGATCAAGGAAAATATTATATTGTTACTAGATTTGAAGTGGAATAATTAATGTATTGGTGCTTTTGGAAACAAGGATTATATTCTGGTTATAAGAATAATGTGATATATATGAGGATTGTACTACAGTACTTGTTGTTTTCATTAAGGTTTTAATATGATGAAGGTAATCATATTTTTAGTATGTGACAATAAAAGAAACTTTACTTTGTTCGTGGAATATAATGTTAAAATTGATTTTGGAATTTAAGGACCTTTTAGAGAAAGTCTGGACGGAGGTATTTTGGATAACTATAAAGGTTGGAATGGATTAAGTTGAACTTTGGATAGTATTGTTTAAGTTTAAAACATTTATGAAGAGTATTTTTGGAATATTATAATACTATAGTATCGGAAAAGGACAACCTGTAGGTTGGGGGATAACCCATCACGTTGGACAAAGCTGCAGGAATCGAACCCACAATCATAGTGTGACGGGCCTTTATTACCTACCACTAGCCTACAGGAAGTCCCTGGTTATTACAAAAAAGTTTTCCTAATCTAAATGGTATGTGTTAAAATTTGGAACCTTATACAATTATGATAAATAGAATATTTTTGAGTTCTATTAACTTTTGGAGTGAAAGATGGCTTGTGGTAAAAAATTAATAAAGAATGAAATTTTACATGACAAGTAAGTATATTTCCTTACATTCTTATTAAATCTCCTAAATAAATTCCTCAACTTTATGAAAGGTAACTTAAAAAAAATGTTGTCGGTTAACTTTTCCAATTGGGGAACCAATGACCGTTTAACCAATCACCAGTTTGTGATTTTCTTGTAGTTAACTTTCTCCTAATCCTGTTTTATACAACTCTCCATCAGACCTTGATGGTTTTTTTCCTCCATATCCATATTTTCATATAATCCTAATATGGGCTATCTCGGGTGACCTTTGTACTTATCTTTCTTTCTTTTAAATTTATATTTTTATTAACCTTATTTCTGATGTGGGTTTTCCACAAAGGTATTTTCTATTTTCAACCTTTTATTTTCAAAGAAAAATTTTAAATTGCGAGGACGCAATTTATTGAAGGAGGGGAGAATGTAACACCCCAAGCTTCCATGGTACGCACCTCTTTTAATAATAGAGCAGCGTGTGTTGTACGCAACCTCGAGTTCTAACACACCGCGACAAATAAAAGTAGCAGTTATGAATAGTAATACCCACCTTTTGAAATTATATATATTTTACATTTCAAAATTGACTTCATTTTTTTATTCGTAATATCGAAATTACCCTAAGTTGAATTTTTTGTAATTTTCTGAAAACTTCCAATTTTTTATGAATAGTGAAAAATAATTAAAAAAACATTTTTAAATCAAAATAATTTATAGTGATAAATTATACTACTGATTGGTTTTAAAGTATAATTAGAATATATTTTTACCATTTTATCCAATGGTGGTCATTAGAGTTAATTTCACTTTGAAATTGGACATAAACAATTGTCAATCTTTTGATATATATTGTTTCTTAAAAACACGTTATTTGTTGTGACATCGGGAATTAATTATAAAATTAATTAATTCAAATTATATGTTTGTAATTTTGTAAAATAGACATCATTTTTGAATTCGGAATATCAATTATAGCTTAGGGTGAAATTTTGGCATTGTTCTGAAAAACATCAATTTTTGATGAATAGTGAAACCACTAAGTGGTAGTTAAAAAACTGATTTTTCATTTAAATAAAACATTACCACTTTTGTGATTTGATTTTCAAAAATCCGACATACATGGTTGTCATTAAGAAGTAAAATGTGGTTCAATGGGATTAAAATAATTTTTGGTGAATAGTAACTTTTATGTTTAATTAATCGCGATTAAAGGTAATTAGTGAAATTTAAGGTAAAAATGATATTATAAAAATATGAAAATACCTTTAAATTTGTCCTACCCCTATTGTATGAGTCATTGCCGACCAAGAAAATCCATGGGTCAACCTGGGGACCCCATGGAGCCACTTTGGTAGGAAAATGACATTTAAAACTTTTTATTTAATGTTAAAATAAAAATATCACAAACATGAGTTGTTTTACTAAAACAATCTTAAAATGAGGTTATACAAGTCATATTTTTTACTATAAATATTCATTATAAATCTCAAAATATTTCCTAGATAATGATATTTTTTTATAATTTTTAGACATTAAATAAAGTAAACTATTTATGAGACCATGATGATGCAGCGATTACCTCATTAATTATTGATTTAAATAAAATGAAAAGATAATATAAAATCTAAGACCTAAACATGTCAAAAACCTATTTTATGGGTGTATTTAGAAATCCTATCACCTTATCCTAGAAATATATAATTTTGGAACCTTTTAAATCTGAAAATCATTTTATAATAAAGTAACCTTTTATAACTTTCCAAGAGTGCCCCTCCTCTCCTCTTATAAAAGGCCCCCACCTCTACCACCTTGACCACACCTTTCATGCCTTTGTCTCGGCCAAACCCTGCCCATTTTGTCTCTCCACATCCCAATATTACTCCTAGAATCCTCACTTTGGGCAGAAGTCTTCCCAAGGAAGCCTTTGCCTCAAATCAAAAAAGAGTTACCCGATTTTATGGTAATGTCTTCTCTTATGTTATTTTGTATTATTTTGATTCTCCAACCCCATAAACTCTTTTTATTATTTTATTTTGTAACAACACCAGTATCCTCAATATACTAGGATGTTTTTATAAGAAGTATTAGAGCTACACTTACACACACCTACATCTAATGGTTAAAGAACATACTGTTTCTGTGGATGGAGAATTTCTGCCTCACGAAACGATGATTGTTCAATATTATTTTAACACCTCTAATGGTGGCCATTAAGATGTCACTATATTTATATATGATATATATTATGTTTATTTTTTACTTAAGCTTCTGTATTTTTCATTTATTCCATACCTTTATGGTTTCTATTATGGGTAAACATGATATCTTCATTTTAAGAAATGCGGACTACCACCCACTCAAAGTGATTTGAATCGTTAATTCCATATGTGGGATGTATAAAGGATGGAGTAAATGATATTATATATGATATTATAATGGAATTATAATATAACTTTATATAATTATTATTTCATTCTATTAAATACTAAATTGAAATGAAAGTAGTGTTCATGCGTACGTACGGCTTACCGTCTCCATGAACGGTGCATTTCATTTCTTACCTCTAAATGTTACGTAATATTATGAATGAATGTATATACTGGATATATATGATATATATGATATCTAAATCATTAATATAATTCTGGATATAATGGATATTTCACCACATGAACAACTTGTAATTATAAGAAGTTTATTTTTGACTCAAGTACCAAAGATTGACTAAATGACCATTATTAACTTAAATAATTACATAATGTTCATAACATGGTAATAAGTGTTATAAAACGAATAATGAACATGAAAAAGTTCTTAAGAAAGTATAAATTAACCCTAGTTTTTTATTCAGGAGATTAAAGAATGATCGAGTCAAGTCGGACACGAGGTATGGGAACTTCTTAACCCAATTTCCATTCTTTGGGTTAATATCCTACTTTCAAATTATGTCATGATATTATTATGTCTTATCTTGTATTTGTACATTCTTTATGTTTACTTAGAGTGAATACACATAATAAAACCACATTAGTTTAAAAAAATGGTCTTTGTAAGGGACTTCGTCTCAATCTCCATTCATTGAGGCATATTTTGTTTTATACACAACTTTCCTTTATACAGTGTATAAACCCCTTTGACTTTTAATTTTATTCAAAAGGAATATTTTTATATGAACCATTTTTACTAAACAACAAAAGGAATGCTTTGACTTACGTATGCGGTGAAAATGACTTCTCCACCTCCATGACCATTATTTGGGTTTCGGCTTCCTCTACAAGCCATAACTTTTTTAAATGAAAAATAATTACAAAGTTTTAATTTTATTTTATTTTGGTATTGAAAATGGTTTTGAAAGTGTTTTTTTATATCATTGTGTTGTATTAATATCTTGTGATTGAAATGTGTAAATTTTATGTTTCCTTTATGCATGTTTTATGTGATACGATTATGTTATGGTTTATGATATGTTTAAACCTGTTCATATGAGGAATGCATTAGACTTAATAAGTGACAGGTGGAGCCAGCTATAGCTCCTCGATGCATCGGCAGGTCTCATGAGACAAACTAGTGTCTTGGCACAATGCCTTGAGAAAATATTATTTGTAGTCTTGGCATGAGGCCTTGGCTACGTGGTTATGATAGTCTGGCATTATGCATTCCATCATTATAAAAGTGGTTATTGATATTGCATGTGATTATTCGACCAGTAGAATATCCATGTGAATAAGTAAATGGAATTATTTCATTTTACCTTTTCCATATTATGTTTAAGTTCATGTTTAAAAGGCTTTTGTTTAGTTATACATTTCCTTAAATGTTTTGTTTATTTATGAAAGCTTCCGCTATATTGTTATCCTTACTGAGCATCTGAGCTCACCCCTTTCAATGTTTTACTTTTTCCCAGGATGTGAAGAAATATTTTATGACTGACCTACAGGGATAGTCTGAAGGGGATAGTAATGTGGACTATGGAGACTATGTTATTTGGATTTTTCACTTTATGATGTAATTTAACATTTATGAATGTATCTAGTGTTTCCAAGGCTAGTAAACTAATCGATCTTTCGAGAATTGATCTTTTGTGATCATGCCAATGTTACGCAATAAGGCACCGACTCTGGGTACCTGGGGTCGGGGCGTTATAGTTGGTATTAGAGGCAGTTTAGTACTAACCTTGGAATCTAGATTTAGATAAACTCTAATTAGATCACATAGCCCTAAGATAACCTTTGAGGATTAGTATAGAAGAACTTCCTAGAATTTTGGTATTATAGAGATTTCGTGAGTTTTCCGAGCAATACATCCCTGTCTGGATAAAAGAAGGTAGAGGAAGCTCTGGCACAGATGTACCTAGGGGTAAAACCCGAAAACACCTCTTTGATCTAGACTCGAATAGGAACTGGTGCATGAAAACGGGCCTTGCTGCACTCTTGGTTACGACCCTCCCGAGGGATATGCTTAGGATAATTCTCATTTTCTTTACAAACAATTATGAAGGGTTTATGAGTATATAATTCCTCAAAGAATACATTTTTATGATTATGGATTATATCCATAAATAGTTAAATTTATGTAAGTTTTTTACAACTATGGAATTACGTATTTTGATTCATAAACTAATCTAGTTTATGCCATTGTTTAGAAATGGCGCCTAGTGGGAGGAATGGAAACCGTATCAATGCACGCACTCCATGTAGGGATTGCCCTTCTGCTCAAGATAATTATTTTGGAGCTGGAGATACAACTGGTGCTGATCAACTTATCACCATACTGGGACAAATAACCGAGGTTATGAATAATAACATTACTCGTATGGAGCACCCTGATCCGCAATGTGGAGGATCAATGATAGACCACTTCATGAGGCAGAAACTGCCAACATTTAATGGGGGTACAAATCAAATAGTAGCTGAGCAATGGATAAACTCCTTAGAGAAAATATTCCATGCCTTGGGGAGTAGCGAAAGGGAGAAAGTTATCATGGCAGTTTACCGCCTCACTGGAGATGCTGATCAGTGGTGGTCGTTGATTCAAAATACAAAGGAAGATGATTAAGTATCAAATATGGAATGTAGGGAGTTCAAATATCTTTTCTTAGAAAAATACTTCCCTCATGACCATCGAGCAGATATGGAAAGGCAATTTCTGAGTTTGAGAAAAAAGGAGGATGAGAATGTCACAAAGTATGAGGCTAACTTTTCAAGGTTAGCGAGGCATGCTGCAGATTATATAAATAACCCAAGAACTAAGATTGACCATTTATTTTATGGGTTAAAACCATTTATCCGTCAAACTTTAGTATCACAATCTTTCTCAACGTATGAAGATATTTTTCTCATGTGCTATCAAGACAGAAAAGGAATTTTCTAAGTCTTATGACAACAAAGTAAAGCAAGGGAAGAAGAGAACAGTGGAACAAGAGAGAGATAAAGGTAAAACGGGAAAGAAGGATTTTCCATTATGTGATAATTGTGGGAAGAATCACCCCGGTACATGCCTAAATGGAATGGGAGTTTTTTATAAATGTGGAGAAAAAGTTCACCAGGCTCGTGATTTCAAGGGAAAGAAAGAGGCTATCAATGTTGAATGCTACAATTGTATGGAAATGGGGCATTATGAAAATGAATGTCCTAAGCATCAGGTAACCTTAACTTAGAAAAGTCCAAGGGATCAAGGACAATATTATGCTGTTACTACATTTTAAGTGGAATAATTAATGTATTGGTGCTTTTGGAAACAAGGATTATATTCTGGTTATAAGAATAATGTGATATATATAAGGATTGTACTACAGTACTTGTTGTTTTAATTAAGGTTTTAATATGATGAAGGTAATCATATTTTTAGTATGTGACAATAAGAGAAACTTTACTTTGATTGTGGAATCTAATGTTACAATTGATTTTGGAATTTAAGGACCTTTTAGAGAAAGTCTGGATGGAGGTATTTTGGATAACTATAAAGGTTGGAATGGATTAAGTTGAACTTTGGATAGTATTTTTTAAGGTTAAAACATTTATGGAGATTATTTTTGGAATATTATAATACTATAGTATAGGAAAAGGACAACCTGCAGGTTGGGAGATAACCCGTCGCGTCGGACAAAGCTGCAGGAATCGAACCCACAATCATAGTGTGACAGGCCTTTATTACCTACCACTAGCCTAAAGGAAGTCCCTGGTTATTACAAAAAAGTTTTCCTAATCTAAATGGTATGTTTTAATATTTGGAACCTTATACAATTATGATAAATATAATATTTTTGAGTTCTATTACCTTTCGGAGTGAAAGATGGGTTGTGGTAAAAATTTAATAAAGAACGAAATTCTACATGACAAGTAAGTATATTTCCTTACATTCTTAGTAAATCTCCTAAAAAAATTCCTCAACTTTTTGAAAGGTAACTTAAAAAAATGTTGTCGGTAAACTTTTCTAATTGGGGAATCAATGACCATTTCACCAATCACCAGTTTGTGATTTTCTTGTAGTTAACTTTATCCTAATCCTGTTTTATAAAACTCTTCATCAGACCTTGATGGTTTGTTTTTCCTCCATATCCATATTTTCATAGCATCCTAATATGGGCTATCTCATGTGACCTTTGTACTTATCTTTCTTTCTTTTAAAGTTATATTTTTATTAACCTTATTTCTGATGTGGGTTTTCCACAAAGGTATTTTCTATTTTCAACCTTTTATTTTCAAAGAAAAATTTTAAATTGCGAGGACGCAATTTGTTGAAGGAGGGGAGAATGTAACACCCGAAGCTTCCATGGTATGCACCTCTTTGAATAATAGAGCAGTGTGTGTTGTACGCAACCTCGATTTCTTACACACTGAGACTAGTAAAAGTAGTAGTTATGAATAGTAATACCCACTTTTTGAAATTATATATATTTTACATTTAAAAATTGACTTCATTTTTGTATTCGTAATATCGAAATTACCCTAAGTTGAATTTTTTGTAATTTTCTGAGAACTTCCAATTTTTTATGAATAGTGAAAAATACTTAAAAACAACTTTTTTAATCAAAATAATTTATGGTGATAAATTATACTAATGATTGGTTTTAAAGTATAATTAGAATATTTTTTTACCATTTTATCCAATGGTGGTCATTATAATTAATTTCACTTTGAAATTGAACATAAACAATTGCCAATCTTTTGATATATATTGTTTCTTAAAAACATGCTATTTGTTGTGACAGAGGGAATTAATTATAAAATTAATTAATGAAACTTATATGTTTGGAATTTTTTAAAATAGATATCATTTTTGAATTCGTAATATCAATTATAGCTTAGGGTGAAATTTTGTCATTGTTTTGAAAAACTTCAATTTTTGATGAATAGTGAAACCACTAAGTGGTAGTTAAAAAACTGATTTTTCATTTAAATAAAACATTACCACTTCTGTGATTTGATTTTCAAAAATCCGACATACATGGTTGTCATTAGGAAGTAAAATTTGGTTCAATGGGATTAAAATAATATTTGGTGAATAGTAACTTTTAAGTTTAATTAATCCTGATTAAAGGTAATTAGTGAAATTTAAGGTAAAAATGATATTATAAAAATATTAAAATACCTTTACACTTGTACTACCCCTATTTTATGAGTCATGTCCGACCAAGACAATCCATGGGTCAACTTGGGGACCCCATAAAGCCACTTTGGTAGGAAAATGACATTAAAAACTTTTTATTTAATGTTAAAATAAAAATGTCACAAACATGAGTTGTTTTACTAAAACAATTTTAAAATGGGGTTATACAAGTAATATTTTTGACTATAAATATTCATTAGAAATCTAAAAATATTTCCTACATAATGATATTTTTTTATAATTTTTAGACATTAAATAAAGTAAATTATTTATGACACCATGATGACGCAGTGATTACCTCATTATTTAACGATTTAAATAAAATGAAATGATAATGTAAAATATAGGACCTACACATGTAAAAGAACTATTTTATGGGTGTATTTAGAACTTCTATAACCTTATCCTAGAAATATATAATTTTGGGACCTTTTTAATACGAAAATCATTTTATAATAAAGTAACCTTTTATAACTTTCCAAGAGTGCCCCTCCTCTCCTCTTATAAAAGGCCCCCACCTCTACCACCTTACCCACACCTTTCATGCCTTTGTCTCGGCAAAACCCTGCCCATTTTGTCTCTCCACATCCCACTCTTACTCCTATAAGCCTCTCTTTGGGTAGAAGTCTTCCCAAAGAATCCTTTGGCTCAAATCAAAAAAGAGTTACTCGATTTTAAGGTAATGTCTTCTCTTATGTTATTTTGTTTTATTTTGATTATCCAACCCCCTAAACTCTTTTTATTATTTTATTTTGTAACAACACCAGTATCCTCAATATACTAGGATGTTTTTATAAGAAGGATTCGAGCTACACTTACACACACCTACATCTAATGGTTAAAGAACATATTGTTTCTGTAGATGGTGAATTTCTGCCTCACGAAACGATGATTGTTCAATCTTCTTTTAACACCTCTCATGGTGTCCATTAAGATGTCACTGTATTTATATATGATATATAATATGTTTATGTTTTACTTAAGCTTCTGTATTTTTCATTTATGTCATACCTTTATGGTTTCCATTATGGGTAAACGTGATATCTTCATTTTAGGAAGTGCGGACGACCGCCCCCTCAAAGTGATTTGAATCGTTAATGCCATATGTGGGATGTATAAAGGATGGAGTAAATGATATTATATATGATATTATACTGGAATTATAATATAACTTTATATCATTATTATTTCATTCCATTAAATACTAAATAGAAATGAAAGTAGCGTTCATGCGTACGTACGGCTTACTGTCTCCATGAACGGTGCATTTCATTTCTAACCTCTAAATGTTATGTAATATTATGAATGAATGTATATACTGGATATATATGATATATATGATATATAAATCATTAATATAATTCTGGATACAATGGATCTTTCACCACATGAACAAATTGTAATTATAAGAAGTTTATTTTTGACTCAAGTACCAAAGATCAACAAAATGACCGTTATTAACTTAAATAATTACATAATGTTCATAACATGGTAATAAGTGATATAAAATGAATAATGAACATGAAAAAGTACTTAATGAAGTAGAAATTAACTCTAGTTTATTATTCAGGAGATTAAAGAACGATCGATTCAAGTCTGACACGAGGTAAGGGAACTTTTTAACCCAATTTTTGTTCATTGGGTTAATCTCCTACTTTCAAATTATGTCATGATATTATTATGTCTTGTCATGTATTTGTACATTATTTATGTGTACATAGAGTTAATACACATAATACATCCATTTTATTTAAAAAATGGTCTTTTTAAGGGACTTCATCTCAATCTCCATTCATTGAGGCATATTTTGTTTTATACACAACTTTCATTTATACGGTGTATAAACCCCTTTGAATTTAATTTTATTCAAAAGGAATATTTTTATATGAAGAGTTTTTACTAAACGAAAAAAGGAGTGCTTTTTCTTACGTATGCGGTGACAATGACTTCTCCACCGCCGTGACCATTATTTGGGTTTCGGCTTCCTCTACAAGTCATAACATTTTTAAATGAAAAATAATTACAAAGTTTTAATTTTATTTTATTTTGGTATTGAAAATGGTTTTGAAAGTGTTTTTTTATATCATTGTGTTGTATTAATATCTTGTGATTGAAATGTGGAAATGTTATATTTCCTTTATGCATGTTTTATGTGATACGATTATGTTATGGTTTATGATATGTTTAAACTTGTTCATATGAGGAATGAATTGGACTTAATAAGTGACAGGTGGAGCCCGCTATAGCTCCTCGATGCATCGGCAGATCTCATGAGACATACTAGTGTCTTGGCACGAGGCCTTGAAAAAATATTATTTGAAGTCTTGGCACAAGGCCTTGGCTACGTGGTTATGATAGTCTGGCATTATGCATTCCATCATTATGTAAGTGGTTATTGATATTGCATGTGATTATTCGACCAGTAGAATATCCATGTGATTAAGTAAATGGAATTATTTCATTTTACTTTTTACATATTATGTTGAAGTTCATTTTTAAAAGGATTTTGTTTAGTTATAAATTGCCTTAAATGTTTATGTTTATTTATGAATGCTTTCGCAATATTTTTATCCTTACTGAGCATCTGAGATCACCCCTTTCAATGTTTTAATTTTTCCCAGGATGTGAAGAAATATTTTATGACTGACCTACAGGGATAGTCTGAAGGGGATAGAAGTGTGGACTATGGAGACTATGTTATTGTGATTTTTCACTTTATGATGTAATGTAACATTTATGAATGTATCTAGTGTTTCCATGGCTACTAAACTAATCGGTCTTTCGAGACTTGATCTTTTTTGATCATGTCAATGTTACGCAATAAGGAACCTACTCTGGGTAACTGGGGTCGGGGCGTTATAATATACCACTATTTGATCTATTTTTAATTTGTATGAGAATATATAGTTTCAATCAAACTTGTGGTCTATCGATAATGATGAATAATAATTTTTGAAGTTTTGAAGCTCATTAAAAATGTAATTCATGGGGTTAAAACCAACACCAAGACATTTGAATTTCATTACATGAGATGAAGACAACCATACAATGCTTTTTAAATGGTCGAGTGGAATGAAAATAAATCCAATTTTTATTTTCCTAGGATGTCTAAAAATACACTTTTATTAGTTTAAAACCACAAAATGTGTGTGTGATGTTCGTACCTATAAAAAAATCCTCAGAATGTTATGAAATCATAAGAAGCCAAATTTGTATTATTTGTGTCATGTATGAGAGCATGAAATAAGAATTCGATGTGTGGTATTCCAAAATGAATGAATATGTAGTTTTTAAAGGTTTGATGTCCCTTAAAACTTGTGTCATGATGTTAGAAACAAGAGAACAACATATAAATGTTGTGAAATCAAAGAAGAAAATTGTACAATGATATTTGGAATAGTTTAGTAAAAGGATGTTAAAATAATTTTTTTCTGAAAGATTGGAAAATAGGTTTTATTATTTTAAAGCACCAAAATGTGTGTTTAATAGTCTTGAACATAGAATATTTACTAAGAATGATGTGAAATCATAGTACAATCATATTTTCATTATTTATGATGTGCACAAGGATTAGAAACATTAATCAGAAGTGCAGTCCTTACCAAATGATTGAATAAGTAGTTTTTAATGTATTGATGCCCATTAAAAACATGTATCAAGGGGTCAAAACTTACCGAATGACCATAAAATTCCATGAAATCATAGGAAAACAACCATATTGTGATTTTTAAAAAAGTGGAGTATATGGAACATAAATTTGATGTTATTTTTACCATTAATGTATGGAATCATGATTTTATTATTTCAAAACAACAAAATGTACATTTAGTAGTTAAATCCATAAAAAAACTAACTATGAATGTTATTAAACCATTGGAAACCATTATTTTTATTATTTTTGACATTTTATAGTAGAAATCATATACATCGTAATTGAGGTCTAGATAAAACAACAAGATAATAAAGTTCTAAAGGATTAATTCCTTTTAAAATTGTTTATCAGGGAGTCGATACCAATCGAACGGCCTCATAATTTGTGAAATTAGTTATAAAAAATATATTGTGATTTTTTAAATATGGGAGTAGATATAAAATCAACATGCTATTTAATTTTTTGAGTATTTTTGGAAATTAACTTGTATTAATTTAGAACAAAAAAACGTGTGTTTAACACTCTGGTCTATAGAAAATTACCTCTAAATGATATAGAATAATATGATAGATATATTTTTATTATTTTTCATATATATTAGTATACATAACAATAATAGTACACGTGTTTTCACAAAACTACTAAATAATAAGTTTTTAAATGTTTGATTCTCTTTAAAAATGTTTTTTATGGGGTCAAAACCAACCAAATGACCTTTGAATATTGTGAAATCATAGGAATATAGTCGTACATTATTCAATGAAATAGTGTAGTAAATATATCATCAATCTAAGTTCTTGATTTCCCAAGATGATTGAAAATAATTATTTTATTTTAAAACACAAAAACATGCATGTAATAGTTAGATCCCATGAAAATGACCTTAGAATGACTTGGATTCACAGATAACCCATATTTTTATTGTTTTTGATATGTATAACAATACAAAACTACAATAAGACCTGAGATATGCCTAAAATGACTGAATATTGAATTTTAAAGGGTTTGTATCCCTTTAAAAGCATGAATTAATGGCTAAAAACTACCAAACTACCTCTAAATTTCATGAAATTAGATGTAAAAACCCATCCATGGATTTTTAAAATGCTTGATGACAAAGAATGTCAATCAAATGTTCCATTTTCCTAGGATGACTGGAAATGTTCTTTTATTATTTTGTGAAACCAAAACATGAATTTAATAGTCACATACATAGAAAAAAGTATAAATTACTTGAAATCATAGTGAAACCATATATTTGTTATGTTTGATGTGTATAAGTAGACTGTACATTAATCCAATGTGTGCTCTATTCAGAAAAATCAAATACACAGTTTTTAAAGGTTTTTCACACTTTAAATACATGTTTCATTGGGTCAAAACTAACTAAATGTCCTATCAATGTATTAAAATTATATAAAACCATCTGAACAATTATTTTTAAAATGGTGGAGTAGACAGAACATCAATCCAATGATCTATTTTCTATGGATGGTAGGAAACACACTTTTATTGTTTTAAGTCAACAAAACTTCAATTTAATGGTCTTATCTAGTGAAAACAAAATCATAATGATTTGATATAAATGGAATGATATATTGTTTGATTATTTTGGACATATAAGGGTATATAAAATGTTAATAAGATTTGTGTTCTTCCTGAAACAACTAAATAAGTAGTTCTAAAAGGTTTTATTCCAATCAATAGTTTGTGTTTGTAACATTAAGACCTGGACAACCATTGATATGATGTCTGTACTGGTGAGTCACATGGTCTAAATCATGCCACCTCATACACTAAAGGTTGATAACTAGTAGTGAGGGTCTACATATGGTTTTTTTGGGAGACTATACCCTCTAGATTAGAGTCGCATAATGGTATAAAAATATTAAAACAAAAAATAGTATGAGAATAAGTAATAATAAATAAGGAACAAAAGTTGAAGTATAATATAATAACTGAATAAAGTGGCCACACCAATTTACAACAATGATTTATGTAATTCTTGGTGTTAACCAAAGTTATAATGAGTAAAAAATAACAAAAGAAAAGAAAAATACATCAGTAAAATCCTCAAGTATCCTGAGAAAGATCCTAGTGATATGCTCCCTAGCTCCCAAGTACTCAGAACAACACAAGAAATAAATCTATAGACTTGCAAACAAGAAGGACTGATCTGTTACCCAAGTGCAATAGTGGCCTGATTAGGGTTAGAGATATAAATCATAGTGGGCCATCACCACCATTTTCTATCCCAATCAAGACAGTGCAATATAAATTATGAAGGGTTTGAGTATAGTGAAATAATAAAAAAGCCATGCTAAAGAAATAAACAACCCCCAGTACCGAATGTATAGCTGGAGGCTATAATAACATTGGCACTATGTTAGATATCTATCTATGTGGATAGATCCCCTTTTATCAAGATGAATCACCCAAATCGGTGGCCGATTATCATATCAAGGATGAATCACTCCCAAAAATATTATAACATATGACCTATGCCCTCTTGCTAACCAAAACCTCTCCCTCATGCATAACTAGAATCTTTCCCTTAGGCTATCTAAAATCTCACCCTTAGGTATATCTAGAATCTCACCCCCATGCATCATGTGACTATATAGCTAGCCCTCAGGCATCTGACATAATCATATACTATGTCCTCTGGCTTTTAGTACCAGCGTGCCTAGCCCTCAGGCGGTACAAAATAATACACCAATCCCTCACACATCGACACCAATCATGAGTCCTCAGACATCCCATATAATAATATACTCTACCCTAATGCATCATGTACATATGTTCCTTTCTCTCATCTAGTATTAATGAACAAGCACCAATCCATTAGGAATCCACATATAACTTGAGTTGTATCCATACAAACTCAACGTGTGAATCAGTATCAAACCCTCAGGTATCAATCACATCAATATCACATATGCTCAAAATTTAATAAATAAAAAACAAAATTCTAGTATCTGACATACCATATTTATCATCATAAGACACAATAGTCAATTATTAAAAAAATACCATTCGTTAACCAGTTCAGTTCATTAATCCAGGTTTCCAATTATCGTCATAATTATATCAAACCAGTTTTATTAATCCATCGACGCTATAATCATTAATATTAATTGACCAGTTTAGACCAGGTGATTCTTCCCTAATTAATCACACAATTTATTGTTATTTCACTTCAAAACACAAACCTAGCAATCAAAAAAATTATCCAATTTATGATATGTCCATAAAATCAAACAGAAAAAGTCTGAACAATTTCCAAGGATGGAACAACTATCGATTGGTTTTAGGTCATAATCTCCTTGCATATGGACCAAAGGGAATCTAAGGGATAGTTTATAATGAATAGTTATAATTTAATAGGGATTTTTCAATTTATTTTTTTCACAAATGGAATTATAACTTGAAAAAGTATATTATATATACTTTAAATAAATAAATCATACAAAAGTGATTTGGTTTAGAATTCCCACGTCAATAAAATTTAAATTAATTAAATTAAACATTAAAAGGATTGCTTTAATTTTTCAACATATATTTCAATGTTTTAAACTAGTATGTTCTCATATGTGCTGCTTATTTAATTAACCAGATTTTTGGTCATGCCACCCTTTTTAGTTCCATTTCAAACTACCCATTTAATTCATGCCATTTAAACTAATCACACAATACAATTCAATTCACATTTTTCAAAGGGGAAAAATACTAACCAGACACATAACAAGAACTAACAAGTAGGTATATAGAAAAATCAAACCATAACTGAGAATGACATAAATAATTATCACTACTCTTTATCTTGAAGAAAGAGCACCTCTGATGGAGGGGTTTTATTATAAAATCATGAATTTGTTTATGAAACAAATCGTTTATATTTTTTGAGCATTACTTCCAATTTACCAAGGAAAGAATTTTTCAAAAACCCCCATAAATAGATATTCATAAATTAAAAGTGTGAAGAACTTGCAATTAATTAATTAATACATTCTCAAATTTAAAATGGTGGGTAATTAGATCCTACCATTGGTCCAACAATGATTGGCGACGTGGGTTGACATCCATGTTAAACAGCACCATTTAAACCTTTTTCCTATCATTTTTTTTTTTGAGATTCATCTTGTCTATATGAATCTAATGACCCCGACGATGCTTCAATCTAATCAATATTTGAGGATCTATTGACGATTGATGTTTGGAAAAAAAATTAAATAAAAATGATAATTTGAGAGGGGGAGAGGAGAGATGGCTTGAGACATGAGGATTTTCCTCCCTAAAACCCTAAAAGTAGCTCCCCCTACATTTTCACATAATATATATACATTTTTCTTTAATTCAAATTATATTCATTTAATTATTATTGTCATTTTTTAAATCAATAAATTGTTATTTTAAAAACATCAAAGTTTCACCCATGTAATACCCAAAGCTCCCATTCAATTACCATTTAATTTCCATTATTTCTCTTCAATAAATATATATAATGAAATTATTTATAATATATATTTATAACTTATATATATATATACTCACATATGCATATATAAACCCAAGTATATATTTATTTATTTATTTCACTTATTTATTTAACACACATATATATGTACTTACACCCAAATATATATACACATATATTTATTTAGCTCATATATAAACATATATATATATATACACACACACATTATATATATACACACACACTCCAAAATTATTTTCTCGGTTTAATAATAATAATAACACGAATATTTTATTATTATTATAAAATGTATGTCATAATTATCATCATGAATATTTCAATCAAAACATTTATTAAAAGTGTGAATATAATAAATTATCAACACAATAGCATTTTTGTGGGATAATTAATAATTTTTTACCTAATCCAACTATAAATATCCACTAATATATATATACATGTTATATATATAAATACACATTTGTATATACATATATATACACCCGCACATGTATATACATATATATATTTATATTTATTTATTTATTCCCCATATATATATAATATATATACACCAACGTTTTTGTACCCATATAATAATAATAACAATTATTATTATTATTATTATTTAATACAACACATTAATTAAACCATTAGTATTTTAATGACAACAGTCATTAAAACTGATAACACCTAATAAATTTATATTGACTGCACATTTGCATTTTATTTTCACAATTAATAATATAAAAATTATTACATTACTAAATTATTTTTTACACTACTACACAATTTATTAAATGTGGAAGTACTATTTTATTTTATTTTCATTTTCAACACAAAAAAACAATAAAATTATTATTATTTCTAACTACCCCACAAATTATTTATTAACTAGTTAAATTATCATCAGGCATGATCTGACCAAACGTTTGACGCTCACAAATGTTATAACACATCAAGGGTAAACCCCTCATCCCAGACCTAATGGTGGTATCATATTCTTCATATGAGCCACCGTTTAAGAAATATTAATTATTTATTATTTAAAATAAGAATGATAAATTAATTAAACAAAAAAAGTATTATGGTGTGCGAGGTTTCCAAACACCCAATGAACATTAATGTTATACCCTATATATGGTAAAACCCATTTTCCAGACCAAACGGTGGTCACATATTCCTAATACAATGTGATGTTTATGACAAATTAATTATTTATTATATTAAAAATGGAATAAATGATTAATTAAAAATAAAGAGAGTATTATCACTTGTGATGTTTCCAACTACCTAATACGCATAAAGGTTATACTCTAATTAAGGTAAACCCCACATTATGGACCTAATGGTGGTCTCATATTTCTCATATGATACACTTTTTGTGAGTTATATTATTTTTTTGGGAAACATTGCACACACGTAGGAATAAAATATATTTTTTATTTTTTATTCTATCAACGTCAATGGTCTATAGGGCTCAAAAACTGGCGCTGACTCATCATCTAACTCTAAAAATATTTTATAGACTATTTCAAAGTGATAAATAATACCTTTACCCATTGGTAGCCATAATAGACACAAGTATTGAAAAAATAAATTTTCACCCCAAAATACTTGTAATTCGTTAACAAAATTGGGGTTTTGTTATTATTTAAAAATGAGGATATTATTACCTCCCCACCTTAGAATTTATCATTCGTGAGTATTATTTTTGAAAAAATGAAAAAATCATACACCCTACAAGGGTCATGATGTCTCAATCAGTTGTTTTTGTTGTGCTTCTAATCTCCCAATGCACCTTTAAGCATTGATTAGGAATACGGCACAAAACTCATTAAGATCTGAGCCAACAACCATTTTTCATTTCAACTGAAACATTAAAATAATTTTTACCCAATACAATTTAGCTAGATACAATACCATGTGGTAATCTCTTGAAAAAATAACTAATTGGTGGTGCTCCCCACCCTAGGTCTCAACTTATCAAAAAGGGGGGCCAATTCTATGACCCAAAACCACCACTGTCAAAATTTCCTTAAAAATAATTCCCTTAAGCATTCGAGAAACACTCTAGACACGGTTTTCATTAAAAGAACATTCCTAATTACTTATGAGATCATATTAGGGACATTATCGTAAAGAAACAGTTGAATTCTAGATTAGCCAAACAGAATTGGTTGCACAAGATTTCCAAGAAGGCAATTTCAACCCTTAAACTGCACCTACCCTAAGCCGATGACGTGATTTATAGGGAGACCACTAAAATCTCCCAAAAAATTTTAAACTATTGTGTGGCGTAATAAAAATGATCACTTAGTGTATCAAGGATGGCGTCAAGATTGGGAAAATTCTCGTCTCTCAAAGAAGAGTACATTAAGAAGAATTTAATTTTTACCAGAAGGAAAATGGTCGAACCACTAACAGTTGATACCTTAGAAGAAAATAAACATCACCTACCAATTCACCACCATAAATCGATCAACAAACCTTTACCACCTAAAAAATCCCATGATCATTCATGCCTAACCAAAAAATTCCACCCATGAAGAGCGACATTTCTCAAAGATTTCATACACCACCAACCACACCAATGTAGTGCTGTTGAGAAAACACTGACATGATTCAAAACTTGTATTCTTGAAATATATTTATGGAAAGCTAACCATCTCTGAATGGTCCTCTTGGTTGTGTTCCTTCTATAGGGAAAAATGTTTACACGAACAGATGTGTTGCTCCCCACCTCAGGATATCCCTATTATTTGAAAGAAGAGAATTTAGCAACTCATAAGTGTGCTATATCATATTCAACTTAAACATAAATGTGACTCTCCTCCAATTAATGCTCTCATATGTCAAGAATTATACATAAATGTGAGAATCAAATGGATCATTATGTCAAAATACCCGAGTCTCAAGGAAGTCATCCCAATAATTGGGATGAACCAATTTATTTAACTCGTATGTCACTTTAAATGGATATGACCCAAGATCATACTCAATAGAATAAGGATCAATGATTACACTGAACTCAACCAGTTCCTTAAATCATTTAACACTTGATGGGAACCACCTACATGAAGATGACACATCCATAATATTATCCATAGTTTTTCCTCGTTATGAATTCATGCATCATATGGTATGTACTAGAGATTTAACCCTAAGTCATGTTACCCAATACGACCACAAACTCAGATGATGAAATACCAATTCATCCATCAGAGAGGAAGAAAAGGGTCAAAATACCATGACCACCCATCCCAAAAATGGTTTCATTAGTATCTAGGATTATTATGTGGGACAATGACACCCAAACAGTACCAAACATCATAAACTCGCAATATTTATCAATGAATTTAAATTCTAAGGGTGTTACCTACTATGGTTCAACCCCTTATGAAATAAAAATATAGAACCTATCACTAGTTTATGCCAAACCGAAAAGACTAGGCTCAAGATCTGATCATTTAATTCATTGATAAAAAGGAAATGTCCTACCGAAAACACTCAGGTTTTCATTCCTATGCTACTCAAAAGAAAATATCAAGCTACCCTTACATGATGGTTTGATTAATGGACACCACTTATGGGATCCATTTTAATTCCATTATATTTATTTATAGATTAATCTTTAATCATTTAAAATATTTAACTACCACATCTGTCAATAATGGAAGGTCTCAAAATACTTACTTTTTAAAACATTTAACATTTATTGACATCCTCTCGTAATATGGAAATTTATCAAAATAAATTCCTTTTAATAGATAAGGCGACCTATGAGGGTCCTCTAAATATGACTTGGGTTCTTCAGAAAAAAAACATCTTTGTTGTTTGTTAATTATTAATAATAAAAACACTCATTAAAGGTTACCTCATAAGAACCATGCTCTAACAGGCCTACATGGGTCCAATTGGGCATTTAGATGATTAACAAAATTTATTTCAGTTCAAAACTAAACAACCTTCACTTCTATAACCACAATTATATATATATATATATATATAGGGGTGGTTCAATTTTATAGGTAACCTTTTCCCAATTATAAGTCACCCATACACCTTACAATTGAAAACTGACTCATTTCATAATCACAACCATTTAATTTAGCCAATGTCACCAGTTTTATTTATCCTTTTCAACCATTTATATATCAAAACAGGCATGTTATCACATACAGATAACACATAGAAACATTCTATAAACATAGAAGAATGGAATAAAACATAAAACATACAAATCAAATTAGCAATCAGCCTACAAATGCAACTATATGGAATGGCATATGCATGGAATGTGAATTTCTTTGTGACTATTATGATGCCAAAAATGCATCATCCTTTCCATAACAATACAATGGTAAAATACCATAAATATAATATATCCATAAGAATAATATTTTACGTCACTCAATCAATGTAGAATCACATCAACTTTAAAAGCAAAAGCATGTACAATAATCCATTCCTTATTCACTTTGGTATTTCCTATATGCGGGGTGATCAGTCCCAGGCATGGATATTTACCAAGAACCACACATTTCAGGTCTCCTTTATACCAATACTTGTGAGTAAGTCAAAGGGAAAAAAGCTCAGATACCACATTGTAAAGTCCCAACCTAACTCACCAATGAGACAGTGGTTGGACCGGTGAGTCACATGGCCTGAAACACACCTCCCTGTAAGCCAGAGGTTGTCGACTAGTATTGATGGTCTATTGATGGTATGATTGGGAGAATATACCCTCTATAGCATAGTCTTAAAATGGTACAATAATATTAAAACAACAAAAATTAGTGGAAGTAGTAATAATAAATAAAGAACAACAGTGGAAGAATAATATAATGTTTGAATAAAAGTGGCCAATGCCAACTTAAAACAATGATGCATGTAAATTTATATGTTACTCTAAGGTACAATTAGTATAAAATAACAAAATAAAATAAAAACCTAATGGTCAACTCCTCGAGAATCCTAAGAAAGATCCCAGACCAATGCTCCCTATCTCCCAAATACTCAACACAGCACAAGAAATAAACTGATAGACATGCGAACAAGAATAACTACTTGGGTACCCTTGTGCAAAGTTATACTGAGTAGGGTGTGAGATATAAATCTTAGTAGGTTAGCACCACTGGTGACTAGCCCAATCCAATTAGTAAAACATAAATTTATCAGGGTGTGTGTGTAGATAAATGAAAAACAAGAAGTGATGAATAAATAAACAACCCTCCCAAGTTCCTAAGGTACACCTGGAGGCTATACCAACATTGGAACTCTATTGGATATCTATTTATATGGATAGATCCTTCTTCATAAAGATGGATCACAAAAATTTGTGGTATATTCTTCTACCAATGATTAATTACCCAGAAAAATAGCATAATAGACGGCATCTGTCCTTAGGCTAACCAAAATCTCACCCTCATATATAATGAGAATCTCACCCTCAGGCGATCCAAAATCTCATCCTCATACATAACTATAATCTCTCCATTAGGAATCAAGTGACTATTCATCTATCCTTCAGGTATCCAACATAATCATATACTCTTCCCCCAAGAGTTCAGTACCAGTGTGCCTAGCCCCCGGTCGGTACAAAAGCATGCACCAAATCCTGAGGAATCAACACCAATCATGAGTCCTCAAACATCCCATAGAATCATATAATCTACCCTAATGCATCAATTACCTATGATACGTACCATAAATTAGTATGAATGAATATGTACAATGCCTTCAATAATCCATATTTAACATGAATCATATCTAAACAAACTCGACAAGTCAATCAGTATCAAACCCTAAGGTATCAATCAAATCAATATCACTTATGCTCAAAATAAAACCAATAAAAATCAAAAATCTAGTGTCAAACATACCAAATTTATCATCATAAGACACAATAGTAAATTTATAAAATATTACCATTTATCAACTAGTTCACTTCATTAATCTAGGTTCCTAATTATCATCATAATTATTTGAAACCTGTTCAATTATTCTATAAACCTTATTGTCATTAATATAAATTAACTTGTTTAGCTAAAGTGATCTACCCTAAGAAATCACCCAATTAATTATTATGACACTTAAAAAGTCTCATAAATCAATCAAACAGTTTATCCAATTTTTTACGTGCCCTCAAAATCAAATGGACCACGTCATAATAATTTTCAAGGCTGGTACACCTATCGATTGGTTACAGGTCCCAGTTTCCTTACCTATGGACCCTAAGGAATCCATAGGGCAGTTTGGAATGAACAATTATAATTTAATATATATTATCAGATTTATTTGGTTGTGTGCATCATGACAACATGATAAAATATATTTCTTATGATTTAATTAATTAAATCAAACAAAAGAGATTTGGTTTAGACCTCCCACATCAATACCATTTAAATTAATTCAATTAAACATAAAAAACACGGCTTAACCTTCAAACATATATGTAAATATTTTAAACCATTAAGTTCTCATAAGAAATGATTATTAAATTAACTAGAGTCATGGTCATGAAACCCTATTAATTCCATTTCAAACTAACCATGTAATTCATGACATTTAAACTAATTAGGTGTGAGAAATCAATTCACATTAATCAAAGGGGGGAAAATACTAACTTTCCACATAATAAGCACTAATAAGAAGCCATATGGAAAACTCAAACCATAACTAAGAATGATAAAAAAAACTATCACTACTCTTTAGCTTGAAGACATAGCACCTCCAATGGAGAGGTTTTATTATTAAATCATGAATTTGTTTATCAAACAAGTCATTTATCTTATTTTACCATTAATTCCAATTTAACATGGAATTAATCTTAGAAAATCCACCATACATTGAAAATAATCAATTAAAAGTGTGAAGAACATGCAATTAATTAATTAATGCATTGTAAAATTTAAAAGGGAAAGGAAATGGATGCTACCATTAGTGCAATAATGACTGAATATGTGGGTTGATGCCCATGTTAAAATAAACCATTGAAAGCATGTTTCCTTCATAAAAATTTATTTTTAAGATTCTTCTTATCGAGAAGAATCAAACGAAACTGACAACTCTTCAATTAGATCAATATTGTAGGAGATATCGATGACTAAAGTTTGGAAATAAAGTAAAAAATATAAAAATAGTAATTGGAGAGAGGGAGAAGAGAAAGGGCTTGAGACATGGCAGTTTTCATACGTCAATCACTACATGTCATGCCCCCTTCATTTTAAACATATATATTTACATTTTTCTCTAATTTAAATTATATTCATTGAAATACTATTATTAATTGTCTACATCATTAATGGTTATTTTTAAGACATACAGGCGCCACCCATGAAATGCCCAAAGCTCCCCTTCAATTACCATTTTTCAATTGTTTTTCTTCATTAAGAATATATATTGAAATTCATTATAATATATATTTATAACTTATATATATGTACTCACATATGAATATAAAACCCAATTTATATATATGTTTATTTTTACTTATTTTTTTAAACCACATATATATGTATTTACACCCAAATATATATACACATATATTTATTTACCTTATATATTCACATCTATGTAAATTTATATACACACACACACAAATTATTTTTCTCAATTTAATAATAATAATAATACCAATATTTTATCATTATTATTATTAAATATATTCCATAATTATCACCCTGGATATTTCAATAAAAAACTGTGATGTTAATAAATTATCCTCACAATATCATTTATGTGGGACAATTAATAATGTTTTATCAAACCCAACTATAAATATTAACCCATATATATACATGTTATATATATAAATACACATCTTTATATACATATATACACATGCACATGTATATATATTCATATATATTTAATAACCACATATATATAATACAAACACTCCAATATTTTTGTCCGAGTCTACTAATAATAACAATTATTATTATTATTATTTAATACAACCCATCAATGACACCATTATTATTAAATTCCCACTTATTATTTTCACAACAACACAATTTATTAATTAGGGAATTAGATTTCAATTTTTTCAACAAAAATAATAATAATAATAATAATAAAATTATTATTATTTATAACATACCAACAAAATATTTATAAATAAATTAAATAATCTTCAGGTGTGATCTGACCAAAATTCTGACGCTTGCAAATGTTATATCCTACTATAGTAACACCCACACCCCCAATATAAAGGTGGTACACAATTTTCTATATGAAATACCATTGAATAGATATTAATTATTTATTATTTAAAATTTTTAATAATAAATTAATTTAATAAATAAAGTATTATCGAGTGTGAGGTTTCCAACACCCAACGCACATTAAAGATATAACCTAACTCGGGTAAACACTACATTTCGGACCGATGGTGGTATCATATTTCTTATAATATGCACCATTTGTGATTAATTAATTATTTTTTATATATAAAACGAAATAAAATTTTGATTAAAAATGAAGACATTACTATCACATGCGATGTTTCCAAACACCCGACGCGGATAAAGGTTATACACTACCTAGGGTAAACCCCACATTTTAGACCTAATTGTGGTGTCATATTTTTAATGTGATGCACCATTTGAGAGATATTTCATATTTTTGGATAACATCACACACATGTATGAATAAAATATATTTAATGTTTTTATTCTATCAAAGTCGATGGTCTACGAGCTTCAGAATCTCATGTTGACTAAGCCTCTAATACTGAAAATATTTCATAGAATATTTAAATTATTTAAATTATATTTTAACCCTTTGGTAAATCATTAATAGACACAAGAATTTAAAAATTGAATTTTCACAAAAAAAAATACTTTTAATTCATTATCCAAAGTGGGATTTTGTTATCATTTTATAATGAGGATATTATACTGTTAAAGGCTTAAAACTAACCAGAAAACCATTGAATTCTTTTTAAAACTACAAAAACAAATATACTATGGTTTTTTAAGAGGTGTAGTATAATAAATTTTATTCCATGGTTTTATTTTCTTAGGATGATCATAAATTCACTTTTATAGTTTTAAAATCCCAAGAGATTTTTTTATTGTTCAAATCCAAAGAAAAATAACTTGATAATGACTTGAAATCATATAAAACCCCTATTTGTATTAATTTTTATGATTAAGAGTAGATTTAATCTCAATTTAACTTGGTTTGTTATCTGAACAATATAATAAGCAATTTTTAAAGTTTTCATGCCCTTTAAAAAGTGTGGAAGGGGGTGTAATCCAAACGAACGACCTCTAACTATCATGAAATCAAAAAAAATGATTCTTGAAATAGTATAGTATATGAAATATCAATTAAAGGTTTCATTTTCCTAGTATTATCGGAAGAATCTTATTATTGTTTAAAAAGACCAAAACATGCATTTTATGGTCACATCCATTCAAAAACATCTTCAGAATCATTTAAAATCATAGGGAAACCTACTTTTGTATTATTTTTTATGTATAAGAGTGAATATATAGTAAATACAAAATATATTCTATAACACCATTATATTTTATTGTATGAATCATCTTAAATAAATATAATTTATTCAATAGTTTACTTTGCACAAACAAACTGTGAAATACTATTAAAAATTAACTATACCGTTGAAATAGTAATGTAACCATTAGGAATATTAATTTTTCCATTACAAAAATAACTGACCTATGAATGTATAAATAAATAAAAATTATCCTATAAATGAAAATATAATATATTAATATCATTGTATAAAGTAAATAAGTGTTTAAAAATGAAAATTGTCGGTATTCTTGTAAAACATAAATGTTTATTTATAATTTTATAATTAGTATAATAATTTAAAAGAAAAATTCATCTCGTAAAATATATTCATAAATTAATATTTTTTTGTCTTATGATTATAAGATAATTTTATGAGATCTTAATTAATTTTTCAAAATTCCATAAAATTGGTTATAATTTTGAAAATAATATTTATGGAATAAATGCCGATTTTAATTATAAATTAAATTTATAATATTTAGAAAATTAACCCCAAAATATGTATTCAATTTATTCAATAATAACTGAAAAAAAATTAAGAGGGTAAGTATTCTGAATTTTTCTAAAATAGATGAATGTATGGTGAATAGTGAAATACTCTAATTTGTGGTATTTAACATTTTAAGCCAAATACATGTATTTTTTGGTCATGCATGATATGGGAACCCATTGGATGAAATTACATGCAATCATTACTATAATTAGTCATAATAATCATCAATATTCATAGTATTGAGCCAAAATAATAAACTAATGAATAAAATATTCAAAAAATTCCTCTCTCTCCTCCACTATAAATACCATCCCCCACCACCCCTACTCCTCACACCATCCAAGCCTTTTACCTTACATATATTTTGTACAATTCCTCTTCTAAACCTATTCCAAATGTCATGGTATTTATAGTCTCACCAGAATACCAATCCCAAATTCCCTAAGGAGGTTCTCAAGGAGACAGAATACAGGAGGTAAAATCTTCTTTGATCCACTTTTAATATATTTTATTTTATTATCCTATCAATAACTCCTCTATCCAAACATTCGTGATAACTCAATTATATTATATATTCTGTAATTTTATTATCTTAATACAATAACCTTCATAAAACCCCTTATTCACTCCCTTAATTCTAAAATTGAAAACATCATCCGTGATGTGTTGATTTACCACCATCGTGGACGATTAGTATTATTTTTCCATTAAAAAAATTCAATTCTGGTCAAAAACCACTATTATAATTTAATTATATTTTATTACACATATTATAATTTCTAATGTGTTCTAGAACAAGAATATATACATGACATTCAATAAAATTATATAAGTTCATGATGGTCTTAAAAACTGCCAAAATAAATTCAGTCATTTTTATTAACGTTTTATTTAACAATTCATTTTCATACCATATAACCAAATAAAATATCAGATCTTTTAAAAAAATTAATTTCATTAATAACGTATAACCTCAATTCTAGAGAACTATTCCTACATTAACTTCCATACTTGAATAAAAGTGAACTGATCATGAAAAACTAAGAAAACAAAACCTCCTAGAACAGTGAAATTTAACCTTGTAACTCATAAAAAAGGACATACATGAACTTAATAAAATTATACTAAATAAAATTAATGTAAAAAATTTAATTAATTATGTAATTAATAAATCTAATTTTATTATCTAGGACATTAAGTATAAGTACAAAACACTTTTGGACATAAGGTGCTGGGTTTTTCGTGACACTTTTATTTCTTTGAGTTATGTCTTATTCACCCCTAATTTCTTTTATATAGTTCATTTATACATCCCTTATTATTTATTATTACCGTTAATTTAATATTTCAATAAATATCCATATTTATTGCATCTTGGATATGATTATTTTTATATTCTTATACAATTTTTACATACGTTGTTTACTTTGAGTGTTGTTCAAATTTGGGAAATATTAATAAATCTATATAATCTAATCTATAAGGATATTTTTATAAGGAATATTATTAATTAATTAAATCTATTTTTGATTAAGGGTTTAAACTTTCATTGATGGGTGGGTCCTGACATTATATAGATCATTGATGCATTAACAATTATCATGTGGAAAAACTTTTGGTGGAAAACCCTTCGTGTTTGATTCAAAGCAGAATCAGATGGGTTTCTACCAAACAACATAAACTATCTTGACAACATAATGGTTCATGTTATAAATAAATTACCTCAAATAATTAACAATTCTCTTCATTCAGTTTTCAGTTATTACTTTCCCTGATATTTTCACTATGAAAAAATCTATGGATGAATTTTCATTCTCAATTTATTAATGGAATTTGTATTTTAGTTATTTAAATTTATATATCAATTATTCCTTATTTATTATTTTTCAATTATTATTGATTAATGTTTCTAATATATGTAACCCTTATTGAATATTAGAGATCACTCACTTACTTGTTTATCTTCCCCAGGTTATGAAGATGAAATATTTGAATAAGTGTCATGTAAGAAGATTATTTTCCTTTGGTATGTCTTACGTTTAATTACTAATGTAATAAGGGAACCATGTATGTATATAGTTCTCAAATAATACTAAACTAATCAATACATGGGTATTTTATCTCTTTTTTATATTATATTGTAATAAAATAACCACCAACTTTGGGATACTTGTTTCAGGGTTGTTATAGTTGGTATTAGATCTGGTATAGTAGAAACCTTAAGAACTAAATTTTAAATAAAAATGTGAATTATATTAATACCGTATAGTAAATTTTTTACTTCAATACTCATGATTATTATGATCGAACATAGTGTGTGAAATTATTTATTAATGATGCCTAATTAAAGAAAGGGAATCAATACACATGGGCAATGTCGGTATTTTCCTACTAATAAAGTCAATACACTTAGTGTTGGAGATAAGAAAATCATGAACATATTACGGTAGCTTACTCAGGTTATGATGAATAACCATACTATAATTACATCAAATCATTTCATGTGAAAAAATAACCCTTATTTTTGTGGCAATAACAATCCATTGGTATCTAAGAAGATGATCAGATACCATGAAAATATATTTTTGGAATTGGGATAAAATAAAAATGAAAAGGTAGTACTGGAGGTATATTTACTCAATGAATATGTTGATTAATTGTGGTCATTGATCTAGAACACTAAGGAGGGTGATGAAATTGAATACATAGAGTGGAAATCTGTTTAAAAAATTCTTCAAAAAATATTTCCCTTGAGACAAACTGAAATGAAGTGAAAAATAATTTACTTAAAGAATAATGAGGAAGTAAATGTTGAAAATTATGATGCTACCTTCATAATAATTTCCCAATATGCTATAGATTATATATCTGATTCTGAAAAAAAAAATATTAACATTTTTTTTATGTTTATAAGACATGTCTATGAAGGGAACATACTTCTCAAAGAATTTCATCATATAAAGAAATAGTATTAATTTCCATCAAAGTGGGGAAGGAATTTCCAAAATATTATATGTTCAAGGGAAATAAAGAGAAAAAGAGTTCTTCTGATAACTATGTAAAATTTAATGCATCAAAGAAAAAGAGGGGATTGAAATAATTCCCATTATTCAAAAAATATGGAAAGAATCATCTAGGGAAATTATTTAAAGGAATGGGAATTGTTTACAAGTGTAGAGAAAAGGCTCAAGGATATAATGAATTCATGGGGGAGAAATAAATAAATGATGTTCAATGATTTAAATTCAATGAAATGAGGAATTATTCAAACCAAGGTCCCATACATCAAGGGAATCTACCATAGAAGAGACCCCGGGGAGATGACCAAGCTTATGCGATCACCACAACTAAAGTATAAGTAACCTATGATATGGTGGAATGTATATTATTAATATCTTCAAATTTATCCAATACATTATTTTGTTCTGGATCATCACATTATTTTATATCTTGGTCATTTTCCTATAATATTAATGATTTCTATTTTGATTTAATAAGTCATTTTCTAGTCAAAAATGCTAAGGGAAGTCTCATTAAAACAAAAATGTGTTTTCCAGCCCCCATTATGGAACATAAACATGCTTTAGTTTCTATAATTATCATCATACATATGTTCGACTTTGGTATAATCTTTTTTATATACTAGATTTACAAATATGATGTAAAAAATTTATTATAAGGAAATTATGATTTGTGAGGGAGATGTAGAATCCCTTTTCTTTATGGTAGTAACTTCATCATCTTCTTATTATATAGATCCACTCCTAGTACCTCTAACATATTAGATTATTATCAAGGAAGATAATAAATCATCTACGTATGGGGAAAGTAATCTTAAAATTGAGTATGTAAAAATTATATGGCAATACGTTGATGTATTTCTTGATAAATTACCTAGACTCTGCCAGAGCATGAAGTAGAGTTTACCATTCATTTAATATCTCATTCAAGAAAAATATCAAATAATCTATATAGAATGTCCCCTATCGAGAGAGTGGATCTGAAAAAAAACTAGAGGATTTCATTAATAAAAGATTAATTCACACTAATGTTTCTCCATGGGGAGCCTATATTCCATTTGTTAAGAAGAAATATGGACCCTTGAGGCTATGTAAGGACTATATAGAAATCAATTTTATTACAATAAAAAAACTATCCTATACCTATTAATGATTATTTCATTGATCAACTTCTTAGATCCTTATATTTTTAGAATATTTACCTTCATTTTGGGTAACATTAGTTGCGATTAAGGAAGTAAGACATTCTAGAGATGGCTTTTCAAATGAGTTATGGACATTACGATTTTACAGTAATGCCATTTTCATTGACTAACTCACAAACTATTTTATAGGATCAAATGAATAGATTATTCAAGTGAAATTGTGATTATTTTTTCATATTATTCATTGATAACATTATTATTTATTCTAAAAGATTTTGACTTCATGAGAATCACTTGTGGATTATTCATGAGACACTCATAAGGAGAGAGTAATATTGTAAATTTAGTAAGTGTTAATTTTTTCTTCTAGAACATTCTTCTCTTGGGAATATTATCACTAAGGATGGAATATTAGTTGATCCATTAAAGAAAAAGGAAATCCAAGAATGGCCTAGACCAATAAACATAACTGAAGTACGTAGTTTTATTGGTTTAGTAGGTTACTATAGGTGTTTCATTTATAATTTTACCTAATTATCTAATATTTTATCCAAGATCATACATAAAGGGGTTAAGTTAGAATGGATAAAATAATGTGAATAATTTTTTTATGATTTGAATAAAATATTTTTCAATGAACTTATTTGGACTCTACTATCAGGAAATGATGGGTTTTTAATATATAGTGATGCATTAAAGAAAGGATTGGGTTGTTTCCTTTTGAAAAATGATAATGTTATTTTATATGCATCAAGGTACTTTAATATTCATGAAACATTTATACAACTCTTGATCTAGAGTAGTTAATACACATATTTTCTCTAAAGATATAGAGACACTATCCCTATGGTGAATGATGTGAGATATATACAGATTACAATAGTTTGAAATGCTTATTTTCACAAAAAGAACTCAACATGATTCAATGACGATGGCTCGACTTACTCAACGATTATGACTACTCAACACACTTCCATCTAGGAAATGTAAATAAGGTAGTTGATTCATTGAGTAAGAAATATCATATAGGTATGACCATTATGGGGATTAATAATGATCCAATGTTTATGTATTTGGTAGACATGGATATGGGAATTTTTAATGAAGGAGAAACGTCACCCTTTTTCAACTGAGTGTTAAACCAACCTTACTAGAGAAGATATCAATCTCTTAATCTCATGATGATAATTTTCAAAATAAAATTAAATCCTTTAAGGATGGAATATTAGAATACTTCATGTATGGGGATGGAATTCTAAAAAAATAAAAGAGGTTATATCTTCCATCAATACCTTATATAAAAAGGGAAATATTAAATGATGATCAAAGATAAAATTTCTCCATACAACCTAGTAGTACCAATATGTATATATAACTAAAAGAACATTTTTTCAAGATAAAATAAAGTGGGAAATTGCTGAATTTGTGTCCAGATGTTATGTTTTTCAATATGTGAAGTCCAAGATATAAAATCATTATAACGCCATAACCTTAAAAATTACGTAATCTTGAGTATAGTCAAGAATTTAATTTCTTTAAATTTGAGGATCTTTTCAATTTTATAGTTTATAGAATTAATTCATCATTAATACATAATAACCAATAATAAAACAAGAGGATACTACAAAAACAACATCCATTTTTCCAAAATATAAAACTTTTAAAATAAAACATGATTTATTTTCCTGATAGAAGTATTCTTAACTTATTTCATTTTCTTACCCATACATATACCTAGTGGGAAACATTTAAAAAACTTGGGATGAGACAAAAAATCATAGTAAGGGATATAAAATAAGAAATGAAACTGTGAGTCCATGAATATTTTAAACTCAAGATAACATTTTCAAGAAATCATACTTTTCACCAATAAAAATAGAAGCTCTTTAACATACCTTATGAAATCATAATATTCTTAAAAATAATTCTTACAAATCATAAATCATCGAGTAAACTTATAGAATCCATAAAATACTTAAAATGTAGCTTTCGTAGCTACATAGGGAGTAACATTCATTGTTATGTTTGGAATATCCGTCACAGTATATTCCCTAAAACTCTTTGGATAAACCCTGTTATTTAAATCTGGATCATTATACAATGAATTGGATAGATATCACAGGCTCACCCACCCAAAATTTTTCATGGAACCACCCATATACATAATCAATTCTCAAGAACTACAACATAATCATAACGCATTAAATAAGCATAAAGGAAAAATCACATTTCCAATTTTCAAATCACATTTAATTTTAAAAAATATGCATGATCGTAAATGAAAATATTTTATTTGGAAATAAAAGTGTAAAATTGTAAAATTAACATCAATATATTAAAGTGATATAAAATTAAGAAATTTAGTTTAGGTTGTATATGCTAAAAAATACCAAGTTATTGGAATAATCAATCCATTTTTAAAACACAATTAAAACATTAAAAGGATTATTTTTTATTCAAAATTTCACATACCACTTTGAATCATTTTAAAGGAATTAACATTTTAAAACATTAGTGTACATATATAAAAATTCTTAAAACCATTTTGTGAACATCTACATTAATGAGAAATATTTAGAATAATAAATCATTAAAAGTTTTAAAATATTGATGGTTATAGAGCCCCTTGCCGCTTGAGAAACACATGAATAAAAAATCAATAATGATTAATGTTAAAAACATTAAATATCAAGAAAATATATAAATTTAAGATATAACGTGACTAAATGGTTATATATACACCTTATAAGATAATAAGGGTGCATAACATCACGATATGCCTCAATGAAATTAGATATAGACGAATCCCCTTACAAAGATCATTTCATTAATCAAATAAATCGACTATGTGTATTAACTATAAATCCAAATAAATAAAGTATAAATACAATATAATTTATCCCAAATTAATTTCTCACATAATCATGGAATTATATAATCAAGAAGTATAAGTT
The DNA here is from genome assembly GCA_963277665.1 of Viscum album. Lineage (NCBI taxonomy): Eukaryota > Viridiplantae > Streptophyta > Magnoliopsida > Santalales > Viscaceae > Viscum > Viscum album. The sequence goes on from OY728160.1 coordinate 1,386,264,977, forward strand.
CAATCTGAATAATTGAAATTGGGTTAAGATATTCCCTTAACTTGTGTCTGTATCTTCACGTAACACATTTATTTTTCTGAACAATAAAATAAGGTTGATTTATACTTTCATAGGAACATATTTAAATTTTATTATTCATTTAATATCACTTATTACCATGTTATAAAAATAACATAATTATTTATGTTCATATTAGACGTTTTGTGGATATTCGATACTTGAGTTGAAAATGAACACAGTATGATGTCAATAGTCGATGTAGTCCAAATTTCATCATCTCAAAAATATAAAACCTGATATAGATAACTTATAAATTAATTATATATGTATTTATAATAACCTTTTCAATAAAAACTAAAAACAATGTTCATAGAGATGGTATGTCGTACGTACGCATGAACGTTATTTTCATTTTTTCTATCGTATAGAAAGAACAAAATTAAATGAAATGTATGAAAATAAATATACATATATAATATCATTACAATATAATTAATATGTAATTTATATCATATGTTTTCACTAGAACAATCATTGATACATTCCATGTGATGTGTGAATGAATCACATCATTTTGAGGAGGCAGTAGTCCACACATCCCCAAACTAAGGTATTGTATAACAAAAATATAGAAATAATGAAGGTACATATCAAGAATTTAAACTAGGTTATAATATAATTATTAAAATGTTATTTTACCACAAAAAAGTTTTTAATTTCATTCATGAAGGAGGTAACAGAAAATGAACAAAAACATTATCCACGGACGTAATTAATCGGCATAACTTGGACAACAATTTCATTTCTTTGAATAAAAGGAGAGAAAAGAAATGGATATGAAATATTCCATTATAGACCTAAAATTAAATTATATACATGTTTCTGGAGTTATAATGAATTTATTTATGAAGTATTTGAGGAGAAAGTATAAAAATAATAGAAATTAGGAGAGCGGCTTTGAGAAAATTACCTCTTTAATACCCCCCCCCCTTATAAGACACTTGAGGACCTTGGATTTGGCCTTTGGTGAGACAAGAAGCACTTGGGCATGGGGAGAGTGAGTTGGAGAGTTTTGGATACATATTTGGTTAGCTTCAGGGCATTTTTAGTTGAAATAGGGTGGTGGAGAGGTGATATTTATACTTGAGGTGAGGTGGGTTGAAATGATTAATTTATTGATTATTTTATTTTAAAATCCCACCACATTGAGGTGGAATTAATTTCAAAAAATTATACATTCGATTAATGTTTTTTATCCTGGTTTTTTTCAATACACACATCAACCAACAATTAAATTTTTCAATTGTTAGGTATGTTAAGATTTTACCTTTTAACTCTTACCCTTGCCACAATTTTACCTATACAACGATAAATATTTTTCCTTCTATGGTAATTTTTTTATAAATAAAAATGAAACATACCTTAAAACCTAATATTTTAATTTTTTATTCTAAATATTGAATCCAATTTACCTAATTAGATTCACAAAATTGGGTAAATTATATTTAAAATTGATTCTTTATACAAAACTAAAAAGCATTTTTTTAAGTGAAATGTTCAAAAGATTGAAATTTTTCTACCTCTAATTTCAAATTGAAATTGATTCCAATTACCAAATTTGATTTAATTATAAAAACATGGTCTAAATATATATTAAAACAAATTAAAAATATAATATAAGAATTTAAATAAATTAGATGAAAAATCATTTTTGAACTAAAATGCAGTATTTTTAACTATTCATTAAAATATGAAATTTATCAGAAAATAAAAAAAAATTATCCAAACAAAATTTTGTTTTCATGATTTCAAATAATAAGTTTATTTTTAAAAATATAATATATAAATGTGACAAAAATTATATTTAATATGGTTTCTCTATCAAAAGGCGATAATACTACCATTTAAAAATATTAGAGTATTTTAGGCTTAAAATTGGATTTATTCTCATTTTAATCTTCCAAAATATTTTAGATGAATGTAAAAACACATAATCCAGTTAGTTCTATTCATTACTAGGATAAAAGCTCTAGGAGATAACCACCACATAAAATAATATTATTATTAACAATATATTATTTTTGGGTATGGTAGAGTCTTGCGTGAAATGTAAGATTTAGAAGAACCCAATTATTATGTGTTGGGTGCACTACAAAACATAACATCCCTGTTATAGTAAAATCATTATATAATTCATAAATATTAATTTATATGAAAAAATATTATTCTATAATTACCCAGGATGTTACATCCTTCCCCCATTTAAAAATTACATCCTTGAAATTTTATTAACTTATGAAATAAGTGGGGGTATTATTCCCTTACAAAAATTTTAGATTTTGATGTTGCCTATTCAACCATAAGGTTTTTCCAAAAAAACCTAACATGATTAATCACTTAATTCCACAACACATTCTCTTTGTGGTAATGAATCTAGACATTTTTTCCCCTAAGAAAGAATAGCTTCCAAATGAACTACATATGGACCCAAAACATGAGTTGAGTCAGGCATATATATTCTTAACATTGAAACATGAAAAACATTGTATACTTGTGATAAATAAGGAGGTAATGCCACTCAGTAGGAAAATGATCCAACTTTCTCTAGGATTTAATAGGGTCTAATGAACCGTAGACTCAGTTTCCCCTTCTTACCAAAATGCATCCCAATTTTCCTTGAAGAAACATTACAAAAGACATAATAGACTACCTTAAAAGAAAGTTCCTTCCTCTAGTTATTCGCATAACTTTTATGACTACTCTGAGATTCCATCATATGATTTTGAATCAACCAAAATTTTTCTACCATCTCTTATACTAATTATGGTCCCATAAACTTCTATTATACTACTTCATCCTAAAAATATTTTTTTTGACAACACATTCAATATAATTACTCAAGTAGGGGAATTAGTATACTAGAATGAAAACTGTTATTATAAGAAAACTAATCCAAAGAAATATGTTGATACCAACTTTTCTGGTAATCCATTTAAATTTATGTAAAATATCCTCTAACTTCTTCATTGTTCATTCTTTCTACCCATCTGATTAAGGATGAAAATCTATACTAAAATTTAATTCGGTTTCTAATGACTTCTGAAGGCAATTCCAAACTTTATATGAGAACCTGGGATCACGATCACATACAATGGAGAGAGGAACTCTCTAAAACCTAATATCTCTTTAATATAAAATTGGTAAAGTTGATCTAGATATAGATTATATCTAATATGAATAAAAATGGATAATTTAGTCAGTTAATCAACAATATCCAAAATCGAATTATTTCCTCGAGAAGTGTTCGGTAATCTCACCCCAAAAACCTTGAATATATTTTCCCATTTCCAATATCACACTAGAAAAGGCTAAAGAATCCCATTTGGAAATTACCATTCTAATTTAACATACTGACAAGAAAAACACTTCCCGGTGTAAAATCATAAATATATCCTTTCATTCCATCCCACCAATAATACTCTAGAAGACCTCTGTACATCTTAGCACTACCCCTATTAATAGAAAATGGAGAACTATGAGCTTTACATAAAAAATATTTCTTCAAATATGAATCATAAGGAAGACATAATCTCTTCCCAAAACATAAAACACAATCTTTTTTCATGTCAAATTCAGGTAACATAACCTTCTAATATAATTTTACCTTTTTCTACAAATCACTATCATCCAGCTATACATTCTTCGTAATGTCTTATAGAGATAATTTCACTGACACATGAAACAAAAGATAGTAATTTCCTACAAAAATAAATCTCATGCCAAAATTAATCAAATCACTTACCAAAGTATCACATTCAAAATGTTACATGGTTAATGTTTCTTTATTGTTTTGACGCAAAGAATCATCCACTTTATTTTATTTTCCTAGTTGGTAATGAATCGTGCGATCATAATCATTGATTAATTAAAGCCATCTCATATGTCTCGTTTTAAATTAATTTTTTGTGGTTATATACTTGAAACTTTTGTGGTCAGTATATATTTCACATTTAACTCCGTATTGGTGATTCCTCCAAATTATTAAATCAAAAACAACAAAAGAGAATTCCAAATCATGTTTTGGGTAATTTAACTCATGATTTTTTAACTAACGTGAAGCATAATAAATTACATTATCCTTCTACATTTTTACACCACCAAATCCTTTCAATAAAGAATCATTGTAGATTAAAAATTCCCCATTATAGGAAGGCATGGTCCAATATAGAGAATTTACTAATCTTATTTACGGTTCCTAAAAACAATCAACATATTCTTTTGTCCAGATGAACTAAACTCCCTAATGTGTTAACTTATTTAGTGGTCTAGATAACAGGGAAACGTTTTCAAAAAAACTTCAGTAATAACCCACTAATTCAATAAAAATATGAATCTATGTGATATTTATAAGTCTTGGACACTCTTCAATAACTTTTAGAAGGGTCAATAGTTATTCCATATTTAGAAACAATATGACCAAGGAATTAAATTTTTTGCAACCAAAATTCACTCTTAGTAAACCATCCATAAAGTTTCTTTTTTTAGGGTCTGTAAAACAATACTTATATGACTTTCATGCACCTATTTACTTTTAAAATATATATAAATTCTATTAATAAACCCAACCACAATCTTGTCAAAGAACTCATGGAATATTATATTCATAATATCCTTGAATAAAGAAGGTTAATTAGTTAACCAAAATGGCATAACTACAAATTCATAATGGACATATCTAGTATAAAACACAGTCTTCGGAATGTCTACATCCTTTACTTTCAATTGATGGTACCCCGACCACAAGTAAACCTTCAAAAAATATTGTGCTCCCTAGAGCTGATAAAATAAATCATCAATATAAGGAAATGTATTTTTTTTATTGTTATTCTCTTCAAGTATCTATAATTAATGAAAATACTCATTCAACAATATTTCATTTTCATAAATAAAATAATATCTGCCCATGTTTAAGTTCTGGGTCAAATGAAACCTTTATCAATAAATTATTGCAACTATTTTTTCAATTCCACCAATTCTACTTGATCCATTTGATAAGAGGGTTTAGAAATATTCTTGGCATCAGAAACTAAATCCACAGCAAATTCAACCCCCCAATTAGGAATAGTACCATGAAATTCATTAGGAAAAACATCTCTGAATTCATTCACTACTAGAATTTCACTAACTAAAACTATTTATTTCTATTCAACAACATGAGAAAGATAACTTACACTTCCATATTTAATCAATATCTCATCCTCTTGGTATATTATCAAAGGTATTAAATCATTGAATAAAACATTCTTGGATTTTAAATCTATTTTAGGATGATAAACTGAAAGCTAGTTCATACCCAAAATGATATCAAATTACACTATGGGTAGTTCAACAATATTTTCAAGAAAGACCATCCCGCTAATTATAATAGGAATATTCATATAAATCTTGGTTTCTTTAATACTTCCAGCTGGATTTTTTACAAAAGTTCTATATAAAAAACATGGGGTGATATTTCCAATTTATATACAAAGCACTAAAAAATGAAAGAATGTGAATATCCAGAGTCAAATAGATTATTGGAATATTTTTAAAAAATCTATAAAAATCATATCTCCATGTCACTTTATAATCGCACATCAACTGTTGTAGTAGAAAATTATTTTTCTAGGCCCTTCTACTTTTTATCATTTGGGTTTCCTCCTTAGGTAATAAACTTTGGAAACACGTTTGAATAATGCCCTAACTCATTGAATATAAAATATTTTACTACCAACTTTTCATTTCATTCATGAACATATAATTTTCATCCATGACCAATATAACCAATCTTAGAAAATCAGAAGCACTTACCAGAATTTAGAATGCATTCTCCAGGGTGTTTTTAAAAAAAATAACAAATTATAAACTTAATTTTCTTACCATCAAAATTTTTTGATCACTTCTTCCCTTTCACATGCCACCTCAACCTCTTAAAATTCTATTTTCAATGAAAACAATATCCTCAGTAAAATCCATTTATAAATTCTCTAAACATTGAATAAGTTTTTCATGACTTTTAACTTCTTGAGAAGACAACTCCCTTAGATACATTGGATTTAATCCAGTGTAAAAATTATTGATTTTACTATCAAGATCCCGAATAAAATTTGGAGCATACCATGACAGTAGATTGAACTTTTCCTCATAAGCATCCATTTAGTCATCCTCTTTCCTCAATTCCAATAATTGTTTTTCCATCATAAATAAAACTACCTCAGGAAAATATTTATCTAGAAACATATTTTTGAATTCATACTAATCAAGAACATAAATCTACTTGTTTTCCCTGGTATTATTAACTATCAACCACAACTGATAGGCTTCTCCTTCAAAATGGTAAAATTAAAGACTAAAATTTTTATTATCTGAACACCCCATTATATCAAAAATATTTTCAAGGGATATAATCCCCCCATCATCTAGCACAGGGTCATATGATCCTCTGGATAATGGGGAATGTTTTTTCATGAAATGATCCACTACCGACATGTTCCTGTATGGTTGATTTGGCTGATCTCATGCATGGATACCATCACCATTTATAGCCTAATTCAACATCACCATTACTACAACAAACTATTTAGTTCTGATTCTGACCATCTTAGGATTCTGATTTTGAAGGTTGTTTACCTCCGGATTTCGTCCTAACACAGATTCCTTATTTCCTCTATAGAAAACCATTCTGAACAGGCATATCAGATATGAAGAAACATGTAAATTTTAATATTATATATCAATAACATTTTACCATAATGTTAAAATCATTTATGGATAGTTTATTAACAATATCCTCACCCCTAGGTTATCTAAACTGAGCTTTGATACAAACTATAAGGCCCCATCCTTAAACATTATATAATCATGATTTTAGTTAATAATTAGCCTTCTTTCACGTTGAATATCATTTCATGTTTAGAGTTTTTTATAATTAGTCCATAATTAATACTTAACATCCCATAATCATATAAAAGGATACTACCTAAAAGTATCCATTTTTTCAAAAATATAAAACTTTTATAATAAAACATGATTTATTTTCTTGATAAAAATTTTCTTGACTTCTTCCTTTCTCTTACCCATCCATATAACCTATGGAAAATATTTCAAAAACATGGTATGAGCACCAAAATCTCAGAAAGGGATACAAAATAAGGAATTAAATCATCAGTCTGTGAATATTTGAAACTCAATAAAACATTTTCACAAAATCATAATTTTCCTCCATCAAAACAAAAGCTATTTAACATACCTCGTATCATCATAATATTCTTGAAAATAATTCTTAGTAGTCATAAATAATAGAGTTATATTTAGAATCCATATCATACTTATATTTTAGCTTTCACAGCTACATAGGGAGTAATCTTCACAGTTACCTTTGGAATACCCATAATAGTATATTCCCTAAATCTCTTATGAGAAACTATATAGTTTAACTCTATATCACTACCCAATTAATTAGAGATCTATTGTGGGATAACCTTCCATTGGTTTAACATGGAACCAACCATCTACAAAATAAGTTCCCAAGAACTATAACATAATCATAACACATAAAACAAGCATAAAAGAAAAATAAAGTTTCCATTTTTCAAATCACATTTAATTTTTGAAAAGTTTCACACTCATAAATGAGAAAACATTATTTCTAAATAAAAGTGTAAACATTTAAAATTAAAAAATATATATTAATGTGACATAAAGGAAATAAATTCGGTTAAGGATGCATATGTTAAAAAAAAATCCATGTTATTGGAATAATCAATCAATTTTTAAAACACAATTAAAACAGTTAAAAAAGATTTTTTCATCAAAGTGTCGCATAAAAAGTTTAAACATTTAAAATGAATTATCATTTTAAAACATTCAGGTTAATTTAAATAAATTCATTAAACCATTTTCCAAACATGTATATTATTGGAAAATATTTAGAAGAATAAATCTTTAAAACAATTAAAATGTTATATTAGTTAAAGATTTCATTACCACTTGAGAAACACATGAATAAATAATCATTAAATATTAACATTAAAAAACATTAAATATCATGATAGTATAGTAACTCATGATATAACATGACCAAATGGTTGTATATACACCTTATAGGATAATAAGGGTGCATAACATCATGATATTCCTCAACGAAAGGATATTGAGATGAAGCCCTTTACAAAGATAATTTTCTTAATAAATTGTTTGATTATGTGTATTCACTATAAATCCACATAATATAAGTATAAATACAAGATATTTTATACAAAATTTATTTCTCACATAATTATAGCACTACATATTCAAGAAGTAGAAGTTCAAACCAAAGAATTGAAATTAGGTTAAGAAATTCCCTTACCTTGACTACGAATCTTCACGTACAATCTTTATATTTATGAATAATAAAATTATGTCAATTACTACTTTAATGGGAACATTTTTCAAGTTTATTATTTATTTTATATCACTTATTACCATATTATGAAAATTAAATAATTATTTATGTTCATATCGGATGTTTTGTCGATATTCGGTACTTGAGTCAAAAATGAACTTGGTATGATGTCAATAGTCCATGTGGTATTAAGTTCATAATATCAAGAATATAAAACATTATATAAATATATTATATATTAATTATATTTTTATGTATAAAAATATTTATAATACTAACTAAAAACTCCGTTCATCGAGATATTAGGTCATACGTACGCATAAACGCTATTTTCATTTTTCCTGTCGTATTGAAAGACAAATTGAATGAAATGTCTGCAAATATGTTTACATATATAATATTATTATATTAACATTAAAATTTAATTTCTATCATTTATTTTTAATAAAACTATACTTAATAAATTGTAATTTGTGTTTGAACAAATCACATCATTTTGAGGATGTGGTAGTCCACACATCCCCAAACTAAGTTATCATATAACCAAAATATGGAAAGCATGAAGTTTTGTTTAGTATAACATTTCAAAAAAATTAAATAGGTTATAATATACTTATTAAAATATTATTTTACCCAAAAAATGATTTTAAGACCATCCATGAAGGTGGTATTGGAAAAAAGAACAAAAACATCATTCACGAAGGCGATTAGCCAGCATAACATGGACAACAATTTTGATTCTTTGAATAAGAGGAGGTGAGAAATTAAATGGATATTAAATATTCCATTATAAAAATAAAAATATATTATATAAATGCTTATGGATTTATCATGAAATTATGGATGAATGAGGTGAAGATAAAGTAGAAAAATGAAAAGAAATTAAGAGAGGTACTTTTAGAAAAATACCTCTTAAATTTCCCCTCCATGAAAGAGCCTTGAGGACCTTGGATTTGGTCTTTTGGTGATTCTGAAAAGACTTGGACATGGGTAAAGTGATGATTAGAGGTTTTTTCAAATATTTGGTGATCTATAAGGATTTTTGGGTCGAAATAGGGTTGTTGATAGGTGGTATTTATACTTGAGGAGAGGTGGGTTCAAATGATTAATTTATTGATTATTTTATATTTACAGCCAATCACATTGAGGTGGAATTAATTTCAACAAATTAGACATTAAATTAATGTTTTTAGGCTAGTTAGGTTCAATACATGCCTCAACATACCTTTAAAGGTTCCAATTTTTAGTTATGTTAAGCATTTACATTTTAACTTTAACCATTGTCACAATTTTACCTATACAATGGCAATTAATTTTTTTACCATAGTATTTTTTTTATACCTAAAAATGAAATTGACCATAAAACCAAATTTTAACCATATTATTAAAAATGTGGAATGAATTTTACCTTGTTCAATTCATATAATTGGGAAAATTATATTTAAAAGTAATTCCACAAACAAAACTTAAAAGAGGTTTTTTGAAGTGAAAAGTTCACAAGATTGAAATGTTTTTACATTTACTTTCAATTTAAAATTTCTTTAAATGAAAACAAATTGGTTAAATGATAAAAAAATAATATAAATATAATTTTAAAATTTTAAAATTAAAATATAACAATTTAAATATATTATATGAAAAAACATTTTGGAATTAAAATGCAGTATTCTTTATTATTCATTAAAATATGAAAGATGTCATAAAAATACCAAAAATTTATCCCAGCTAAAATTTCATGTCCCGTATTAAAAGAAAAGTTCTATTTTGTAAAAAATAATATATAAAAGTGAAAAAAATTATATTTAAAAAGGGTTATCTATCAAAATCCATTAAAACTACCTTTTAAAATATTAGAGTATTTTATGCTTAAAATTGGATTTATTCTCATTTAAAGATTCTAAAATTTATTAGATGAATCAGAAAACACATAATAAAGTTAGTTCTATTCATTTCCACTAAAAAATTAGTTAGGCGATAACTAAAACTTAAAATAATATTATTATTAACAAAATATTATTTTTGGTATGACTCAGTCTTTCTTGCAATGTAAGATTTCATAGAAACCCATTGTTGTGTGTCGGGTACGTTATTGAACATGACATTCCTATTATGGTAAAATCACTATCTTATTCATAAATATTAATAAATATCAAAAATAATTATTCTTTAATTACCTATTTTGTTACATCCTTCCCCCTTTTTGAAAATTGTTTCGTTATAATTGTATTTACTTATCAAATAAGTTAGGGTATTTTTCCTATATAACATTTTTAGATTCCCATGTTTTCTATTCAACCATATGGGTTTTTCAAAAAACCCTAACCTATGGAATCACCTTATTCTGCAACACCTACTCTCTATATTCAATAATCCTAACCAGTTGTTCCCTGTAAGAATGATTCTCTTCCAAAAAAACTACTTCTGGACTCAAAACATGAGATGAATCTAGAATATACCTTCATAACATTGAATAATGAAAAACATTGTCTACCTATGATAAACTATGAGGTAATTCCACTTGGTAGGAAATTGGTCCTACTTTATCCATGATTTCATAGGATCCAATGAACCATGGACTTAGTTTCCCCTAATTAACAAAATGAAATACACTTTTCTTTATAGAAACCTTGAGAAATACAAGATCACCTACCTCAAAAGAAGGATCCTTCCACCATATATCTTCTTAACTTTTCATCCTACTGTGATCTATCCTCATGTTCTTTTGAATTAACTGAACTTTTTTTCCATCTATCCTTGTAATTATGGTCCCATCCACTTCCTTTCACCTAATTCATCCCAAAAAGTTTTAGTTTGACACCGCTTTCCATAAAATTCCCCAAATGGTGCCATTTGTATACTGGAATAAAAACGGTTACAATAAGATAACTCAACCAAAGAGATATGTTGATCCCAATTCACCTGGTAATCAACTGAACATGCACATAGAATATCCTTGAATTTCTGAATTTTTTGTTTTGTCTTCCCATTTGATTGAGGATGATAAGTTGTTCTAAAATTTAATTAAGTTCCAAATGACTTCAGAAGGCCTTTCCAAAAGTTAGACGTGAACCCAGGGTTATGAACAGATTCAATAAAGATATGAACTCTATGAAACCTAAAAATCTCTTTAACATACAACGTAGAATGTTTATCAAGATAGATAGTATCTTTAACAGTAACAAAAAGTTAAGATTTGGTCAATTGATCAAAAATAACCAAGATCTCATTATTACCTCAATAAGTCTATGGTAATACCAGAATGAAATCGTTGGATTTTTTTTCATTTCCACTCTAGAACCAGAAAAGGTAGAAGAATCCCCTTTGTAAATTGTCGTTCTAATTTAAACTTCAAACAAGTCAAACACTTCACCATGTAAAATCAACAAAATCTATTTTCATTTCATCCCCCCCAGTATACTCTTAAAGGACTCTATATACTTTAATGATTCACAGATAAACTTAAAATAGAGAACTATGATCTTCAGATAACAAATATTCCATTAAATATGGATCACAAGGCATACATAATCTCTTCCCAGGCCATAAAACACAATCCTTATCAATGTTATATTTAGATGACTTCTGAACAAATTATACATTTTTCTATAACTCACTGTATTAATAAAATTCTTTTTTAATTCTCTATAATGGATATGATTTCACTGACAAGTTAAACAAAATAGAGGAATTTCTTACACCAACAAATTACAAGACAAAATTCATCAAATCACTAAACAAAGGAACACATTCCAAACGTGACATGGTCAATGTAGCATTGTTTTATCAACTCAATGCATCGGCCACTTTATTTTATTTTCTTGTATGGTAATGAATTGTGAAATAATAATACTTAATTAATTTCATCCATATCCTTTGTCTCATGTTCAATTCTATCTCAGTTATTATATACTTCAAACATTTTTGGTGAGTATATATTTCACATTTAACTCCATATAGATGATGCCTCCAAATTTTTAAAGCAAAAACAGCAAGATCTAATTCCAAATCATTTTTAGGGTAATTTAACTCATGATTTTCAACAAACATAAAGAATAATCAATTACCTGATCATTATGAATCATACCAAAACTGAGTTCTTTCAATATAGAAACATTGTAGATACCAAATTCAACATTCCTAGAAAGAAGGTGCAAAACTAGAGTATTTTATAATCTTATTTTCAGTTCCTAAAAACAATCCTCACATTCTTTTATCTAGAGGAACATAACTCCCTTATGTTTTAACATTTTTAGTATTCTAGATAACAGAGAAACTTTTTGGAAAAACCTTCTATATAAACCCACGAATCCAAAAAAACTATGCATCTATGTGATATTAGTAGGTCTTGTCCACTATACCACAACTTTTATAAGGGTCAACAGTTATGCCATCTTTAGAAAAAATATAACCAAGGAAACCATTTTTTTACAACCAAAATTCACTCTTACTAAACATTCCATATAGTTTCCTTTATTTTAAGGGTTTCAAAACAAACATTTGATTACTTTAATTCTCCTCTTTACATTTAGAGTATATAAAAATGTCATCATTAAACATGACCACAATTTTATCCAAGAACTCATGGAATATTCTATTCATAATATCCATGAATATAGTAGGTGAATTAGTAAACCAAAATATCATAACTAAAAATTATAAAAGGCCATATCTAGTTTGAAACAAAGTATTTAGAATTTCTAATTCTTTTACATTTAACTGATGGAAACCTGACCTCAATCCAGCCTTCAAAAAATATTATGCTCCCTGGAGCTGATCAAAAAAATCATCGATATGAGAAAAGGATATTATTTCTTAATAGGGATGTTATTCAATGATCTATAATCAATGTAATGTCTCATTGAACCATATTTTGTTTTCACAAATAAAATAGGAGCACCCCATGGTGAAGTGCTAGGTCAAATGAAGCCTTTATCAAGAAATTCTTTCAACTATTTTTTCAATTCCACAAAATCTACATGAGCCACTCGATATTGGTGGTTTATAAATAATCTTAGCATCATGAACCAAATAAATAGTAAATTAAAATTCTCGATTAAGAACAATACCAGGAAATTAATCGGGAAAAACATCTTTGAATTCATTCACTACTAGAATGTCACTAATTAAAACTATTTCCTTCTTTTCAACAACATGATCTAGATAACTTTCACTACCATATTTAATCAATTTCTCAGCGTCTTGTTTTGTTATCAAAGGTATGAAATCGTTGAATAAAACTTTCATCACTTTGAAAAATATTTTAGGATGATAAAATGAAATCCAATCCATACCCAACATGATATCAAATTTCATTATGGGAATTTCAACAAGATTTGTAGAAAACATCATCCCACTAATGATGATATGAAGATTCATATTAATATTGGTTTCTTTAATACTTCCACCTAGAGTTTTAAACAAAAGCATTATATGAAGAACATGATGTGACATTTTCAATTTATATGCAATGATCTTAGAAATGAAACAATGTGAAGACCCATTGTCAAACAGAGTATTGGCATATTTTGAAAAAACCTGTAACAAACCTATCACCACTTCAATTGACAGTCCCACATCAATTTAAGTATCAGCAAATGATTTTTCCATGACCTTCTAATTTCGATCATTTTGGTTACCATCCTTGGTAATAGACTTTGGACACATATTGGAATAATTCCCTAACTCATTGCAAATAAAACATCTTACCACTGGCATTTCATTTCCTTCATGATCATCTCATTTGTAGTCACAAACAACATTACCTATCTAAACACATCATAAGCACATACCAAAATTCATAAGGGATTCTCTAGGGTTTTTTTACAAAATTTTAACTAACAATAAACTTGATTTTCATACCATAAGAATTCTTTAATGAATTAATCCCTTTCACATACCACCTCATCCTCTTATTCTGATATTTTTCAAAAAATTCATGATCATCGACAAAATCCATTTCCATGTTCTTCGTACATTGATCATGTATTTTATAACATTTAAACTCATGAGAATACAATGACCTTGGATACTTTTTATTTACTCCTAAGTAAAAAATTATTGATTTTAATATCAATATACTAGATACAATTTGGAGCATACCTTACCTATAGAGTGAATTTTCCTTCGTAAGTAGCCACTGATCCATCTTATTACTTTAATTATAGGAATTTTTTTCCATCCAATGTTTAAAAACATTAGTAAAATATTTCTTAGGAAACATATCTTTGAATTGATCTTATCAATATAATCAATATCCTCAATTTCCCTGATATTCTTAACCATCGACCACCATTTATCATCTTCACCTTCAAACTAGTAAATAGAAAGACAGAAATTTTGATTTTCCAAAAACCCCAATACATCAAAAATAATTTCTAGATATTTAATCCACCCTTTAGCTAGTACGGGGTCAGATGATACTCAGAATGATGAGGGATTTTTTCCCCATGAAATGCTCCACTAATGACATGTTTCTATATGCTTAATTTAGATGATCTCATGCATGGATACCACCACCATTTATAGCATAAGTCAAATGATCCATCACTAAAAAAAACTATTAAGTTCTAATTATAACCATATAAGGTTGGTGCTTTGGAATTTTTTTTTCCTCAGGATGTTGTCCTATCATAGCTACCATGTTTACTATGTGGAAAAATATTCTTAATAGCTATATCCCAGACAAATAAACATGGTAATCTTGAAATTATATAGCATTTAAATTTTACTATAAAGTAAAACATCATTTATGGATAGTCTATTAACAATATTCTAACCCCTAAAGTTATCTAAACCTACCATTGATACCAACTATAAGGCCACAACCATAAATATTACATGATCTTGAGTTTACTCAGAAATTTACTTGATTTTACATTGAGGATCATTTTAGGTTTGTAGTTTTAGAGAATCAGACCATCACAAATACATATCATCCCATAATCATAGAAGATGATACAACCAAAATAGAATCTATTTTTTACAAAATATAAAACTTTTAAAAAACCATGATTTATTTTATTGAAAAAATATTCTTGACTCCTTATTTTCACTTAACCATCCTTATACCCTGTGGATAACACTTCAAAAACATATTATGAGAAGAAAAGGTTCAGTAATGGATATAAAATATACAATGAAACCTTTAGTCCACGAATATTTTAAACTCAAGAAAACATTTTCACAAAATCATAATTTTCAACCACAAAAACCTATACTCTTTAACATACCTCATGAAATATTATGAATCCAAAAAATAATTCTTATCAATCATAAAAAAAATTGGAAAATTTTGGAATCCATATCATACATAGATTGTATCTTTCATAGCTATATAGGTAGTAACATTTAGGGTTATGTTTGGAATACCCGTCACAATATATTCCCTAAATCTCTTAGGAGAAACCAAATTGTTTAACTTTGTATCATTAACCAATACATTAGAGAGATACCATAGGCTCAAACACCCTTGGTTTATCAAATAACCACCCATATACATATTCAATTCCCAAGAACCATAACATAATCATAACACATAAAACAAGCATAAAAAATTACATTTCCCCTTTGAAAATCACATTTCATTTTTACAAAGTTTTGCACTTATAAATAAAAACACTTTATTTTGAAATAAATAATTAAACTTTTCAAATTAACATAATGATATTATATAGACATAAAATCAAAAAAAAATGGTCCAGGACATACATGCTAAAATAGTTCCAAGTTATTGGCATAATCAATCCATTTTTAAAACAAAAATAGAACATTTAAAATAATAATTTTTAATCAAAGTGTCACATACCACTTTGAAAATTTTAAAAGGAATTAAAATTTTAAAACATTCATGTACATATAAATAAATTCTTAAAACTGTTTTCAACACATAGACATTAATGATAAATATTTTGAAAAATAATTCTTTAAAACATTTAAAATGTTGTTTAAGTTAAAGAGTCCCTTACAACTTGTGAACCACATGAATAAAAATAATTAAATTTTAAAATTAAAAAACATTAAATATAATTATATATATTAATTCATGATATAATGTGACTAAATTGTTATATATACACTTTATAGGATAATAAGGGTGCATGACATCACGATATGCCTCAATGAAAGAAGATTGAGACGAATCCCCTCACAAATATCATTTTGTTCATCAAATAGATAGACTATGTGTATTCACTATAAATCCTCAAAAATAAATTATAAATACAAGATAATTTATCCATATTTATATCTCATATATTCATAGAATGAAATAATCAAGAAGTATATGTTCATCCTAAAGAATGGAAATTGGATTAAGAAATTCCCATACCATGAGTCTGAATCTTCATGTATAATATTTATATTACTTATTAATAAATTTTGGTTAATTTCTACATACATGATAAAAAATTTAAAATTTTTATTCCTTTTATATCACTTATTAATATGTTATAAAAATTTCATAATTATTTAAGTTCATATCGGACGTTTTGTCGATATTCTATACTTGAGTAGAAAACGAACTTCGTATGATGTTAATAGTCCATGTGGTCATAAGTCCATAATCTATAGAATATTAAACATGATATAAATATCTTAAATATTTATTATTTAATTATTTATTTCAATATTTTTAAGACAAACTAAAAACATGGTTCTTGGAGACGGTAGGTCGTACATTCGTATGAATGCTATTTTCATTTTTCTTGTCGTATTGAAGAACGAAATTAAATTAAATGTTTGTAAATATGTATACCAATATAATATCATTATATTATAATTAATATGTGATTTATATAATATATTTTTACTAAAACAATCCTTAATACCTTCCTTGTGATGTGTGAACAAATCAAATCATTTTGAGGAGCCGGTAGTCCACATGTCCCCAAAAAAATTTATTGTATAACCACAATATGGAAAGCATGCAGTTATGTTTAAGATAAAATTTCTAGAATTTAAAAAATGTTATAATATAAATATTAAAATCTTATTTTACCAAAAAAATAGTTTTAATACCATTCATTAATGTGGTAATGGAAAAAATAACAAAAACATTATTCTCTAAGGTGATTAAGCAGCATAACTTGGACAACAATTTCATTTTTTTTTTTTGAATAAGAGGAGGTCAAAAATGAAATGGATATAAAATATTAAATTATAGACATAAAACTAGAGTATATAAATTATTATGTACTTATCATTCATTAATGTATTAATGAGGTGAGGGTAAAGTTAAAAAAATAAAATAAATTAAGAGAGGTACTTTGTGAAAATTACCTCTTGAATATCCCCTCCTTAAAAGACAATTAAGGACCTTGGATTTGGTCTTTTGATGAGACAAGAAGCACTTGGACACAGGTTGATTGATTAGAAGATGATTGGATAGATATAAGAGGAGATATAAGTCTTTTTGGGTTGAAATATGGTGGTGGAGAGGTGGTATTTATACTTGAGGATAGGTGGGTTTAAGTGATTAATTGATTGATTATTTTATATTAAAAACCAACAAAATTTAGGTGGAATTAATTTAAATGAATTATACATTCAATTATTATTTTGTAGGATTTTAGGGTCTATACACAACTCAAACAACTTTTAAATGTGGAAATTTTTAGGAATATTAATCTTTTACCTTTTAACTTTAACACTTGACATAATGTTACTTATACAACGGTAAATAATTTTTTTACCATTGTAATTTTCTTATACCTAAAAATAAAATTGACCTTAAAAACTAATTTGGAAATTATAATTCCCAATATGGAATCTATTTTACCTAATTTAATTCATATATTTGGTAGAATTATATTTAAAATTAATTTTGCAGATAAAACTAAAAAACAGAATTTTAAAGCTAAATGTTCAAATAATTGAAATGTTTTTATATAAAATTTAAATTTGAAATTTATTCCAATGAAAAAAAATTATTAAATGATAAAAAATAATATAAATATACTTTAAAACCAATTAAAATGATAATATATCATTTTAAATAAATTACAAGAAGAAATAGTTTTGAATTAAAATGTTGTATTTTTTACTATTCATTAGAATATGAAAGTTATCAAAAAACTACCAAAAATCTATCCAAACTAAATTTTAATGTCCAAATTTCAAAGAAAAAGTTTAGTTTTTCAAATTTAACATAAAAAATTTAAAAAAAATATTTAAAAAGTGTTTTCAATCAAAATTCAGTAAAACTACCTTTTAAAATATTATAGTATTTTATGTTTAAAATTGGATTTATTCTAATTTTATCCTTCTAAAATATGTTGGATGAATGTAAAAACACATAATACAGTTAGTTATATTTCATACATCCAATAATACCACTAGGATACAACTACCACATAAAATTATATTATTATTAACTATATATTATTTTTCGGTATAACTCAGTCTTACGTGTAAAATAAGATTTCAGAGAAACCCATTATCATGTGTCAGGTATACTATCTAACATAGTATCCCTATTATGGTAAAATCTATATCTAATTCAAAAATATTAATAAATATGAAAAATTATTATTCTATAATTACCTAGGATGTTACCATCCTAGAGGAGTAATGCACACTCTTCCTTTTTCTACGTGGAAGTGGGATGGCATTAATATGGACTTCGTCACTGTATTACAAAAGTCACCTAGAAAGAATGATAAGATATGGGTCATTTTTTATCTCTTTTCAAAATCAGAACATTTTCTTTATATAAGATAAGATTTACCTCTTGAAAACCAATAAAGTCTGTATTTAGATTAATTTTTTTGACTTCATGGTGTACCACTATCTATTGTGCATGACTGAGATTCATATTTACAACAATTATAAAAGATTCCTTAGAAGGTTTTGGATACTGAGCTTCATTTGAGTATTTTTTATCACCCTCAAACTGATGGAATATCTGAAAGGACTATTCAAACATTATAAGACATGTTGAGATCATGGTCCCAATTCATTCAAGGTTTGTGGGATCAGTATATACCTTTCCTTGAGTTTTGCTATAATAATAGTTTCCATTCTAGAATTCAAATGGCACCATATGAAGCATTATATGGAAATAGATTTTGTATTCCAACTTGTTTGTAATAAGTTATTGAAAGGAAAATTATATGCCCAAAATATATTGATGAGATAATGATAAAGGTAAATATTATTCATTCTCAAATTCCAAAACCTCAAAGTAGGAAAACGAGTTATGATTACAATGGGAGAACAGATTTTCAATTTCATGTTGGAAATCATATATTACTTAAATAATGCCAATGGGTGTTTTCTATAAGGTTTTGTAAGATATGGAAACTAATCCTTGGGTTCATTAGACCATTTGAAATTATGGAAAGAATTAGAGCTATAGAAAACTAATTAAAAATTCCACCAAGTCTCCCCAAAGATCATGATGAGTTCCACATGTCATTGTTAAATAAGTACATTCAATACGCAACCCGTGTAATTGCCTATGATGGAAAAAACTGTAACATGATTTGTCTTAATTCAAAGAGACTATCGATATTATTGACACTAGAGATATAGTATTGAAAAATCTAATGACTTCACTGGTGAAATTTTCTTGGAGAGACCATCACATGGGAGAAGAAACGTGGGAACCTGATGACATTATGAAGAAAAACCACCATCAGGTATTTAAAAGGAAATATTAATGAAAAATTTTGAGGATGAAATTTATAGAGGAGGAAATAATATAACACTCCGTGATTTTATGGTATGTATCATCTTAAATAAATTCAATTTATTTGATAGTTTACATTTAACAGATGAAAAATGATATACTATTAAATATTAATATGTCTATTGGAATAGTAATGTAATCATTAGTATTATTAATGTGGAAATTAGAATAATAAGCTCACCTATGAAAGTATAAATAAAATTTATGTATCTTATAAATGAAAATTTTATATATTTATATCATGGAATAAGTAAATAAAGGTTTTTAAAATGATAAATTAGATGTTCATATTTTTTTGAAATGTATATATTTATTTAAAATTTTATAATTAATATAATTATTGAAAAGACTCATTTTCATTAAATATATTAATAAATTAATATATATTTTCTCACAATTATAAGATCTAAATTAATTTTTCAAAGTGTCCTAAATGTTATAATTTCAAAATATATATTTTTTGAATATATAATTATTTTAATCAAAATGTAATTATATAATATTTAGAAAATTATTTTCAAAAATTATAGTTGATTTTTTAAATATACTCATTGAAAAATGGTTAGGGTGAAGTTTTAGGATTTTTCTAAAATAGTTGGTTTTTTGGTGAATAATGAAATACGGTAATTTACGGTATTTCACCATTTATGCAATATACATGAACTTATGGGTCATTCATGATGTAAGAACCTATTATTTTGAACTCAAATTCCCCGGTTACTATACATAGTCACAATAATAATCATTATTTATAGTTTTTAGCCAAAAAATAATCAAATGAATAAAATAATCAAAAAACTCCCCTCTCTACCACTATAAATAGAACCCCTAACCACCCTTCTCCTCACCCAATCTAAGCCTTGGATATGGATTTTATTCTACCCAATTCCTCTCTCAACCTCATACCCATGTCTAGGTTTTACTGGTCTCCAAAAAAGACTATTCCCAATTGACTTGGGGAGGTTATCAAGGAGACGTTATAAAATAGGTAAAATCTTCTTTCGTTCTCTTTTAATTTATTTTAATTTTTTATACTCTCCTTACCTCCTCCATAATAATAGTATTGAAAATTAAATTATCTTACATATACTTTAATTTTATTATATGAATTGAATATCCTTCATCATACCCCTTCTCCTCTCACTTTTATTCTAAAAATTAAAACATCATCTATGATGTGTTGATTTACTGCCATCATGGATGATGCATTTTCATTTTCCAATACTGCTCTCAAAGTTGGTCATAAAACCAATATTATTCTTAAATTAGGTTATAGTATACATATTATAAGTTATAAAATCTTTTTTGACAACTATATAAAAATTATATTAAATAAAATGATATATGTATGTGATGGTAGTAAAAATCGAAGAAATAAATTAAATATTGTTCATTAACATTTCATCTAATGAATCATTCCCATACCAGATAACCAAATGATATATAAGATCATTTTAAATTATTTATATTAATTAATAACATATAATTTCATTTTTGGAAATATTTTCCCACTTTAGATGAACTTTCGTACTTGTATATAGGTGAACTGACCATGAAAAAACAAGAAAACAAACACTCCTCGAACAATGAAATTAAATCTCATCACTCATTAAAAAATACATATATGAAATAAATAAAATTATAATTTATCAATTAAATTTATAAAAGGTTCTAAATTTAGTAATTAATGAATCTAATTTTATTATCTAGTACGTTATGTACAAGTGCAGAACGCTTCCAGATATAAGGTAAGGGATTTTTCAACTCACATTAATTTTTGTGAGATGTTCCTTATTCACTTCTTAATCTTTGAGTGTGGTCTATGAATACTAACACTTTTTATTTATTCTTACCTTTAATTTCATATTTCATTAAATATCCATATTTCTTTTATCATTTATATTATTATTTCTTTATCCATATACCATTTTAACATACTGTGTTTACAATAAATGTTTTTTAAACTAGGTAAATATTTATAAATCTGTACCATCTACTCTATATGTATATTTTGATGAGGAATATTATTAATGAGTTAAATATATGTATGAATAATTATTTGGACTTTTAGTGACATGTGGGACCCATTATTATATATGTCCTCAATGCATTGATAGGTCTCATGAGAAAAAACAGACAGCATCAAACTCTTCATGTTTGTTTCCAAGAAGAATCATCCGGGTTTCTACCTAAAGACTTAAAACATCTTAACCGTATAATGTTTCAGTCTATAAATACCTGAAATCCAAAAATTAATCACTTTTTTCATTTAGTATTATTTTATTACAATCCCGCATATTTTAAATATGAAAAAATCTACATATGGATTTTCATTCTCATTTTGTTGATGGCATGTGTTTTTCATTTATTTACTTATCCATATCGATTATTCTTTATTGATTATGAATCACTTCTTATTTATTCATGTTTTTGTTTCACGTAACACTTACTGATCATTAGATCTCATGCCCTTGATTTTTTTCCTTCACTATGTTATGAAGATTAAATCTTTGAATAAAAGTTGAGGAAGCAGATTATTTTTATTTGTTTTGTCATATGTTTAATTACTAGTGTAATATGGAACCATGTATGTATCTAGCTCTTCAATACTAATAATTTGATCAATAAATGGTGATTTTATCTCTTATATCTATTAAATTAAAATAAAATAACCATGAAATTTGGGCTACTGGGGTCAGGGTTGTTACATGTTCTATCCAAAAAATTAAAATAAGTAATTTTAAAAGGTTTAATTTATTTTACTAACATGTGTCACTAGATCTAAACCAACTGAATTCCCTCTGAATTCCCCATGAAATTACAGGAATACTTTTGAGTCAATATTTTTTCCTTATGACTTTTCCATTCCTCTAAGTTTTTAAAATCACAAACACTTTATCTCAAGACAAATTTCTCTCCATATTTTTTATCTTAATAAGGAAAATTTTTCATCCCCAAGGAAATTTATCCTCACCATTTTTTAATTGTTCATATTTTATTTTCTATAAATATAACTCTATTTATTTCAAAGTGTTAAATTTGTTTTCATATATAAAAATTCATAATTCTATAAATACTTAGATATAGTGTATTCTATTTTCAGGATCTGAATTCAGGTTCTGAATTCTCTGAAAATCAGACTCTGAATTCTTTGAAAATCAGACTATGAATTCTCTAAAATTCAGACTCCGAATTATCTGAAATTTAGACTCCAAATTCCTTATAATTCAGACTCTGAATTCCTTTTAAAGCATTTTCCAAATTCCTTATAATTAAGCATCAGAATTCCTTATAATATAGGTTCCGAATTTCTTAGAAATCAGGTTATGGATTCCTTAGAATTCAGACTCCTAATTCCTTAGAATTCAGGTTCCGAATTCATTAGAATTCAGACTCTGAATTCCTTTTGATTCAGCCTCTGAATTACTTAGAATTCAAATGCCTAATTCCTCCAAATTCAGACTCATAATTCTACAGAATTCTGATTTCAAATTCCTTGATCAACAGGATCCAAATACCCATATAATATAGAATACGAATGTACATTCTCTAATACACTGAACGTTATTTTTCCTTAGACTCTAGAAAATGTTATTTGGTTGAGAAACCACATTTTTCTTACTTTTTTTATTGTTATAAAATGATGTCATGCATTATATTTTTAACTAACCAATGTTTTAGTTACACATGTACAGGTCCCCCTGAAATTCAAGGAAAAGTATGACTATTGGAGGAGGGAGCTGACCATTTGAACTTCGCCAATAAATATAATCTCATTTGAACAAGTTCACAATACATTTTACACATTGATCAATCTAGAGATTACATGTTGTTGAAGTGATTTCAAGAGAGATATACTCTCATGCTTTGTGTGTATTGAACATCTTATTCAAATTTCTTTGTGCGAATCTGATTGTTTATGTCTACAATCGAGGGCTTCCGGGGATAGGAAGACAGAGGTGCCGACTACCTTAAATTTTGAGGACTTCTGTGATAAGGAAGGAAATGGTGTCAACTACCTTGATTTTTGAGGGCTTGTGTGGATATCATAACAGAATCCAATATTCTTATACAGGGATTACCGTGGTGTGGGTAAGATAGACTTTCTTGAATGTATAAATCAAGAGACCTTTATCCAAGGTTGTTGGATACCCTACTCTTTGGGTTCAAATATTTCTTACTTGTTACCTGTATTGTTTCAAACAAATTTCCACTGCATTTTGATTAATAAGAAAAGCCTAACTATCTTATACTTTCTTGTACTTGTATAGTCATATTAGTAAGATTCTATACGCTTTAAGGTATAATCTTTATCCTTGTGAACTTTTCTTAAGTTTTATTTCCGGAACCATATTTCTGGAATCTAGAAAGTTTGTAGAACTAAGAGGTCTGGTGAATTTACGTAGTTTAACATTGTTAAACAATAGGAAGGTTTATACCATCTTTAAAAGTTCCAAAGGATTTTTTAAAGTATAAAATTCACCCCCCTCTTATATATTGAGCATCTACATTCATCATTTCGAGCCTACAATTGGTATCAGAGCAGGTTTCAAAAATAATTATATTCACATATAAGATTTCTTGCTCAAGTTTTTCAGTGTTCTATATTTTTCTTGTTTAGGATTTTTATCCTTGTGTAAAATATTTTATTCCTAAAAAGTTTCTATGGAAAGATATTTTTTTGAGATGGTAGGAATGAATGTTGGTTCAATTGAAAATCTTAATCCTACTAGACCACCTATACTTGATGGAAATGATTGTGAATATTGGAGAGATCGTTTGAATACTTTTTTCATTAAAACTGGATTGGAAAACTTTGTAATGCTTACTAGAGATTACAAGATTCATGATAAGTAAGTTATAATATTTACTAATAAAGAAATATTAGAATACTAACCAAACTATAAGGTATTCAATACTTTGTTTTGTTCCCTGGCTAGAAATATGTACATCCATATTTCTTCTTTTGAAGCTGCAAATTGTATTTTGAATAAATTAGAGGTTACTCAATTTTGGATCTTCTGAAGTTATCGAAACTAGAAGATCTATTCTTAGATAAGAATATCGTGAATTTCTATTTCCTTATAGAGAAACAGATTGTAAGGTTCAACAGAGATTTATGACCATTGTTAATAGTTTACAATATATGGGTGAAAAAGGTTTAGATGATGAGGCACTTGTGGGAAAGATTATTGATATCATGCCTAATGAGTGGGAATCTAAGAAAATAGTTATTGATGAGAATAGGAAAGTCTCATAGATTAATCATGATGAGCTGTTTGGAACCCTTCTTGAACATGAAACCAGAACAAAAAGAGATGCTGATTTAAATAAGAAGAATAATGGGAATGGAAGTTTTTCTTTTACAACTACTTCAAATCATATAAAATCCAAGACACCTGAGAGAGTTACATGATCCAAATATAAGAGGAATGTTATACAATTCAAGTCTAGTGAAAGTGAACATTCCGAGAATGAACTAGCTAATCTTGCTCGAAGGATGAACGAGATAGTTGGGAAGAAATAATTTCAGTATAGATACAAGAAGAAAGAAAGAAAGGATATGAAAGACTCTGGAGTCACTTATTATTAATGCAAGAGATCAGGGAATATAAGACCAAATAGTACTATGTTTAGGAGAAAATATAGAAAGGAAAAGCATTCACAGAAGAATAGAATGAAGTACTACAAGGCTAAATCTAAGAATGTTTTAAAATCCAATGACACTTGGATTGCCAGGCGTGGTGACTCTTCTAAACAATCCTCGGAGTACGAATCTTCTGGACAGAAGAATCTTGGTTTACTATCTAGGTTACCTATTAAAAATCATTGTTTAATGTCTAATGTACACAATGATGAATCCATAACCAATGTATTGTTGAATTATAATTATAGTGATAATAAATATTATGAATCCTTGGATGAAGAATATCTTTCTAATGATGATGATACTTCACCTAATTATAAATAAGTTTCTAGGTTTTCTACGCTTCTTGAGAATGAAAATTCTAAAGTCAAAAAAAATATTGATAAGGAAAATTCTAGGATTTCTTTTCTTATTAAGAAAATATCAGTTCTCTCTAAAGATCAGGATAGGAAAATTTATTATTTTGAAAGTATTTCAAAAACCCTTGAGGAAGTTAATTCTGAGAAAGATAAAATTTCTAAGGATATATAAAAATTAATTTCTTAGAAAAATGTTTTCAAGACTAACTCTAGTGATAAAACTAACTTTTTGAGGATTAAAACTTAGTCATTAGGCTAAAGTTAGAAATATTTTCATTGAGGAAGTGTTTTTCAAACTTTATCTTAGGTAAGGAAAATTTTAGTAAGATATATTCCCAAATTCGACCTCTAAGGAATAATTATGGATTTGTTTATACTCATTCAAAACCAATTTTTAGTAACAATTATTTTGTTCCTCAAAGTTCTCCATTCTGCACTAAGTGTTTGTGTGGTGGGAATGTGGAAAAAAATAGTGACTTCAACAAAACTCAGTCTTTATGTTTTCATAAAGCTTATTTTTCAAAGAAAATTTTGATTCTTAAAATTTTGATTTCTAAAGTTTCCAAATCCAAAAAAAGTTTTGGTTCTGAAAGTCTAACACTCTTGTTTTCAGGAAAGTAAGGAATGTACCAATAGCAATACATGGTACATAGATTATGGATTTCCCCATCACATGACTGGTAACAAAAACTTCTTTGAAAATATTATCAAGATTAATGGGGGAAAATTAACATTCATAGATAATGCTCAAGGAGAAATTATTAGTATAGGTAACAATGATCTTCTTGGAAAAACATTTATTTAAAATGTTTTATTTGTTAAGGGTCTTAAGCACAACCTTCTTAGTATAATTCAATTATGTGATAAAGGGTAACTTCTTAATTTTAGGAATGATAAGTGTTTAGTACACAATTCCAAGCAAGATTTTATTCTTTCTACCCATAGGCGAGTGAATGTTAACACACTAAACTTAGAAGACCTTGGGAGCGAAGATCTACCTTGGGTTAGTGAAATGGGAGATCATTTTGGGTTATGGAATACAAGGATAGGACATTTTAACCTTAGGAACTTCTGAAAAATCTTTAATAAAAGACTAGTTAAGGATCTACCAAATCATAGATTTCATTCTTCAAAAGTTGGTGATTCTTGTCAAAATGGAAAGAAACATAAATCAAGTTTTAAATCAGTCAGTGAAGTCTCAATCATTGATGCATTATAGTTGTTTCATATGGATATTTTTGGTCCAATAGAAACTGGAAGAATTGGAGGAAAATATTATGTATTTTTCTTATTTTATGATTACTCTAGATTTACATGGATCTATTTTCTAGCAAAGAAATATGAAGCCTTTTCTTATTTCAAAAGTTTTAGAGCCCAAGTTAAAAATGAAAAAAAGCCTTCCATTGATAACTATTCAAAGTGATCATGGAGGAGAATATCAAAATTCTGATTTTGAAACATTTTGTAGTAGAAAAGGAATTACTCATAACTTCTCACCGCCAAGAACATATCAAAAAAAATTGTGTTGTTGAAAGAATAAATATAATTATTCATGAAATAACAAGAACCATGTTGAGCGAATATTCAATAGCCAAACATTTTTGGGCTGAAGCTATAAGTACTTCTTGATATACTATAAATCGTGCTTTTATTAGACCTTTTTTTAATAAAACACTTTATGAGTTATGGAATGATTGAAAACCTAAACTTTCATGCATCATGTTTTTTGGTTGAAAGGTCTTCATTATGAATACTAAAGACAATATAGACAAATTATCACCAAAATCTAATGAATAGATTTTCTTAGGCTACTCTACAACTTCTAAGTTTTATAAGGTTTTCAATAAAAAATACTTTTACTGTTGAAGAAACAATACTTATCAAATTTGATGAAACTAATCCTTTTGTTTTTATACAACCTCAACCTATATCCTCAGATGTGTTTTCAAAAATTGATTATCAACCCTATCCTTATGATAAGGAAAATGTTTAAGAAAATGTTTCTAAAGAATTTACCCTAGAATAAATCCAACCATATGTTGATGAATAGGTTTTACAAAACCCAAATCAGTTGCTTATTAGGAATCATCCCAGTGATGGTAAGATAGGGGATGTAAATCAACCTGTAAGGACTAGAAGTGCCTTAAGAAATGAAGTATAACGTCAAGCATTCCTTTCCCAATTTGAACCAAAAATAACCGATGAAGATTTAGGTGATGATGATTGGATAATAGCTATGCAAGATGATCTAAATGAATTTGAAAGGAATAAAGTCTCAACCTTTGTTGAAAGACCTAAGGAAACTTCTATTATTGTAGTAAAATGGGTCTTCATAAATAAGTGTGATGAAAATGGAATCATGGTAAGAAATAAATCTAGATTAGTTGCTAAATGATATATTCAACAAGAAGTAATAGACTATGAAAAAAACATATGATCCATTAGCTAGACTTTAACCAATTCATATTCTAATTGCCTTTGTAGCATTCTTCAATTTCAAACTTTTTCAAATGGATGTTAAATGTGATTTAATTAATAATTATTTTCAAGAGGAAATTTTTGTTGAAAAACCTCCTGGGTTTGATGATACAAAACATCCTGAACATGTTTTTAAACTTACCATAGCTTTATATGGAATTAAAAAAGCCCCAAGATCCTGGTATGATATACTTATAGGATTTTTACTTTAAAACAATTATGTTAAGGGAAATGCTGATCCAACACTTTTAATAAATAAAAATTACAAAAATGTTTTGATTGTTAAAATCAATGTTGATGGCATTATATTTGGTTCAACTCAGCAATATTTAACTTCTTACTTTTCGGATCTAATAAAATATGAGTTCGAAATGAGTATGATGGTTGAGTTAACATTTTTCCTTTGTTTTCAAATTTCTCATAAACCAGAAAGAATTTAAATATCCCAACATAATTATATTAAATATTTTCTTAAAAAGTATGGATATGAAAACACTAAGAGTATAAGTACTCCAATTGGAACCTCAAATTCACTTTATCTTGATGAAGCTGGGAAACCAGTAAATCAAACATCTTTTAGAGGTATGATATGGAGTCTACATTACTTGACAGCTAGTCTTCTAGACTTAATGCTTTAGGTATTCTTATATTCAAGATATCAATCCAATATAAAGGAATCTCATTT
Organism: Viscum album; assembly: GCA_963277665.1. NCBI lineage: Eukaryota > Viridiplantae > Streptophyta > Magnoliopsida > Santalales > Viscaceae > Viscum > Viscum album. The sequence continues at coordinate 1,386,294,257 of OY728160.1, forward strand.
AAAGGTGGTGAAAAGGATTTTTCACTACTTAAAGGGAACCATGGATCTAGGACTCTTTTATACTTCTGGAAATTATTTTGATTTAAAAAGTTTTTTGGATGTCGACTTTGGTGGATGTAGAATGGATAGGAAAAGTACATCTGGAACTTATCATTTCTTAGGAGAATATTTAGTTTCTTGTTCATGAAAAAGCCACACTCAATAGCACTTTCCACTGCTGAAGCTGAATATGTAGTTTCTGGAAGTTGTTGTGGTCAAGTATTGTGGATGCAATACACACTCACAAACTATAGTATGAGTTTTACTAAAACACAAATATTTTGAGATAATACTAGTTTCATTACCTTAAATAAAAACCCAAAACATCACTCTCATTCAAAACACATAGATATTAGGCATCACTTTCTTAGGGATCACACACAAAAAATAGATATCATTCCTCAATTTATCGGAACACAAGATCAACTTGCAAATATTTTCACAAAATCATTACCATCCGATAGATTTGAATACATAAAATAGATGTTAGTAATGATAACCATATGGTAATCTTCCATATTAATTTCTTGTTGAAACATATCTCCTTACAGTAAGAAATTCCTTTTCATAGGGGTAGTACATTTTCCTGTTAGCCAAAATTTTCATAGTTAAAATTTTCGTATATAAAATTTTCGTGGTTAAAATTTTCATACTTAAATTTTTCATAGTTAAATTTTTCATAGTTAAAATGTTCATATTCAAAATTTTCGTAGTTAATATTTTTGTAGTTAAAATTTTCGTACATAAAATTTTCATAGTTAAAACTTTTTTAGTTAAAATTTTCAAACATAAAATTTTCATAGTCAAAATTTTTGTAATCAGTTTTTTTGTAAGTCAAATTTTTTAATAATATAATTTTTCGGAATCTAACGTTCTTCAATAACAATATTCCTTATTATGAATAATCTTATTGGGAATCCAAAAGGTATGTTTCCCTTTTTGAGTCTTCATAATCATTTTTCATTACTGGAATTTCTTTTTGTTTTTAAAATTTTGTTATTTACTTTTCCTTATATCCAAATGTTTTTCTTAAAAACCACAAAAGATCAGAATCTATTAAAATCCTTCTTCAGATATCATCTCAATGGTCAAGTATTCTATAGAAGCTTTCAACCATTGGATAAATCGGGGAAGCAGAATTGCCACTTCAATTGCCTATATAAAGGACCTCTTTATGGTTGTCCCACATCGAATTCCAAGCCTTTGGATGATGAAGCTCTGGCTCTATTTTTAAAGTCGTTCTGGATTTTTTTGATGCTTCCTTACTTCCGAATGTCTGTAGAAGCCTTTACTCAGAAAGATAAGTCATCTGTTAAAGAAATCTCTGAGTGGCATATCTACTGAGAAAGGTTAGTCGATCCAAAGTTTTATGCCAAGTATGATTCCATTGTTTCTAAGAATATCAAGTTGAATAGTTGGGAGAGTATATGTATATCAAAACCAAGAGCACATGATCTGGTGTATCCAAAATTTCTGGTTGAATTCTATGAGAAAGTTTGTTTTTTCAGTGAAGGGGGAAGAGATAAATTTTCTTTCAAGACCTATAGATCGATATACTCTCTTTCTTATAACATGGTAGAAAATCTGATAGAAATTCCTTATGATGGAGAAGTTCAGTTTTTCTCACACAAGATACATGATGAAATAGGATATTTTGACAATAAAAAGGATCTAGCGTATCTTCATCTTTAAGAGGTAAAGACTCCGAAAATTATTCACCTCTCTAAAAATCTTCGAATTATTTAGCTATGGGTTCATGGTTTTCTCATTTAAAGAAAACGAGATAATGAAACCCTAAATAAAAGTGATATTTATGTTCTAGATTTCTTGTTGAACCTAAGAAAGATAATCCTGGTTAATAATATCTTGGTTAATATTGAGAATATAAAGAATCGAAATATGAAGTCTCAGATTATCATGTATCCATCCATTCATTCAAATATCATTGTTATTTTTCTTTAGTATTTCAATAACCTTTGTAGTTCTAAGCCAAAAAATTGAAAGGTGATGCTTTTTAGTGATGATACTCTAAGGAGGATAAATATTGGATTTAATATTCAATCTAGATAATTTTATGATTTCTCGAAAGCAGAAGTTGAATCTATATCAAAAAATCTAGAAGTGGATGAGACCTCTAAAAAGGTTGGAAGAAGGAGGAAGTTCTGGGAACCAAAAGAGAAAGGAAAATCTCTAGTGTCTAAGGAAACTCATTTAGCACCTCCAAATCCAAATAATCAAAAAGCATATCTTGGTGAGGTAGTGGAAAAGTGGAGAGAACATATGAAGAGTGGGAAGGAAGGGGAGCCTAAGTTTAGCGTAGACCCTTCTGAGGAAAAATCATTGAAGGAAAATGCTGATGAGAATCTTGAAAAGGAATAAAAAGAGAAAACAAAGAAACAAATATGTCAGAGACTAAGATAGTACAATCCCATCTGAAGGCTTCTAAAAAATACTCCAAACAAATTCGGGTACCAGAATAGTTTCATATAGAATCATTACCAAAGACTCCGGTAAAGAAGTTAGTGATTCTTGAACAACATGAATAATAAGAATAAATAGTGTAAGAAGAATATGTGGAAGAAGAAGAAGAAGGTTGTGGTGATATAGAGGATAAAATAAAGCAAGTAGAAGACTATAATAAGAAGGAGAGTCCTTCTGAGAAGTTATCAATCCTAACTTCTGAAGCTGAGTTTTAAAACTTTTTTCCCCAGTTAAATATGTGAAAGATGAGGAAGAAGTGAATAAGTTGTCTGAAAATGAAAGTAGCAATCATTATTTCATTCACCAAGGGGATGTTGAGGTAGGATTGGACAAGTAAAGAGTATATGAAGATAAAAAATTTCAGCTATCATATAGTGAACATGAATCTTCTAATCAAGAAGAATTCATTATGAAAGATGATAAGGGAAAACAAGTGATTGTTGATACACATTGAAAATTTGTGGTAAATAATAGAGAAGTCGGTGCTTCGTCAATGAGGAAGGCTGTTGAAATAGAAAAATAATTCTCACCAACCAAAGTCTCGGTTTCAGAATCATCCTCACTTGGACATGACTTTGTTGTTCAGTCTTTGAAAAAGCTGGTTAGGACTATTCCAATATTCCCTAGTATAGACTGAAGATTTCAGATGCTTCAGCATATGTGAAATCAAAAAATCCAATTCAGTATCCATGGTGATGGAAAAATGTGTCAGTCTCAAGGAAGACATCAAGAAATTTCTCATTGGATACGAGGATCATAAAAGGTCTTGCAAGAAGATGAATAGCTGGTCAAGGAAGAAAATAGAAGCCATGAGAATTTTTGATTAATTTCATTATAGTTTTTGGGATGATTTTGAAGCTGAAGATGTGAAGATCAAGGATCTCAATAATAGTTTTTAGTAAAATATATCTCTTGAAAAAACTTCTCAAAAATAAGAAGTGAAGGATCTGAATGGGAAGCTAAATTCAGTTGCTTAGAGTTAGAAGAGAGAAAGGGATCTCAGAATTGAGATAGAAGAGAATCTTGTTAAGTAGGAAGAAGTCTCAAAAGCCCAGGAAGAATCTTTTAAGGCTTGGGAAGAGAAAATTAAATCCTTGGAGAAGAAAACACATGATCAGGATCAGTTACTCTAGCATGCATAATAGGATCGCAAGAAGCTCAAGAAGATAAAAACCATAGTGAAGAAGATGATTCTGAATGAGAAGGAAGGATAATCTTTTAAAAATCTGGTATTTTGTTGTATTTTCCTCATGTAAAAAATATTTCAATCCTAATAAAATTCTTGTTGCCCTTCATATTTTTTAGTTATTTAGTAATAATATTTCGAGTACCATATTTTCATTTCCATTCCCTAAATTTTTTCTTGAAAATCACAAAGGGGGAGAAAGTAATGTCAAAAAAATACTTAGTAAAGAATAAATTTCCCTAAGTAAGGGAGAGTTCGTCTAAGGGGGAGTTTCATCATAAATATTATTGTATGCAAGAAAATGGAAAAAACTCATTCAGGAAATTCAGAATACGATCCTTAGTGTTCCCAAAGCCTAAGGGGGGGTTATTTGTATTCACTGAGATCCATAAGTAATGGGAGATAAGTTTTTTTATCATAGAAATTTCAAAGTCCTAATATTCTATTTAGTTAGGATGTTTGTGCTTTCCAAAAAGGGGGAGATTTTTGAGTCAATAAGGTTTACTTATGACTTTTCCATTCCACTATGTTTTGAAAATCACAAACACTCTTTCTCAAAGAAAATTTCTCCCCATATGTTTTATATAAATAAAGAAAATTTTCCTTCTACAAGTAAATTTATCCTTACCATGTTTTTCATTGTCCATATATTAGTTTCTATAAATATAACTCTTTTTATTTCTAAGTGTTAAATTCGGTTTCATATCTAAAACCTCGAAATTCTATAAATACTTAGATATAGAATATTCTATTTTCAGGATCCGAATTCAGATTCAAAATTCACTGAAAATCAGACTCTGAATTCCTTTAAAATCCGACTCTGAATTATCTGAAATTAAAACTCCAAATTCTCTGAAATTCAGACTCCAAATTATCTAAAATTAAGACTCTTAGAATTCATACTTTGAATTGCTTAGAATTCAGGTTCTGAATTCCTTATAATTCAGACTCCGAATTCCTTAGAATTTTGGTTCTGAATTCCTTAGAATTCAGGTTTCGAATTCCTTATAATTCATAATCCAAATTCCATAGAATTTAGGTTCCTAATTCCATAAAATTCCAACTATGAATTCCTTAGAATTCAGACTACAAATTCCTTATAATTCATACTCTGAATTCTCCAGAATTGAGACTCTGAAGTCGACAGAATTCTGATTTTTAATTCCTTGATAAACAGAATCCGAATATCCATATATTATAGAATACTAATGATCATTCCCTTAGACTCTGAACTTTATTTTACCCTAGACTCCAAAAAAATTGATTTGGTTGAGCAGCCATATTTTTCTTACTCTTGTTATTATTATAAAATGATGTCATGCATTCAATTTCTAACTAACCATTGTTTGAGTGACACGTGTACTGGACCCTATAAAATTCAAGGAAAAATATAATTGTTGTATGAGGGATCTGACCATTGGAACTACACCTATAAATCGGAGCTCATTTGAATGAGCCCACAATAATTTTGACACGTTGATCAATCCAGAGATTACATGCTACTGAAGTGATTTCTAGGGAGAGAGAACCTCATTATTTGTGCGTACTGAACAACTTGTTTAGATTTCTCTGTGCGACTCTGATTGTTGCTGTGTATAATCGAAGGCTTCCGAGGATAGGAAGATAGAGGTGTCGACTACCTTAATGTTTGATAACTTCCTTGATAAGGAAGATAGAGGTGTCGACTGCCATGATGTTTGAGGGCTTGTGGGGATAGAAAGATAGACTCTAATATTATTATCGAGGGCTAACCCTGGTGTGGGTAAGACAGACTTTCTTGCATGTATAATTCAAGGGACCTTTATCCAAGGTTGTTGGATACCCTACTCTTTGGGTTAAAATATTTCTTACTTGTTACCTGTATTATTTCAAGTTTATTTTCTATTAAATTTTGATAAATAAGGAAAGTATAACTATCTAATACTTTCTTGTACTTCTATACTCTGATTATTAAGATTCCATACTCCTTAAGGTAGAATCATTGTCCTTGTAAACTTTTCTTATGTTTCATTTGCAGGACCCCATTTCCAGAATCTAGCAAGTTTGTAGAACTATGAGGTCTTGTGAATTTGCCTTGTTTAACAATGTTAAACAATAAGAAGGCTTATACCATCTTTAAATGATACAAAGGATTTTTTATAGTATACAATTCACCCTCATCTTGTATATTGAGCATCTACATTCATCATTTTGATCCTAAAAATACAACTGTATAGTTATTTTTGAATTAGTAGAGTAGAAAAAACATCAATATAGGGCTATGTTTTCCTTATATGTCTAAAAAGAAACTTTTCTCTCTTAATATAGAAAACATGTTTTTAACAATCAGATCCAAAAAAACAAATCTCAAAATGAAATGAAATCAATGTGAAACCATCTCTGTAATATTTTTTATGTGTATGAGTAGAAAGAACATCAATAATACTTGCGGTCTTTCGGAAATAACTCAATAATTTTTTTAATGCTTTGAGGCCCATTAAATATGTACATAATGGGGTAAAAACTAGACAAATGTCGAATGAATGCTATGAAATCAAACAAAAACAATCATAGAGTGATTTTTGAAATTGTAGAACTGATATAATGTCAATATGATTTTATGTTTTTCCAAGATGTCCATAAACACACTTTTATTATATTGAAAACCCTAAATGGGATTTACATAGTCAAATTCATTGAAAATGACCCTCAAATGAAACTAAATCATAGTAAAACTATATTTTTATTATTTTTTATGTTTAAAAGGTTGTAGAAAATCAACATGATTTGTGTTCTCCTCAACACGATAGAATAAGTAGTAATTAAAGGTTTAATGCCCTTTAAAAACAAGTTTCATCGGGTCAAGACCAACTACAAAACCTATTATTGTTTTGAAAATAGAGGGAAATGACACTAAAATGATTTTTTAAGTGTTTTATGCCACATAATTTTATCTGAAGGTTTTTTTTACCCAGGATGATTATAAATGCACTTTTATTGTTTTAAAACACTAAAACATGTGTTTAGTGGATATATCCATAGACAAAACTTAGAATATATTCAAACCTTGGAATATAATATTTTTATTGTATTTTAAATGTAAGAGTAGACAAGACATCAATTAGATATGCGGTCTTGAAGAAATGACTGAATAAGAATACTTTAAAGGTTTATCTTCCTTTAAAAACATGTAGAAGGGGGTCAAAACCAATTGAATGAAAAAAATCCATGTAATTAGAAAAAAAATAATATAGTGGTTCTAAAAATTTTAGATCAAGAGGAATTTTAATCTAAGGTTTAGTTTATCCAGGATGATCAAAATCATGCTTTTATTATTTCAAAACACCAAAATGTGTGTTTAACTATAAAATCCAAAAAAATACTACCTATAAATGATGAAAAATCATAGGATACTCATCATTTGATTATTTTTTATTTTTTTGAGTTGACGGAACATTAATCGTACAAGCGGTCTTCCCAGAACGTGTTGAATAAGATGTTTTTAAAGGATTTCCATCCTTCGAAAATGAGCCCCATGGGGTAAAAACCAACTGATCAACATTACAATGCCATGAAATCAAAATTAAAAAATTGAATAGTTTTTTTTTGTTTGAGAATATATAAAATCAATCTGAGGTTTCGTATTCTCAAGGATACCAGAAACAAACTCTTATTGTTTTAAAACACTAACACGTGTGTTTAAAAGTCAAATCAATAACAAGTTACCTTGGAATGACATTAAATAATAGTAAACCTATATTTGAATTACTTTTAACATGTATGAGTATACAACATGTCAATCAGATGTGCGGTATTCCCATAATGACTGGTTAAGCAGTTTTCAAAGCATTGAAGTCCTTTAAAAGCATGCTTCAAGGGGGAAAACTGAGTGACCACAAAATCTTAATAATTCATATTACAATAAATTTTTTTAATATTAGACGAGACAAAACAACAATGTGAGTTTTTTTCTCATATGATCAGAAACACACTTTTATTGTTTTGAAAGACCAAAACATGCATTTAATGGTCAAATACATAGAATGAACCATGTAATACTATGAAATCATAGGACAAAATTCATTGTATTATTTTTTCATGTATTACCTAACTACACATCAATCGAATGTGTGGTATCCCAGAAATGATTGGACAAGCTATTTTACATTTTTAAAAAAATTATTAGAAACTATTAATATATTCAAAATCAAATATACTCATACAGTTTTACTGTGTTTTAATAAAAAAATTCTACTTCAATTCGATTATAATATTTTTTCAATTTTTTTACAACACTAATAATTTTTCAATTTTTTTCATATTCTGATTTTATAAATAATGGTAATGGGGTTTGGAAGAAGATTGAAAAATTTTATTTAGGATATTTTGATTTAACATATCATTGATAAACTTATTTATATTTTAATGAAGTTTGTTCTATGTTTTTCGAATTATTCTATAAATTTATTAATGTAAATAATCAATAGGGGTCATTATTTGGTACTCTATAGGGTCCCTACCCCAGTCTACACTATAGTAATTACATCTATGGTTGAAATAATAACAGCATATCTCTTCCATACAAATTAAAATGGAGATGAACTCCAACCCATTGTGTTCGCCACTAAAACCACCATCCTTCATGGAATCTAGATCTTTGATCCATTAGAAAACCCACTACAAACATAACCAGACACAAATCGATATCATCACCATCTAGGCCAGAGCACTAAGAACAACCATGGAACATCATGAGCATCTTCATCCATCAAATATAATAATTTATTATTTATAGCTGGATAAATTATAAATATAATAAATTTTTATTTTTTAAAATATAATAATTAACTAAAACATTAAATTTTTAAAGTCATTATAGTATATAGGTGGATTTACTATTATAGTTTTTAGGGTATAAAATATCTCCATTATGTTTTTGATATCATCAACATGATCAGGTTCTTTAAAAAAATAAATTCATAAAAAATAAAAATTACATAATGGTTCAATAACATTCACAGTTGAAATTAAAAAAATTAAAATAAATTATTGAATTTGGTCCTTAAAATAAATAGTGAAAAGCTAAATACTTATCGAATATGAGTTTTAGCTAAACTAAAAACAATATTCAACAACCCCTTCCTTGAATCAAACATTTAAAGTTATATTTTTCTTCATTCCTAAATAACAAATACTATTTTCCCCAATAAAGAGAGTGATATGTGCATCCAATGTCTAATAATACATTTCACATGATTCGATGATGTTTTTGGTGCATAATACCATCAAAATAGGCATTAGTTTGAGTGTTTGTTTATAACAACTTATTCCATGAATTGGGAAAAATTCAAATGAGTTTTTTTATTTTTAAATTAATTTAAGAAGTGGTATTTTTGGTGTATGAAACTATCAAGTGCTATGATTGTCCAACGATGAGCAGTTCAATCCAAAAGTGCCGCACATTGTTGATCTTGTTTTCCAAAATGGGTGAGCACAACTTCACTGGGAACTCACCCCTCACAAAAAATAATTAATTATTTTAAAATATAATTTTATATATGTACATATATCTATAATTTATTATATATAGTTTAAATATATATATATATATATAATATAAAAATATATATTTATTTATTTATATATTTATATGATTATATATATTTTTAAATGAATATATATATATATATAACACAATTAAATTTAAAATTATTACCTGATTATTAATATGGGTAGGTTTGGTTAATATTTTAATAAACCGAACCATGTAAGAACTCGATTTCACTATTCCCAAACCCAAAACATATTTACAAAATTTTATTTGTCAATAAATTTTTAAAAATATCTTTAAAAATATTTATTTATAAAAAAATATTTAAAAATAATTTTTTATAAATATAAATTGATATATTTGTAAATAAAATTTTTATAAATGTAGATTCACTATATTTAAAAATATAGATTAATATAATTATAAATATATTTAAACTTAAATATATAAATTGAAATATATTTATGAATACATATTTACATGATTATATATAAATAAATAAAATTATAAGAAAAATACAACTATATAAATATATATTTATATTTATAATAATGAAATTACACATATAAATTTAAAAATAAACTAAAAATATTTTTTTTAATATATTTATATATAAACATATGTATTTATATTTATATAATTCTAAATATAATTAGTGAATTTTAAATATGTATTTATAAATATAATTATAATTAAATATAATTATAATGAAATTTATATAATTATAAATATACATTTATATTTATATATATTTTTATAATTATGTATATTTTTTTATGATTACATATAATAATAAAAATATAATTATATAAATTTATATAATTATAAATATATAATTTCAAATAAAGACTTATATATGATTATAAATAAATAATTTTATATTTGAATAAGTGATTCCTCTCAACCCGGTTAAGATGAGAGCCTTTTGACCACTATGAATTTGGGTCATGTAATGGTTACCTCTCAACCTACATAAAAATTGGGATTTCATTTTCCTTTTATAAAATCTGTCTCTTACCCAACCTATTAATATAATTATTTATTTATTTAAATATTTATTTATTTATTATAATTATAGATTTTTTTATTATATAAATATGTTTTAAAATATATTGATTTATAATTATAATTATAAAAATACATTTAAAAGATATGATGGGTTCAAGTCAATAGTTTCTCTATCTATGATTCAATGGAAATTAGGGCACAGATCTCACAAACTCTTCATTAGTTCCTTCTCTATAAAATGATTTTTTTTCTCATGGACTCATTAATAGTCATGTGTTTTTTACTAATGATGTGGATGGAAAAAGATTGTATGTGGGGGAATTAATACGGATGCTTCATTCCTTGAGAATGGATTCATTCACTCTTTCTCTCACTTCAAGGATTTCATCATTGAAGTTATATGTTATAAGGTCTATGTTGCTGAGGTTAAATAATATCCATATTAAATATTAGAATGACTGTATACAGGTAATAACTCCATTATCACATGACTTATTTTACAAAGGGGCTCTAGACCATGTCAAATTAGTGACCTAGGGGTGTGCCTCTCAGATATTTAGGGATTTGCATACTGGAAATGCATCTATTTGGATAACGGTTTCATTCACATTATTTTCCCCTTATAAGAATTTAATATAATAATGTGGGGTTTTGAATGCATATCATTCATTTGGGGTACTATTCACATCTGGTAGTGGGATCAAAACACCAATCCATTGGTGGTAAGTGACTCCTCTATCCAAACATGGGTCAAGGTACATGGATTATACTGGATAATTTGGAACCTAACAATTTTATATGACATTTCACTATCCATTGGTGTTCATATAGAATAAAAAAGGAAAAATAGTTGGATAGGATTGCTAATTATGCTCATTTCATAGTTGAATTAGACTTGAGTTATACTCTTGTAGATAAAGTGATTCTCTCGATTTGTGATGTTGATTGTATTGGAGGAATGAATAGGAAAAAAAATCCAAATTCTATATTTAATATAAAGTCATTGGAAATGAAAATGATAACTATAGAAGGTCTATTTTTTTACATTTTGTTCTGATAAATACTATGATGAGAGTAAAAGTTTTAATAATTCTCTGAGGTTGAAACTTGCTGGTCTGAACCAAGGTTCTGAAAGTGTTGGGAAGGTAGAACTATATTAATGGGTTAAGTCTACTCATTTGAACATGGAAGGGAATTGACCTAATCTTGGGTCTAGGTATAATTTTTTGGGAAAACCTACTGGTTATGATGTTAATTTATGGGTTGTTTTTTCATGGAGATCCTAGATTTCATGCTTCTCTTACTAGGGATGGATTCACTCAAATAGAGAAGAAAAATCTTGCATTTGGCTCAAGATATAAGGACCAGTCTGGCATACTTGTTTCTTCTATTTCTAAAATAAGTTATTTCTTCCCTATATTTCAAGGTCCACCTCTTATTTCAAGATTGAGGGATGAGAGTCTTCATGTGTAACTTGTTTCCATTTACCTAGACTTTGTAAAAGGGAATCAAATTACTAATGCCTCATTTAATGATGTTCTTGTTATAGGCTATGAACCACCCTATGATTAAATGTTAGAGGATTTAGATTTAGATTTGGAGGAAGAACTACATCCTAATTCATAGGTTTGGAAAGAATAGAATATATAATCATCTAGAAATATAAAAGGTAAAATAAAAACTGAATATCCTCTTTCAACAAAGAAAAATTTGTCAGGACCTATTGCTCCTAACATTGATGAAGTATAAACTTCCAACTCTAAAGAGGTTGGAATTAGTGGAAAATGAATATTGAATCCATTGGATTCCTCTTAGGGTGCTTACATAATGGTTTAATGCACATATGATGAATACAACTACATAAGATGTGGGTGTATTAGTTGGTGGGTAGTTGTTCGAACCTAGTAAGCAAGCACAACATGATGTTTTGAACATGGAATAGGTAACTATATATCACCTCTTTAGAGTGTTTGAAATTATAAATGAAGAGACTCAATATAGTGGACACTATGAAATATAGGTAGGCAGTAATATTATCATGTAAGTAATTATCTCTAGAGAAGTAGAAGTCGAGGTTGATGAGGTTCATACCCTGATACAGAGGGGTAAAATCAATAAGAATGATTACCTCTTTAAGTGGGTGGAGGTTTAGAGGGATGTTATCGGGAGTGAATTAGAGGTCTCTAATGGGATTTGGCAATGTTTAAAAACATGGAGGAGATGTATTCATCCAAGGGATTAAGGCTGCAGGTATTGTCAAATTAACTGGGTAGCTCAGCACAATGAAATCCACAATTCTCATGATGAAATTATTAAAAATCATGGTTTATGACTTTCCAAAATTGTGGAGGGTAGTTAGCTTTGTTTGGCATAATCCTCTTCATTAGGGTTTTTATTTCAATAATGGGGATTTAACCTTAATCTCTTCAATTTATTTGTTTATTTATTTATTTATTTATTTATTTAAATTTAAATTTAAATTTATAAATACATATTTACAATTCATTAAATATATTTATACATATTTTTTATATATTTACAATTATATTTTAATAATTATATATATATATATATTAATTTATTTATTATTATATATATAATTATATAAATATATATTATTATATACATATATATCTATATTTATATAAAATTATTTGAATATATATTTATTTATAATTATATATAGTTACAATTATACTTATAAATACATATATACAATTATTTAAATATATTTATAATTATAGAAATATTTATTTGTGATTATTTATAAAAAATTATATATATTTATATATTTATTTTAAATGGTTTGGGTAGTTCCCTTTTTTGATGTCAAATAAATTTTGGATTGAAAAATAATCATTCAAAACAAAATTACAATGCCAATCATGAAGGTGATCAAGAAAAATATGGCCACCCCAATCCTTCCAAAATCTATCCAAACACTGAGCCGCTTGATTTCCACCTTTATTAACAAGAAAACTTACAAGATTATAAGTAATTCAAAGAAACACTTCAATTTCCCTTACTGTGTAGTGGGGAAACATTACAAGGCTTGTAGAGGGGAAACACCATTTTGGTACGATACCATAACTGATGGCCCACAAGCACTAGCCTATTGGCCCCTTTGAAAATGGTGCATAATCCCCTATATTTATCAGAATGGATAGCTAGATGATTAGTCCCATTGAGGCCCGATTTAAACCATCCCACTACCTTTTCCTGCTACGTATGTTACCCTAATATATGAGCTACATCACCAAGGATCAAAACATGGTCTGGTTATCTCTAAGATTATTATGTGAGCATATTTTCAAGGATCCACTCATGTGAGAAAAAATTTAGGTATTGGATGTTCATAAAGTGGACTTATATAGTGTAATTGATTTGATTACCTTGGTCAGTGCTCGGTGTCAGCGTTTCGAGAGGCTTCCCAAGTCCAGCTATTGTTCATTGAAGAACAGGTCTTTAGTGGTGGAATCATGTGTTGTAAACCCAACTCGAGTGTACACTTGGAGAACGAATGATGGATTTCATTTGTGAGTCTGGTGGTAGGAAATCCACCTCAACTATTGAAGATGGTTATGAGTGGGATCCATGTGTTTTCTTAGGTTGGTGACTGGAAACATGGGTTGTGCTCCAGTTTCCTTGACATGATGTAGGGAGATGATGAAGAAAGATGTCATACATGCGACTTATTAAATATAATTATAATTGTATAAATATATATATTTTAAAATATAGTATATATATTCATTTACAAATATGTTTATATATACATATATATTTATAAATTTATTGATAAATAAATATTTGAAAATATTTTTTGGGTTGGGAACACTAAAATCATATTTGGATAGGACAATAAATGATTAAAACCATAAAATCTTAATGAATTGGAGAATGAACCAATTTTCCTTCAACTAAAACCTGTATAAATTAGGCATATAGGTCCACAATAGAAAAACATTTGAATAGTTAATACCTCTTCCTCTACTGAGGTCATGAGGTAGGATCATTATATTCAAATGGGATGGTCTTATAGAGGGTTTAATGCCCTAAAGAGGACAATTCGAAATAATGATGGGAAACATATGGGTTGTGATCATTTAAAGATGGTAAAAGAGTAATCCTTTAAGAATTAACTTCTCAATAACAACCAAATAAAAGGCCACTATGATCCTAAAGATTCTTATAAATAATAATCTTCACAAAATGAAATTGATAAACAACTATTACAAGAGATTTTATCCTTACATGTGATCTCAAAGGGAAGAATATACTCATCAAGAACTATATTTTATGTATGAAACCCACAAGGCCTTGTTTTGGTAAGTGGAACAAGGTGGTGGGTGATTAAGGGTTATAATTGTTTTTAAAATGGAAGTCTAGATTTAACAGGCTTACTCCAAGCTCACAGCACATCTTAGTAGATGTGATAATTGAGTAGAATTCACTTGAAGTTACTCATGAGAACCCACTTAAGATCTCACCAATGGTAGAGGTTGATGATGTTGAACATTATGGTTGTTCCTTTCCCCAAATTGTATCTAATTCTTTGAAATAAAACTATGATTATTTTGGTAAATCTTTAATCAAAGACTGTGATAAAGAAAGGTTAATGAATTCATGAATAAAAACCCTACCAGATGAGCCCAAAAGGCTTCATAAAGGACTTAGTGCAGATATTGAGGATTGGTTTGACTCCCAACTGTTGGTACCGAGGTGATAAATGAAAGTTGGAAGGTTGGATATTCAAAAAATATCATCACAAAGTTGATGAAACAACATCATCTCTAGTGATCCAAGCCCGAGTAGAGGTCTAAGGATCTTGGGCGAATTTATTAAGAATAGAATTTAAACAAACATTTACCTCATTCAAATAAATTGTGTGTTCAACTGTATTGTTTAACTATTGATTGTTTCATGAAGTATATGAGCTTTAACCACTTTTAATCATCCACACTTGCTTCAAGAATCTATAAGAACAATGTTCGTTGGAATCTGAGTGCTAGATTGGATGTCTGAAAATGCCTTCAAAATCTTGAAAATCACCATGACTCCCTTACTTTTTTGCATGAACCTGTTCTTGGATCAAACACATGGAATGAGTCTTCATCTCTCTAGGATGTGGTAAGGGAGAGAGAGTATCTCACAAATTCATGAGTATGAATAGTACCCATGAAAAGATCTCTCTCTGACTTATATAGTGGGTGTTAATTTCTTGGAAAGGGTTCTCATAACCCTTATAAGAAACACCCACTAAATAAGAACGTTATGATGAAAAAACTAAATCAGAAACAACATTTAGATTTTATAATATACTTTTAATATATAAAAAATATATTACATGATAAAACTAAGCCATTAATTTGACACATATTTTCCTCTAGAATTAAAAAAACCTTGAATATTAGAATAACATTTTTTTCATATAAAATTTCCGATTTATTCACATAATAACATTTGAATAATTTGAAAAAATCAATTCAAACCAGTAATTAAATACTAGAATAATATGAATTTATTTTTTTATTAGTGATTGGTAGTACTTGAACAACTCTCAAACCCCATGTAGGGGCCCACCATGTCCAATTTACTGATTCACCATAATAGGGTAGACTCTTGAATATAATATTTTGTGTGACCCTCTAGGACCATATCTCGATGGGT
Source organism: Viscum album (assembly GCA_963277665.1). Lineage (NCBI taxonomy): Eukaryota > Viridiplantae > Streptophyta > Magnoliopsida > Santalales > Viscaceae > Viscum > Viscum album. Next base: position 1,386,310,171 of record OY728160.1, read on the forward strand.
TTGAATACATTTTATAGATTATAAGAGAGTTTTAGGAACTCATCAGGTCCTTGAAAGAGATAAGGAATAGTCATAACAATGACAACCATCCTAAGAACACACATTGTGTAATATAATCTCTATGTATCATGATATATCACAAAGAAATATTAACAATTTTGTCATCATGAATTCCATGATTTATTGATCATTGACCTTACTGCACCATTATAACTTATTCTTCCATGGCCATGTATTTAGTGAAGGTATTATCGTCCTTATCATTGGGACTGAGATATCGATTCCTCAACTCAAAAGAAAAAAATTCTATCTTAATCACGCAACCAATGACATACAACCAATGAAACACTGAATACAATCTAAATTTCTATAAATTCAATGTCATGGTTTTTTCCTTGCATAAATGTACACGATAAAAGGTACACATTGATAATGATATAATGTTAGGATACTAATACACATATTTGTACATAAGAACAACAAAGACACCCCAAACATGTGGTGTTCCTATTATCCATTATATCCTCATGATATCACATACTAGAGATCTCCATGTGAAAAATGGATGAGAAGAAGTCTCAATTCTTATAATCCAACAGCAACTGATAGTCAAATATAAACTATTTCTAATTATTATTATGTATTGTTTCCGATGCTTTCATCATGGCGTGTGCATCCTTCTCGTTTGAGGATGAAAGGTGCAGTTTTGTTTCCCTACATTCCCACTTTCCAGAGGCGGGAGACATCCTCTCCTTGTTCATGGACATTTTCTCCTTGATCGAAATGGGATGATGGGATGTCAGTTCCTCCTTCCGTGGATTCCTCCTCAGAAATCATCACCTAGTCTGGGTCTCCCTTATAAACTTAATAAATTGTTCATGAAACTCTTCCCGGTGTCATATCTTCATGGATTCCAGTTAATTACACTACTTCTGTCAGGACATTCCAAGGGGTAAGGTTAGGGAAGTAACCTTTGGTCAGGCGAGTAGTCACGTTGGGCATCATTGGCATGTCTGGACGCTGGGACACTGGCGCGTCTGGGTTTCTTCCCCTTATTATAGGGATTCTCGAGGGCATGGAAGCACGAGGCATCCCACATCGAACGTGGGGAATCATATGCCATGGGCTTGTATCTGAGGTTTTCCTCAGCTTCCTAAGTTTAACACAGGGTATGCCGCAAGTTTAACATCTATCGGAGACAGATCAAACTGATCAAAACACTAACTAGAGTGGATCAGATGAGTGCAACCCTTGTAGGGAACACAGATGTTGGGGATAACGTATGGTTGACTTCCCTATCACTATGGAGGGTAATGGGGCATGAGATGGCATGATTTCACTAGTATATGGTGCCCCGAATATGAATCAATATGGATGATGTGTTGAGGATTGAATTAGAGGGGTAATGAAATAGGACCATCGCAAGGGCGATGGTGAAGTTGGTATTGAGCCTCGAAGGGACTTCCTAAGTATCCTTGTGGTAGAGAATCATATTCCGCGTAGTTCAGTGAACGTAGTTCATCTTGAAAATGTCTTATACTGAATGGAGTTACAACGCCTTACCGCTGAGAGAGGATGACAATGGATTACTCTTGAATGGAGTGACAACAAATTACTGCTAAAAGAGGTTGGCAACAGCTTACCGCTAAATGGAGTGACAACGAATTACTTCTGAAAGAGGTTGAAAATGGCTTACCGTTGAATGGAGTGACAATGGATTACTGTTGAATGGGGAGAAAAAAGTGGAATACAGTTTAACGTCATGTAGGATGGGGGTGGACCGATGTGAAGTGGTATGTACCATTGGTTTTTGGGCTTGAACCTCAGGGAGGGTTCCTACGTACCCTTCCTTGGAAAAGATCAAAGTCCATGTAGTTCGAGTATGGGGAAGGAGTCAGTGAACCAACATGAATATGGACCTGGGGTCAAGGTGGATGGTGGGATTTAACCTCATGGAGTATTTTTACGTACCTTGCCTTGGAAAGGATCTAAGACCTCATAGTTCAGGATGGACCTTGTGTGCAATGGCTTACCACTGACTGGGGAAACAACGGTTTACCGCTGATTGGGGTCCACATTTTAACGTCATGCAGGGCAGGGGAGAACCGACATGAAGATGGTTGAAGTGACCGAATGCTGGTCTTAAACCTCAGGGAGGATTCCTATGTCCCTTGCCTTGGCAAGGATCAAAGACCTCGTAGTTCATGGGGGCATTTGGGGCTTATGCTCTGAGATGGCCAAAGGTGTCGGTGAACCGACGAGAATGGGGGAAGAGTGACCAATGGGTGGTGGTCTTGAACCTCATGGAGGCTTCCTACATACCTTTCCTTAGCAAATATCGAAGACCTAAGAGTTCAGTTTATGGTGGCTTGGTGCACCGATGTGAAGATGTTCGGGACCAATGGACGGTGGTGGGCTTGAACCTCAGGGAGGCTTCCTACGTACCCTACCTTAGCAAAGATCAAAGTCCTCATAGTTTGGAATGTGTGGGGCGTATACTCTAGGATTCCCAGGGAATATTTCTTGGTCAGTGCTCACTCTAAGCCCACGTGAGTCATGTTCGGTGTGTGAAACAAGAGGTACCAGAGACCTGACGATCATGTCACGAAAGGTGCGTCCATGGGAGGTGAAGTGGGTATTACACGTAATTAGTGGCCCAAAGAGGAAACAGGGTCTTATGCATGGTTAGCAGCCTGAGAATTTGGGAATTCCTCTATGATGGAGGCCTGGTGGCGACAAAGACCAACGGGAGAGGGATTTGGTACCGAAGAAAGGAGGGTTCTAGCATCCATCCCCCCCCCCCCCCCGGTCCTTGGGACCAAAGAAGAAAGGAGGAGCAGGGATGCTGCCTCCTACAAGAAATATAGAGGATTACCCCAGGGTGGTTTCCCTTTCCCCACAGACAGACGCCACTCTGAAAAAGATTATCTCATTCTATGTGAGGATTGATCTCACTTCTGTGGAGACCAGTGGGCATGCAGAATGTCCATGGTGGGGCACCCCATGTGCGAGGCACGGGGCGAGGTCACAGTTTAATGTCATGGGATGAGGATGATGGTGCTAGGCAGTTTAATGTCTTCCATCTTGGACGAGGTGGGTTTTCTCCACACCCCTAGGATTTAAATAAATGGTACCCTCTCCACCTCAGTGAAAAGAAGGGACATGAAACATTGTGGCTAGGGGGTGTTATGGAGTGAACCATTGGAGGTCCACATTAGCATGGCTATGTGAAGAATCAATATTCGTTAGCATACCTATGAAAAGAATAATGATGCAAAGCAACGTAATGGGCAGTATCATTCAAGGGACTTTAAAGTTGCCTTGTGCAAACCTGAAGGGCCGCACGAGAAAAGGATTTTTAGAGTGAGAGGGTCCATAGGTAGAATAATCCTTGTGAAGCTCGGGTGCTCCATTCAATGGAGGGGCTTCGTGAAGGGTTGTGCTTTGTGAAATGAAGTTTTCTAGGCTAGGCATAAAGAATAGGTGCATATGGGAGGAGCTTCGCGAAGTGGAAATTCATTTGTGAAGAAATGCCTCGCGAAGAAAGGGTTCCTTACAAATCATAGAATGGGGAAGCGATGTGCTTAGCGATGTACAGTGACACGGACTTGGCACTTGGTTTACATGCGTATGGGTGGTGCTTAGCGAAGTGGAAAGAAATTTGCAAAGCAATGCCCTGCGAATCAGGGCCTCAAGAATCCATGTGCTTCGCGATTCACAGTGACCTAGCCTTGGAACTTGGGTAACATGCATATCGGGGGTGCTCCGCGAAGAGTAAGTGCTCCAAGAAGACCCAAGTCCCCTTAATGATCTCATTCTTTCACAAAGACCCATGGGCTTCACGAAAGGCATCCCTCTCGGAAGAGGGGCTCAATTAACACCAAGGGTAAGGTACTTCACAGAGTGGAAAGTACCTTGATAAGCTCATGGTTCGTAGAGAAAAGGTGCTTCATGATTCGGGAGCTAGGAAGAGGAGAGGTTGGAAAAATCTGTCTATCGGGCACGAGGGGAGCCCAGTATTTATAGGCACGAGGAACCGTGAATTAGGGTTGTGCTCAGCGTGCAGTGAGCTTCGTAGAGGATCATGAACATCACCTGCCGTCACGGAGTGTCCCCCCCTCCTTGCTTCGCGAGAGGTTGTGAATGTCATAGGGCATTTCAGAGCGGTCCTGCCTCGTTGCTTCGCGAGGGCTCGCAAACATCAGTGGGCTTCGTGGAGCATTACTTCCTCATTGCTTAGAGAGGGCTTGCGAACGTCATAGGCCTTCATGGAGTGGTCCCACCTCCTTACTTCGCAAGGTCTCATGAACATCATAGGGCTTCGTAGAGAGGACACGCCTCCTTTCTTCGCAAGGGATTTCAAATGTCAGTAGGCTTCGCGGAGCATTATTTCCTCCTTTATTTGCGAGGGCTCGTGAAAGAGCTCTTTTGCGCTGGCCGCTGGGCTCTGAGATCTTTGCAATCTATCTTTGCAAGGTAGGCCCTAATGCTGTGAGGATATTTTGTTCGCCTCCAATTTTGGCATCAACAAATTCCCCCCCTCAGAACGGGAGTCAAGGAGAAAGAAAGAATCCGAGTCTGAGGGTCCATCTCTGAAATTCCATGGTTCCCTTGAAACGTGGCCTTGTGAAGAAATCTTGTGGGGAGGCCTCACAAAGGAGGCCCATGAGGCAGAGTACTGAGGCATGGGGAGGGTGTTCCAGGAAGTTCGTTGTGGATGGACGCGCCGCGAAGCACCTATGGTCGTCGCCTATAAATAGATGTGTTGACCTCTCTTTTTTTCTTTTCTCTCCTCATAGATTTAAACTTTTTCATTCTCTCGGGTCGTAAAGCTCCACGTCCTCCACAATCTCTCTCTGTGAATCTTCCCCTTGATTCACAGTGCACAATGAATATTCGACTTCACATTAGTGAGCTCCGCGACTTGCATTAGAGGGTCAGTGCTAGGCTCTACGATTCCACTATCTGGATAGAGCTCTGTGATCGGTCTCCGTGATTGATCTTCGCGACCAAGATTTGCGATCCTGACTGAAAATCACCTAAATTTTAATGATAGGATGGCTCTCTAGGAGGTCATCAGGGGGGTCCTTGAGGATGCTACCCTAAGGGAAGAGATGGCGAACAGATTGGGTCTAGGGGAGTTGGTACGGAGTTATTCCGACAATGATTCACTGGTGAATTTTTTGTCAGAAATCCAAAGGGACTACCCATTGTTCAAGAGGCTTCCCTTTTATGGATTTGGACTGAGGGTTGACATCTTCATCCCTGGAGAAATAAGGACGAGTCTGCCTACTGGTTCAGGAGCATGTCGTGCCACCACCAATGGTTTAGGGCGGACAACGGCCACGCTCGAAAAGACTTTACGCCCGTTATCGTTGATTTTTTATACAATATTCTGAACGACGTTGATGGGAAAGAATTGAAAGATACATCACCCCCCCCCCCCCTCTATACCAAACCATCATAAAGGCGGAACTGTGGAACTCGAAGAAGGGATGGTCTAATTAGTGGGACCTATGCCAAGGTGGCAGCTTCGCAGATGACTGGGCCAGGGCCTACTAGGTAAGCGCCTCGTGTGAAGAGTTTGGGGTAGATCTGAGGAGATTAGGCATGTATGAGGTGGCCTAGGCCACCCAATTTCACATCTACTAGCCGAAGCAGCTGATGCAAGAGCTGTTGAGACGGTGGTCATTGGGGACAATACCTTCCACATGCATCACAAAAAGGTTGGAATCAACTTATGAGACGTGCATCAGATCTTGGGGGTCCCAATACTGGGAGCAATGTACAATGTATTCCTCCCTACTATGGGTGAGTGGGAAGATCTGGAGCACATTCCGCCACTGGAAATGGCGTTGATGAGGCTGGTGCTGGGAGAGGACAAGGAATCGGTGAGAGATTTCCACTTCAAACAGTGGTTCAAGAAATTTCTAAACTTCATGAAAGACAGGCAATTTCTAGTGAGGCCTCAAACTTTCCCAAAGGGGGATCAACAAGGTAAGTATCACTCATACTGGCAGCTAATAGAGGAAAATCAGTGGAAGACTTGGGGATTCATCATCAGCACCAAACAGCAGTCGATAGTCAGGATGGCGACATTCATTGTGGCTCTTATCTGTGGTTGGATCTTGCTAGTGAGGGATACAAATATGGACATGCAACCAAGAACATTCATCATGTCCTCCATTCTAGCAACTAGAGGGCGGGTGAATCTCGGAATTTTGATGCTTTCCAAGATGTACAAAATGCTCTGGAACATTAGCAAGTGTGAGAGGCCATAGAAGATATGTGGGTCGTTCCCCCTTCTATACGAGTGGATAGCGGTGCACATTAGGGGGGTTTATGAATACATGAACCCCATTTATCCTTTAGGATTAGCCTTTCACCCATCCATCCTGAACGCTGCAGGGGACTTTCTAGCCAAGTTGACCATACCATCGATGTTAAATAATGTCTGGAAAGTAGAAGAGTTCAACTTCCATCTGTTCTCGTTGCCAACGGGGGCCTTCACGGATGATGGACGAGGGACAGAAGAGAACTGGTCTTATCTTCTGGGCTTTCAAGGTGGACTCCTGGTGGAAATGGTGGACTATGAGTAGCTCTTCGATCCATACACCCTGCACTGATTTGTCGGGAAATTTCGGTGCATGCAGAAACTGACCGCCCAGGTTTACCTAGGGGTGCGCCTTGAAGAGCATCCATGCATGATGAGGCAGATGTGGCTCATGTTCACTCATGAGGATGGAAAGATGAGGAATGAGATGCCTCCACCCACTCCTACCTTCTGGTTGGTCAAGGAGTATGCTAAAAGTAGGGAGGCAGCCTACACGGGGGAAATGCTAAAGCAGCCAACAGCTTGGGAAGGTGGCGGTGGACCTTCCCAACCTCAAGGTCAGGGCCAGAAGGTAGCAGGTACATCCCGTGGTAGTGGGGCTGTTGCGGTGAAGAGTCCCACACCAACTGACGTGAAGCAGCAATGATAGCTCCAGTAGTGGTAACGGACCTGGTGGTTTCACAAGAACAGGGTCATCCAAAGGGGAGGTCGTTGAGAGGATTCTATAGGATATCTACTTAGGCTCCGGGGAAGCAGCTATGTCACATAGACATGCTGGAGGATGCTCTCTTCTTGGAGGACTGGGAAATCTAGGAGGTCAACAGACAGTTCCTGATCCCTCCATAGATGTGGCAACACTTGAACCATCTCGGGATGGACTTTTTGGGGAAAGGACCTATCAGGGCCAGCTTTGCGGTGTCCCGGGCGGAGGTGGAGCAGTACCTGGCAGAGCTGGAGGACTTTTTCCATTCCTGGGGTACCCCGCATCCAATGACAGGCTGCGTCAAGGTTCTGCTGTATCATACGGTCCCTCCACAATTATTGTTCGTTGAACTGAGATAATTCTTCCCTCTGTCGGAAGAATCGGATGAGTCCTCCTGGGGGGATGAGGTCGGTAGAGGGAGCACGTTGGAGGAGGGAGAATTTGGCGATCAGGGCTCAGACCTTGAAGAATTTGCCGAGGCGCTCAAGGTAAAACCCTGAACCCCTTCCTCAGGGTCTGCTCCCAGGTTGTTCTGGACTCCTTACTAACATATGAACTATACAGGAGGACCTCATACATAGGACATGTTCTTGTCCCTCAATGAATGCTGATGCGGGACTTTCAAAACATATAATTGCGGTTTCATCAACTACCACATCCAGCGGGGCCAGGACACCTGGGGTGACCCCTTCGGAGCTTTCAGACCTTCAGATAATATATGGGGGGCCACTCCTCGGGGTCCCGATGACATAAGCACAAGAACAAAACTAGGAATTTGATATCTGTAAGTCCCCTCAACCAATTTTATGACTGTCATCTCCTAACCATGTTTACTGATGGCCATGTCCTTTTTTGGTGTGTACAGTTTTTCAAAAGGCATGGGCCACCCTAGAGAGGTTGGTCAGGCCTTCTTGGGGCCTCCTTCCCAAGGTAATGCTGATGATCGTGGAGGCAGAGGCCCAAATAGACCAAGCGGCGGCACTCCTAATCACTGGTGGGACCGTCAGTGGGGCTGAACCCGAGATCATTGAGGTATGATCTAATGATAAGGATCGATCAGATAGTCCAGGTCCTGCCATTCCTAATCAAATACTAGACGTAGAACCTGCTAAAGAGTTCAAAGGGGCATTCTCTATATATGATCCTGTCAATCGCACTGATTGGGATGATACAGCCTTTAACAAAGAGGATAGCAGGATTGTTTGTTGCTGATCGTGGAAGTTGATCAAACGCTTCATTGATGACCCCCGCCCCCCCAAGCACTATGGTTAGATGAGATGGACAGACTTCGCTCGTGACTGTGCAAACTGTGTTCTGGGGGAGTGGATTCCCAGCATCCTCACATGCTCGTCTGAAATCTTATGGCGGAAAAGATTCGGGAGTATGACCATGGCCTCGGTGTGGCCTGGTAGCAGAGGTAATCAGTAAACATCAAGTGGCTCCAGGAGGCTGAAATGACGTCCAGTGGCTATAGAGTCTGTTGGATGAGAACTCGACCTCCCTCGACATGCAATCTAAGCTAATATTGTGATTGAAGACCCAGTTGGAAGAGGCTGAAGAGGGCATGAAGCGAGCCTCTGAGGAGATGACCGTTATCTGGACCGATGTGCAGCGGGCCCAGATTGCAGCCAACGAATTGCACCCCATCACTGTCGAGGAGGACCGGGAGATGAAAAAGCGGCAGCAACTCCTGGATTCCACCTTCCAGAGGGTGGCGAAGTTGTTACGCTCTTTTGATGAGGTTAACCCATCCATCGGGGGAACGACCCTTGGGTACTGTAATGATTACAAACTCTCAAACGTACTTTCATGATTTGATCGTTTGATTCCATAGTATACATGAGTTACATTATTTTTATTGGTTTTACATGTGTCTGTTATATTCGTGGAACACCCAGTGATCAATCCTTAATCTCACGTAGGCTGAGCCCAATGTGAGAAACAAAGGACGACCACTATTTCTTTTTACCTTAACATAAGAGTGTTGACCATGTTTCGGGCATCCGGGGTTTGAACAACTGACCAAGATTCCCGAGAAGAGAAGGGAGATACCTGACTGGAGAGTGAAGCTCTCAGAATATCTGAAATACCATTTTCCCAGTGGGCTCTAGTTCATGAATGGGGTAATGTCAAGGGGGCTGGAATTAATCCAAACAAATGGGAATGGAAAGTTTGGATCATGATACCCAAGATTCGGAACACTGTGGGGGGGGGGGGGTGACAATAAAGGATAATTGTTGATCGCATGTTAAACATAGTATCCTTTTTTTGTTTTCCTGGAATGGGGATAGCAAATGAAGGCCGACCACAGACCATGTTCGAAACACGAGACCTGACTCAAAATGTCACCCATGAGCCTTACTAAATATTTTCCTAGGAGAATAGGCGGGCAATAGGCCTAACATCCATACTATTAGGGGGTTCCCTGAGAAGTGAAAGAGGATGAAGGTCCAAATAAGGGGTACACAAAGCGTGGAATGTGGAGTGATGGTTTGTTCTAATGGAATCCAACACTCTTGAATTTATGCCACCATGGTGGAAACAAATTAGATGGGTGCATCAGTCTTATCATGGATCATTCCTACTTTTAGACAGGACCTCTTTGGCGAAGGAGTCGTCGCTTCCCAATGTCATCATGGGGCATCCCAAAATTGTTCAAGGAAAAGAGGCAGTTGCATTTTTCCCTACAAGGGGTCAGGCCAGGGGGCCGAAAATGAGGAGGAACAGGATTTATGATTCCTAGGTATGGATCCAAGGTGAAATGCCTGGGTGTCTATAAGTATCCCATGAGGATTGGAATCAAGACATATGTAGTTCTAAGAGGGGTCTTAGTTTAAGGTCTTAGAACTCAGACGATGGATGGTAGTAAATGCAGAAGACACCTGGTGGGGTAATTATAAACCTGACATGAATGGGAACCTGGGGTTCCGACCACCACGTGTTCCCTGGGAAGGTTTTAGGTCGAGGGACTAAAAACGAGAGTTAATCTGGGCCTGTGGGGAAGTGATTGTGCATTCCTACGTATCTCATGAGAATGAGATTCAATCCATACATAGTTCTAAGGGGTGGAATGGTAAGGTACCAGTTCCAGGGATAAAAGGGTGTATGGGTCTAGCCCCACACTAAAAGAAGCAGTATTTGATCAGGCTTGTTTTCCCTTTAGGGTGAATGGAGGTGTTTTTTTTGTGAAGTGACAATCCTAGGGTAGAATGTCCCAGCATTTCCACAATAATCAAGCCAAAGGAAGGCATTGACAAATGGTATGGTTTTTGACTGACACCAAACATGTTTTCTCTTGAGCGAGGACATCATAATGCAGTGTTTTTTTTAATCATGCAGCCAGGATGATATTGTCTCAGCTTAAGGTCATTTGATGGGGCCAACCATGCATTTTAACATTGTGAGGCACAGACGTAGTAGAAATGAGGCAAAAAGGGTGAATTTTCATGGTGCAATAAATCATACCTGATGTGAATGAGGAAATAATCACATACCACACCGTGATCAATTCTGAGAAAGAAACCTCGGGCCAAGGGGCCAAAACGAGATTAGAGGGTAGGAAATAGGAGAGGCTTGCTTCCAGTTAAGCTGGACCCAAAGACAAGATGCCCGGGTTTTCTTACGTATCCCATGAGGATGGGAATCAAGCTACACTTTTTTCTTGAAGGTTCATTTTAACATCATTCAAGACAAAATACATTTTAATGTCATACAGGATAATAGGTAGGAGGGACTAGCTCCCAGTATGGGGTATATGTGGCATGGATCTTGCAAACCTGACGTGAATGAGGACATAATCCCATACACGCCACACTGCGTGGCCCTATAAGGGTGGGGGCCTAAAAGGCAGAGTAGAAGAGATAAATTAGCGGAACCAATTGGGGCCCCAAGATGATATGTCTGGGTGTTCTTACGTATCCCATGGAATGGGAATCAAGTTGTATGTAGTTCTACAAAGGGGAAATACAAAAAGATATTAGTTTAAGGTCTTAGAACTCGGACCATGGAGAAGCATGACTATCCTAAGTAAAGGCAGACCATAACCAAATCCATAAACCTACGTGAGTCGAAATCGGTGTAGGAAACAAGGATGGATAAGGTATTTGAAATACATGAAATATATGCAAAGGGGAAATCTGTGGAGCCCCGAATAATTTCCATATCACTGAATTTTCCTCCTAACGTGAGGATGCACATTGAGAAATAGTACCAAGAATTTCAAAGATCTACTTGGACATGATGAGGTACAGAATGATGTGAATCAGGTAACCAACATTTTGGGCATAATGGGGTTGGCGTGACAATGGAGGATAACTGTTGACCGTGTTCGAAACACAGCATCCATATCGTGTTAGCCTGAAATGGGGACAAAAAAATGATCACCAACCACTGACCATATTCGCAACATGGGACCTATATCGATTTGTTTCCCAGAACACTTGAGGATGTTGGCCCGTAATGGTAGGAGGGCCCTTGGGCTGAGCATCAATGCCATTAGAGGGTCCCTTTGGATGTCAAAGGTGATGGAATCCCAAATGAAGGAGAACACGAAGCCTAAAAAAATGGGTGAAATCATGTCTAAGTAGATTCCAACATTCCAGGTACTAAAGTAGAGTACCCTTAGGCACACTGGTGAATCGCTGAAGAGGGCTGAGGGGCTCATCTTGAGAGCGGCTGATTTGAAAAGATGAGGATAGCACAAGGGGATAGAAAACTATCAGGGGGAGGAGGTAAATGGAATGGTTGTTACAACACCCGATGTGAGTGAGAAAATAATCCCATACCACACCATATATTCCTCTCGCTAAGGAAATGTGGTCCAAGGGGCGAAGAAGGGGTTGGACCCGAAGATGAGATGCTTGGGTGGTCATACGTATCCCATGAGGATGGGAATCAAACCATATGTTGTTTTTGAATCGCACATATGGGTAAGATACCCTAACAAGGGGGGTGTACAGAACAGCGAGTAACCCGAAGTGAATGAGGACATAATACCATACCACACCATACAACCCTAAATAGAAACTTGGGATGGGGCCCAAAATGGCCAAGGTGCCTGAGGCTAGGCCTCGGATGAGAAGACCCGGTCAATTTTCAGTTTAACATATTGAAGTGAGGATGAAGAAAGGGGTAAGGTATTCCAAAAAAGGTGGGTTTATGGTGCGGTGAGTAACCCTACATGAATGAGGACATAATTCCATACCACACCGTACAATCCTGTAAGAGTTAATACTTGGGTCGAGGGCCCGAGATTAGACAGACGAAGCATGGTAGGGACTATGCTCGTGGTATGGACGATAGATGAAGGGAGGTATGTCTTAAGCAGATATGTGTGTCATGGTGAAATAACTCGATGTGAATGATGGAATAAGCCCGTTCCACACCACACAACCCTAAATGAGAACATGGGTCAGGGGCCAGAAAAGGCCAAGGGGCCTGAGGCTAGGCGTCCTGGCCAATGGTAGCCATACGGCCTCTTGTACGGTTACCGCCTCATCATATATCTTAATCCCACGTGATTTGTTCTTGTTGTGGGAAACAAGGAGTCGGACTCATCTCTTCCCATCATATGGAGGTCTAATAGCTGGCATTTCCCGAAGCGATTACATCGCTTGGAGATACAACGGGACCGAATGAACCACTACACTCAATGATCTGGACATCTTGGGGTGGCTCTACCGACAAAGGATAGCTATTGGCCATGTTCGAAACACAGTGCTCCTATATTGACCTGGACTGGGAACAACAAATGAGCATCGACCACCGACCATATTCACAACCAGGGACTTGAATCGGATTTTTTCTCAACATCCTTGAGGTCATTGACCCAAAGTGGTAGGAGATCCCTTAGTCCTATCATCCATGCCATTTGGGGGCCCTTCTGAATAAGAAATATGATGGTTTACCAATTAAAGGAGTGGGTGAAGCATAGTCGTACCCATCTGTGAAAGAGGCAAACACCTACGGGGAGTGGGACGTACTGCAGAATCGAGATGAGATCGACGTGAGTTGGGGAAAAATCCTGTACCACGCCATTTGTCTTGACCCGAGGGGAGATTCTGGCATTTGGACTAGGCCAACAGATGACATGTATAGGAAATCCTAAGTATCCCATACGGATGGGAATCAATTCGTACGTAGTTCTTGAAATCCATGCAGTTTAGCATCATGTGGTGGGGACGAGTGAGAATAGAAGAATGAGGAGCGGGCACGCGGTGCGGCTGTTATAATCCTAGCATGAGTGGGGCTAAGGAAGCCTACACCATATCATGCAAGGATTCTCCGAGAGAACTATACCTAGGGGATAGTCAAAGAGAAGAGTTTGGGGTTGGGCTCAAGATGAAACGCTTGAGCATTCCTAGGTATCCCATGCGGATGGGAATCAAGTCATATATAGTTCTCAAGATTTAGTTTAACATCATGCAGGGCGATGCACAGTTTAAATTCATGTAGGACTAAACAGTTTAAGTTCATGTTAGACCACCTTGCAGTTTAGGGTCATGTGGGACCAAACAGTTTAAGGTCATACAGGACAAAGTGCTCGGGCAATGTATTGCTTGATAAACTTAGCATTGGTGGGAGGAGTTATATGCTCACCATCCATGGTCACTAGAGAGTATGAAACATTGGGGTAAACCCTTTGAATTATGTAAGGTCCTTACCATTTGGGCTCCAATGTGGTTGGTTTCCTTCCAGGGATCATTGGTGTTTGGAGGGCCAATACCAAGTCGCCTTGCAAGAAGGAGCAGAGATGAAATCTCTTAATGAACGCCCTAGTTATCTTGTTTTGATGCTTTTCCAGATTGTGCAGGGCATGAAGCATATTATCTTCATGTGCTTCCAACTCATCCAGACGAATTTCAGCTACTTAATCTGGCGCAAGCAGGTCATAGACCACTGTGTGTAATGATGGAAGATTTATCTCAATGGGCAGGATGGTCTCAGCTCCGTACACTATGGAATATGGGGTCACCTGGGTGGAATTATGAGTCATCGTCCGATAATCCCAAAGGGCGTTGGGGAGATTTTCCAGAAAACTCTTGTTATTCTAACCAACCATTTTATGTAGGATGTTAGAGTGTTTTTTGTTGAATTCCTCGATCTATCCATTTTCTTGCTCATAGTAGCGGGCAGTACGGTTAGAACAGATATTGTACTTGGCGTACAATTTCTTCAGCTCGACTGCTCGGAAATTAGTGTCATTATCGGTGAGGATGGCATGAGGGACTCCAAATCAGTAGATGATATTAGTGCTCACAAATTCGATGATAGAATAGGCCTTGACCTCCTTGAGTGAAACTTCTTATACCCATTTGAAAAAAAAACTTTGTGGCGGTCAAGATTAACCTGCACTGATGAGCTTTCACTGGTGGATAAGGTCCAATGACATTGAGTCCCCACACCGCAAATAGCCAAGAGTACATGGTGGAGTGAAGTGGTTCTGGCGGACAATGCATGAAATTATCATTAATTTTGCATGCATGAAATCTCTTGGAGAACTCGATGCAATCATGGATCATGGAGGGCCATAAGTAACCCAGTCTCTAGATCTGATGGGATAGCTTCATCCTAGTCTGGTGACCCCACAGGAACTGGTGTGAAGATCTTGCATGACCTGAGAAATCTCGACTACATGGATGAAATGGAGGAGAACACCATCGAACCTGCACTTGTAGAGGATATTCTCAATACTGGGAACACTCTAGAGGGTAAACTGCAGCGCGCGGCGTCAGATTTGCTCGCACTTGGCCAGATCACCCAGGAGGTAACAATTTTGGATATACTCAAAAAAGGGGGCTCTCCAGTCGGGTGTCACTTAAAGCACTGTATCTGAGGGACCTGGAGGTCCTGACGTGGAGGTTCTAGTGGTAAGATAGCTTAATCATAGGTCGTTGTCATTATCTGAGGTGATAGGATCAATGACTCTCGGATGTGCCACATGTATAATTAGATCATCCTGCTCGGGCTCTGAAAATGATTTAGCCAAGCTGGCCGTGGCATCGGCTCGACCATTCTGAGATCGAGGGATATGAGTAACTTCCATCCGAGATGAAAACTGGGCCATTAGCTAGAGGGTGCACTCCAAAAAGGGTACGAGCTCTGGATTTCTGATGACGTAGTCACCTATGATTTGATTGATTTCCACTTCAGAATCCCCTTTCACATGTAAATGGGGAACATTGATCTCAAGAGCTAGCTCGAGGCCAGTGATAAGGGCCTGATACTCTGCTTCATTGTTGGTGCAGCCTTCCGACAATAGGAATGAGCACGGCTGGATGGCTTGCGTCGGGGTAATAAATACAATACCCAGGCCTACCTTGTTGAGCCTAGATTCATTGAGCCTACTGTCGGTGGGGTTTCAGGAAGCACCATCAAAGTGCATCTTCCATCATTGGATGGCATGATCTACTGAAAGGATTTCCTCATCGAGAAAATCCAGGTCCAGGGACTAGTCCGTGGGGGTTGGATGGGCAACAATAAAATCTACCAATGCTTGTCCCTTGATAGCTTTCTGAGGCATGAACCTGATGTCAAACTTCTGGAGGATTACTGCCCACCATGCTAGTCAGCCTCATGGTGCTTCAAATAGTGTCATAATTTTTGTACTGCGAATACTAGTGCAAGGCATCTCTTTTTGATGGCGTAGTATCTGGTCTCCTTATCGAGGAGCATGCGGCTGAGGTAGTAGAGGATGTTTTCTGCCCCCTCATTATTCTTCTGGGTGAGAAGGTCACCAAGAGATCATTCCAAGGCAGTCATGTACAAGATCAGCGGATTCCCAGAGATGGGTGGCATCAAGACTGGAGGCTGGAGTAGATACTTCTTGATTTCCTCAAATTCAGTCTGGCACTCTTCGTCCCATTCGTAGGCAGAGCCTTTCTTCATGAGCCGAGAAAAGGGATTACAATTTCCGGTCATATTGTCAATGAATCATTTTATGTATTCTAAGTGGCATTGGAAGCCTCGAAGCTCCTGAATATTGCTTGGGGGAGGCATCTGGATAATGGCCTTGATCTTCTATGGATCAATCTTGATTCCCCGGTACCTGAAAAAAAATCCAAGGAACTTCCCAAAGGTGACCCCGAAGGCACATTTCAATAGGTTTATCATCAAGTGGTGGGAACGGAGGATGACAAACACTTTCTCAAGGTCCTTGAGATAGTCCTAGAGTTGGAAATATTTGACCACCAGATCGTCCACATAAAATTCCACAAATTTCCCAAGGATTGGCTTGAATATGTGATGCATTGCCCGCTGATAGGTGGCACATTCATTCTTCAGGACGAAGGGAATAACCTGGTAACAGAAAGTACATTGGGGCACCCTGAAATTTGTGGACTCTTCATCCTCAGGGGATATTCGGATATGGTTGTATTTGGAGTAACCATCCATGAAGGAGAGGTCTTGGAGCCCTTTTGTATCAGCGATCAACAATTCCATCACAAGAATGGGAAAATCATCCTTCGGACAGTGATGGTTGAGATCCCTGAAGTCGATGCAAACTCTGATATGTTCGGTCTTCTTCCTGATTGGCATAATGTTGGTTAGAAAATTGGGGTACTAGACCCCCTTGAAGAATTTGGCTCTAATGAGCATGACAACTTTGGCCTCGACCATGGAACCATGAGAAGGGTGCATCTTTCTGGGAGGCTTCTTAAACCCATGATGATTTTCCGGAAGACCGAGGTGATGGACGTATACCTGAGGATCTAGTCTTGGAATCTGGTCGTAGATCTAGGAAAATACATCACGATGCTGCTTCAAGAAATATTTGTACCAACGCTACTCCTCAAGGGACATGGCATCACTGATCAATGTGGGTCTTGGGTCTACCTCGCTCCCAAGGTTCACTTGTACCAGTTCATCGATCGTGGTGGAGACGCCTTCTTCGAAGGCGGGGGGAGAATCCTCTAAATCCTATTCTTTACTTGTGGAGGAGGGATCCCCAGTGGGAGAAGCTTCCTCTGGGTCGGCAGATCCCGACGGGAGGCTGGTACCATCCTAGGCAGTAGTGGACAACATATCAGGAGATTCACGTGCTGGTCAACCCATAGCAATGAAGGCAGTCAATCTGATCCCATCTGGTCTTCGGCCCAAGGGGCCACACTTGATGATATCAAAGCAATAGTGGTGAATTGTCTTGATCCAGTTAATTGCATCCCAGTAAAATAGA
This sequence comes from Viscum album, assembly GCA_963277665.1. Classification (NCBI taxonomy): domain Eukaryota; kingdom Viridiplantae; phylum Streptophyta; class Magnoliopsida; order Santalales; family Viscaceae; genus Viscum; species Viscum album. Next base: position 1,386,327,382 of record OY728160.1, read on the forward strand.
CACGTATGACGTACTATCATTTCCATGGGGCAGACAACCTGATACCATACAGGGGTAGGAGGATCTAGGATCACCTGAGCCTAGTTTGTGTAGGAGAATGAGGTGATCTTCCACCGTCGCTTGGACTTTTGAATATGCTTCACTCTTGTACCAGAGACAACAAAACATTGTGCCATGTCTGGGGTTGTGCCTCAAATATATGGATCAGGAAGACGTTGGCGTCATCCAGACCCACCCATGGGTCAGTTGCAACTGTGACAGGTTTGACCTCACTGACCTGAATCTGCTTATCCTTGCTCTTGTAATAGTCGGCATCCATATAGCAGGCTTCAAAAGAGGTGAAAGGATATACATCACCTTAGATCATGCCTAATCGACCATTAAGGGAGTACTTGAGACACTGGTGACATGATGAGGGGACCACCGAATGCAGGTGGAGCCATGGTCTACCAATCAATGCATTGTACGCGGTGTCCTAGGAGACAACCATAAACTCGGTGCTGGAAACTAGTCCACCATACTAGGTATTCAAATGGATCTTACTGACTAAGGTACACTATATCCTATTGTATCACTAGATCCTTAAGTCAGAGGGAGTCAGGTCATCTTCGGATAACCCCAGCTTCCGCAGCGTCAGTGTTAAGATAAGGTTAATCCTGAAGTTGGTGTCAACAAGATAGTGGTGAACCTCCACGCCATTAAATTGGCCTGTGATGTACAGTGGGCGGAAGTTCCCTTGTATGGGAGAGCCTTCATCCTCTCCAGAGAATGAAATGATGGCCTGATATTCATCATTCTCAAATGCTTCAGCATGAAAAGCTTCTACAGCTGCTACCTTCATCTCAAACTGGAGAGAGCTTCTTAAATCCTCAGCGAGGGCCTCACGCATATCTGATGATGGGTGAAAGGCCTCGAGGATGGAAATCCTCACTTGGATGTTGTCAATGTGCTTGAGGACATCATATTTCCGTGCCAGGTGTGAACTTCTTCTAGCAGAAGGCCGCTCTGTGACAGGAGGCATGGCGGGCACTGCCAGCTGGGCCAGTGGCCGGCTAGTGCAGGGCATATCCCGTTGCTCACTAGTTGAAGCTCAGATATTAGCTTCTTTATGAGGACTAGACAACTGATATCGGCCTGTAGTGGGGAAAGTCTGGTAGTGGGATGGTCGAGGTAGCTCTGCTTGATCCAGTAGCACAAATGGTGGTGGAGGCGGGACCGACAACACTGGATGAAGAGGCTGTCAGTGTTGAGATCTGCACTAAGCTTGTTGTCTATTCTTAGTGTCATGCACAGCCTAGCTGGAGGTGCCAACTAATTTACCTCTATGACCCATATGGTCTCAGCTCCGCCAACGTTGGCGTTGGCTGAGGACGTTGGGGAAGTTCATTGGGTACTCCCCATCATCGGGAGTCATATTGGGGTTTACCAACTCCACGGTGTTGACCGAAATGTACCCTTGACTATCGCTTGAAGAGTCATCCACTAATAGACATATTCAAATATGAATCCCCATCTTAGGGGGCATGAAGTTTCCAAGAATGCGGGACGACAATAGCATCGGTGAGGCGCATTGCTTTCCCTTACGCTGCTGATGCTTGATTTTCTGGGAAGAGGTCGGCTGAGATGATGATGCGGAAGTGGTGCATGTGGATTTTGAAGGCTCTGGCTGATTTAGGCGTGCTTGACTGATGCCATGGTCATGGGTGACCATTTTTGGGCCATCCAGTCATCATACTTCTGGGACCTGCGGTTGGAAACCTACTGCCACTCGCCTTCGTCATCACATTCGTTATCTGGCCTTACGAAGACACCCGCCACTTGTGTCGGGGTCGGGCCCAGCCTGACTATGTGGTTATAGACCTAGTCTTGAAGCCAGTCTTTAAACACATAGCACTACTTGAGGGTGTTCCCTAGGATACGATGATAGGGGCAGTAGTTGGGGCGATCAGTGAGGTTCACCTCCTTTGGCCTTCTCCACTTAGAAAAATGCACGATCCCTTATTCCAAGGAACTTCTGAAATAGTCAGGAACCTAATTCTCATTGAACGAGTAGGTCCAGTTTCTTCTATCAAAGAAGGGGGACCTTGGGGTCTGGCCCTGATGAGGAGTTGGAGGAGCCTGTCGAGGAGGTGGAGCCTGATTGTCTCGCCTGGGCTGTGGCGGCGCATTACGCGGGGGCACCTGCCGATTCTGAGGAAGATGCTGCTGGGCTGGAGGATGCACATGTGGTGGTGGGCCTCTGCGAGTTTGCAGAGGCGTCTCCACTGGTAATAACTTCAGCTGTCTGGTGGCCTCTATTTGTTCCACCGCGGTGGGCTCTTCTCTGACATCCCTTCTCGCGGGAATTGCGAGAGGCAAAGGATGTGCCTGGATGGCCTATTATAGAGCTTCTTCCAAGCGTTGGGCCTTATCAGAGAAGTTTCGAAATCCTCCAGGGTATTTCTGGGTGATTAGAGAGGGAATCAGTTCCGTCTTGACATTCCCTACACACATCGCCAGTAATTTCTCCCGGGTCAATGCCATGTCAAGGGAGTATGTGATCCCTTTCCACTAAGAGATAATGTTTGTGACACACTCATCAAGCCTTTTTTGTACTTGAAGAGGTCTGCGGTGCTTGTTTTCCACGTGGTGGAGCTGAACTAGTAGAGGAATTTCCTGTGAAGGTCCACCCAGCAGGTCATGGATCCAACGGGGAGCTAGTTGTACCAGACGAATGTCGGCCCTTCCAATGTCTGAACAAAACAGCGGATCTTGGAAGCCTCCTGCTGCGCTGGAGTCCCTAACATGGGGCTACACCTTGAGTTGAAGTGGTCCAGGTGTTGTGGCGGGTCCCCAGTCCCATTAAAGTGTGGGAAGGTGGGATTCTCGAAACCTGGAGGCGCCGACATATCGTCCACCCATGTCAGGTATGGCTTACCATCAGGTGGGATTACCACCTGACACGTTTCCAACACCTCAAGGCAGGCTATGAGTGCCTCCATAGGATCATCTGGGTAGGGGTCCTTGTATTTATGGGGATCCCTAACTACAAGCGCGTTCTCGGGTTCTTCAACACAGTAAACAGGTTCAGCGGCTCGTGGAGCGGGTCGTGGAGTGATCTACGGGGCAGTTGGGGGAACCAAAGATGGATTTGTTGGATTTCTATGCCATTCAGGAGGGTTTGGTGAGACATACTGTGCACTCTTTCCATAAACACGGGCTTTGACCCTGTCCGGGGAAGCCGCATAATCAGGATTTCCTGCAGGCAGCTCACCGAAGGGAATTTGTTCCTGCCCCTAATGTACTAGTCTAGGATTGTCGTAGTTAGGTCATCGCTCCGCGACGTGTTCATCCAGGAGTTAGTCAACCAACTTATTCAGCTTGGAATGTTCTTGGTTCAACGTTTCCTTCTCAGGGTCCTCCTCCATCTTCTGCCCTGAGGTGGATAGTTCGGAGTTCTTGGCATCTTCGATGTGCTCTTGGCCCTTACTAGAATTCCTTCTGAGTACAAATGCCTCGGTGGGCGTAGGGAGACCAAGTAGCTTCCTCTGGAAACAAGTAATCCTTCTTGATGGGTCCAATAGTGGTGGAACACCCTTGGGGGGTAAGTCTTCATCGAGAATCTCCAACTCATCCTCCTCATCCACTATGTCAGCCATATTGACCATGACCCTTCCTGGGGGCATGTCCTTCATATCACCTAGAAAGTTGGGATGCTGCTGGATAGGACTGAAGATGAGGATAGCATACTTCCCCCAGCCATGGATTTTCATGTGGGGGGTAGCCTCCTTGATAATTTTTCAGAGCACCTTGATACTCTGAACGCATTGCTGCTGGAGGGCCTCACGGTGACTTAGTGACTCCGGGCACTGGGCCACAGGGAGTGCGGCCAAATCGACAAGACGTCGTTGCTCAATGATGTCATTGAAATTCACTCGGCTACTGGGCTAAACCACTCGATGATGATGAAGACTAAAATGCATCACCTACAGGGTGTGGCGGAAACACTCAACTTCCTTTGGGGTGAGGGATTTCAGTATGCAGAAATATGGTGCTGCCACGGGCCAGAACTTCTCGGGGAAGTGGTCTGCTATGAGGATGTTCCATAATCTCCTCAGCTCATATTCAGGTTCTGGCCCTTGATTTCCCCATTTGTCAATTGGGGTTGGCTGAGGCACCGACAGCGATATTGAGGCAGACCGCTGGGACGAAAGGCTGGCCAGTGGAGAGTACGGCGAACGGGCTGACTGGGTGTCGAATCTTAGGTTGTCCCCTGAAGAGTGTAGCAACATGGCCACTAAATCATGATAATATGGGATGATTTCCATAGTTCCTGGCTTAGGGGCAAGGTATACTGGTGATAGGTCGCACTGTTGGTCGTCCGCCATCGATCCCCAAAATAGTTCTCTATGATCTATTGTCGAGGTAGAGAGGGCTTCAGGTGATGACGGTGGTGATTCCATGACCGTAACATGCTGGGTTGGTAGGTTTTTATCCTCCTGGATATACCTACAGAGGGAGGCAGGAATCCTATGGACCTCGCATTCTAGGATTACTAGGATGATGCACCTCGTCCCTGCCCCAGCCCTTGACTCGGATGAGCGAGAAGAGGTTTATTGCACTGAGTCATACTCCACCTCAGAGTTTGAGAAGAGGACTGGTTTTATCTTTTCCCAGACCTTCTTAAAATTCTTCTTACATTGGAGATGACCCACTTTCCTACCCATGGATGGCTCTTTGGGGCAGGGCAGATTTCTGACACGAGGTCCTTCAACTGCACTGGTGCTGGGGCGGAGATGGTTTCCACCCGAGAAAGTCGGGGTGCAAGGAGTATGAGGAAAAATGTCAAAGGGGACATGGGGACGACCTCCATGGGTAGAGAGGAGTGGGAAAGACCTATGCTCAAACTGGAAGAAGCATGGGTAGGACCTCCACATTTGTTTTCCCTGGCGACCACAGTATGAGGAGGGTCCTTGTATCGGTCTAACTGAACACGGGTAAGACCTCCATGCTGGGTGCGGGTGGAGCGAGGATGGCCTTCACCCCTCTATTTGATGAGGTGAGGAGGACCTTCACCAGATGCTGATAGGACATGGGGAGGATCCCCACGTTGAAGAGAGACTGGATGGGAAATGTCCCTACACTGGCGGTTGAGGGTGGGAGGAATTACTCCATACCCAGTGTAATTGGCACGGGAGAGGCTTTCATGCTATGTATAACTGTCATGGGGAAAACCCTCATTCAGATTGAGGGTGGAACGGGGCGGACCACCATGTAGAGACTCGAAGAAGGGAAGGCATGCACTCTCCATGGTAGTGGTATGGGGAGGACCTCCGTACTGGGTGGCATCACTGCGGGTTAGCTCGTGGAGACCACTGCTCATGCTGTCAACCAAGAGAGTCAACCTAGCCTACCTGTGGGGTGGTTGGGTCCTCGATCATGGTCGGGTGTATGAGTTCCCCTACTCATTGTATGCAGGGAACTGATGATATGTGTCGGCTATGGCTCGGGCCATAGTAGTCGTCGACGTTGACACCCCTTGGCAGGTGTCCTCCTCAGCTTGCACCAGACGCTGGTGTCGGGTCGGGCGAACCGGGGCTGGTGGTGTAGGTACGTAGCTTACATGCTTCTCATCCAGCAAAACCGGGCAGTGGCAATGACGCGGTCGGGTGGGAGCCCTCGCTGGAAGCCCCTGGAATTGGACTCTGACAAGGCTGGGCCGGACGACACCTACATCATCTTCTTAAGGCAAGGAGTTGTCAAGGCGCTCCAGGTATAGGCTCCTGAAATTGTTGTATGTCAGGGTGGGTAGAAATGGATCCTTGTGAGGCCCTCTAGGATGGTGTTGGTGATGAGGCATAAACGTCTCTAGATCCAGGCGGGCCATATCCCAGGTCATGATTATTCCATCCTCCTCGAAACAGCGCATGAGGTCGTTGATTACCCTCCGTTGAATGACCTCAGACGGGGAGAGGGGGCATGGCCTCCCCATGGCCATAGTTGTAGAGTGCTTCATGGAAGAGTTAAATCCACATGGAACAACCATGTTGGCGCTACCCCTGCCCCTGCGTAGATGGGCAAGCGGTGATCGTGTCCCTGGAGAAGCAACTTGATTCCTGAGAAGTAGGGAGATTAACTCATCCTAGATGAAAGAAAAAGGAATTATTGACCAATTCCCCAGTTCCATTCCATATTCTGTGACCGGTAAGAGGGATCCATGCTGACAACGTCGCAGAACGGAATGTCCAACATTCTTCTTCCCCAACTTCTAGTGTGTTTAATGTGAGGCCCGCTTTTTTCCTGGCGGGACCCGGTGCCAGATAACTGGATCCGGTGACACGCTAATCCATTAATTCCTCGATCTATACTAATCTCCATTTTGAGGAGAATAATTTCACATCAGGTTCACCATTTATATTTCTGATTCTTTCTCCGAGATGCACGCGTCTGTGTCATTTGAGGACGAAAGGCGCACTTTTGTTGCCCCGCATTCCCACTTTCCAAAGGTGGGCAGCATCCGCTCCTCTTTCAGGTATGTTTTCTCCTTGATCGAAATGGGATGATGGGATGTCGGTTCCTCCTTCTATGGATTCCTCCTCGGAACTCTTCGCATAGTCCGTGTCTCCCTTATAGACATAAGATGTTGTTCGTGAAACTCTTCCTGGTGCCATATCTTTATGGATGCTAGTTAATTACACTGCTTCTACAAGGACATTCCAAGGGGTCCGGTCAAGGTAGAAACCTACGGTCAGGGGAGTAGTCATGTGTGGGAATCACTAGTGTGTCTGGATGCTAGGACACTAGTGCGTCTAGGTTTCTTCCCCTTATTATAGGGCTTCCCGTGGGCATGGAAGCCCAAGGAATCCCACATCGAACAAGGGGAATCATATGCCCTGGGAATGTATCTGAGGTTTTCCTCAGCTTTCTAAGATTAACACAGTGTGTGCCGCTAGTTTAACTTCTAGCATAGACATATCAGACATATCAAAACACTTACTATAGTGGATCAGATGGGTTCCACCCCTGGAGGGAACACTGATGTTGGGGCCAATGTATGGTTGACTTCCCGGTCACTGTGGAGGGGAATGGGGCATGAGATGGCATGATTTCACCATGATGTGGCGGCCCAGATAAGAATCAGGATGGGTAATGGGTGGATGAATGAAGTGGAGGGGGTATGAAATAGGACCATCGCAAGGGTGATGATGAAGTTGGGCTTGAGCCTCGAATGGACTTCCTACGTATCCTTATGGCAGGGAATTAAAGTTCGTGTAGTTCGGTGAACGTATTTCATCTTGATAATGGCTTGCCACTGAATGGAGTGACAACGGCTTACCGCTGAAAAAGGATGACAATGGCTTACCACTGAATGGAGTGACAACAACTTACCACTGAATGAGGCTGAAAACGGCTTAATGTTGAATGGAGTGACAAGGGATTACTGCTGAAAGAGGCTGAAAATGGATTACCACTCAATGGAGTGACAACAGATTGCCGTTGAATGGGGAACAAAAATTGGAATACAGTTTGACGTCATGCAGGACGGGTGTAAACCAACGTGAAGTGGCTGGGACCATTGGTTATTGGGCTTCAACCTCAGGGAGGCTTCCTACGTACCCTTCCATGGAAAGGATCAAAGTCCACGTAGTTCTGGTATGGGGTAGGAGTTGGTAAATAGACATGAATAAGGACCTGGGGTCTAGGTGGATGGTGGTCTTGAACCACAGGGAATCTTCCTACGTACCTCGCCTTGGTAAGGATCAAAGACATCGTAGTCCATGATGGATTTTGGGTGCAATGGCTTACCACTGACTGGTGGAACAACGGCTTACCGCTGATTGGGGTCCACAGTTTCACGTCATGCGGGATGGGGGCGAACTGACGTGAAGATGGTCAGAGTGACCTAATATTAGGCTTGAACCCCAGGGAGGCTTCCTATGTACCATTCCTTGGCAGGGATCAAATACCTCGTAGTTCATGTGGTTATTTGGGGCTTACGCTCTGAGATGGACCAAGGTGTTGGTGAACCGATGTGAATGGGGTCGGAGAGACCAATGGGTGGTGGGCTTGAACCTCGTGGAGGCTTCCTACATACCTTTCCTTAGCAAGGATCAAAGGACTCATAGTTCAGGTTATGGGGGCCTGGTGCACCTATGTGAAGATGGTTGGGACCAATGGACGGTGGTGGGATTGAACCTCCGGGAGGATTTTACATGCCCTTCCTTGGAAACGATCAAAGTCCTCATAGTTCGGTAAGTGTGGGGATTATACACTAGGCTACCCAGGGAAGATGTCATGGTCGGTGCTCACTCTAAGCCCACATGAGTCATGCTCGGTGTGAGAAACAAGATGTAGCAGAGACCTGATGATCACGTTGCGAAAGGTGCGTCTGTGGGCGGTGAAGTGGGGCTTACACGTAATCAGTGGACCAAATAGGAAAAAGGGGTCTTATGCATGGTTAGCAGCCCTATAAGTTGGGACTTACTTCAGGATGGAGGCTTAGTGGTGAAAAGGCCCAGCGGGAGAGGGATTTGGTACAGAATAAAGGAGGGGTCCAGTATCCATCCCCCCTGGTCCTTGGGACTGAATAAGAAAGTAGGAGTAGGGATGTTGCCTCCTACAAGAAAGATGGGGGCTTTCACTAGGATGGTTTCCCTTTCCCCACGGACAGATGTCGCTCTGATAAAGAGGATCTCATTCCATGTGAGGAATGATCTCACTCCCGTGGAGACTAGTGGATCTGTAGAATGTCCAAGTTGGGGGCACCCCACGTGCGAGGCATGGGGCATGGTCACAATTTAACATCATGTGCTGCGGACGACGGTGTTTGGTAGTTTAACGTCCCGCAGCTCAGACAAGGTGGGTTTTTTTCACACCCTTAGGGATTACATAATCGGTACCCTCTACACCTTGGTGAAGAGAAGGGATAGGAAACTCCATGGATATGGGGTGTTATGGAGCAAAAAATCAGGGGGTCCACGTTAACGTGGCTACGCGAAGAAGCAATATCCATTAGCATGCCTATGTGAAGAAGCATGAGGTGAAGTAATGCAATGGGTATTATCTTCCAAGGGACTTTGAAGTTGCCTCGTGAAAACCTAAAGGGATGCATGGGAAAAGGATTTTCAGAGTGAGTGGGGCCATAGGTAGAAGCCTTGTGAAGATCGGGTGCTCCATACAATAGAGGGTTTCGCGAATGGTTTTGCTTTGCGAAGTGAAATTTTCTAGGCTAGGAATAGGGAATAGGTTCATATGAGAGGAGAATAACGAAGTGTAAAGTCATTTACGAATCAATTCCTCAAAAATCAAGGGTTCCTTACACAATATAGTATGGGGAAGAGATGTGCTTCACGATGCATAGTTACTCGGCCTTGGCACTTGGGTTACATGTGATTGGGGGGTGCTTCGCGAAGTGGAAAGACATTTGTGAAGCAATTACCCGCAATGCAGGGCCTCAGGAAGCCATGTTCTTTGCGATGCACGGTGAATCATCCTTGGAACTTGGGTTACATGCGCATCGGGGGTGCTCCGTGAAGCGTAAGTGCTCCGTGAAGACCCGAGTCCCCTTAAGGATCTCATTCCTTTATAAAGACCCGTGGGCTTCATGAAAGGCATACCACTTGGAATAGGGGATCAATTAACACCAAGGGGAAGGTACTTCACATAGCAGAATGTACCTTGAGAAGCTCATGGTTCATAGAGCACAGGTTCTTCACAATTTGGGATCTAGGAAGAGGAAAGGTTGGAAAAATCCATCTGTCGGGCTTGAGGGGAGCCCTGTATTTATAGGCACGAGGCGCTGTGAAGCAGCGCGTGCTCGGAGTGCAGTGAGCTTCATGGCTGATCGCGAACGTCACCTATCGTTGTGGAGCGTCCCACCTCCTTGTTTAGTGAGGGCTCGCGAACATCAGAGGGCTTCACAGAGCGGTCCCACCTCGTTGCTTCATGAGGGATCACAAATGTCAATGGGCTTCTAAGTGCGTTACTGCTTCATTTCTTAGCAAGGGCTCGCAAACGTCAGAGGGCTTCATGGTGCAGTCCCACCTCCATGCTTTGAGAGGGCTCGCGAATGTTAGAGGGATTTGTAGAGCGGTCCTACCTCTTTTCTTTGTGAGGGATCGCGAACGTCAGCGGGATTCTTGGAACGTTATCACCTCCTTACTTCGTGAGGGCTCACGAAGGATCTCTTGTGCACCAACCGCTGGGCTCTGGGAGCTTCGCAATCTGTCTTCGCGAGGTAGGCCTTAATACTGTGAGGATATTTTTTTCGCCTCCAATTTTGGTGTCAACATGTATATACACCATAAGAAATATGTTTTAGATTAATTTCATATTACCTCAAGTCTCTAATTATAGCATTGGAACTGATATAACCTTTTGATATGAAAAATAATATATGAAAATTACAATGTAATAGTGGACGCCAAAATATCAACATTATCATGGTAATAATACATTATCCATAACCCATTATATATATGATATGGTAATTGAAAGGTACACTTTATATTAGGGCAATGGTGACCACTTTTACAACACTCCCACTTTCACTAAATCAATCTTTATAACTAACCTTTTTATCTCTCAAATGATAAGATCATGTTTCCACTAAGTTTTGGAATCAGTCATGGGCCTACCACATCTTCCCTATATGGAAATTTTGTTATCTATAACTTTACCTTTTTGAGTAAAACTCTCCAAGAGATTATATAAATAATAATATTCCCTTTTGTATAATTTCAAAATGGGAAATCTTGGCTAGTTTTATTATTATAAATACCATAATGATGAAAATTTACTTTCAAGGAGAGATTCCAATAACAGGAAAAATAATTATGTATTATACTACTTTTTTAGCTGTATCAAAATCCATAATGCACTCGGTATTTATAGATATCACTATCACTATCTTGAATGAGAATATCTTTATCATTACCTTATCCAAACTATTATATAATATCATATGGATCTAAATTAATAATAGTTTGTATCCCCTTAAAACTAGACCCCCTTCTTATCCATTTACTAGGTATATATCCTTTGTAATCTCTCCAGTATATTTAGGTAGTTATAACTTATTCCCATGCATTTCTAATATATATAATTGATATTTCTTATCCATAAAGTATATGTTGGAAATATAAAATCAATTATATATCTTGGAATATGTCATTGGTCCATCACAACAGCATATATAATTATAATTACAAAATTAATCTCCACCCATATACCATACATGTCTTAATGGAGTGATTTATGCCTTGTGGTCTTAGAAATAATGTTCTCCAAAATTATTCTGAATTGAATATTTCAATAACTATTCAGTATATTTAGTACAGATTAGGTCTATGAAATTTTTTGATCTACCTTAAATGATCTCGTTCTCTAGACCTTAGGTTTCCACTTTATGTTAATCTATGAAGAGTTACGTTAATTCTATCCTTAATTAACTATAACACCAATAGTTGTTTTCTATATATTATTTAAAATATTTCACTGGGAAAATTTTGGCACTCATAATAACCCTTTGTAAAAATATGAAAAAAATTAATTCAAAATGAATATTATTTTATTTTATCACTTACTTCAATTTCACACAATATTTTAGTAACTTTAACCCCTTATTAAAAAAATTTCCTATCACTATCCCTTTCTAGTTACATCATATATACACCAACCAATATTGGGGGTCTTAACATCCAATTCCCAATATAATGACCATAAAATTTAACTATCGAAATTAAAATTTTAATGGATTTAGGAATTATGAATTGGTATAATCAATAAATCCTTACCAGTATCATACCTATATCACCCATGTGATGCCACTCTTGAATACCCTCCATAGTATTCAAAATAATATTCATTTTACTTTGATACATATAATTTATTAATGAATTTTAATTGGTATTTTCAATTTTAAATTCTTTTCATTTACTACTAACTTTTAGAATCTATTATTATCAATGAATGATGTATCACTAGTCAATGTGAATGTAAAACCATTACCAGGTTTTTATCCTTCCTACACAGTATGTATCTCTAGAAAAATCCTATTCAACTAGCTCTTCTAGAACATGTTCCAATTACAACTATTTGTGCATATTTTTCTCTGAATAATGCCAATTAAATCATTTTATCACTATCTAAAATAAAGTTTTACACCATTTTATATATATACAGTTTGTCACTTAACTATAAATTTTCAATCATAACTATTTTTTTAATATCCTTAGAAACTCTAGGATAATTACTTTAGATGTACATTATGTTTCTCTTTTTGAAAGACTATTTATATCCTTAATAAAAACATTGTATCAAAACACGTGTTATTATAACATGAATGATTTATATAAAAATATGACTCATATGATATCTTTCGGTCATTGTATTTTGCATATGGTTGTAGGAAATAAAAAAAATTATACAGAATGTCTTTAAAAATGATGACAGTTTCTCCAATGTATATTAGACTTAACATTGATTCCACCTTTCACTTACTTCATGGAACTAATGTTTATAAGGAAAGGTGTGTTTATAAATTACTCCATATTACATTTTATTGACTAATTTTTAGTATGTTTGATGCATATTCAATCCTCCTTACAAATATCATGATTCTAATCTGTATAAAAAATGTTTGTTTATGAATTGATCCATACTAAATTTTATGGATCGATGAATTATTTTTCAAGATATTCTACAACATTGAGTACCAAAGAAACTCAAATACACTAACCATTCATATACCACACTTTATTTTCACATTATATGAATATCATTTAATGGAATTTATGAATTAGTTTTACAAATAGCTTAACCAAAGAATAGATCAATCTCTCTAGATGAAATAACTTGAAAATCTTGATGACATACCTTTATCCCTAAAGGATTCATTTTCCAAAACTATGTAATTAAATGTGTAGATAATACCTATGGTATTTACCTCAAAATAAATTAAATACCATACTGGGTATATCATTGATAAATATTTCTTTCTTTATTGATAAAGAATATCCATTACACAAATATGTATTAGTGTCTTACATTATATATTCATCATGTGTTTCTAATTATTTAGGTATCATTGTACTATAAGTTAAGAACTAGATACCAAAGACAAAAAATATTTTAAAATTTCAATAATTTATCCTTTATCTAATGGAAACAATTGGTTATTTTATTAGTAATACATAAAAAAAGTTCTAATATAATCAATAATCATGGAAAATAGAATTTTTATAATTCTCATTGCTGACTTATGAACCACACTTTCTCGACTGCTAAGAGAAATCACCTTACCTCTTATAACGTTTCTACAATTATATGGTTATTTTATTTCAATACACATATGTGATAGGAATAATTTATTTAATACCCAAGTATTATGACATAATCATCACATACAATTGCAGAATATATCTAAAGAAGAATTGAATTCTAGTTTCTTCTATTTAGTTCATTGCATTTAAACATACATATATGAATCTCATCACATATGAAGAAAATAACCTATTATATAATTACATTTCTATTTTATTTGGGGGATGTTTTTAATGTTCCTTTGGAATCACACTTTCCATTATCCTTCTCACATTTTCTTTCAGCTTTTTAACCATATGAATTGAATATTATAGTTTATTTAAGTTTTTTGTACTTAGAAAACCTTTACCTAAAATGTAATGATTATTTTTCTCTGCACTTCCAATTTTTGAATCTTAAATTATTTTTGATAAATTTAGTGATTAAAAAATTAATAATGGGATGTATTTAAAGATTTTATCTCATCTTTCAAATTACAAATATCTGTTGTAAACACCATCCATTCATATATCTCTTCACTTTCTCTCTGTAAGCTTCTCAGAGATGAGGCAACATGTGTAATCATCCATTTCATGATTTTGTATCCCCAAATCACATCGGAAATTGAGGATAAAATTTAGAAAAACCCATCATATTTTTCATGTATGATTCTATTGAATGCATATTTCTTACTTTCTCTCTCTACGGTGGATCTATAGTTATTGGGGACTCTAGAACCATGAATTTACTATATTGAAGTAAATTTAATAATTGAATATATTCTCTTGGAAATTCATGTTAGGTAGTAAATTTACTTTTTCTATTATTTTTCATAGTGTACTTGATGTATTAATTTCCATTTTTGTTAAAAAAATCTATCATAATTGTACATTTATCTTGATTACTGATTAGACATTACTAATTAATTTAATCATATAATGTCTCCAACTATTTTATATAACACTATTATACCTCTCTCCTAGAGTCATAATACTTTGTATCTTGAGTATTATAGTGGAATGGATCTTTTAAACCTCCCCTCATAGGTTATAGGCATTTTGTATTCCAATACTTAGAGATTTTTAGGGTAGGAGTTTGAAAGGCCAACCACATTAACTCACAGCTCCTTGATTTATTGAGTGATGTCTCATCTTCTAAAATCATAAAAATGATTTACATAATAACTTCCACTAATAATGAAACAAGATATCTTTAGATACTCATTTTCTAAAATATTCAGTTATTTCAACCCATCATTTTAAGGATAACTCCACAGTAGTTGGTGGCACCCTCAACTTTGGCTAATCTAGCACCCTATATTCTTAGTTTTGTTCAAATTCAAATAACGATAGGTGTTTGAGGCTTAATATTTTTTGAGGTTTTTTATTACTTCTTGAAAAATGTAATCCTTCACTATTAATTATGTTCATACAATGTTATCATAATCATAAATAAACATGCATTAATAGGATACATTCATCACATCTTTATTCATTTTTTATGTTTATTATTTAATGTGATTCCCAAATACATAAAAATTCCTAAATAAAAAAGGAATGCATAATGAAAATTAATTACCTAACTATTTTTGAGTATTCAAAATCAGTTTATCCATTAAATCTTATAGATCAACCCTGACCTAGGGTTATAATATAGTTTCTAAACATAGTACAAGCGTCATATGGGGCATTCCCAACTCTACTATTTGTCATTATCAATGATTAATATGAGATTTACATAAAGATACATTCCATGATGAATGAAATTTAATCAAAAAATATAGAAAATTAATTAATGTTGAAACCATATAACATGATCATCACATTTTATGTATAACTAATTAATGAAATTATAGAATTAACAAATGATAAATCATTTCTTCATTGATGGATCACACAAAGTCGCTACATTGTACTATCATTTCATTGTAGGAATAAATAGTAAATTTCTTGCATCAGTGATTCCACATGTGTTCCATAAACCTCTAAATGACATCGTAGGATTCTTTGGGTGCTAGTACGGTAGATCTAAACACCTGTGTCATTCATCCTTGAACACCTTGAGAACCACTTCAAGGAAGGTTTCACTATAATCAATCTAGACTTGAGACTGGTGATGGAGTTGGATCTCCCTTCATTGTTGATATCATTCATGGAGAGGGATATATCTAGGGATTTGAGAGGATTCTCTCCAGATCTCATTGTGCACAAAAAATGAATTATCACCCTGAAAAAAATAATATATTTTTTTAATTACTGTTGGGGTTAGAGAATAATACTTTCAAATTCTCCCTTATTATTTTAATAATACCTTATGGAACCCCATGTATATAATAATAATAATATTATTATTATTATTATTTATCGACATTTTCTATAGTCATGAATTAAATTAAATATTATTTATTCAAATAATATTCAACATGTTTTTTATAAATCAACCAATAAACTAATTCTGCCATTCCTCCTAACCATTTATCATGCCATAAATAATAAATATTTATTTTATAAATAAATATCAAAACATTAATCTTTGATAAATAAATAAATATTATATTCAAAAAATGGAAAATAATTATTTTTTATAAATTCTCATCAGATGATATTCTATCAAATAACTGGTGATGGAATTTATGCGATCAAGAAAACATTAATAATTATTAAACCAAATTTGGGAATAATATTTATTTTAATTTTAAAAAAAAGTTCTAAAATATTATTTAACAGAGATTATTGATACACTTAGTGTGTGACCCTCTAGGCCTCCCTCTTAATGGCATTAGATGAAGCATCCAAAATTCCAAGGTTAACATCTATCAAAAATCCAAGGAACCCATAGAGAACAATGTTAATGTAACAATGAAATAATATATCAAACGAATGCTTACTATGTTACATAATCACTTTATCGTTGTATCTCTAATCAAGTAGGTTGAATGTTTGTTCCATCAACAAATGTGCTCTATCATAGTTTATTTTTCTTTTTAGAAATCAAATTTTCATGTAGAACACCATGTCCATGAATTTATATAGGCTATATAATTTCTATAAAAGGTCCATAGATATCATCTTTTATTAAAGAATATATGGGAAAATAATTTTTTTCATTCTTCATTAATGAAATATTACTCGTGACACACTGAATGTATTGTAACTAATTGTAAAAATGTTTCATCCTAGTTTTCATCAGTACATCAAAGTATGTGACTTATAATACTTGTTAATAATATTCTTAACATATAAGGAACAATAAAAATGTCCAATTCTAGGAACATACAATTAAACATATAAATTGTAGACTCCCAACTAGAGAGACTCAATCTCATAATATCCTACACTGGATATTACCAAGTGTGTAAACCATTATAAGGATAATAAAAGTCCTATAAGTCTCAACCTTTGTTATAATATATCATTTTTGTTCCTAAAATTATGTATTGTATAACATATATTTAAGAATACTATAGTGGAACTTCGAATTTCTCATTATATTGGGGAACCGGTATGAAGTTTCAGTGTGATAGCTACTCTTATGATATTATAACATAATATTTTATGTGGTAGAATGATAGATATTTGATAAATAGTTTATTAAAACTCAAAACAATGAATTTTATTTTTCATAATGTATAAAAAAGTTGATTATAGGTAACCAACACCAATAGACTCCCACTATCACTAGATCCAACATGCTAAAACAATCCATCCCTCTATCAATCACATGATTATCATTCCTATACTGAGATATTCCCTAAGTCAATGGGTCTTCCATGTTTTCTTCTATGGGAACTTTTCTTTTTTCAACATCACCACTCTATGAAAAATCCCTCATGAGGTGACACTTTTAGGGTATTTTCTTTTTTCATTGGTGTGAAATCGACTCTTTTTTAAGATCCATTGTTGTAGTATTATCATAGTATAGTGTGATGAGATATTTACTTCTAGGTACCATATAAAGATCATGGACAATGTTTCATATCCTAACAGCTTCCTTGGTGGCATCATTAGCCTCTACATACTTGGACTCCACTGCAAAATCAGTGACTACTATCTGCTTTAAACTCCTCAAGCTCATAGCTCCTCCATTAAAACATAATTAATATCTCAATGGTGAAATAATATCATTTTTATATATTTGAAAACTAGAAAAAAGTATAACCCCTGATTACTAGCTCATCATTTCTTCCATAAACCATAAACATATCCTTAGTTTTTCTGAGATACTTGAGTATAGAATTAATAGCAGACCAATGTTGTCCTCCTAGACAAACTTTATATCTACCTTCCATAATCAAAGCATATGTAACATCAAGTCTAATACATAACATGACATAAAATATTGATGATATCTCTAAAGTGTATAGGAACTTACACATTGATCCTATCCCCTTTTGTGCCTGAGGACACATTTTTTTAGAAATATGTATACCATGTGACATTGGAAAGAATCACATCTTGGATTGTTCCATACAAAATATAATTAGTATCTAGTCAATGTATGTACTTTTACTTAGTACAAGGATCCTCTTGGATCTATCATGAATATTATTTATCACTATAATATATGTGGCTTCACCTATGTTCTTTACAGAGAAATACTTGTTTATCTATTCATTAAAAGTCTATAAGACTAATATGTTATTTCTAATAAGTAATATGTCATAAACCCACACTACAAGGACTGAGACATCATTCCCACAAATCCTACTGTAAATTCATGGCTCACATTCATTTTTAATGAAACAAAATTCTTGTATAGCTTAATCAAATCAAATTTTAAGTGACCTAGATGATTCCTTGAGTCCAAAAATGGATCTCTGAAACTTGAATATCCTTTTGGAATCACCTAGAGTCACAAACCCTTTTTTTTGTCATGTAAACATCTTCCTGAAAGATTCCATTAAGGAATTCTATTTTAACATCCATATTATGAGTTTCATAGTCATGGTAAGTAGTTAAAGTAGGTATAATTATGATGTATTTAAACATGGAAACTGGTGAAAAAGTTTCATCATAGTCAATTCCATTACACTATTTAGATGCATTACCCACATTAATTGATTTGTAGTTATTTACATTAACATCCATGTCCAATTTTCTCTTAAATACCCATTCCCCCTATGAGATTTACATCAACTAGAGCATTGACCAAAACCAAAAGGTTATTCTGATATGTTGATCCATTTCATAATTCATGGATTATTTACATGATAAAACTTCTAGGATCTCTACTACTTATTTTTTGGATAGAGTATCATCATTGTCACTCAATAATGAGTAACCATATTTGGTGACTAGAAAACCATATATCTATGGTTCTCTTACCTACCTAGTTCTCCTAAAAAGTACTTGTGTTTTGCAATAACTTATTCCATGGGGACATATGGAATCTATTATTGTACCAACTCTTGTGTATCTTGAGCATCAACTTCATTGGAGTTAATATTTCTCCCACAATCCTTTCCGAGGATGTGCTCCCTCTTAATAAATACAGCTTGCATGGAGAAATACACTTTCTTATCTATAGGTTTGTGTAGGCAGTATCCCTTTGATTCCTTAGTATAATATATAAAGATATGCTTTGTGTCTTGAGGTTCTAGTTTATTGACAGAAAAATCCTTAACTAATTCCTCAAAACCCCATACACATGTATGCAAAAAAAGGTTTTTCCACTCCGTAACTCAAATAGAATTCCATTTGATGCATTATTTGGTACATGGTTAAGTGTGTATGCTATGGTTAGTAATGTATATCCCTAAAAGTATGATGTATTATCTCCATGTTAATCATTGAACATACATTGTCTAATAAGGAATGGTTCCTCTTTTAACTAACACCATTACACTATGGTGTGTAAGGTGGAGTGATTTGAGACCAAATTACAAACTCCATTAAAAAGTTGTTAAAAAATATATATCAATATATTCCTCACCTCAATCTGATCGAAGCTTCTTTAACTTACTTACAAGTTTATTCTCTAAATATTTCATGAATTCTATTAATTTCACAAAGGACTCAGACTTATACCTCATAAAGTATACATAAAAATATATACTCAAGTCATTATTAAATATTATTAAGTAATATTACCGACCTCAAGATTCTAATATAAATGGTTAGAAGACATCAGTGTGCACCAATACTAAAATATTTGTGTCCCTTTCACCATGTCCACCAAATTGTCATTTGGTGATTTCCCCTTGTAAATAATAAAGAAATCATTTAAGTGTTCTCATATAAAAAGAATTTAAATAAGCATCTTGATGGAGTTTTTTCAAATTATTCTAATTTATATGAACATAATACTAATTACATAGAAGGATTTTAAATAAATAATGTTAACATGATTTTTGTCTATTTCCAATACATGGTCATGTAATTTAAAATATAAATATCATTATTTAAATATTTAATACCATAACATATGTTTTATTTATAAAAGAAAAAAATTATTTCAAAATTTGGAAATAAAAACATCTGCATCTAGACATGATATAGTTCTTGATAATTTTGGTACATAATAACAATTCTTGAAAACCAGTAACATTGTAACACCCCGAACCCAGTTACCCAGAGTCGGTGCATTATTTTAATACATTGGCATGATTACAAGGAATCAAGTCCCAAAGGACCGATCAGTTTACCAATCTTGGAAAAAATAGATCACATACATGATTGTTACATTTTCACTTTAAGACGTACAAAACAACATAAATAATCTTTATGAATTCCATTATTCCCTTGGATTAACCCTGAATATCAATTACATTACACTTCTTGGAATCCTGGGAAAAATAAAACATAGAAATGGGTGAGCTCAAATGCTTAGTAAGGGTATGCAATACAGCGAAAACTTTCAAAAATAAGCATAAACATTTAAGGAAATGTATAACTAAAAAAATACTTTTAAACTTGAACTTCAGTATAATATGGCAAAGATAAAATGAAATAATTCCATTTACTTATTCACAGGATATTCTACTAGTCGAATAATCACATGCAATATCAATAACCACTTTCATAACTATGGAATGCATGACGCCAAACTTTAATTTCTGTGTCAAGGCCTCGTGACAAGACCTAAGGAATAACTGTAACCGAAACCCAACCCGGAGAGCCTCTGTAACCGGACTCCATCCCAGAGTGCCTCTAATAACCGGACACCAACCCGGAGTGCCTCTAATAACCGGAAACCAACCCGGAGGGCTTACTTTTACCGGTCCCCAACCCAGAACATACTAGTCCAAAACATTCATCTTAAGAAGAGGATGAAATATAACATAAACATTTGTATTAAAAATAACATAAAAAATGTCAAAACTTTAATCATAAACCATTAAAGGCATAAAAATAACTCATCCATAGTAAAAAATATCACAAAACCTTAAATACAATATGGATGATTTGTATCATAATAAATCAACTTGAAACAAGTTTAAAATTTATCAAAGGATGTTGACATAGGTGAAATCAATACTATTTGAGAGAAATATCTCTTTTTTTGAAATCATTTAAAAGTCGCATAATTATAGAGAAAACCTTTATTTTGAAAATATCTTTATAATTTATGAAGGAATCTTCAAAGGTGTAATAATATCGGAGAATAACCACACCCGCCGTATAAGTTAAAAAAACATTCTTACCTTAATTTTGTCAAAAAGTTTAAAAAGGACCTTGTTTGGAAAACGACGGAAAGATTCCTTTATAAACCTCTTATAAAAATTCAAACAAGGGTATAAATGTCTTTAACCCATATTCTTGTAAATAGTAAAAATGTTTTGAAATACATTTTTAAGAAACATGGATGTTGATGATAAAGAGATCCCAGTAGATTATTACGTATATACAACCTCAGATAATGAAGAGATTGCGAAATAAACCCTTACCAATTTTTTAACTTTCAAAACATACAACCCATGAAAGAGGTATCATACAATGAATATGTAAATAAACATAAATTAAAGTTTATTACACAAATAATATAATTATGGGCAGTACATACACCACACAAAAGGTAATGGTGGCAATATGGCATGAATCTCACGAGAATAAGGAGTGAGATGAAAACCCCTTACCTTACACTTTCCTTTAGTTGAGGGTACGTTTAACCTACTATACGAACATCGTAGTATGTTATTAAATTATACCAGAACCATATTAATATTTATGATATCATACATGATTCATTTATGACTTTATATTACCCATTTAGTAATAATTTCCATGTTAAGTTAACATTTCGGGTAATAATCACTTTCTTTATCGTACGTGTTTTAACTTGTCACTCTTGGTTGTATCACATAGATCATGATTTAAATACTTCCAGAATATAAAACATGATAAATATATCATATATTCTTATAATATAAATATGTATAATAGACATATATATGAAATGGAAAACACCGTTTATGGAGACGGTAGTCCGTACGTACGCATAAAAGTTGTTTCTGTTTTCATATAGTATTGAACGGAAGTAAGAGAATAAGATATATGTAAGTACATAAATCCTTATATATATATATATATATATATATATATCTCCAGTAGA
This sequence comes from Viscum album, assembly GCA_963277665.1. Taxonomy (NCBI): domain Eukaryota; kingdom Viridiplantae; phylum Streptophyta; class Magnoliopsida; order Santalales; family Viscaceae; genus Viscum; species Viscum album. Next base: position 1,386,349,213 of record OY728160.1, read on the forward strand.
ATTATTATTTCATATATTACATACTTATTAGTAATATATATTTTTATAATCGTCGATGAATGGTGAACTTGGAAATGAATCTCATCGCGTCGTGGAGACGATAATCTGTACGTACGCACGAGAAAAAATATCATTCTTTTGATATAAAAATAATATATAATTGGATGTTATATCATATATAAATAATAATTATCATGTTATATTTATTATTTACATGAATTAAAAATCATTATTATACCCATCCAAATAATAATATATTGAATAACAATTACACCACGACGTGGAGACGGTAAGTCGTACGTACGCACGTATGGTGACATGTCTTTCATAGGATGGATAAAATACTGAATATGGTTTTACCATATTTATAATAATATTAAAGTATATGGGAGATACTGGATTCATTATTTTAGAATGGTAATAACAAAGAAAGAAGAAGTGTTAGAAGAAAGGAACTTGAAAAAGGGTGGTGAAATGATTACCTCTTCTTTGGGTTCTTCCTTTTGATTTGATCAAAAGGGATTTTTAGGATGTCTTTCTGACTAAAGGAAGGCCTCTAGGATGAATTGAGGGAAGTTTAGAGACTATTTGGGCAGGGGTTGGCCGAACCAAAAGGCTTTGAAGGTGTGAATTAATGAGAAGGGGGAGTGCCCTTTTATAAGAGGGGTGAGGGGTACCTTTGGAAAAGCTAGAAATATTATTTTATAATAAATTCATATTCGGTTTCTAATGGCTCCAAAGTGGATTATTTAAAGTTTAAGGTGGGTATGAGTCGAAAACAACTAAACCAATAGGATTTAGATAGGTTTGGGTCACTATATTAACCTTATATTTAAGTATTAACTCTTAGTTAATTAGTTTCACTTTTACAATGTCTCTATATATTTTTATATTATATGGTTAATAAAATGTCTATATAAATCCAAGAGACCCCCAAGTGGTCCATTAATTATACAAATATTATGATATAAGTCTCTTGTCCTATCCTTAGATTTTTAGGAATTTAATATCAATTAATAATATAATATTTGTTTTAAAAACTCTTTTATGTCAATTTTGACACTATTCAATAATTGACTTTTGTAAAAATCATAACAGAATGATTACTTATAAAAGAGTTACTTAAATCAATCCTAATATGTCATATTATCCTAGAAAATTAGTTTAATTCATTAAAAGTCTCAGATTATATTTATTTGGGTATTTATAATATCAATTATTTTAATTTTTCACTATTATGGTAATTACTACATCATCATTGTGTCATAAATAAATTAAATTATTTAATGTATAAAAATTATAAATAAAATACCATTATGTAGGAAATATTTTTATATTTATAATGAATATTTATAGTCAAAAATACAACATATATAACCCTATGTAAAAACTGTTTTTCTAAAAGATATATGCTTATGTCATTTTTGTATTTATTTTAACTAAATTAAAATAAAGTGTCCCTATAACCTACAAGTGGCTCCATGGGGTCCCAAAATCGACCCAAAGATGGCCATGGTCGGACATGTATCCACCAATAAGTTTAGGACACGTTTTAGGGTAATTTAGTATTATTATAATATTATTTTTTAACCCTTATTTACCAGATTTACCCTTTAACCATGGTAAATAAAATATTTACCGAAGTAATTATTCAAAATGTCTAAAAATAAAAGTTACCTATTTACACAATTTGTACATCCTGATTCCAAATATGGAATCCTTTTTTCCAAATTCAAAACACAGAAGTGGAAGAATTAATTTAAAATTAACTCCCGCTGTCAAAATAAAAAAGCGTGTTTTTAAGGTATAATAACTATCAAAAGATTGATACTTGTTTATGTCCGGTTTAATTGTGAAATTATGTACAATGACCAAAATTGTATTAAATGGTGAAAATATATTATAAATATACTTTAAAACCACTCAAATTAATAATTTATCACAAATAATTATTTTGATTAAAAAAATTGTTTTTAATTAAAATTTAGTAATTTTCACTATTCATCAAAATATTTAATTTATCCGAAAAGTACCAAAATTTCACCTTTGGCTAAATTCGATACTCTGAATCCAAAAATGAAGTCCATTTTGAGAGAGAAAATTTATAAAATTTTAAAAAGTAGGTATTACTATTCATAACGGCTACTTTGATTGGTCGTGGTGTGTGTTAGAACTCGGAGTTGCGTACAACACATGCTACTGTATTATTCAAAGATAAGCGTACTATGGAAGCTCGGGGTGTTACAATCATTCCTATTGGAAATGAATGGTGGTATTCACCGATGGCTAGAGAATCCATCCCCACAACTTTGGTGGCTCACAAATCCCCCTCTCCTCTGGTAATATTTTAGAATCTATTTGGTTCCTACATTTGGATATATATGTGAGAACTAAAAACAACATCTAATCACCAATATATAGATACTAAAATATTATAATTGATAATTAATACACCTTTGGAATCCCCTTACTTCAAGGTATTGTTCCTCTTCTAGTGGCCTCACTTGACACATTAAAACATACTCTACAAGAAAACAGTGTTTTAGCGGTGTTTTTTTCACAACGTTATTTTAGTAGTGTTTTTAAAAACCACCACTAAATGTTTTTAAAATATTTTTTGTAAAAATTTTAAAATTTCTTCTAAAGGAATTTACAACTTTTTTAGTGGTGGTCTTTTTAAACAACCACTACAAAATTGAAAAAAAATATTTATTTATTAATTATTATTTATATATTATAATTTACAATCAAATATATTTTATTATTTATGATTTTAATTATTTATAATGTGTCAAGTGAAAAATATTTATAATTATCATTTAATATTATTTTTAAACTGAAAACAAATCTTCATTAAGTTGAAGAACAGACTTCGGAATCAAATGACCATAACTTCTGATCCGGGAGTCCATTTCAGCTCCAAAACCAGTCAAATCAAAGCTTATCAAATGATCTAAAACCAAGTGATATTTAAATCATGTTATAATCAAATGGAAAAATATATTCATATTTCAAAATGCTAAAATCTAACTCGAACTTCAAACAGTAATAATGTTTAATCTGGGTGTCTGTTTGGGCTCTACCACATATCAAATCAAAGTCTGTGATGAGTTCTACAATGTTTATTTCTAGTACTGAATTTTTGAGTATTGTACCCATTTTTTCCCACCAGAAAGGCCCAAAAGCCCTATGAATCGGAGATTTTAGTTGCGGACCCCAATTTCTTAAAATTAAAATATTTTTAACGTTCGAACCAAGTGTCTGTTCTACCTATACCACAAATCATATCAAATCTCATTTCATGATCTTTGATTTGACTGGTTGTGGCACTGAAAAAAGAGTCCTAGATCATATTTTACAGTCTTTTTGGTGTTTATAGGGTTTTTAGAGGTTCTTAACATTTTATGATTTATTTATTTATTTATTTATTATTAATTAATTAATTAATTAATTTTTATTTATTTATCTATTATTTATTACTTATTATTTATTTCTTTATTTATGAATTTATTTATTTATTTATTTATTTATTATTTATTATTTATTTACTTATTTACTTATTTATTTATTTATTTATTATTTATTTATTTATTATGTAAAAATTAATTATTAATTTATTTTTAATTTCTTAATTATTTATTTTTTAATTATTTATTATTGTTTTATTTATTATTTATTTATTATTTATTTATTCTTTATTTATTTATTCTTTATTCATTATTTATTAATTATTTATTATTTATTTATTTATTATTCATTATTTGTTTATTTATTAATTTCTAAATATGAAATATGAAATATTAAATATTAAATATTAAATATTAAATATTGATTAAGATTTATTATTTATTATTTATAAATTATTAACTATTAGTTATTATTAATTATTTATTATTTATTATTTATTATTTATTATTTATTTATTTATATATTTATTTATTTATTTATTTATTTATTTATTCCTTATTCTTTATTCTTTATTCTTTACTCTTTATTTTTTATTTTTCATTTTTTATTTTTTATTATTTTTTATTTTTTATTTATTTTTTATTTTTTATTAATTTATTTTCAACTTAATAAATATTAATTTGTAATTAATTTATTATTCATTTATTATTTATTTATTTATTAAATATTCATTATTTATTAATTACCTATTTAATATTTATTAACAATTTGTTATTATTTTATTAATTTTTTATCAATTTTTAAATATTAAATATTAATTCTTAATTCTTAATTCTTAATGATCAATTATTTATTATTAGTTATTAGTTATTATTAATTATTATTAATTATTATTTTTTTATTATTGATTATTTGTTATTTATTATTTATTATTATTTTTTTATTATTGATTATTTATTATTGATTATTTATTATTATTTATTTATTATTATTTATTATTTATTTATTTATCTATTATTTATTAATTTGTTATTTATTTTTTATTTATTTATCATATATAAAATTATATATTAAATAATTTTTTATTTATACATTACTTATATATTTTATGTTACATATTATATATTATATAATATCTATTATATATATCATCTATTATCTATTATATATTATATATTATGTATTATATGTTATCTTTAATATATTATATTTTATGTATTATATATTGTGTATTATATACTGTGTATTATATATTATGTACTAGATAATATGTATTTTATATTATCAATTATATATTACGTATTATATATTATGTATTATATATGATATATTATATGTTGTATGTTATATGTTATATGTTATACATTATATATTATATATTATATCTAATATATTATATCTTATATATTATATGTTATAGATTATATATTATATATTATATACTATATACTATATATTATATATTATATATTATTTAGTATTTATTATTTTGTATTTATTATTTACAAGTTACTATTTTCTATTTACTATTTACTATTTATTATTTACTTTTTATTATTTACTATTTACTGCTTCTTATTTACTATTTTGTATTTACCATTTATTTACATATTATATTTTTTTTATTTGTTATTCATTTATATTCTATTTATTAATTATTAATTTGTAATTATTAATTATTAATTATTAATTATTAATTATTGATTATTGATTAATCATTATTGATTAATAATTATTGATTATTAATTATTTAATGTGTATCTATTTTTTATATATTATTTCTTTTTTCCAATTAGTATATGTATATATATAAGTATATTAAATTCGATTTATTGATCACATGAAGAGCATGCTGGACTGGTAAAATCTTTGGAGAATAAGCAAAAGATAAAGGGTTCAAATCTCACCCAACACTGAATTTCTATATATAGAATGGTCATGTGCATGGTCATGAACATGTGCATGGATATGGGCATGAGCATGGTAATAATAAATAATAAATAATAAATAAATTATGAAAATAAATAATAAATAAATAAACAAACGAAAAAAATATATATAACTAAACAAATAAAAAAATTAGAAAATTACAAAAAAAAATTAAATAAAAATAAATAAAAAAATTACGAAAATAATAAATAAATTACGAGAATAAATAATAAATAAAAAAGTAAACAAGTATATAAATAAATAAATAAATTATGAAAATAAAGAAAAAATAAAAAAATAAAAAAATAAAAAACGATTTAGTGACAGTTTAATCTGCCCCTAAAAACCGCACTAAAACCCTCCTCTAAATCAATCTACTATGGTTTTAAAAATCCACCGCTAGTTATTTCTTGACACCGTATTTAGCGATGGTTTTCCAAAACTACCGTAGAATTATTTAGCGACGGTTTAAACCGCTATTAAATACAAATTTTGGTGTAGTGATAATTATCCTTTTTTCTTTACCCATCCATTGGATATTACGATTCATGGAATGATGGTTCTCAATAGAATTAGAATTAATATGAGTCTTCATCCCCTTCTCCTTGTTCATCCTTTTCTTATTTACGATAAGGATCATGGGTTTTTCATGTCCCCTGTCCTTTTCCAGTTGGCGAATTAGAGTATGATGTTCTTAAAGACTCCTATCATTATTGATTATTTTATAATTAACAATAAATAAAAATAAGGACTTGGTTAGTGAGTAAATCATGATATATGTACATAACTCATCTGGGAATTTAGTCATTGCGTTGTCTAAGCATTCAATGTTGAAAATAATCTTGAACACATGACGCCCAGCTCGCACCGACTCCCCAATCATTGGGGTAAATAAAGCATTTTATATCTCATATCTCTCTTATATTACCTTCTACTGATAGAGATCCTTAATGTGAGACATCATGATATATGAATCCATGTCCTCGTGTTGATTTCAAATCTCATTTATGGAATCCCTCCTTTTTATTATATAGCATTTTACAAACAGATGGTCTTTTAATGTTTAGTGTCTTAGAAATAAGATACATAATACATGAAAATATAAAATATTATTCAATTCCACTTGAAAGGATTATTCAAGGTTCATCCTAATTACATTTATTACATCTCATAACTTTGGGACATATATCAACGGAAAGGGTGAGCAGAAGGCCCATTAAGGGAAAACAAGTGAAACAGTTTCTTGTGATCTTGAGGAATATCAATAAGAACTTTAGGATATAAATAAAGTCATTATAAATGAAAAAAATAGGAATATTATAAATAAATAAATAAAATTATTCATAACATGAAAATGAGGCTACATCATTTAATTGAGTCACTCATAATCATATCACCAAGTTTTATTACGGAGGTGCCATAAAAATTACCAAGGTTATTCACCATGGTATCGTAAAACTTGTCATCTCTGGATATTAAATTCATTTCCCAATGAATTGGAGTACTATTAGTGAGAACCCCTAATATTTCTTAATTAATGTGATCACCATATATCATAATAAAACACCACATAAATAACCCGTGGATAATAAAAGATACAGGTTTCATATCAAAATCATGTTGTTTCAAAAAGTTCTCAAAAACATGATGTTTTTCTCATTGTAAACCCAAAAAAAATGGAAGGTGAATTACATGTATGTTAATCAAGGAATATAATAGATCAATTTTAAACCTATTTAAATATATTTGAGAATATATAGGTTTGGTTAATCAAAAAATAAAATAAAATAATTTCTTGATAAAAAGAGAGAAATTTTGATACAGAAATCCGGCAGCATAACGGGTATGAAACATGGTATTGGACAACATTTAAAAGATTTGGGAAAATGGTCTCCCATTAATAAATTACTCTTAATAATATAAAGGGATATAATTAAATTGACTTAATTACATGATATTGAAATATGAAATACATACCACATGAAAAAGAGAACTTTAAAGGAAAAGAGAAATTGATATTTCCTTACCTTGAAGAGTGAAACCTAAAACTAAAAGATCGTGACCTTGAGTGTTTTAGGAAACCTAGGGATAAATTTTTGTGAATTAATACTCTTATATATTCATGAATAATTAATTTTTAATGAAATTAAATGATGAAATGGGTGGGTATTTATAAAAAATAGGTGAGGGAGTTTTTTGGTTAATTTTTTAGGACACCCCGGTAGAGGTATTTGAAAAACTGTGGGCTTTCCAATGAAATTTACCATGGTATTGGCCACAAGGGACAACGATTATCATATTTTAATGCACAATAGTATACCATAACTTTATACTTCTCATTAAATCATTAATGATGTCATTAAATATAATAAAAACTCAAACTAAAATTTTACTATTCATGAAAAATGAAGTATTTTATAAAATTAACATCAATTCTCTATAACCTAATATAGATGATCTGAATTAAAAACTGAAATTTTTTTTAAAATATTAATTCTCTAAATATAATTTATCTAACTAATAGCTATAATAATACTTAATTATTAAAAATAATAGCAAATAGAAAATGCAATATAAAGTTTGCGACGCCTAAAAAATATAAAATTAATTTATCATTTGTAATTAAAAATGACTATTTTTATAACACTACTACTTTATAGGAAACATTATTAATAAAAAATGGTTTAATATAGTTTTTTATTTCTTTCTAAAAATTACAATTTTTACCCGAAAAATCAATTTATCAAATTCCATCTCAATTTTTTAGGAAAACTATTCTTAAAAAAATGATGGAACAATAATTTTCTTTAAATGTTTTACATTTTAAGAAACTAGTACCTTAACACATAACCTTTTATAACACTCAAATATTACCTAAGGGTATGGTGTGAAATGGTGATAGACTCTTGGGAAGCTCGGATAACATCACCTGAGTGGTAATCTCCACTAAATTGAACTCCTCCCGTAGGCGATTCCATTCGAGCTTAACATGTTGAAGCTCAGCATGGGTTTCGTTAAGAGAGAAGACCAGTGAGGCTTCCTCCTTCCCAATCTCAAATAAATGGGATTCATATGGCCTGATTCTACTAGATGAGGCCATTGGGTATTCTTTTTGCATTAATTAACCTTTATAATTTCTATTTATAAAAAATAATCATAACATTAAGTGTATTGTTTCTAATGGTCATAATTGACCAATGGTCATATAATGGTCGAAACCTAATGGTCACATTTCAATTATACTAACTTTATTAATAAAGGGATATAGTTTTGTTGAGTAAAAAAAATATAACACATATTTTTGGGAAACAATTATCATTAAAAAAGTTTAGGTCATTAAAATTTTCCCCCATAAGAAATTTAATCCCCAAAATTTCAAATTTTTCTCTATATTGAGAAAATATATGGGTATTTTTTCCTCATTGTCTCCTATGGTTCCACAAGGCTTCTTCATAGTTGTGGTTCATTCACAAAACTTTAACAAGGTGGGTAGTATTATTGTGTAAAACCTTGTCTCTATAGTACAAGATCTCAACTGGCTTCCCCTCATAAGAGAGGTCATGTTCCTATTGTCCCACCTCCGGATTCAGTACATGTGAAGGGTTCAGTATATACTTCCATAGGAGAGATACATGGAAAACATCATTAACTAGTAAAATATTTGGTTGAAGTGTAAGTCGATAGACCTCTTCTCCTATGTGATCAAGGATTTCATAGGGTCCAACGTACCTAGGTTCGTGGTTCCCTTTATTTTAAAACCTCATGACTCTCTTACAAGTTGAAATTTGAAGGAATAATTTGTCACTATCCTCAAACTCTATGTCCCTTTGACTATTTTTAGGATGAATCATCTACCGACTCTTAGCATCCTTTATGTGTTTTTGGATTTCATGAACCTTTTATATCATCTCTTGCTCAATATCGGGCCCAAGAATCTTTATCTTGCCAACTTCATCCCAAAAAGTAGGAGTTCTATATCTCTTCCCATATAGATCTTCATAGGGTTCCATTTTAATGCTCTAATAGAAGCTATTTTTGTATGAGAACTCAACTAATGGTATATTTTGATCCCGTTCACCTTTAAATTATATTGAGCATGTTCTTATCATTTACTCAAGTGTTTGAATAGTCCCTTCATATTGGACATCAGTTTGAAGATGATAGGCCATACTTAAATTAAATTCATTACTAATATCATATTGATGACTTCTCCAATATTTTGATGTGAACCTTGGATCATACTTAAATATGATAGAAAATAGAACTCTATAAAACCTTACCACTTTCTTCATATATATCTTGTTGAGTTTTTCAATAGATAAATCTTCCCAAATAGAGATAAAATGGGGAGTCTTGTTAATATGGTCCACTATAACCAATATTGTATTATTCCCTTTGGATGTTTTTAGGAGACCCGGGAAAAATTCCATAGTGACATTCTCCCACATTCATGTTGGTATGGTTTGTGGTTTTGATACCCATTTTGGAAGTCATCGCTCTTACATTACTTGTTGATACACTAGGAACCTTTTAGTGTAGTCGGCTATCTCAATCTTTATATTATCCCACCAATAATGATCACGAGGGTCTCTTGAAATTTTTTTGATTCCAAGATGTATTGAGAAAGTAAATCTATGAGCTTCATCCATTAACTCCATCTTTATTTTCAGAATAGATGGAATGTGTAGCCTTGTATGAAATTTTAGTACACTTTCTTGATCAACATTAAACTTAGGAAACATTCAATTCTTCGTAGCCTATATCATCTTCTGTAACAAAGGATCTTCCATTTTTGATTTTTTTATCATCTCTAGTAATGATGGTTTAGAAATCATTTGGGATAGGGTTGATGATTTCCCTTACCTTACCATTCCCATATCCAGTTTTACTAGGTCTTTGATCAAAGGATCTCCTTAAATCCTCCTCATTTCCCACACAATAGGGTCTTTCCAACTTAAGGCATCAACAACATTTTTTTCTCTTCTAAAATGATAATGAATTAAAAAATTCTAGTATTTAAGAAGTTCCAACCATTTCCTATGTCTCATGTTCAATTCATTTTGAGAGAAAATATACTTAAATCTTTGAAGGCATGTGTATATATCACATGTATCTGCATAAATATAGTGCCTCTATATATTCAGGGAAAAAACAACCATAGCCATCTCCAGATCGTGTGTAGGATAGTTTTTCTCATGAGGCTTCAACTATAGAAATGCATAAGCAGTCACATTGTCATTTTTCATGAGGATACACCCAATCCCTTTAAGATATGCATCGCTAAAAATAAAGAATCCTTCTTCGAAAAAAGGTAGATTTAACACAGGTTCATTAACCAATCTCTTCTTCAGATCTAGGAAACATTCTTCACACTCCTTTTTCTAGATTAATTTGACCTCTTTTCTAGTTAACTTAGTTAGTGGATTATAATGTCATGAAATTTTTTTCCAAAACCTCCTATAATATCCTGATAATATAAGGAAACTATGAATATTAGTTATTTTTGTAGGCTTAGGATAGTCATCCACAATCCTTATACCAGTAGGGTCAATATAGATTCCTTAATTGGAAACAATGTTCCCCAGTAAAGCTACTAGTTGTAACAAAAATTCAGATTTGATAAGCATTCCTAATAACCTCTCCTTACCCAGTGTTTTCAATATAACCCTTAGACGATCCTCATGCTCCTCATGTATTTTGTAATATATCATAATATCATCAATAAAAACTACCACAATGTTATCAAGGTAGTCCTTAATGACTATATTCATAAAATCCCTAAAAACAGCAAGTGCATTAGTCAAGATGAAGGGAATAAAAGAAAACTCATAATGCCCATATCTTGGTCGGAAGTGGGTCTTTGGTATATCTTCTTTCTTCATCCTAAATTTATGATAACCAGATCAAAGATAAATTTTAGATAAGAATTGTTCCCCATGAATCTTGTCAAATAAATCATCAATTCTTGGAAGGGGTACTTGTTCTTCATTTTTATCTTGTTATTTTCTCTATAATCAATTCATAACTGCATTTATCCATCCTTCTTATTCACAAATAGAACGTGTGTTCCCCAAGGAGACACACTTGGATGGATAAATCCCTTCTTCAAAAGATATTGGAGTTTCTTCTTTAATTCCACCAGTTCAACATTAGCCACTCTATACAAGGTTTTTGAAACTGGCTTGGATCAAGGCATATGTTTAAGGGATAATTCCACCTCTCTTTTTTGGGGAGGCCTAGGTAACTCCTCGTGAAATATTAAAATTTATTCTTGAACAATGGGGACATTGTATATTTTTATACTTTAATTTCCTTATTTATCTTCACTAATCATCTCCATAAATAAGGATATAGATGGTGCTTCTAGTAAAAGATCAGGATGAGATATCTTTTTATTGGAGACAACTACAGTTTTTCCATTCCATAATACTGATCTTTCCTTTATTTTTCAGATGATTTTGGCATTATAATTTGAGAGCCAGTTCATCCCTAGTATAATGTGAAATTATTTTATGGGAATGACTACTATATTTGTGATAATATTGTGATCAAAAAAGTGAATACTAGATTATCTATACATTTTTTATGCTTTGATAATACCCCCACAAGTCATGACTGAATGTTCTACATCTAGATGTTTAGGGATTGATTCTATATTATTTGAAAACATGGAGGTAATAAAAGAAAGAGTAGAACCAAAATCAAACAAATCATTTTCCACTTGTGAGACAATAATGAGTGTACATTCCACCACATCATTCAGAGCTACAACATTATCCATCATTATAGAAAAATAATGAACTTTCTCATTTGTCCTAAGTAGAGGATGATGGTGATTCCCCTCCATTTCCCTCATATTTGGACAATGATTAGAAAAAGTTTCCTAGTTATCCACACTTAAAGCATTGGAATTCATGTAGGTCATGAACCATCGTCCATTTTTTTAGTGTTGGTAAGTTGAGGCTTCACCTCACTATCAAAGTTCCAAGAAATATGGCCTTCTTTTCCACACTTGTAACATTTCCTTCTCCCGAGAAGGTAGTTCCCTAAATGCTTCTTTCTATATTTGTTTCATGTGGAAAGTTACACTTGCTTTACTACTCTTCCTTGGTCAAAGATCCTCCCCAAGTTTGGATCCAAATATTTCATATTTTCATTTGATTTTTGAGACCATTTCATCTCACCGAACTCCAGTTTAACTTTCATAACACTCCTAGTGATCTCCTCATAATTTTCAAAGTCTCGGTTGGAAATATTATTTTGTATAAGAGTTCTTAGTCCATAGAAAAACCTATCAACCATCACATTAGGATCCATGAAAAAGATTGATATGTAATGGGAAAGTCTTTTAAATTTCAACTCATATCTTCCCACAGATTCTTTTTCCTTCTATTTCAGCTCTAACAATTCCTTCTTAATTTTTATTCGCATTGAACGTGGGAAATATTTTTTGAAAAAGGTTCCCCAAAACATGTCCCACTCTATAATTTTAATATTGCCTCTTGGCTTCATATTTTTAACCAGTGTCCGCTACTAATCATCTTCACCCCCTAAGTAGTACACAACCAAGGTAACTTTATCTTATTTTGAACAATAGAGAATAGAAAAGATTTTATCGATAGTGCTTATCCACTATTCAACAATCAATGGGTCAGTAGATCCATTTAAATATGGTGGTCATTGACACATAAAGGAATCAATAGAATGTTGTTCCCATTAATGTTATTCTAGTCTCTCATCTATATTCGAGTTACTTCTCCTAACTCAAGTTAGTTGATTAATCATTCTCATGAAGTTTTCCATTCAAGCTTCCATCAGAAGGCCGTTAGCACCCGGTTCATTGTGTTCACTATTTATGTGGTTTCTCTTATTTCAAACCTTTTTCTAAAACAATAAATCCTTAATAATAAATGTGGTTCATTTAATAATCTTATAGTTTCAATGGAAGTTTTATGTCATATAACATCATGCTTAAAAATTTTATTCATTAAAAAACTAAATTTTCTATAAATCCTTCATAATGATTAATAAAAACTTTTGATTAACCAAACATATCCCCCCAGGAGTGTCAAACTAGGAGTGTAGTGAGGCCTATTTCCATGAACTAGTTCACATTCATGTTTATCTCAAAGTGGTGTTTTTGGGTTTTACCCCTAGATACAATTGTGACAGAGCCACATCCACTTGTTCATATCTAGATGTGGATATATTTGTTCAGAAACCACTTACTTGATATTTCACCAAAATACATAGAAGTTTTCATATATTTAAAATTTTCTCAAGGGTTCTTCCTAAATTTTTAAATTCGTAATTTCCAAAAATAACTAAACTATACTTTGATACAAACTATGGAATCCAATATTTTTATTACATAACTTTACATAGCATTTTACAAACATAGGATCTTTTAAAGTTTAGTTTCTGAGATAAAAGGTACATAATACATGAAAACATTAAACATTAGTATATTCTACATGAAAGGATTATTTATAGATCAACCGAAGTACATTTATTACATCTCATAATCTGGGGAAATACATCAAAGGAAAGGGTGACAAAAAGGCCTAGTAAGGGAAAACAAGTGAAACATTTTACTTGTGATCTTGAAGAATATCAATAAGAATATGGGGAAATACATAAAGGAATGAGTAATGGAAAAAATAGTCATATCATAAAAAAATGAACAAGATTCATAACATGTAAATTTATATACAAAATTTAATTGATTCATTCATAAGCATTTCACCAACTTTTATCACATAGGTGTCATAAAAATTACCAAATTTATTCACCAAGGTATCGTAAAACTTGTCATATTTAAAGAATAAATTATTTACCCAATAAATTAGAGTGTCATCATGGAACACCCTTGATATTTTTTAATTAACATGATCCACATAATTTAATTTTTTAGGTAAAAAATATACTTTTTAGAAAGATATAAATTATTATATTATACTAAAATCCTTAAATTGGATTTCCTCAGCCTTTTCCTCTTAGTTACACTATGTTATACTTTTTTAGTAAAACCTTGATTTAAACTTATTCAATTCAACCCAAAGGATAATTTATAATTCCATGATAATTAAGAACACCCCAGCAATGAAGGGTCAATCTCTTTGAATTGTGGTTTGATTTAAACTGATGTAGTGGAAGATCATACCAACATAATATATATAATTGTGTAATTTTATCTTTTATGTGTAAATTGAAAATTATGAAATTTATTGAATTATTATTAATATTAATTGGATTTAATTATGTGATTTACCATGAATTGGATAATTTTTACACATAAGTTAGTTTATTTTACATCTATATTTCATGCTTGTTAATTCATTAATTCATGTTGTCACGAAAAAACATCCACAATTAAATAACCATGAAATGTGACAAAAATTAAATAATAATGTGTTATGATCATGATATTTTTCTAACTATTATTTTCTATATTGAATGATAAACAATTATTTGGCCTAGGGGGAATAATACTTGAACCATTTATGGTTTGTGTTGTATAATTCCACCTATCTGTATATGTATCTCTCTTGGATTGGTTTTTCTTGAGAACCAAACCTGAATTTCCCCAACTAGCATGGGGGATTAATCTATTACATATCAAAAGTAGGTGAGGAGGGAAAAAGGATTGGATATGGGGTTTACATAAAAAAACCATGGGCACATAGGCCTTTACATAATAAGAGGAGGGATGAAACACATGCCAAATATTTAATTTAATACTAAATTATAGTGATCCAATAACATAAAATTATCCTTTATAGTATCAAGATAATCCAAATATATGAAACAGATTAAAAAATTAATTTTCATTCAATTCTAATAATTAAAATTTAAGATAAATCCTACTCGAATCAATTAATTTTCTTCTTTAATTAATAAATTATTTTATCTTAATTCTCATATAAATATTTTTGATATTATTATTCCTCATACCTTTTAAAAAATTAATTATATTTATTTAAAATTAAATGTGTGCACAAAATATACCTTGGAGGCAACACGGTAAGTACCTTTCCAAAATACACACCATGTATTATAATCATGTACTGTTTACTCTTGCAACATGTAGAATACAAGACTTATCAAGTAATTTCACAGTGTGTAATATCCACTTAATGGAAAAAACGAATAAATAGTATTTTCTTAGTGTGTTATGCTTTAAAGATCATAGAGTAATAATTGTAATACGAATTATACATGATATGAATATCCAAACATAAAGCAAAATTTAATTTGAAATTTATATATATACATATATAACCTATCACATGGAATGTACTATCATCATAATGACCACATGGAATATAAGTTGATAAGGTTTGAACACTATAATAAATTAATTTTTAATTCTAAAAAATTTAAAATAATTACAAGACATGAAAATTTGAGTTGCAAGGCCGGTATTATTCTCACAGTCTATCTATAGCACACACCTAGGGACTCAACATCTAACTTTTACATGAAAAAGTCTGGATTATATAGCATGTATAGGGGATAAATAGTTTGTGGTCTCTGAGTTACATGGTCCCTATTCTTGTAGGAAATTTAATAGGATACATGGATCATCTATGACTAATGGACTACACATTGTGAACAAAAATTACATGGTGTGTACTCCATCTGACCATGATTTAGGATATCCCATTCAACAAAGAGTTTTAAATTAAATTCACTATTTGTAATGAATGAAAATTTCTTTAATTAATTCCACATTAATTTTGGGTGAATCAAACACTAGTACATGGTGTGTACCTCCTGGTTATAGGGATTGTAATCTTGTGTTGATTGGATCGACTCCTCAATACCTTTGGATGAGATCTTAGAATTTATTTCATTCAAAAAAATTAATTGATTTGATTATATTATTGATAAAAGAAGGGTTGGAAAGAAGTTATCACAATTCACATTAAATAATGATTAAATTGAAATTGAAAACTAATAAAAAATGAATAAATAAATCAATTAACTTTAAATAATTATAAATAATTATGAAACTACCCTCTGATACCACTTCTAGGTTCTAGGAATAGTGGAAGAATCAAATGGGGAATTTCCAAATCATCTTTTTTCATGATCAATGATTAATCCTTGATTTAGAAGATGATAAATTTCATAATTAATGTAATTGAATTAGATAGTTTCCTGAATCAAAGCTCATGATCATCTCATATTATTTATAATTAATTTATACAATTAAATAATTACCTAATGAGAAATTGATGCTTCATTTTTGGATCTAAAAAAATATCTATATCATATTATCATTTTGTTTTAGGTATCAATAGTAGATTCCCTCCATATGTGGTCCACACATGTTTAATGAACCAATAAACATCACCTTAGAATCTATAGAATCTATCATGGAAGATCCTAATGCTTTCATAGTTAACCTTTGATCGCCTTCAGAACTACATCAAGGATGGGGTCTCTTCAATCTCTCTAGACATGAGTATGGTGGTGGAGAAGGATCGCTCTCCATTCATGAGATCATTCATGGAGAGATAGATCACTAGTTATTTGAGATGATTCTCTCAAGATCTTTTTGTGCACAAGAAATGAATTAGATCTCTCAAGAAAATATTATAAATGGGTATATTTTCCCCTAGTGATAGAAAATAATAAATTCACATGTTCCCTTATTATTTATGTAATCCCTATAAAACCCCATGAAAATAATATTATTATTATTATTTCTTGACATTCACTAAACTCACAAATTAAATTAATTATTATTTATTAAAATGATATTCAATATATATTATTTCCCATTAGACCACAAAACTCAGTCTACCATTCCTTGAAAATATTTATCAAGCCTTGAATATGGGCTATTTTTTTAACAATTAAATATCACTGCATTATTCTTTAACAAATAAATCAATATTATATTCACTAAATAGGAAATAAATATCGGTAAAATATTCTTCTCACATAATATTCTCTCAAATAACTGGTGATAGAATATATGTAGTCAAGAAAACATTACTAATTTTTAACCCATGTGTGGTAATGATATTTACTCAAATTGTTAAATAATAAATAATAATATATTACATAACAAAGATTCTAGATACACTTTGTGTGTGAACCTCTATGCCTCTTTCTCAGTGGTATCAAGAGAATTAGCCCAAAGTCCAAGGTTAGAATCTATAAACACGCCAGGCCACCCATAGAGAATTAATTTAATGACTCAAAAACATAATACCTAATTGGAACACTTACTGTGTAATATAATACATTTATCGAGATGTCTCTAATCAAGAATGTTGCATGCTAATTACATAAACATATATTCTTGATGAATATTTATTTGACATTCTGGTAATCGAACTTTTCTATAGAGCACCATGGACATGGAATTATTTAGGCTATATAATTTCAATAAAAGGACCTGAGATATCAAATTCCCTTAAATAACATAGAGGAAAAATCATTTCTAATATTATTCATTAATGAAATATTACTCATGACACACCCAAAATATCCTAACTCACTACGAACAAAATTCCTCATGGTTTTCATCAATACATCAAAGTACACAAATTATAATACACATTAATAAAAATATTAAAGTCTACAGATCAATACGCATATCTGCTGACAGGAACATCCAATGACAAATATAAATTGGGGATTTCCTACTAGAGGTTCTCATTCTCAAAATATCCAACACTAAATATTATCAAGGGTGTACACCATGTAATGTGCCTAAAAGTACTATGAGTCTTCACCCTTGAAATCTTGTATCATTTTTATCCCTCAAATGATTTCATCTTTCTATATATCATGTATTTAAGAATATTGTTGTCGCACTTCTGGATTCTCATCAAAGTGGAAAACTTATCTGACCTTTTAGTGTAACTACTACTCTTAGGACTTTATCACATATAATTTTACATAGAAGAGAAACCATGATGTGATAAAGAGTTTACTAATATTAAAGACAATGAATACATTTTATAATAAAGTAAACAGAAGTTGGTACTAGGGAACAAAGTCCAACATATAATACCTGAGCAAGATCCCAACCTGAATCACAGCTCAACTACAATCCAGTGTTAACACTTCTCTTCTAGTGTGCTGCCTCATCTTGGCATGGTCTACATATTATATTATCAAAATAAATTGTACAAATTTACTCGCACATAGATGTGGGGGTATCGGGAAACACAATATAAAAATACATATGAATGGGTTTGAATTCTCTTAAACATAATGAATAATGAATGGCGATGCATATCATATTAATAAATAAATAATACAAATATAACATGTGTTTCTAAAAATTATATAAATACAAAAAACTGGATAGAAAATGGTTCGTTCACTTCTCAGGAATAGTCGATGAGAAAAATAAATTCATAATATAAATTAAAATACAAGAAATTTATGTTTTAGGGCCTAAATATAAATTAATTGAATTATTTAATTCAAATAATTTATTTATTTGATCTGAAAGATGATTTAATTTTAAATTAAAAAACTAAATTATTGAAGAAAATAAAATTTTATAACAAAATTAAATGAATTTTTCAAATAAGAAAATAATAATTATTTTTATTCCAAAAAATAATAAATTAATATTTTAATATATTTAAAACTACATGAACCCTATAATCTCAACCAGACCCATTATGGGTCGGGAAGTAGCTTCCCAATCCCACTTTGGGTCAAGAAAACCCATGTGAGGGTATTCTGAGTTGGGTAGACCCACCCATGCCTCTTATGCGGGGATTAGGTAAGACATGTCCAACGGGAGTCCAGTAGGAGCCGAATTATGACCGAATTGAAGTTGTGCATAGGGGTTTATGGGAGGGGATTTTACTTGGGGTGGAGGATGTTGAAGGGTATAACGTGGGGTGTGGGTTCTCAAGGTGGTTAGAGGATGCACGGTGATGGGATAATGAGGTCACTAAAGTGGTAGGAACATAGTGATCTAAGGGAGGCAGGGCGGCGAGGGTTGGTGAAGGTGGTGGTTTGCATTGGCGTGGTTCCCAACTATAGGGGAGGTTCAAGGGAAGAAACACCAGAGGAGGCCGCCTTTGGAAACTTGGCATGGAGGTGGGGTACGAAATTTTGATACAGTGCTAGAGATCCATGATGGTGGTGGGACTCGAGCTAGGTGATGGTGATGTGACTGATTTCTAGGTCGTGGTGCATGATGGTGGTATGTTGGCCCAATGATGATCAATACAAGTGACAGGAGGCCCGATAGCTTCCTTGAGAAGCTTTGATTATGGTTTTTTTACAATGGGAATATTTTTTAAAAATAAATATTTTATGACCACCACCCAATATTACAATTTTCCCTTATTTTTTAAAAAATATAAATACTATTGAGCCTTAAGGCAGCCACCCCCACTTTCTGTTTGGTTGTGGAATTCACAACAAAACCCATTTCCACCTTTTCCATTTTTTTCTAACTACATTTTTGAAAATCCTATTAAATAGGTTCAAATTAAAAAAAAAATTAACCCCCATGTAATTGAACCCATATCAAGAATAATATCATCCATCGATATCTGGTTGGTACGTAGCCAAAAATAGGGTTTCAATGGAAAATGAAAAAAAAATTAATAACACGATCATATATATATATATCATTCTAGAGTTTTTAATACATATAAAACTATAGATGGTATATATTTATATTTTTAGATGGCCATAAATTGGTCATTACAAATCATATCTACATTTAGTCTATTCTGTTGGGACTGAGTTCAAACTCTCTATACAGATTTTGGAAAATTAACTTTTCTTTGGTTTAGAAAATTAATGTGATCATTATAATACTAGTTGTTGGTACCAGGGTTCCTAATAGAAGATATTGATATCAGGATTTAAAAATTTTCATCACTAGAGAAATGAAACTATGTCATCTCTAGCAATCCAAGACTCAATGGTTGTATGAGGATCTCATGTGAATTTATTATGAACAAAATTTAAATGAATGTGTAACTCATTTGAATCGATGGTGTGGTTGAATTTAGCCTCTCACTAGTGATCATTGTTTGTGATATTTGAGCTCAAAGAACTCCATATCATCCACACACACTTCAACAATCTATAAGACTTCTTTTCAATAGAATCTGGGTGTAAGAATAGAGGTCTAAAGATTCCTTCGACATCCCAATGATCACCTTGACTTGCTTCCATCAATCCATGAAGGTGTTCATAGATCATCCACGTGTAAGGATTCTTCTTCTCTCTATATCTATTGTAGGATAGAAGAAAGAGGAGCTCTCAAATTCATGGGTATGAATAGTACCCATGAAAAATCTCCCTCCTACATATATGGTGTGTTTTAATTACTCAAAATGGTTTTCCCCAACCCTCGTATAAGTAATTCCAAAAAAATAAAAATGTTATGACAAACTAACTTCAACATAAACATCATTTATTTATTATCAGATACATGTAATATATAATAAATATATTTTTTGATAATATTGATCAATTAACTCGACTCATATTTCCCACTAATATTAAACAAACATTTCACATTAAAATAATATTAATACTTTTAAAACATTCCTATGTATTCAATTAATTATTTATAAATACTTTTAATAAATAAATTTAACCTAATTATTGTAATTGAGCAATATGAATTTATTTTTTTATCAAATATGTATTGTATATAGAAAAATCTCAGAGACCAATGTGGGGCCCACCATGTCCAATATACTCATTCACTAGAATAGGGAATAATCTTGAATGCTCTAATATTTTTTACCCTCTTATCCCTTATCACAATAGTAGTTAGAACTATTCATTGATGAGAAGTAGAACCTAGAAAACTATTAAGGTCACTAAAGAGATAAGTAATTTTCATAGAGATAACAAGCATCCTATAAACACATACTGTGTAATATAATATCATTATCTTTCGATAAATATTAAATTAGGGCGCACACTTGTTTCATCATACTTTACATGATTTATTATCTATTAACCATACTTGAAAGACTTACCTTATTCTACCATGGACATGGATTTTGTGAATTTACTACCATCCTAAGCAATTAGGCTCAAGATATTACATCCTCAACTCGTAAGAAACAAATTATATCTTGATAATTCAAATGTTTTCATACCACCAATGACACATCCAACACAAGATTTCTCATCATCACTTAAATTTCATGATTTTTTTATAGAGCCAAATTTCTAGAGAAAATGACACATATTGATAATTATATCAAGTCAGGAGGCCAATAAAAATATTGATAGAAAATAAAAACCAATGACACCCATAACTTGTGGAATTCCTATTGGTGGGTCGATTCTCATGATCTAACCTAATAAAAAACACAATGTGCGAGCATCATGAGAAGAAGTATCAATTCCTATGAGCACCTAGAACTTAATAGTCAGAAATAAATTATGTCTTTTCAATTTGATGTATCTCCACTATAGGGAATATGTTAAAGGCTAATGTCATTATATCTCAAGGTTATCCTTATTACCTATGAATCAATATAACACTTTCATATAAAAAATAATCTATAGAAATTACCATATAAAATAGTAGATGTAGAAATATCAACACTATAATGGTAAGTATACATCATGCATAACAAACTGAATATGTGATATGGTAAATGAAAATTACTATTTAACATTGTTCTAGGGAACCTACTATTACAACACCAAGTTTTATTTTTTTATTAAAAAATAGAACATCCAATGTTTATCTATCATGACTATCTATAAATCCCAAATTTTATTTCTATTTTTATAAAATAAAATATCAAATTCAATACAAAAATGGGTATTAGGGACTTATCATGGAAATATTGTGTCTTCCCCATCCTAGTAGACATCATATCTACTTCATCGGATAATGAATTTTAGCCTCATAGGAAGCCTACCGTACAAATAAAAAGAGAGATCTTAGAGGTCGTTTTTTTCTATAAACGGTGGTTTAAACTACTTCAATATGGTTTCGCAAGGTTTGAAAAAATTTCATATATTTCATGGTCAGCAATAATTTAGAGAAACTTATTCTTATTTGGAAGTGGTTTTTATATCTGTTTTATTTAGATTACTTAGTGGTGGTTCCCAATTAATTTATAGGTCGTTTTTTTCCTTAAAAAATAACCTGAAAAAAGAATTTTTTAAATGAACATAATTGTCGCTAAAATATATAGTGGTGATTATGTTTAATGGAAGTTATTAATAATAGTCTCTAGATAAAATATTAAAATATATATTTCGTAGAAATTATTATAAACTACCGCTAAATATATTTAAAAAAAATTATTTTCAAAAACATATTTAATAGAATAATATAAATATAAAATCAGTGACATGAAATAAATTAAAATATAAATGCACAATAAAATAATTATACATACACTATCATACATCCATATATATATATATATACAACCTCATATAACCTATACCTTGATAAACCCATACCTTAGTCAACCTATACCTTAGTAAAAACTTAGTTTATTCATCAATATAGACATACAAAATATATACACCAAAAAAACTCCTAGCCAATATACATCAATCCCATGATATTCTCTACATCCTTCTACCTCCACATCATCTAATCAGCTGAAACTGAAAACATCATCTCATCCACTAGAAAAAAAATAAGATAAAAATTAGAACTGAACAAAATACATCATATTTATAGTATAATCATTGATAATATTTAAACATACCACAAAAACTAAAATCCCTCATTACTGCATTCTATAAAATTTCTTAGATCTAAATGGTTAACCCCTTTCCTATTGTCATCATCTACCACATAAAATAAAAACTATAAATTTTAAGAACAGAAATGTGAAAGGTATTTTACACTGAATATATTTAAAATGATGCACAGAACATTTTTTATTTTATTGATCAAATAGAATTCATTTTAACATAAAACAAATTATATATCATGAAGAACATGTTGAACATATAAACATAGTTATTTAATATATGATTCAGTATCTGGAACTCCAAAGAGATAAGTATATAAAAATATAACTAATTTTTAAATCAATGTACAGTCTGATTGAAATGTAATTAATAATCATAATTTATATAATTTTCATTGTTATAATGTTTTATATTTAATAAATAACACAACAGTGGTTTTCCAAAAATTATACATCAAATTGAGATCAATTATATTGTTTTTACCGTTACACACATGTTTTAGTGTTTTAAAACACTAAAAACGTGTTCACTAGTGTCCTAAGATTACCAAAACAAAAAATGATGGTTCCTTTGTTCCTAAATTTTAAAAAACAATATACACTCAATTTTCTATGATATAATGGTAATTCAACATCATTTTCATAGTTTAGACCCCAAAAAACATGTTTTAGAAACAATGGGTTTCTTCAAAAACTAGTTATTGAGTTATTCCAAGAACACCAAATGTTAGATGGATTTTGTTTCTACCCATGCATTCCAAAAATAATTCAATAGTGGTTTTTTAATGATTTAAAGTCAATATGAGGTATTTTTATGTATTTGGTAGTTACATGAACGTTTTAATGTTTTAAAATACCCAAAACTTCTTTACAACCATCTCAGTAAAAAATTTACTCCGAATTATGTTGTGTCAGTTATTGTATACCATAAATCAATATATGGTCATTTTCCTCTGATATTGCGATTGTCTAAAAAAATTTAAATTTTTTTAACCCCTTGACACACATTCTTAAAGACTCTTTCATCTTTAAGAATTGATTATTGATTAATTCAGAAAAAACTTCAAATAATATGAATTTGTTTCTACACATACCTTCCAAAAACAATTTTTCATTATTTATCCAATGATTTTATGTCAATATGAGGTTTGTTCTATGGTTTTGACCATTATATGCGCATTTTAGTGTTTTAAAACAGTGAAAATGTGTTTACGAGAATCATGAGAAAAATGTAACTTAGAATTATTTTTTCTTAGTTCTTACATTTCAAAAATAAATCTATGGTAATTTTAATATAATTTGAAATCCATCACAAAATTTCTTCATTGTTTTAACTCCCTAAAAATAATTAAAGACTTTAATATATTTAAAATTTTCTTTTTGAGTCATTCGGAGCACACCGCATATCGGATGGATATGTTTTCATCATGTACATATTAAAAATAATTAAACAGATGTTTATAATGGATTCAGGTCAATATTAAGTCATTTTCTATGGTTTTACCATTACATGCATGTTTTATTTATTTTTTAACATTGAAAATGTGTTTATGGGTATCTTAGGATAATCATTACATTGATTGATGTATCATTCGTTCTTATATTTCAAAAAAAATATGGTTTTTTCCTATGATTTAAAATAAATCCAACAACATTTTCATATTTTTGACCCCTAGACACACATATTTAAAGACATTAGTATCTTTAAAAATATCTTATTAAGTCACTCTGAGTAATCCACATGTAGGATGGATGTGTTGTTTGTGTGTACACATCAAAAATATTTCCACAATGGTTTTCTCAATATTTTATGTCAATCTAATGTTGTTTTCTATAGTTTTTATAGTTACATGACCACTTTAGTGTTTCAAAACACTAAAAATGAATTTATAGGAAACCTAGGATAACTATAAATTATAATGGTGTGTAGTCATTTCCTGTATTTCAAAAATCATTATATATATTTTCCTTATGATTTTATGTCTATTTGACAGAATTTTAATCATTTGGACCCCCAGACACAGATTTTTAAAGTGTTTGGTATCTTTTAAAAAATATTATTGTGTTATTACGAGTAGGCCATAGGTTGGATGGATTCCTTGTCTACACTTAGACAATAAAAATAATTAAACGGTGGGTATACCATGATTTTATGTCAATATATAGTTTATTCTATGGGTTTTTCCATCACACACATTATTTAGTATTTTAAAACACTAAAAATTCATTTATGAGCATCCTAGACAAACCGTAGCTCAGGATTACATGTCATCGATTCCTAAAATTTAAAAAACAATATATTTTAATTTTACTCTTATATCACAACCATATGATGTTTTCTCTATAGTATTCCCCCAAACATGTGTTTTTAAAGACTTTGGTATTTTTAAAAATATCTTATTATGTCGTTCGGAGAACACTGCACATCATATGGAAATATTATGTATAAATACCCATAAAAATAACTATAATATTTTCCCATGATTTCATGTCTATATGAGGTTTTTTTCTTTGGTTTTGACAATCACATGCAAGTTTT
This sequence comes from Viscum album, assembly GCA_963277665.1. Taxonomy (NCBI): domain Eukaryota; kingdom Viridiplantae; phylum Streptophyta; class Magnoliopsida; order Santalales; family Viscaceae; genus Viscum; species Viscum album. The sequence goes on from OY728160.1 coordinate 1,386,374,779, forward strand.
AGTGTTTTAAAACACTAAAAATGGGTTTACAAGCATCTCGAGAAAACCATGACTCAGAATGACAAGCCATTATTCCCCACATTTCAAGAATAAATCTTCAGTCACTTTTCTATGATATCATATCCATCCAGCATTGATGATGTAGTTTTTACCCCCAGACACGCATTTTATAGACTCTAATATCATTAAAAATTAGTTATTGAGTCATTTGGAGCACACCACATGTCAGATAGATTTTTTATCTACACATAAATAACACAAATAATTCAAATGTGGTTTTACCATGATTTCAAATCAATATGAGGTCATTTTCTATGGGTATGACCGTTACATTAGTGTTTTAAGACACTTAAAATGTGTTTATGGTAATATCATGAAAACCGTAACTCAAAATCACATGTCATTGGTTCCTACATTTCAAAAATAATTCTTCAGTAAATTTGCTATAAATTTACATCCATCTAAAGACATTTTTATAGTTTTCACCCCAAGACACATATTTTTAAAGACTTTTGTGTCTTTAAAACTATTTACTGAGTCATTTTGATCACACCACACATCGTATGGATGTGTTTGTTGTGGGTAAAAATAAAATATAATTCAATATTGGTTGTCCCATTATTTCATTCTCATTAGAGATTGTCCTATGTGGTTTTAACCATTACAGACATGTTTGAGTGTTTTAAAACACTAACAATGTGTTTACTGGCATCCCAGGAAAACTGTAACTCGTAATTATTTTTTGTTAGATCCTACATTTCGAAAATAAATCTACCATTTTTTTTCTTGTTTTTTATAGTTATCGGACTCATGAAGTGAGAAGTTTGAATCAAAGTGCATGTTATCAATTTAAAAGTTTCATTTTTTCATTAAAATGCATGTCAAAAGTCTAAACCAAAGAAAAAAACTTGTATTGTTTTCAAAATTTTGGAAAAGGATCCATAATTCATTTTTGAAATATAGGAATTGAAAAAACATAAATACAACAAATTATGTGTTAGTATGACTCGTGGTGCGTGTTTTCAAAATAAAAGTTTCATTTTAGTTTAAAAAGTCTTCCACTCTATCAAATATGATAAAATTAGCTCAGATTGTTTCCAAACTTTAGTAAAATTATCCATAATTCAATTTGGATATGTATAAACTAACATGACATCAATCAGACACAAGAAGTTTGTGGTAGTACTCGAATTTTTTATTATTAATATAAGTTTCATTTTACTTGAAAAAATATGTCAAATATCTAAAACAGATCCAATAATCTCATATTATTTTCAATTTTTTGAAAATGATCCAAAATTCATTTATGTCATGTAGGAATCAATTGTACATTAATCTGACACATGATGTGGTTGGTATAACTCAAAGTTCATGTTTTTAATTTAAAATAATCATTTTAGTATTATTCATGGAAGTTGTATCTATTCTTTGAAAATGTGCGAATGATTTATGGAGTTTTGATTTTACCTTGATAGGATGATCTATAATGCTATAAATTTCTATAGGGATCATGACTGGCATCCTCTAAAATACAGACACTAAATCATTTTCCATTGTTGATCGCTGCTGATACTATGTTTTCCTATAAGATCCATGTTATTTTAATTTTTCTTTCATCATTTTAATTTACCTGTGTGCTTCCCAATCAATGAAACTACTCCAACCCACATTGGTTGTATTATTTAATGATAATTAATCCATACCTAACACAAAAAATTGATTAGACCTAGAACTCATCCCGTGGGCTTCGCCAGGGAGACCCTCTTTCACCCTTCCTTTTTATTTTAGTGGCTGATGTGTTTTCTAACCTCCTCTCCAGGGCAGCCTCGCTTTCCATAATCCATGGGGCGAAAGCGTGTCGCAAGGGCCCTCTGATATCCCACCTCTTCTTCACTGATGATTGCCTTCTTTTTTCTCGAGCTACCCCTAATGAGTGTACTGCAATCTGCCAGGCAATTCAACAGTATGAACGGGCTTCAGGACAAATGATCAATCAGAGTAAATCAGAAATTTCTTTCAGCTCTGGAGTTCCCCAGCCGAAAAGAGAAGATCTCTGCTCTTTAGCACGCATCCCTGGGGTCGATAAGCACCAGAAGTATCTTGGGCTCCCGAAGGTGGTTGGACGGTCAAAGAAAGAAATCTGTTCAGCTATTGTGGATCGAATTGAAAGAAGAATACAAGGCTGGACCCCTAAAAAAATCTCCAAGGCCGGCAAGGAAATCCTCATCAAGGCGGCACTTCAATCTGTCCCCAGCTATTTGATGTCTATTTTTAAACTCCCTGATGTGGTGCTTTCAAAGATTCAATCCAGTACATCTAACTTTTGGTGGGGACGAAAGGACGGAAAAAATAAAGTCCATTGGATCGCCTGGTCTGCTCTCTGTCAACCAAAATCTGAAGGCGGAATGGGCTTCCGGGACCTTTCTCTGTTTAACGATGCTTTGCTGGCTAAACAAGGTCGGCGTATGATTAATAATCCATCATCCCTATGCACGCGTGTTCTCCGGGCTAAATATTTCCCACATAAGGATTTTATGGATTCCCATCTTGGCTATCGACCCAGTTTCTCTGGAGAAGCATTTGGGGCGGTCGTAATCTACTGAGGAAAGGGCTAGGCTGGAGGATTGGGAATGGTTCTACGGTCAAGATTTGGACCGATCCTTGGATTGTTGATCAGACAGGCACGAAGGCGTCATCCCCTGTTTATCCCGGATCCGAACATGCCACAGTCTGTTGTCTTTTTGATGATCAAGGGGCGGGATGGTGTCTGGAAAAACTCTACTCCTGGTTTAATGAGAGGGATAGGAGACTTATTCTGAGTATTCCCTGTGTGTCAGACGCAGGGCCAGATCATCTCTACTGGACAAACGACAGCTCAGGGGAGTATACAGTGAAATCTGGCTACCGGCGAGCTCTTTCTGCTCAGATTTCAGAAGGAGATGCGAGGCCCTGGACATCAATTTGGAAGCTTAATGTTCCCCCTAAAGTTCGCTTTTTCTGGTGGCAGGTGTGTACTGGTATCCTCCCAACTAAGAGCCTCCTTGTCTACAGACACTTTTCCGACGACAACTCTTGCCCTTTCTGCCCTTCTGTGACTGAATCCCCTTTCCATGCCCTTGTTCAATGTCCCGGGGCTCAGGAGATTTGGAATGGTTGGGGATCAACTTTAGAGATGTTCCCGGACCCCGCCTCAGATCTCACAGCTCTCCTGATGCGATGGTGCTCCTCCTTTTCGTCGGCTAATGCAGGCGCCCTGTGCATTGTGGCTTGGATTATCTGGAATAGGCGGAACGAGGCCATCTTCAATCATTTCCGGAGGCCCCCCAGGTTTTGGATTGACCGGGCATTGTCATGGATTGCGGTTTGGCAGAACCACCCTGAACAACAAAGACTTTCCACCCACCCTCCTCTTCCCCAACATTGGTTCCCCCCACCGGAAGGGATTTTTAAGATCAATGTGGATGCCTCTCTCCCTAAGGATGGCCCAGTTGGACTAGGTTTACTGGCCCGGGACAACCTGGGAAATCTTATCGCTGCCAAATACGAAGCACGTTATGCACTTTGGGAGCCCTCAGTCGCGGAGGCCGCCGCCATCCTTGCTGGATTAAACTTCGCAAAAGATTGCGGTTGGGACTCCATTCACATCGAATCCGACTGTCTCACTGTAATCAATGCCATCAATCTCACTGACGGCGGGCTTCAACCTTTCGGTCCCATTATCCGGTGTATTCATTCCCAGAGACAAGGCTTCAATTCCTGCAATTTCTCATTTATTAAAAGGGAAGCGAACGAAGCCGCTCACAAGATGGCAGGCATTGGCCCTCCCTATGAGGATTTGCTCTGGTTCAATCATTTTCCATCGTGGTTATGCTCCTGTATTTCTGCTGATCTCCATCATTAATGGATCCGTCTTATTTTGTCAAAAAAAAAATTAAATAATATTAATAATTATGTTTTAAATAATCAAAACTTTATAATATTATCTAATTCATATTTTTTTCTTACTATTTAATTCTATTTAATTTCTACCAAAACATAATATTGAAAAATAAGTTATAACAACAAACCCACCTTAAACCTAGTTAAATGGGGCAATCAAGACGAATCTCACTATACTAATAGATCTAATTGGAATTGTTTAATCCATGTAGCCTTCCCCATTTAATTATTTTTAAGGTGTGATTATTTTTATAATTTCTTTTTCATTAACATTTTTATAGTAATGACATAATATTAAAGTGTATTTAAAAATACTTACTCCAACATCTCTGGTAGGATTAGTCATAAAATTTTCATCATGTTTCCTATGAAATTTAATTAGCATCTATTTCCAGTGAACACAGTGAGCTAATTCATTGTCATTTATAAGAAAATATATACAAGTCATGAAAATTATTAAATTATAACAAAATAATATAAATAATAGTGGATAAAATATAACCAAAAAAATTATTTTTATCAAAAAACTCTGAGACCTAGTGATATGAAGAAATAATTATTTCTCAGGATTCACAATATGTTTTCAAATAATTTCTTAATAGATAGAAATATTAGTAAAAATTATAATTTTATTGTGTTTATGTTATAAAGATTCTTTAAAATATTTAGATACCTCATGAGATGAATCTTTTTCAATGTCGACAAACATCTTCCACTTCTCCCGATAAATTCCTTCAGGCACTTTATCATACATCTATTGTGAGCTCAAAGCTATTTCATTAAATTTATTCCATATTTTCAATTTAATCCCCTCCATTTTTTGAAAAAAAAATCATATTCCATTTGCGTCAAACGGAGTCATGGGAATCAAAATAAAAAAATATAGAAGAAAATATAACACATTATAAGTATATTAAAAAAATTCTCATTTATTTTAAATTATTTATCAATTAATATTAAATTAATATTTCCTTTACTTGGTTACCAAAGACATCATTTTTTCAGAATGTGATAATATGCCTTCAATCTGTATAATTAAAGGGAAAAATTACCATCTCGCAAGCAAGATAATCAAGAATATGTCCATAAGTCTTAGCAGCGTCATCGGTAGGCACCCCAAACTCATCAAATGAAATTATAATCATAAATAATTTTAGGACCCACATATATTTTGTATTCATATTTATATCTATTCTATTGTTATCTTTATCTATTTGAAAACTGAATTAAACAATTAATAACATATATATAGTTTCTTTTGTATGATTTAATTCATACCAACAATGGTAAATTTACAGAATCTCCAAGATAGAGGTGTGACCAACTTCTCCATCACCATAGGCACATCAGATGGTAGGATACCAATGCCATCAGGGGAAACTAATGTTTCTCTAAAAGTCTTTGTTATAGATGAATTACTCAAATCTAATGAAGTTGATGGTAGTCATTGTATGCTCTAAGATGTTGATTAGATAAGATCTTGATACTTATTTTCTTATCATTCCTATAATTCAAATGGTTCATAATATATTAAATGTATAAAACATTTACAAGTATAATATTTCTACAAAAAATGAAAAAATAGAACAATGTATAAATGTGTGAAACATTTATAAATAATAAATATTAATACAATTTCATTACCAAATTATACATTTATTTTTCTTCATCATCATTGTTTTCATTATTATCAACATCCATTGTTATGAGTGCTTAATATACACCTTATCTTAAAAGTTATATTGTCTCAATATTTTTAGTAAAAACAATTCAATTTTTTGTGTTTGAAGAGGTTCACTGCGAAAAAGTACCAATTGATCTTCATAGTTTGTATCATACAGGTATCTTCACTTTAAGTTTAGAGGATAACTCCAACGATATTGTATTCCATTATCCATATAATAATCCATCATCACTTGTGAATCCAAGATAAATGGATCATGCTCTGGAGGCTCACCGGAATGGATCAAGAGAGAGAAGCTGATAGCAGTAAAATGTAACGAATCTATCATTATACCCATATTAATTTTGACCCACATTAATTTGAATAGTATAACTAAAAATTAACTATGATAGTTAAATTCTCTTATTTCAATCAAATTTATACAGTACCCCGCCTGTGTAAGTGTTAATACACCACTATTTTGATTTTCCAAGTCTTCTTCACAATAAATTGTTCAAAACATGAATCCATCAATATTGTATGCATTGAATATCTTAACATTCCTTATAAAACCCCAATCCAAAAACAGACAATCATTTTATATTTCAGATTGATTCTATATAGTCATCATCTAGACAAAATGATATAAGGTATTACTTTTAACATAGAAAAATTAACTACAAATAAAAAATATGAATATAAATATATACTCACATGATAGGATGACCATTTGATAGTCTCCCTATTAGCCACTTTTTTTAATTTCATCTCATTTACTTCTTGGTCCCTTAGTCTCCTCTTTGTTTTAAATCATAATTTTTAAATAAATAGATCTGCAATAATACTATTGAAAATTACATATCAATGTACATGTAACAAATTCAATTAAGTCAGTTTGAAATTTAACCCCTATCCAATTCATTTTCAAATAGTCGTAAATACCAATGACTATTTCTTAGAATAATAATTAGTGGATATCTAACTATTGGAAATACATTATATACCAACGGTTTGAAACTGTTGGTATAGGTACCATAACCGTTGGTATAATATATACCATGACATTGTTTTTCCCATTTCAATCTTCACATGACAACCACTCTTCCAACTAAACCATTTCAATTTCTTTAGTTGAGACATCTCATAATGTTGATAGGACAATCAAATTTCTGATATCCCATCATAGTTAGATTTACATACACCATTAACATAATTAACACATAATTCATAAGTTAATTAAATACATAAAGAATAAAATTCAGAATTCAGGGGTTCAGGGGCTGTTCAGGGGTTTGCGGTGGTTGTCCAAGGAGGGTAGGGGTGTCGAGATGGGTGGGAGTGTCTGGGGGGATGGGGGTGTCCTGGGGTGGGGGCGGGGGGGTGTCAAGGGTGAGGGATGCCCATTGGGGTGTCTGGGGGGTGGGGTGGTGTCTAGGGGGGTTTTCCATGGGGTGTCCCAGGGGGTGGGGTGGTGTCTAGGAGGTTTGGGGGGCTTTCCATGGGGTGAGGGTGTCCTGGGGGTGGGGTGGTGTCTGGGGGTGGGGACGGTCCGGGGGGTCTATCCAAGGGGGTGGGGTGGGGTCCATGGGGTGGGGGTTGTCCAAGGTGGTGGGGGATGTCCAAGGCGGTGGAGGGGCGGTCCACGGGGGTGTCTAGGGGGTCAGGGGTGTCCAGCGGGGTGGGCGGGAATTTCCATGAGGGTGGGGGTCTATATAAGGGGTAGGGGTGTCCATGGGGGTGGGTGGGGCTATCCAGGGGGTACGGGGGGTCGAGGGGGTGGGATAGCTATCCGTGGGGGTAGGGGTGTCCAGGGGGTGGGAAGGCTGTCCACGGGGGTGGGGGCTGTCCAGGGTGATGGGTGGGCTATCCAGGGGGTGGGCGGGGATATCCATGGGGGTTGGTGGGTATTTCTAGGGTTATGGGGTGTCCAAGGGGTGGGAGGGGTTTTCCAGGGGGTACAGGGTGTCTAGGGGTGGGGAGGTTGTCCACAGGAGGGGGGCTGTCCAGGGGGGGTGGGCGGGCTGTCTACAGGGGTGGTGGGGCTGTCCATGGGGGGTACATGGTGTCCAGGGTGTGTGGGGGGGTGGGGGGTTGTCCATGTGGGTGTGGGGATTTCCATGGATGAGTACAGGGGGGTGGTGGCAGTCCAAGGTGGTGGGGGGGGGGGGGGGTTGTACATGGGGGTGTCCAAGGGGTGGGGTGGTGTCCGATGGGTGGGGTGGTGTCCAGGGGGTGGGGTGGTCTCCAGGGGGTTGGGGGGATTTCCAAGGGTGGGGTGTCCATGGGGTGGGGGTTTTAAGGGGGTTGTGGGTGTCTAGGGGGTGGGTGAGCTATCTACGGGGGTGGTCGGGCTATCCAGGGGGTAGGGGTGTCCAGGGGGTGGGCGGGCTGTCCACGGGAGTGAAATTTTTTTTCGAGAGTTATCAAAAGTGAAGTAAAAAAAATAAGAGTAACTTGTTTTGAATAAATCGGTGAAATGTTCTTAACATGTTACACAAACATGTATAACACCATTTTTCTATAATAATCACATGCATAGTTGTATTTATCATAGAGATACATAACTGTCAGTGTATATCAAACTTTCTTATATCCACACTAAAAGATTTTTTCTTGTGGATTGTGTCGTATTGGATTATTTCCAGACCATAACTTGTTTGTAACTATTATTGTTGAGTAGCGAACCATTTAAATAATTTTAGTTCCTATGTAAGTGCGATTTTTTTTGTTTTTAGAAAAGTGATAATTCTTTAACATGATGAAAATCTTGTTTCAAGAGAAAGGATAATTAAAAGAAAAACATATCATTGATTTTTCCCCTCTCCCTCTCAGTGTGTAAGATCCTGACCATATCATGGGTTATCCAGGGGGTTGGATGGGATATCCACAGGGGTTGGTTGGCTATCCACGGGGGGTGGGAGGGTTGTCCACGGGGGTGGGCAGGCTGTCCAGGGGGTAGGGGAGTCTAGTTGGGTGTGTGGGCTGTCCAGAGGGGGTGGGAGGGCTGGCCACGGGGGGGTAGGGGTGTCCATGGGGTGGATGGGCTGTCCACGGGGGTGGGGTTGTCCATGGGGGAGTGGTGTCCAGGGGGTGGGAAGGCTTTCCATGGGGGTGGTGGGGCTATCCAGGGGGTATGGGGTGTCTAGGGGGTGGGCGGGCAGTCCAGGGGGTGGGCTGGGCTGTCCAGGGGGTGGGTGGGGTTGTCCAAGGGGTACGAGGTGTCCGGGGAGGGGGTAGGTTGTCCATAGGGGGAGGGGGTGTCCAGAGGGTGGGCGGGCTGTCCACGGGGGTGGTCGAGCTGTCTGGAGGTAGGGGTGTCCAGGGGGGTGGGTGGGCTATCCACAAGGGTGGGCATGGCTGTCCAGGGGGTATAGGGTGTCTAGGGTGGTGGGGGCTATCCACAGGGGGAGGGGTTGTCTAGGGGGGTGGGCGGGCTATCCATGGGGGTGGTAGGGCTGTCCATGTGGGTACGGGGTGTCCAGTGGTAGGGGATGTCTAGGGGAGGGGTGAATCTGTCACAGAAAATACTCAATTCAAGTTTTATTAATTATAGATAAAAAAATAAATATAATGTGACCTACCTAATCACACATATATTCAGGCACAATAAATTAATAAACATCAAAGGTCAGTAATTTTAGTCAAAAATATAACATATCAATCTATCCCTCATCACCATCATCATCACCCTTACCCTCATCCTCATCATCATCCCCATCATCGTCCCCACCCTACTCCTTGCCCTCGAACTCAGCCTCGGCCTCCTCATCGCCCTCCTCCTCTACCTCATCCTTCTCCTCTCCCTCCTCCTCCACCTCAGCCTCCTCCTTTCCCTCATCCTCCTCCACCTCATCCTAATCCTCGCCATCATATCTACTTCCACTATAAATTCCACCAGGTGCACCATATATAGAATGAATCGATGAAATAAATTCACCACAAGCAGTGTTGTCCTCTGGTGGAAGTGTTTGATGTAAAACATTCATCAGTTTCGTAAATGAAGTGGTTTCCCTAGAATATTGTTTTTTCATCTCTATATCCCTTTTTCTGCCTTTTCTACATGTGCCTTAACCTTCTGCAACTCGTTGGCACTACAACTCGTACCTAAGGAGGGCTAATACCTCTTTGGAACAATACTCTTCCTAGGTGGGCAGCATACTCTACCAGGGTGCTTATCTTCCTACACCTGATGTAAGTGATCATTTGGCCCAAAATTGTATGGTTCCTAGGCATCAAGGGCCTCTAAAGTAGCATGTTACAAATATAAATATATTCATAAGTTACAAAATAGAAATTAATATTTTAAATCTATAAAGTAAAACGTACAATTTGCTGCTGAGTCGATTCATTAAAGAAAGATTATAAATTGTCATACCTGCTGCATCTCATGATCTGGCATCATAGTACATCACAATGTGTGGACGTATTTATTAGAATATATTTTTTTATTTAATCCAAATGAATTTAAATCTCACCTAAATCCTTTAGGCGTTCTGGTCGTGCACCCTCACCATCAGAGAAATTAAACCGCAGTTGACACGAAAATATTAATTCATATAAATACAAAAATTAATATATAGCATTAAGTACAGCAGATTTTTTTACCCATATCTATGACCAGGATGTATCCTTAACTTCATTTGGAAGTTGTATCCATGAGAGTGGGCTGATAGGAATGATGTCGGAGTATTTGGAAAATGTCACAAAAATACTCCGACATTGTTGCCCTGATTTTTCTATCATCTGACTATCTTCATAATACTCCACTGTCAACTGTGTGCGGTGGTTATACACTACACGCATGTGTGTACTCCCCTGCCCCCCCCCCCCTCCCCCCTCCTATCAGTATATGTATCAATTATGAAAGAAAAAAATATTTTATCAATACATGTTATAATGAAAATAAATAATGGTGTAAAAAATTGTTAGGGTTGTACAAGTATACATGTGGTTGTCTGGTCAATGGGAACCACTGGATCTGCAGAAACTGAAGGAACAGCCTATACAGATGCAGTGAGTCCCAATATATTCTCTGTAGGGACAGAGTCTGGAAGAGCGAGAGTCGAAGAAGATGGAATATAAAATCCCAGATATAAGGAAGCAGAAGTAAAAGAAGATGAAATGGATGGCTGGCCGAATGTTGGATGGGTAGTGGGAATCATCATCAGATATTGTACAAATGAGTGAGGAGTCTTAGAAGTAAACGGAGGTGAAAAAATGGGCATCCTAAATATCATGTGTGTCCCTAATGACACAATAGGATTAGCATGTGGGATGGATGGTATTCCAGTGGGCATGGCAGGGTCTAATCGGGTACACTGACCAGATCATCTGGCTCTTCTACCAACACCCCTCGTATGAACACCCTGAGTACTGGGACCACTACTAGGCTACTCATCAAATAACTATTTTCTAATAGATGGATCCTTCAAAAATGTTTAAAAAATTAATCACATGACATTATATATTATTTAAATATATATATTTGAAATAAAATACTCACTGTAGGAACTAGTGGTGGAATGCCCAGCTCAGTCATGTGACGATTGTTGTCCATAATCTATTTTCTTCACCTCTCTTCAATTGGTTTCATTTCCTGTATTTTGAAACAAATATTGAATTAAATAGAAAAGGATAACTAATGTGTATCCCAAAATACCAAATAAATTTTAGGGAATAGGGGGATTTGGGGATTATTTAACTAACCATTATTTTAGGTGAGTTTGAACAAATATATAATGAAGTCAATAAATCATACAAGATGTAATAAAGAAATTTAATTTTTAGTAGGATGTTTATTTACTAAGTGCCATAATTCTATTAAAGATAGGTCTTGAAGTAGTAAAAATTTTATACAAATCACAGTTTAAGCATTGAAATGTTCACCAAGTTAGAAATGTTGGTTTTGTAGGTTTGAATACAGTTCAATTCCAAATCAGAAAATGAAATAAAAATAAAATTACAACCAATAAACATTGAAAATTCACATAAAGGTCAAGTTGGATACAACATATTTGTAATCAATATTAAGTAAATTTTAATAGTACCAACTTTAATAGCCCAAGTCGAGGTAAACCAAAATAATTGAGAACATGAATGGATGATTTTATATATTTCCCACAACAACTTCAGGTTCACAGTCAACTCTAAAAATTGAGCTATTGGAGTCATCAAAAGTAATAAATGGATCATTTCCAATGGCAGTAGGGATGGTGTCAATTCCATCATCACCATCATCAAAAATAAGTCTTGGAATTACTTCAATAATGACACCAAATTCAGGTTGAAGATGGTCTTTGACAAAAAGAATTTGTTTCTCCATTGATGTCAATATATAGGGTTTATTGGTAGAAAGAGTATGAGTCATATCAATTACTCGAAATCCAAAATCATCAATAAATGTTCCCTACCTCATCATCAAATCAAACCACTTACATTTCATCATCATGACTCATCCATGAGAATAATAATCCAGTATTATTATTTTTTCAACGGCTCCATAATAACCTACATTTTCAAATAGCGGTCTACAATCTGATGCACTAGCATAACAGTATGTTGTGGAAGTATCCATAACACCATCATGTTGTGTTCTCATGTTCTTTTCTTGTTCAGTGATAATGAATTTGTACCCATTGAAAATAATTGATTTACCATCACGAACCACGGTATTAGGACCAAAATTCAAAGCTCTTATTTCCTTAGAGATAGAGTCAGCAGGAAAACTCAATACCTAAAATATAAATCAATATTAGACATAATTAATTTTTGTTTTAATTATTTTAAACATTAATATTATTACCTTTAATTTTAACCAAGCAGAAAACTCTTTGCTATGAAAAGTATCCCTTCTTCTCAAAGATAAAGAATGATTCTTTCTATTTATCATCACTTTATGTTCCCTGTAGATAAATAAAGGAATAGTTTAATACAAATATATAGATATATTTATAAGATATAAATATACAATTTACATACAATATTTATTCATCAAACAAGTCACAGTTGAACAAAATTGTGCGATGTTCCATCTCCCACTCTTCAAGGCTTAATGTCATCAATGTATATGATCCAGGAATTCCTCCTGTTTGAGGAAGTGACGGAAAACTGGGTTCAGTTTTATCATACTATTCTTCTTTGTTTCTCAATGGTCTGTCCTTTTGTGTAGTAAGATCAGACGAATACATAGATCAGAAATCCATACATTCTTGAGCCAAGTAATTGTTCATGATAAAACCTTCGGGATGATTCCTATTACGAACATAAGACTTTAATGTGTACATATTTCTTTCAGTTGGATACATAAAAAGAAAAGAAATAGGTCCTTCGAGAATTATTTCAGTTGGAATATGGACAGTCAGATGTAGCATGCATGTGAAAAATGATGGGGGGAATATTTTCTCTAACTCACAAAAAATTAATGGGGCATCTACCAACATTTTTTTCAAGAAAGACTTGGACAAATTCTTATTAAAAAGATCTCTAAACAAATGGAACAACCAAATAACATCCACCCTTAAATTATTGGGAAAAATATGACAAATTTATATTGGAATAAACTCATGCAGAAGGATGTGATAATCATGAGTCTTCAAATATTTTAGCTTCAACTCTCTTCTGTTGACCCGTTTGGATATATTGCTTGAATAGCCATCAGGAACTTTAATAGTCTCTAGTAATTACATAAATTTCTTTTTTTTCTGTAGGTTTCATCAAATAAGAAGCACATGGAAGTCGCCATTTATTTTCAATAATACACACAGGATGCAATTCCGGTCTGATGCCCCAATCCACCAATTCACAACTAGACCGTAAATCATCTTTTTTATTTCCCTTAACATTTAGAAGAATCTAAATCAACATTTCACATATGTTTTTTTCAATGTGTATTACGTCTAAGAAATGACTTAACAAATTAGTTTACCAATAAGTAAAATCAAATAAGATACTTCTCTTCTTCCAATTGTAACAGGTTTCAGTGGAAACATTCTTTCTCTTTACAGATTTCATTTGACCCTTCCCATATGAAAAACTGAAATCTTTTAATTCATTAAGCACATCATTTCCAGACATACGCTGAGGTGGATCATCAGTCTCCATGGTATTTTCAAATCTTCTATGATTATTTCTATTTGGATGGTTCATTGGAAATAATTGTTGATGTCCCATAAAACTGAAACTATAATGATGTTTCAGTCTTATGGATCATGTATTATTCATACAAACAGGACATGATAATTTTCCCTTCATGCTCCATCTAGATATCATTTCATAAGCAAGGAAATCATTGATCTTCCACATAAACACAGCACACATCTAAAATATTTCTTTCGAACATGAATCGTATTTGCACACACTCGCATCCCAAGAAGTTTCAACTCTTTTATTAATGGTTTCATGTATACGTCTATATCATTTCCAAGATCATAAGGGATAGATATGAGTATATTCCTGAAAGTGAAAGGTTTTTTCATACACAACCATAGGGAAAGATTTTAAATGTGTATAAAAATCAACCACGTGTTGTGCAACGTAAGCATCTGCCCAAACATATTAAAACCATCAGATGAAAGACTCAACCTCATATTATGCATGTCAGCTACAAAATCAGGATATCGAGCATCAAATCTCTACCATAAAAATCCATCTGCAGGGTGAACCAACTCATCATTATAATTTTTTCTCTCAGTATCATGCCATCACATTTTTATTAATATTTCATCATACATAAAAATATTCTGGAGTCTGGGGATCAATGGAAAGTGCCACATTACTTTCATTGTCACATGGGATGGTGTTCCATTAGCTTTTGAATTCCAACAGGACGTACCACATTTTATACAATCATTTCATTCATCATTTTCCTACCATAATAAACTAAAATATTTCGGGCAAGCATGAATTTAGTTTCATGAAAATTCAAGTTCATCAACTAACTTCCACAGCATATAGTGGTTTGAGTGAATATCTACATCATTTGGAAATAAGTCCTTCAAGAAGGTAAGAATGTAATCGATGGAAGTATTAGAAATCCCATACAATGTTTTCCCATGAAACAATTAGATTAAAACTTCCATTTTTTCATTTTACCACATTATCGATATATTGGAGTCATGGCAGCATCATTCAATTTTTTCACCCTGACAACATCTTCATTTTTATTAGACGCATCATGTGTTCCCATATCAAAATATTCTTGGGTTATAATCCTTTATTTTTCATGATGATGAATAAACTGAAACTGTTTATATAACAAATTCTCCAATCCAATCCTCTCATTTCAATCATCTTCAATTTGAGATGTCATTTTATCCCCATTTTGATACCACGCAGATTAGTTTCCTTGAAACCCATATTTTTTTATGTGGTAGCTGACTTCTTTATGGCTTAACCAAGGAAATCCAACACACTTTTAATAGGGGCAGTGTATGTGACCACTATCTGAAGTACTGTGAAATGAAAAATCTAAAAAGCTCTCCAAATTGTTTTGAAAATTACTTGAGATCTGATCTGCTTCATACATCCAACTTCTATCCATTCTATAAATAAAATTGTTATAAGTCATTTCATCAAAATAATTTCAATAAGATTGATGTTTCATTAAAAATATATTTATGTTAATTAGAATTTTTCACTTTATATGCAACCATAATTAACACACTACTCTATATGAGAATCCTAATATAAAAGACAAAAAAATACTATATTTACAAAAAAATATCTTTGAAGAACTATACATGATTGTACAAGATCATGTACACTTGTGGAGGAGAATTATTCCAGATTTGACAAAGTTTTAGATCGAAGAAATTTTATATTTTAGTAGATAATTTGAGTGATCACATACATTGCCCAAGGGGGGAGGTGGTGTCCAGGGGGTGCGGGGTGTCCAGGGGGTGGCGGGACTGTCCAGGGGGGGCTGGAGGTGTCCAGGGGGTGGGGAGCTGTTTAGGGGGGGTCGGGGTGTCCAGGTGGGTGGGTTGTCCATGGGGGTGGTTGGGCTGTCCAGGGGGTAGGGGGTTTCTAGGGGGTGGGGGATATCTAGGGGGTTGGGGTGTCCAGGTGGGCGGGCTGTCCACGGGGGTGGTCGGTCTATCCAAGGGGGTGAGTGGGGTGTCCAGGGGGTGGGAAGGGCTATCCAAGGGGTACAGGGTGTCCAAGGGTGGGAAGGCTATCCATGGGGGTGGTGGGGCTGTCCAGGGGGGTACGGGGTGTCCAGGGGGTGGGAGGGTTTTCTAGGGGGTGGGTGCGCTGTCCACAGGGGGTGGTCGAGATGTCCACGGGGATGGAGGGATTGTCCAGTGGGGTCGGGGGTGTCAAGGGGGTGGGTGGATTTCTAGGGTGGGGGCGTCTGCGGGGATGGGGGTGTCCGAGGGGTGGTGGGAGGGTTTTCGAGGGGTGTGTGGGCTGTCCATGGGGGCGTGCGGGCTGTCCAGGGGGGTATTGGATATCCAGGGGTGGGTGGGCTGTTCATGGGGGTGGTAGGGCTGTCCAGGGGGGTCGGGGGTGTCTAGGGGTGGGGGTAGTTCAGGGGGTACGATGTGTCCAGGGGGTGGGTCGACTTTCTAGGGGGTGGTGGGGGTGGCAGGGTTATCCATGGGGGTACGGGGTGTAAGAACCTAAACCTTCTTTTCTGGTATGTTTTTCCTTTTCTGGTCATTTTTAAGAAAAAGATGAAATTCTTGAAATTTTCTAAGTACACTTCATGTACTTTATGAGTACACGTCATGTAATTCCTTGCGCATGAGGCCGTGTACTAGTCGTGTAGTATCCACACACATGACCATGTGGGAGTGACTTGGAGTCCACTTAAAGTGGAGTACAGAAAAGGCGAGTACATGCCATGTTCCCTAAAAGTGCATGCCATGTATTTTTGTTTCATTAAACGTACCAAGGTCACGTCTGACAGACAGAAAACCCTTCTTCTAGGTCACGATCATTTGAGAGAGTCCGTATGGCCGTGGATCTTTTATGAGCCCCCAATCCTCCATCTGTCCTCTGAATCAAATATTGCTGGTTTTGTTGGAATCGCATCGGTGAGTTCTCTCTTCTACTGAAGACTTATTTAATGATTCCTCTTCCTTTCCAATTTATCTTGGGTTGAAGGTTTTAGAAGTTTTTGTATATCTACGACGTTTTAAGGAGATTCAAGCCTTGAGGTTCAATTATAGTGATCTCCTAAAATTGAGGTAGGTGGTTTGTGCCTTTCCGTTCAAAGTCTTTGAGTATTATAAGAAAATTCCACCAATACCCTTGAACGGGGTATTGCGTGTTTACCGTTTTACCCCTATTTATTTCCCTCCATGCTTGTATGCTTGTGTAGAGGTAATTTGGATATGAATAGGGTTGATTTTTATGCTTTGGTTTTATTTACCTTTCATGTTCTGTTTATGACCGTTTGGTCATGTTTAGCCAGTTTGGCTACCTTGCCTATTTTCCATGCCTGTTGTTGTAGGATAGAAAGTTTGTATTCTGACATGCTTGATATGTTTTAGACTCTTTAGCCAAGTAATTCTGTAGGTTTACTTTGGCCATATTACACTGCTATGCTCATTGACCTACACAGGTCCCTGAGAACCTGGTGTAGTAGACTATAAGGGGAATTGACCGGGTGAGATTCCTTAGAGAGTCTTCAAGCACTTTTGGATATAAGGGGGATTTACCGAGTGATAATTCTCAGAGAGACTAGAACCACATGGGGCTATATGGGGAATTAACTGGGTGAGCTTCTTCAGAGAGTCCTTGATTGCTATAGACTATAAGTTGATTGACCGCGTGAGCTTCCTCAGAGAGTCTTTGATTTTAATCCTAAACTCTCTAGAATATAAGGGGAGTTGATGGTGAGTCCTTCCTCAGAGAGACTATTAATGACCTGGTCTATAAGGGGAATTGACCAAGTGAGCTTCCTCATAGATTCCTTGACCTTGGGCTATAAGAGGAATTGACCATGCGAGCTTCCTCATAGAGTTCCTGACTACCTTAGACTATAAGGGGAATTGATTGTGGGTGCTTCCTCATAGAGTCTTCATATACTGAACTAGAGAGGATAGGTTGTGTGTACTTCCTATAGGGTTGCTCTGCTTGATTTATTGTTCGACTTGGGATACTATTTACAACTGATCACCTTCCTGATTACTATTTTCTGTACTTTTACCTACCATATATACACTAACTGTTAGGCACAGATCTTCGGGTGGTTTCCTACTGGGATTTAGTTGCACACCCTGTTTGGGTCATGCTTTTGGGACCAAACATATTATATTGTTATAGGTATAGATAAGGTAAATAACCCTTTTACTTCAGGTACTTGACTTGTTGTGGAGATGGAGAGCATGGGACCAAGCTATGGCTTGCGATGCTGAGGAGTTTATCTTTTTTTCATTTTTACTTTGGCTTAGTACTATTTTTATTCCAGTTGTGTGATTTTTTTAGTTGCTTTCCTATACATATGTATCATGCATAATTTATATATATGTGCTCTAGTTGTTTTATTATTCCAGTCTTCCGTTGTTTACTGCTGTTGGATATTTACTACTTCTGCTATTGTATGTTTTTGTTTACATCTATTGCGTACTCTTCCAATGAGGGCATAGTTTCCCTACTATCACACCCAAGGCCCTCGCTGCTAGTTGGAATCCTCTGGCATTTAGAGAAATGCTCTTGAGGATATGTGACCAACCGGGTATGGGGCGCATCTGGGTGGCTTCCGGAACCGGGATGTTACAAAGTGGTATCAGAGGAATTATTTTCTCATGAATTACTATTTAGAGCCTTTAGCTAGGGATAGGAAGGAATAGGTACTTGGTAATGATTTGTGCCCAGGAGTAGCTAACTCGTGTTCAAGGAAAATCCAATATACCTAATTTGTTACAATTTCTTCTAGGTTTTCAAGTTTATGGTTGATCTGATTTTCACTGATGGGTGACAAACATGTTTTTTGTTATTACTGTTGACATTATTGAGGTTCTATTTCTATCGCAACCCGATGAGATGAGGGTATGTCATCTCATGCATCATATAGGCACTTGCTAGAAATCACATGTCATTCATTTTCTCATGCCATCTAGGATGAACTATTGATTGCATTTTGTTGTGATAGATGTTGTGTAAAATATGCATGTTGTTGTGATAGTTTCCTTGATAAAATACATTTTGTTTGATAGGGTATTGTTTTGTGCAGTTTTTTGCTTGAATGGATGCCAAACTTTGGTTGTTGAGGTGTTATGGGCCCTCATAGACCATAATTTGGTGGTTCATTGCTCTATTTTCCTTTTTATAACATCTATAAGATGCCATAAGTTGATTTTTGGGTAGTATGGGCCCTCATGGATCGGAATTTGGCACTATCAGTGTTCGTTTCATTGTTTTCTGGGTTCCGAAGTAGTTTCTGAGGCTTATTGTCCAGAATAACTCATAATACACACCGTGCAGTGTTAAGTACACGCCATTTGTTCTTATGTTCAGGAAGAAACTATTTTTCTTAATTACATGCCATGTACTTTATGTACACACCGAGTAGTCTCTGACCATGTCGTAGGTCGTGTTGGTAGAGACATGGGATGGGGAAAGTCTGGTGGGAACACGTTGTGTACCAGAAGAACATGTCTTGTAGTGCCGACCCTATGTCCACCCGTGTAACCAAAAAACAGATGGATAAGACCTTAAGCTATACACACAATGTCCATGATGAGCACATCGTGGAGTCTGAACTAGGTACCCGGCCGTGTTACAAACAACACAAGTTGGTGTTAACCTTTCATGTACACGCCATGTCTACCTTGAACACGCAGTGTAGTTTGACCCAGGTACCCATCCATGTCACGGACAACACGGGTCGATGTTATCCCTTCTCAAACACGCCGTGTCTTTTTGGAACACGCCGTGTAGTGTGAGTCATGTTTCAGGTCGTGTCACTACAACACGGGCTAAGTGAAGCTTGTCTAGTACACGCCGTGTCTACCATGAACACGCCATGTAGTTTTGTCTTAGGAGAGCCGTGTGGATTAACCATGTAGAAGGACTCATGCAGGGGAAGATGATTAAAGTACACGTCGTGTGTAAATATAACATGTCATGTGTTTGGGGTGTTACGCGACCAGTTTAGGCAGGAGTGCATGCCCATGTGAATGACTTCAGGGAACACACCGTGTAGGAAATGTACATGTCATGTATTCATGTTTTGTAAAACTTGAGTGTATTCTTTCTCATGTTCCATTATTACAGTCCTTGTTTTCTATCCTTGATATTCTTGATCTAAGGTGTGTGATTGACCTTGCAGATTCATGCCACTGAGACGTCCTCCGGTTGTGCGCCTGTTGCCAGATGGTGATCAGACACCTGACATGGCTGATCAGGGACTGCGTACAGATCCTCTAGTTGTGCCAGCCTTGGAACCACCAGCTATTGTACCTGAAATTGGTGCTGATGCACAGTTTAGGGAGGAATTTTTTAGGATGATACAGACCTTTCAGGGAGTGCTGCTTCCTGCCTTGTCGATGGCTGATTTGACGCGGGTCTTTCAGCAGTAGCATCCTTCTACTTTCTTAGGGGATGGAGGACCTCAGGCTACAGAGTCATGTATAGAAGCCATGCTGATGATTTTTGAGCATCTGAAGATACCTCTAGAGAAGAGGGTGAATCTCTCTACCTATATCCTCTAATACTCCTCCAAGAGGTGGTGGGATATGATCTTACAGGTGGGCCACCAGCAGAATATGGATTTGGAAGAGTTTTGGTGCATCTTCTATGATTACTTCTATCCTGAGACATTGAGGGTTGATCGATCCTGAGATTTTATGATTCTGAAGTAGGTTACTCTTACTGTTATGGAGTATTCCTCTCACTTCATAGAGCTGCAGCGTTTTATGCCAATTCCAAGAGGTGATGAGTTGTTCCTTGCACAAAAGTTTGAGGATGTTCTAAGGCACGACATCCGATCACAGGTGAACATATTCATGTTGACTTTGATATCTTCTATTGTCAACCAAGCACTAATCACAGAGTGAAATATAAGGTATTCTAAAGATGTGATCCAGGGCGGTTTGGCATCCAGAGATAGTGCTCCACTAGCTGATAGAAGAAAGCGATGTGGGGAGACTTCACGAAGAGATCAAAGCAGGAAGGATGCATCTTCCGGTAGCCATGTGGTGTGCTAACAGTGTGGGAGAAGTGGGAATATGAGGCGAAATTTCCCGAGAGACCCAGTGTATTGCCGATATTGCAGAGAGATGGGTCACCTTCAGCGAATTTGTAAGTTCTTATCAACAACAGCTACTGACAGAGGTTCTTCTATGACTCCTCATCCAGAAGCAATGCCACCAGCTTCTCACCAGTCTGGGAACTAGAGTTCTTCCTGCCGTTCGAGCCGAGGTGGTGGTCGTGGCCATGGTAGTCAGTCACCGATTCTTCAATGACATTAGGGTAGATCCACTCATATTGGTTAGGCAGGGTCATAGGGTCATGGAACGGGCCAAACATTTGCAGTGGAGTAGACCCAGCAAGAGCAAGATCCCGAACCTTCCACCGTTCGAGGTATGATATTAGTATCCTTAGTTTTATCTTTATCTCTTTTTTACACAGGGGATTCTCATAGCTTTATATCAGTTTCTGTTGTGGAGAGCCTTAGGCTCTATATCTTTTCCTCTGCTGATATTTTGATGCTAGACACATCGTTGGGGACTATAACAGTTATTGTATGTCAGTGTAAAGAGTTCCCTCTATAGGTTGGTGGATGTCACTTTCTATGGGACCTCTATGTCCTATAGATGATAGGCTATGATTTCATTCTCATAATGGACTGGCTAGTTCCCTTACAGGAATTCGTCGACTGTTATCGTCGTAGGGTGAGTTTCATATCACCATAGGGTAGATCCTTTCTTCATAGGGGCTAGTGGGATGTCTAGGCAAGAAAAGAGGGTCAAGAGCATCATGGGTTGAGAGGAGTTACAACCCAGATTGCTAGTCTATATCTGGATTACCAGGGGACTTAAGAGTTAGACTTTCCTCCAGTGGTGGATCGTTTCAGAGATGTCTTTCCAGAAGACTTTTTAGGTTTTCCTCTGGAGCGTGAGGTAGACTTCTCTATTGATCTTATGCTAGGAGTGGCACTGATGTCCATTCCTCCTTATAGGATGGCTACACCAGAGTTGCATGAGCTCAAGAAATAGTTGGAGAAGATACAGGTAATGGGTTTCATCTGACCCAATACTTCTCCTTGGGGTTCACCTGTCATGTTTGCGAAGAAGGTAGAAGACACCCTCAGGATTTGTGTGGACTATCAGAAGTTGAACTCGTTGACAGTCAAGAATTGGTATCCCTTGTCGAGGATTGATGATCTCTTTGATCATCTTTGAGGATCTCGGGTGTTCTTGAAGATTGACATGATGTCTGTTTATCATTAGTTTCATGTTAGACCATTAGGAATACCTCTTATAGCCTTCTGGAGTAGGTATGGTCTATACGAGTATGTGGTTATGTCATTCGGTCTCACGAACGCACCTGCAGTTTTCATGGAAATGATGAACTGAGTGTTCCATCCATACTTGTATTCTTTTGTGGTGGTCTTCGTGGATAATATCTTGGTGTACTCTTACACTTGACATGACCATGCTACCCATCTTGAGATAGTTTTGAGTACACTGAGGGAGCATTAGTTATATGATAAGCTCTAAAAGTGCCACTTTTGGATGGATCATATTCACTTCCTAGGTCATATTATCTCAGAGGTAGGAGTATCAGTAGACCCAGAGAAAGTGAGAGATATAGTTTCCTGGGAGCAGCTGAAGAACATCTTTGCAGTGCGGAGTTTTCTAGGGATATCTCAAAACTACAAACGTTTCATATAGGACTTTCAACCGTATCAGCACCACTGACAGATCTGACTAAGAAGGGTGTGAAGTTCTTATGGTCAGATTCTTGTGATTCAGCCTTTCAGGAGCTAAAAGGGAGGTTGACTTCAGCACCAATACTATTCTTTCCAGAGCCAGGAAAGATCTATATTGTTTATTATGATGTTTTAAGTATTGGTCTGGGATTTGCGCTTATGCAGGTTGATGGAGTCGTTGCGTACGGATCTCGGCAGTTGAGGCCACATGAGAGGAATTACCCGACGCATGATCTGGTGTTGGTAGTTTTTGTTCATGCCTTACGATGTTGGATACATTATCTTTTGGGAGAGCACTTTGTGGTTTTCACCAACCAAAAAAGTCTCAAGTACATCTTCACTCATCATGATCTAAATTTGAGATAGCGTAGGTGGGCTAAGTACATACAGTCCTTCAACTTTGAGCTTGCCTATACGCCTGGGAAGGGCAACGTAGTGGCTGATGTGTTGAGCAGGAGGACTCAGATACAAGCATTTCAGGAGGCTAGCACTGAGTGGCGGCTTATGGCTCTATTCTCTGAGATGCATTTGGAGGTGCACGACAGATAGGGGTAGACTTTTCTATCTTCTATAGCTGTTACCTCTACTCTTCTTGATTGAGTTCGGATTAGGAATATATCATATCCCGAAGGCCTAGTACTAAGGGAGAGTGTGTTAGGAGAGGAACCTATTCCTGGATGGACCATGGGAGAGGATGAGATCTTGTGTTTCCAGGGGTGCGTCTGG
Source organism: Viscum album (assembly GCA_963277665.1). NCBI lineage: Eukaryota > Viridiplantae > Streptophyta > Magnoliopsida > Santalales > Viscaceae > Viscum > Viscum album. The sequence continues at coordinate 1,386,397,989 of OY728160.1, forward strand.
GTGCCAGCAGACATACGCAAGGAGATGATGTGGGGTTTTCATTCCTTAGTTTGGGCAGTTCATCCTGGTGTCACCAAGATATATCATGATCTACAGTGTCAGTATTGGTGGCCAGGTTTGAAGAGATACATTGCTAGTTTCATCATGAGGTGTTCCACTTGTTAGTAGGTGAAGGCAGATCATCAGTGACCAGCTGGGCTTTTACAGTAGTTACCCATTCCCGAGTGGAAGTGGAATGATGTTGCGATGGACCTCATGACCGGTTTGTCGAGGTCACCTCGAGGGAATGACGCGGTTTGGGTGATCATTTACAAACTCATGAATTTGTCTCACTTCTTGTCGATCAAGGATACTTTCAGTATTGATGAGCTAGGATGGTTGTACATCCGAGAGATTTTATGTCTTCATGGAGTTCCATAATCCATCGTTTCAGACAGGGATACATGTTTTACTTCTTAGGTCTGGCAGGGGCTTCATAAGGCTTTGGGTACACAAGTACTTTTGAGTACAACTTACCACCAAGAGATAGATGGACAGTCTGAGCATAGAATTCAAGTGCTTGAGGACATGATCTGATCATGCATTCTGGAATTTGGAGGATCTTGGGAGAAGCATATACCTCTTGTGTAATTTTCCTACAACAATAGTTTTCAAGAAACTATTCAGATGGAATCTTATGAGGCTTCATACGGTAGGGCATGCCAATCACCCTTATGTTGTCTGGAGGTAGCGAGGAAGCTTTGTTGGGACCTCATCTTGTTCATAAGACCATAGTGAAGATAGAGTTGATTCAGAAGAGGATGGCTACTGCACAGTCTCAACAGAAGTATTATGCTAGTCAGCAGAGATGACCTCTGGAGTTCGAGGTCGAGGATCAGGTTTTCCTGCGTGTCACATCGAGGTTGGGACACATGAGGATTATGAGACAGGGTAATATTTCACCAAGGTAAGTCGGGTCGTTTGATGTGTTGGAGAGAGTTTTTCTGAATTCCTACCGCTTGCAGTTACCTCAGAGGTACCGACCAATGCATGATGTCTTCCACGTTTCTCAGCTTCGATGTTACTTTTCAGACCTGTCTCATGTCTTTCAACCCAAGGAGGTTGATCTCGATGCAGATGTTTCCTTTGAGAAGCATCCTATCCAGATTGTTGATCGCACTACGAAGGTTCTCCTTGGTCGATTTGTTCCTCTGGTACGGGTGTTGTGGTATCATGGGTGTGTACAGGATGAGACTTGGGAGTGGGAGGCCGATGTACGAGCATAGTTTCCAGAACTATTTGGGGTTTCTTCTTCTATGCCATGCTAGGGAAATTCAGGGATGAATTTCTTTAAGGGGGAAAGTTTGTAAGAAATTGAACCTTCTTTGTAGGTATTTTTTCCCTTTTCTGGTCATTTCTGAGAAAGAGAGAAAATTATGGAAATTTTCTAAGTACACGTCTTGTACTTTATGAGTACACACTATGTACTTCCTTACCGTAGTAGGTCGTGTACTGGCCGTGTAGTATCCACACACACGGCCGTGTGGGAGTGACTTGGAGGCCGCTTAAAGTGGAGTACGAAAAAGTCAATTACACGCCGTGTAACCCAAAATTACATACCATGTATTTTGTTTCTTTCATTAAATGCACCGGGGTCATGTATGATGCAAAGAAGACCCTTCTTATAGGTCTCGTTCATCCTAGAGAGTCCGTACGGCCACAAATCTTTGACGATACCCTGATCATCTATCCATCCTCCTAATTGAACACTGTCAGTTTCATTGGAATCACATTAGTGAGTTCTCTCTTCTGGTGGATCCTCGTTTCATTATTCCTCTTCTTTTCCAAGTTATCATGGGTTGAACATTTTATACGTTTTTGAAGATCTATGATGTTCTAATGAGATTCAAGACTCAAAGTTCATGTATAGTAATCCCCTAATGTAGAGGTAGTTGGTTTTTTCCTTTTTGTTAAAATTATTTGATTATTATGAGCAAATTCCAGCAATACCCTTGAACAGGGTATTGCATGTTTACCATTTTACCCCTATTGATTTCCTACCATGCTTGTATGATTGTGTATAGGTAATTTGGATATGAATAAGGTTGATTTCTATGCTTTGGATGTATTTCCCTTGCATGTTCTTTTTATGACCGTTTGGTCCTGTTTATCCAGTTTGGCTGCCTTGCCTGTTTTCCATGCCTGTTACTGTAGGATGGAAAGTTTGTATTATGACATGCTTGATATGTTGTAGACTGTTTAGCCAAGTAATTATGTAGGTTTACTTTTTCCATATTACACTGCTATGATCATTGACCTACATAGGGCCGTGAGAACCTAGTGTAGTAGACTATAAGGGGAATTGACTGGTTCTCAGAGACTCTTCAAGCACTTTTGGATATAAGGGGGATTGACCGAGTGAGCATCCTTAGAGAGCCTAGAACCACATGGCGATATAAGGGGAATTGATCAAGTGAGCTTCCTCAGATAGTCCTTGATTGCTTTAGGATATAAGGGGATTGACCACATGAGCTTCATTAGAGAGTCTTTGATTTTAATCCTGAACTGTCTAGACTATAAGGGAATTGACGGAGAGTGCTTCCTCAGAGAGTGTATGAACGACCTGGTCTATAAGGGAAATTGACCGAGTGAGATTTCTCAGAGAGTCCTTGACATTGGGGATATAAGAGGGATTCACTGCGTGAGCTTCCTCAGAGAGTTCCTGACTACCTTAGACTATAAAAGGAATTGACTGTGGGTACTTCCTTAGAGAGTCTTCAGATACTGAACCAGAGAGGATAAGTCATGTGTACATCCTAGAGGGTTGTTATTCTTCAATGATTGATGAACATGTGGAACTGTTTACTGCTAAGCACCATCATTTCTATTGTTTTCTGTACTTTTACCTGACATATATTCACTAACTGTTAGGCACAGATCTTTAGGTGGTTGCCTACTGAGATTTAGTCTCGCACCCTGTTTGGTCGATGATTTTGGGCCCAAAAAGATTATATTATTGTAGGTATAGATAAGGGAAATCACCCTTCAACTTCAGGTACATGACTTGTTGTGGATATAGAGAGAATGGGACCAAGCAATGGCTTGTGATGCTGAGGAGTTTATCTGGAATTCAGGGAAATGCGCTTGAGTCCATGAAACCAACCGGGTACGGGGTGCCTCTGGGTGGCTTCTGAAACTGGGACGTTACACAGGATGTCCTGGGGTTGGGTGGGCTTTCCATGGGGGTTTTCGGGCTATCCACGGAGGTGGTGGGGCTATCCAGTGGGGTTAGGGGTGTCTAGGGGTGGGGGGATTTCTAGGGGGTGGGGGTGTTGGTGGGATGGGGGTGTCTGGGGGTGGTGGGTGGGTGTCCAGGGGGTGGTTAGGCTGTCCACGGGGGTGGGGGCTATCCACAGGGGGAGGGGGTGTCTAGGGGGTGGGTGGGGATATCTAGGGGGACGGGGTGGGTGGACTGGCTGACCACGGGGGGTGGCAGCGCTGTCATGGGGGGGTACGGGGTGTCCAAGGGGGGTGGGCGGGTTGTCCACCGGGGTGGGGGGATGTACAGGGGTACAGGGTGTCCAGGGTGTCCAGGGGGGTGGGCGGGCTATCCACGGGGGTGGTGGGGCTGTCCGGGGGGGTCGGGGGTCCAGGGGGTGGGGGGTCTTTCCAGGGTGGGGGCTATCTAGAGGGTAAAAGGTGTCCAAGGGGTGGGCAAGCTATCCAAGGGGTGAGAGGGGCTGTATAAGAGGGTACGGGGTGGGTGGACGGGTTGTCCACGGGGGTGGCGGGGCTGTCCAGGGGTACGAGGTGTCCAGGGGGTGGGTGGGCTATCCATGGGGTTGGGGTGCCCAGGGGGGTACGGGGTGTCCAGGGGGTGCGCGGCCTATCCACGGGGGTGGAGGGGGCTATCCAGGGGGTCGGGGGTCTAGGGGGTTGGGGGGGATTTATAGGGGTGGGAGTCTATCCAGGGGGAATGAGGTATCTAGGGGTGGGTGGACTATCCCAGGGGGTGGCAGGGCTATCCAGGGGGTACGGGGTGGGTGGGTGGGCTTTCTATAGGGGTGGCGGGTTTTTCCATGGGTACAGGGTGTCCATGGGGTGGGGGAACATTCCATGGGGGGTGGGAAGTGTGTCTAAGGGGGGTGGGAGGGCTGTCCATGTGGGTGGCAGGGCTGTCCACGGGGGTGGAAGGGTTTTCCAGGGGGTGGGGGTGTCCAGGGGTGGGGGACTGTCTAAGGGGTGGGGGTGTCCACACCCAAAATAGGGTTGTAAAATCCAATCTTTATCCAAT